>CM053028.1:240735500-241335500 GCA_028564925.1 Lithobates sylvaticus | reverse complement strand
TGTTCGGATTTCTTCCTGGTATTTACATAGCTCCTCGCTGACTCTGGCAATCTCTTTTAGAGCCTGAAGTGAACAAAACATTTTAATTAAACTGCAGTTGCTACTTGCCATACACAGGCATGACCGAGCAGCTAATCAAACCAATACTCACATCATTCAACGTGTCGTTTTCAGACTTGGACATCCTTTGGGCTAGCCAATTTTCTGATTCCGATTTGCGAACCTCAAGCTTTTTATCAGATATTTTGGTTTCAGTTGTATTCTCCTTATTTGAACGCGGACAGCTGTTGACTGATAGTTTACAGTTTTTCTCCGGCCCAATGCTGACCATGCTGTTTTGGTGACTTTGTCTTTCAAAGTTTATCGGCTTGGTCGGTTCCGTCTGTGAGGGTATTGAGAACGGAAGCACTTTTTCCTCGATGTCGCCATCATCACCATTCAGAGTTTTCTCTCTTCTTAGTCTGACTTCCTGGTACAGCTGTATAAGACATCAGAACAAGTGACCAGAGCCACTGCATCAGACACATCATTCTTAAAGCAGAGCCTTAGCCAACAATAATATAAAACTGAATAGCCTAATAAAAGAATTAAAAAAGCAGCTTTTGCGGCAATACCGCCCCCCACCATATTTTTTCCACTACAAGATGTCCTCAGTCTGACAATCAGCATTATTCAGCTCACCTCCTCTGAGCCCAGGCCATCATGGACCCGCCTCAGCCTGTGACTGGATAGTGAAGGAGAAGCAGAACAGCCATGAGCTCATTGCTCTGTCACTTTGCTTTTTCCTTCTATCAGCACATGAGATAACTGACTCTCTGTGCTGCTTCATTTTCTCACACTCATATTAATGGATACCAAGCTGCATTCATTTGTGTTTTTATATCAGCTTAGACCAGTGTTTCTCAACTCCAATCCTTAAGGAGCCCCAACAGCTCATGTTTTCAGGCTGTCCATTAATTTGCACAGGTGATTTGATCAGTTTCACTGCCTTAGTAATTAATACAGCCGTTTCATCTGAGGGAAATCCTTACAGTTTAGCAGTACATTTTATTTAACTGCTTCCCGCCTGCCCAACGTCATATGACGTTGTCGCCTTTGAGCGGTGATATCTGTATGATGTCTGCAGTTACAGGCATTATTCAGATATCTTCTTTTAGAGTCAGCGATTCCCTTCACCATAAGAACAATCATAGCAGCTATTCAGCCGCTGGATCGTTCTTATAGGCGGTGGAAGGGGACACCCCCCCCCCCCCTCCTGCCGCCTTCCGAAGCTTCTCCTGGCTTGCTCCTGCGATTGGCGAACCAGAGAAGGAACCAACCAGTGCCGGATGTTGACCATAGAGATTCCCGTGGGCCAGATAGTCCCAGGAGTCTCTATGATCGTTCAGAGACTCTGCATTTGAAAAAATGCTGCCATCTTGGCTGGGAAGCCAGGATCTTTTTTTTCTTGGCTTTAGGTTTCCCAGCCTAGAACTGAGATCTGGGGACTTACTGATCCCAGATCTCACTGTAAAGAGGACCTGTCACACACTATTCCTTTTTCAAGGGATGTTTACATTCCTTGTAATAGGAATAAAAGTGATCAAAAAAAAAAAAAAAAAGTAAAAAGAAAGCATCAAACCAGAAAAATAAAAGTAAAATTAACAATTATACATATTTTTTTAAAGCTCCCCTGTTCCCACGTGCTCGCTCACAGAAGCGGACGCATACGTAAGTCACGCCCGCATATGTAAACGACATTCAAAACCACACATGTGAGGTATCGCCACGAACGTTAGAGCAAGAGCAATAATTCTAGCACTAGACCTCCTCTGTAACTCAAAACCTGTAAAAAATGTTAAAGTGCAGCATACGGGGATTTTTAAGTACCGAAGTTTGGCGCCATTCCACGAGCGTGTGCAATTTTGAAGCGTGACATGTTAGGTATCAATTTACTCGGCGTAACATCATCTTTCACATTATGCAAAAAAAAGGTCCAACTTTACTGTTTTTTTTAAATGCATAAAACATTTTTTTTCCACTAAAAACGCACTTGAAAAATTGCTGCACAAAAACTGTGCGAGAAAAAAAGGTTGCAATGGCTGCCATTTTATTCTCTAGGGTCTCAAAACATATATAATGTTTGGGGGCTCTATGTAATTTTCTAGCAAAAAATTTATAATTTTTACATGTAGGAGAGGAGTGCCAGAATTGACCTGGTAGGCAAGTGGTTAAGCATTTTACCAGTTTAACAGAGTTAGTGACATATCCACTCTATGTCGGACCTTTTTAGGTCTTTTTTCCACATCTTTTTCCTAGGCACCATCATCAATTATGTGCGGATAAAAATAATATCATACATATCAGATCCTCCAACATGACCCATTCCAGTAGCACTCTGCTTCTTCTAACCTCTCCACCTTTCCGGTAAAGCCTCGTACACACGATCGGATTTTCCGCAGACAAAGCGTTGGACTTTTGTCTGAAGGGCGTGTGCCTGGATTTTGTCTTGCATACAAACGGTACACAATTGTCGGCCAACAAACACGAACATAGTGACGTACTAGATGTACTATGAGCCGATAAAGAGGTAGTTCAATTGTCAGGCGCCACCCTTTGGGCTCCTTCTGCTAATTTCATGTTAATAGAAGTTTGGTGAGTGTCGATTTGCGCTTTTCATTTCGTGCTTTTCAGTTCGTTTCTGAACGACCGTTTGTCACCCAGCCATGTACCGGAATCGGAGGAGATAAAGTGTTATTTATTATTGGCCTTGGAGTTATTGCTTTGACCCAAGTCCAGTCCAGGAACAGGAGGAGGAGGATTTCTTGGACCAAAAATTGGTTTCTTTATTAATCGTGACCAATTATGTCATATGCCTTTGCTGCGGGAGATCCAGGAGAATAATCCGGATGATTTTCGGAATTATCTCCGGATGACGGACCCCTGCTTTCACCAACTCTTGGCATTGTTGACCCCCTATATTAAGAAGCAGGACACATGCATGAAGCTTTTATTTTATTTTTTGGTTGAATAATGATTTGATATATTTTCTATATTTTTGGATGCATAGAATGCACTTTTTGGTTAAGTTCTATTGGCAGATAGCATGTCTAATTTTATGTTTTCTTTTTTTAATGCACAATAAAAAAATAGTGGAGAATAATACTTGGCTATGTGTTTTAATTCAAATGACAGTTTGGGAGTAGGCAGTTATAATTAAAAAAAAAAAAAATACAATGTAAAATTGACAAGGGACACCAACAGAGTTGTATCTTTGATCTTAAAAACTACGGGATAATGGTGTTGTGGTAATTTGCCCCAAAAAAACAAAAAAACAAGCATAATAATATTATTCTTGACATCACTAGAAAAAAAAAGCCTCTTAAAATACATTTGGCAGAACTCCATTAGTATGGCCCCTTTCACTATATTTAGCGCTGCTTTACCGTCGTTTTAGCGGCGCTATTCGGTCACTAGCGGGCGGTTTTAAGAGAGAGAGGGTTAAAACCGCCCGCAATGCGCCGCAATAGCAGCGTTTTTCCGGCGGTATAGCCGCGCTGCCCCATTGATTCAATGGGGAGCAGCGGTAAACACATTGCTCCTTCACCGCTCCAAAGAAGCTGCTGGCAGGAATTTTCCTGACTTCCTGCCAGTGCACCGATACAGTGTGAAAGCCCTCGGGCTTTCACACTGGAGACAATGGAGCAGCTGTTTTAGGGCGGATTGCAGGCGCTATTTTTAACACTATAGCACCTGCAAAACACCCTCGTGTGAAAGGGGTCTATCACCAGCAAAGCAGCTTCATTATTATCCCATTAAATAAAAAGAGAATGTGCGCTGCATTTTGAGATTTCATAGTTTGCCGCGTCACGAATGTTAATTCTCCATTACGAATGCTAGTTTACACGACTGACCGCTTCTGGCTTGTCCTTGCTTCCGAGCATGCATGTTTGTACTTTGGACTTTTTTCCGACGGACTTGTGTACACACAATCAGAAAATTCGACAACAGACATTTATCCGCGGAAAATTTATAAGCCTGCCATCCAACATTTGTCTGTGGAAAATCCGACAACAATTGTCCAATGGAGCGTACAAACGGTCAGATTTTACGCCAACAGTCTGTCATCACACAATTCCCATCGGAAAATCTAATCGTGTGTACGAGGCTTTAGACTCAACTGAGCTGAAACAGTTAAGAGTTAACTAAAATATCAGGTGGGTATGATCACGGTTCTATTGCAAAGTACATATTGCAGCGTGCCATATAAGACAGCATGAGACATACAAATTATCTCAAACCTGTTTGTTCCACTAAAAGTAATCCTGCTAGCTATTTTAAATGTTATAAAGCCCTGGAAAAGAGTAAAAACCACAAGATGCTTGCTGTTACCCTTTTGGACTGAAAAATGCCTTCTGTGAACCCTTAGGTCCCATGTTTAGCCCCAACACATGAGGCTATGACGTTTAGGTGCAAGCAGCAGACACAGGTGCACCGTTTGGCCCCACTGCTGGAAGACTTTAAAACCACCAACGGGTTGATTTACTAAAACTGGAAAGTGCAAATTTGGTGCAGCTGTGCATGGGAGCCAATCAGCTTCTAACTTCAGCTTGTTCAATTAAGGTTTGACAAAAAAAAAACCTGGAAGCTAAATGGTTTCTATGCAGAGCTGCACCAGATTTTGCACTCCCGATTTAATGAATCAAACCCCAAGTGTGCAAAGGGCCTTAGGATTCAGATTTTACAATGTTACAAAAGGTTCGACTTTTCCATCCCAGTGTCTGAGCCTTATACCACCCTCAGATTTAAAGTCCAATTACTTCTGCCGAATCACTGAGAGGGAAATTGAGCCATTAATATTACAATTATACTAGAATCAGGGGTTGCAAAAATTAGGCTTTTCTGGCTAAGTAATTGCAGGTTTAAAATAGTTGACAGGTGTGTTGAAGTTTATGTAAGCATAGATGAGTTGTTTAAAAAAAGGATTTAACTTTCAGAAATGTATACAGTCTGTAAAATATTCAGGAAGTTATCAGAGCAGAATATATATAAAATTGTGTACTGTTCAGGAGGCAAAGCATTTTCCTATAAACAGCTGAATTCCTTACTATATTGCTGTAAAGAGGATCGAAGGGCAATTGAGGCTCTATTGGTGCTTCCTGGAGATGGTGATTTGGCAGCATTTTAGTCAATAACGGATCTTCTTCTCTTCGCTAGATTTGGTGGTAGCACCCCTTGGTGGTTCTACAGCTGGTAACGTTTTAGCAACTCATTCTGCATAATTCTTATGCTGCATACACACGGCCGGAATTTCCGATGGAAACAGTCCAATGGGAGCATTTCATCAGGTTTTCCGACCGTGTGTACGCCCATCGGTCTTTTTCTGTCAGCATTTCCAATGGACTTTAGATTGAGAGCCTGTTCTTAATTTTTCCGAAGGGAAAACCTTTCTAACGGATTTTCAGATCGTGTGTATGCAATTCCGGCACGCAAAATTTCCGACGCATGCTCGGAAGCATTAAACTTTCCTTTTTATAGTGCCGTCGAACGTGTTGTATGTCGCGGTGTTATTGACCATCGGAATTTGGTGTGACCGTGTGTAGGCAAGACAGTTTGAGCGAACTCTGAAGGGAAAACCATCAGAGCTTTTTCCAACGAGAATTCAAACCATGTGTACGTGGCATTACAGTTAGGATAGCTGTCTTTTTTATGAAAGTACAGTTATCCTTTAACAAATTCAGCTCCAGGAAGGTTTACCCCCCCCCCCCCCTCCTTCATGACCAGGCCATTTTTTGTGACACGGCACTGCGTTACTTTAACTGACAATTTGCACGGGCGTGCAACAATGTATTCAAATTAAATTTATGTCCTTTTCTTCCCACAAAGGCCCCTTTCACACTGGGGCGGTTTTCAGGCAGTACAGGGCTAAAAATAGTGCCTGTACACCGCCTGAAAAAAACTGGCCCCATTCACTCCAGTGTGAAAGCCAGCGGGCTTTCACACTGGAGCGGTGCGCTAGCAGGACGGTAAAAAAGTCCTGCTAGCAGCATCTTTGGAGCGGTATAGGAGCGGTGTATTCACCGCTCCTATACCGCTCCTACCCATTGATTTCAATGGGACACCGCGGTAATACCGCCGCAAAGCGCCGCTACGGCGGCGCTTTGCGGGGGATTTTAAACCCTTTTTCGGCCGCTCGCGGGGGGTAAAACCGGCCCGCGAGCGGCCGAATACCTCGGCTAAAACGACGGTAAAGCAGCGCTAAATATAGCGCTGCTTTACCGTCGCCGCGGCTCCCGCCCCAGTGTGAAAGGGGCCAAATAGAGCTTTCTTTTGGTGGTATTTGATCACCTCTGCAGTTTTCATTTTTTGCCCTATATACAAACGTTGTAGTCATAATGTAGACATGGCAATACTAAGTTGTCAATACAGTGGTATGATCCAAGAAATATATATTACCTCTTCTATCTTTTTCTGCATCATTTTCCATTGACCTTCCCATTCTTTTCTTTCAGTATCAAATCTTTCCAACAATTCCATCTTTTCCACATTCCAGTTCCGTTCATTATTTTCCAACTGTCTTTTGAGTTCCATCGCTGCAATGTGGGTGTTTTCCAGCAAGCGCCTTTGCTCTGTCTTTTCTTTCTTGACGTCTGTCTGAGAGTCTGAAGTACATTTACTGGCACATAGCTTGGCCGAGTTAGCTTCTAGCTATAAAAAAGGCGAATGAGAGAATGAGCAAAGGGCTATTAGAACTCCTAGCATACATGTATGAAATCTGCTTTTAATTGTAGAGATGAAAAAAAACTTGTAATTTCCAATAGCATGCAATGTAAGGGACAAAATAGCTATTTATTGTAATATGTCATTGAAGGCACAAAAACATGACAAAATAAAGGCTCCCGGATTTGTATAAACTGAAACCTTATGGGCTTATTTAGGCATAAAGAACAATACATCATTAATTGAGCTGCTAACACTATCACGCAAACATTGTAGCTATGTTAAAATCGTTTTTAGTTAATATGAGCTCTCTGTAATTCACTGTAACCATCTGTTATGACATATTGATATTTTTTACATTGGGGTTTTGTATATAAGATACAGCAAGGAGCCTGCAGTGGATGTTTTTTGGGGAATTTATTTAAAAAGTCTAACTTATTTATTATTAAATAACATTTGCACTGTATTGTCAAAAGTATTGGGAAACCTAACTTTAATAACATCCCAGTATTAGTCTGTAGGGTTCAACATTGAGTTGGCCCACCCTTTGCAGCTATAACAGCTTCAACTGTTCTGGAAAGGCTGTCCACAAGCTTTAGGAGTGTCTATGGGAATGTTTGACCATTCTTCCAGAAGAGCATTTGCGAGGTCAGGCACTGATGTTGGACGAGAAGACCTAGCTCGCAGTCTCCGCTCTAATTCATCCCAATGGTGTTCTGTTGGGTTGAGGTCAGGACTCTGTGCAGGCCAGTCAAGTTCCTCCACCCCAAACTCGCTCATCCATGTCTTTATGGACCTTTCTTTGTGTACTGGTGCGCAGTCATGTTGGAACAGGAAGGGGCCATCCCCAAACTGTTCCCACAATGTTGGGAGCATGGAATTGTCCAAAACGTCTTGGTATGCCGACGCCTTAAGAGTTCCCTTCACTGGAACTAAGGGGCCAAGCCGAACCCCACGAAAAACAACCCCACACCATAATCCCCCCTCCACCAAATGACTTGGACCAGTGCACAAAGCAAGGTCCATAAAGACATGGATGCAGAGGGTGGACCAACTCAATATTGAACCCTATGGACTAAGACTGGGATGCCATTAAAGGGTAACTAAAGGTCTTTTTTTAAAAACAAACATGTCATACTTACCTCCTCTTTACTGTTGATTTTGCACAGAGTGGCCCCGATCCTTCTCTTCTGGGGTCCCTCAGTGGTGTTCCTGGCTCCTCCTCTTTTCTAATGCCCCATGGAGATCAGCTCTCCCTCGGGGGGCACTTGTGCGGGTGCGCTCCGGTGTCCTTCTGCTGCGTCTATTGACACAGACAGCAGGATTCGGCCTCGCCCCTCAGCTCCTGCGTCATTGGATTTGATTGACAGCAGCGGGAGCCAATGGCTGCGCTGCTATCAATCTATCCAATCAGGACCCGAGACACAAGCTGGAGCTGGTGTGCTTGTCCCCGTCGCTGGAAAGACCAGGTTCAGGTAAGTAAAAAGGTGGGCTCTGGGGGGAAGCTGCAGCACAGAAGGTTTTTCACCTTAATGCATAGAATAATTTTGACAGTTCGTTCATTTGAATGTGATACAAAACACAGTGGAACATGCAAAAAGTAATGCAAGCACTACTTCTGCAAATTGCACTGCATAAAAATGCATGGTACTACAATACATAGTTGCATAGTAGGTGAGGTTGAAAAAAGACACAAGTCCATCCAGTCCAACCTATGTGTGTGATTATATGTCCATACCAGGCAGTTTAGTGGCCGCAAACTTTGGGGAGCCATTAATAATAAATTGGCACCCGCACGCAACTCGCAACGGCAGTGTGTTCACATGAGGTGCTGGAAATGCATATTGAACCTTTCCTGCACAGCGTTCCAGTGTGAACGGCCCTAATAGAAGACAACGTGCATGCACCTTCAGGCTACAAGGCAGCACATAGTTTAATCTTTGAAGTATGTTACAAGACTAAGCTAACTCCCTTTACATAGGACTACCGCTATATCAACTTGCGCGCTTACAACTTATCCAAAACACGGCGGCAAGACTGATAACAGGGAAAAAACCCTGGGAATCCATCTCCCCTTCCCTGAGGAGCCTACATTGGCTAAACGTAAGGAATCGGGTCGCATTCAAGACCCTCTGCCTCACCCACAAATGCACACATGGAAACGCTCCGCAATACCTTCGCGAGAAAATAAAACACTACACACCGAATCGCAGTCTTCGATCGGCTAATCAAAATCTTCTCCTCATTCCTAAATCCCGCTACAAATCAAAGGGGGAACGAAGATTCGCTCTCCAGGGACCACGGCTATGGAACGCTCTACCAACCGACATTCGCATGGAAGAAAACCATCTGGCCTTCAGAAAGAAACTCAAGACCTACCTCTTCTAGAAGCTTGATAACCAATCGCCAATACAGCGCCTTGAGGCGATTCAGTTCGCATTGTAGCGCTATATAAGTTATTCATTCATTCAAGTATTACATTAGGATAATGCCTTACATAGAATCCTCTAATACTTGTAACATCAGGAATAAAGTGAGAATTCCAAGTGAAACTTAATATGAGTGAAGAGGCAATTGTCAACAGAGGGTTCCAAGGTATCAGTGAGCAAAACAAAAATTGGAAAGTAAAGGCAATTAGAATAAGTAGGAGGAGACAAAGGTAGTGAGAGAAGGGAGTAACATGGAGAAGAAGAAAGGGAAATAAAGGTGGGGGAAGGGGGAAATAAATTCTCCTGCTCCCACAGGCTGCCCCGGTATCCATGTAGCTTAAATCTTTATCACCCTTTGATCTGGTGGGGAGTAGGATAACCACGGAGGCCAAATTTTGAGGAATTTTTTGAGGGTGTCAGAAGAAATGGCTGATAATTTTTCATTCGTATTTGGTCTCATTCAAATGAGAAGTAACCTAAGAGAAATTGTATACATAAGTCCAGCTAGTTTGTTTGTTTGCATTAAAGTGGTTCCAAAGGCCCAAGGTGTAAAAAACCTTCTGGAGGTAGCAGCCCCCCAGCCCCCACTAATACTCACCTGAGCTCCATCGTGATTGCAGCTCCATCGTGATCCTGCATACTCCCTCATGCCCAAAAGTACTGGGTATTTTATGAGTGGTGAGTGAGTGATGGGAAGGTAAACATCAGCATCATCATCATACGGGGCAGACTATTAAAGAAAAAAATGTACTGCACCAAAAATTTACAGTTCGAAATGAATGGACTCTTTACTGATTCATGAAGAGCTGTTTACATGTTCAGATGTTCAGGTAAACATACCTTCTTGTAAGTGCACCACGGAAGGTTTAAAGCCCAACTCCAGGCAGAAACAAAAACACCATTAAATCCAAATATGTCTTTATTAAAAATAATTTAAGAATTAGCATATATGTCTGTATCTGGTTCCTAAAATATTTAGCCCTACAACAATGTGGGAAAAGAAGAAGCAGCACTAGGAGTCCATTGCTTTTTCACAGTGCTGTCAGTTTATGGTTTGATCATGCAGGACAGAGCAGAGTGATGGCTTCATCAGTGATTTGCCTATCCTCCATATCTAATCACAGGCTAGGGGTGAGTCACTGACTAAGCTGTATTGCATAATCCTTTCGCATCTTAGGGTAAAACAAATCGAAATGCCTAAGCACAATTTTGCAACTTTGACGTTAGTAAAACCGTACATATCATCACAGCTACTTTGTGCATCCAGGTGGATTAAACCTTTTCTTTTCAGGACAATTTGGGCTTTCATTTGGTGGTAAATGGTAATTTATATCTCCTGATTTATTTATTATCAAAGGAAAATTTGCCCAAAGTAGTAAAAAAAAAAAAAAATTTTTTCTAAATGTATCTGTATATTTCTTGGTACTACCATAACCTTCCACCAAAGAACAACCCAAATTTAATTCTCCTGCTTCTGATGCAGCGATACCAAAAATGTGTATGTGGTGTTTCATGTACCCATAGAACAGCCCAAAAACAATAGTGCGTATTTTGCTTTTTTTATCCTACCTAAAACACACTGATGCTAATAAAAAAAAAAGAATTTCCTCAAAAAAATACTGACCCTGACCTTTGACCCTAACCTTGACCTTTAGCCCTGACCCAAACACTAACCCTGGCACTGACTTAGATCAAACCTTGACAGGTATTTTTTTTTATATTTTTTTATTATTATATATATATATATATATATATATATATATATATATATATATATATATATATATATATATATATTTTTTTTTTTTTTTCACACACTTTTTTTTGTTCTCTGCAAGTAGAGAGAGAGATACAATATATCTCTCTCGTCCATTCAGCGGGAAAGAAAACACGGGGGGGGCGGGCTTCACAGTGACTGATCCCTGTAATAGTCAATCAGAGGCTATCACAGCGATCAGGTGACCCGGAATCTTGAGTTCCAGATCCCAATCATTAGAACGATGCCTGGGGCTCACAGTGAGACCCCAGTCTCTGTGCCGGGAGAGCTCCTTGCGGCACGCTCCCAGCACAAAGGGAGATACGCCAATACACGGAAAAAAGCCCAGTCTAGTGGGGCCACATATTTGTGTTACATCTGTATACACTGGTTAACTGCAGTGGACAAAACTAATGCCCATCACACACGATCAGAAAACCGGATGAAAAATACAGCTTTCGAAGCTATCATACGATAATCTGATTGTTAGTACACAGCTTTCAAGAACCGATCACGACAGTTCATGCAAAATTATCCAAAGCGACAAACACGAAAAAAAATTTCTTGTATGATACCAGAACAAACAATTTTTATTTAATTAGTTCATGACCATGAATGCATAAAGGAAATAAAGGAATACATTACAATACAATACAACACATATTGCATCACTTCCAAAGTTGTATTTTGTCATACTGGAATTTTCGTAACTTTGGTAGCCTTTTCATGTTCAATATGAGGCTAGCATGCAAAAAAAAACAAAAAAAAAACACGATCATTTGTCCGATATTCTCATTGTGTGTACGAGGCTTTAGGTCGCTGACCTGACTGTGCTGTCTGTCACTGATATCTGTATCACAACATTGGCTGAACACAATTCCTTTAACACATAAAACGGGTCACATACTGTATACAGTATGTAAATCAACTTTGTATTTACCCGTTGGCCTTGAGTTTGGCCTTAAAGTGGTTGTAAAGTCTCATGGTTTTTCACCTTAATGCATTAAAGTGAAAAACCTTCTTTGCTACGGCTGCCCCCAGAGCCCCCCTTTCTTCTTACCTGAACCCATCTGTTCCAGCAACGTGCGCAAGCCCAGTGGCTCTAGCTGTTGTCTCTGTCCTCATTGGATAGATTGATTGCAGCAGGAGCCAATGGCTCAATGGACACAGAGCACGAGTGTCCCCATGGAAAGTGGCTCTCCGTGGGGGCACCCAATGAAGCGGAGGATCCAGGAGCGTCAACGGGGCACCCCAGAAGAGGAGGACAGGGCCGCTCTGTGCAAAACCACTGCACAGAGCAGGTAAGTATAACATGTTTGTTATTTTTACACAAATGCGAACCCTTACAACCACTTTAATGTTGTTTACAGCCTTTAGTTTTGGCAAAAGAGCTTGAATTTACAAAAGCTGTCCCTTGCACAGGGCCCCATATCAGTTTGGCATTTTTTGAGGTTTTAGTCACTACCTTACCAAAGTAAATTCGACTGATAATTGGATTGGCTACATTCCAGACATAAATGTTATGGCTCCAAGGGAACTAGGGTGAAAGTCAGCACGAATGTGAATTCAGGATGTAATCACTAGTGATCAGTATCTCTCCCTCTTACTTCACGTGTATAATGTTTTTGAAACATTGCAATATTTCCATCACTGCGGGGACAATACCTTGGAGATGTACTGTTTCAGTTCACTCCGTTCAATCTCCCACTCACAACGATCATTAAGAAATTGCAGCAGAAAGTCCGTCCATTTCTTTTCTTCTCTGTGCTCTCTCTGTATCACTTCCAAAACCGCCTTCAGCTCAAGCAGTATTCCTCTGTTTTCACCTGCCTGCAATGTGAAAGATATTTATGTGTTGGAATATCACTATACACACAAACCACACAGAGCATTCCTAAGATGAAATAAACCTGTTACTACTTCTGGATGCGCCAAGTCTCCTGCTTTCACATGGAAAAAATGCAGCACAAGGCTGCCCATAAGCAATCAGCATGATATTTTACAACTGAATAATAAAATGCCAGCATATAACCAAAGGATTAAAAAAAATAAGTATCCCAACTGTGGACAAACTTTTATTCTTTTCCAATGGATTGGGGAAATGTTAGGAGGTTTTTATTTTTATTGCTGGCGATTACTTCTTACTTCCTGTGTGGTCTGCGAGGCAAGAAGTGAGAGTAACCACCTCATTATAATACAACAGCAATAAACCAATAGTGGTTACAACCCTTCCCCACACTATGCAAAATGTAAATGCAAAAAAGTAAAAAAGAAAAAAGCCACGGCTAAAGTTTAAACTATTTAAACCACTTCAGCTCTCATATCTTTACACTGCCTATGGACCTGAGCGTTTTTTACTTTATTGCCATAGACCATTTAATCATTTTTAAATCATTAAAAAAAATAAGTATTTTTTCTAGGACAAACTTTTGGTTATACTGCCTTGAAAAAAATGATTTTATTTTTTGTTAAATGAGTATTTTTTTTCCTGTGATCATCAGCTCTATCTAGTGGCCATAATGCGGTATTTTTTCTGATTCGCGCTCTTCTTATGAATGAAGAATATCTGACCTGGAGAGAAAAGATCCTACCCTGTTTCCCCGAAAATAAGACAATGTCTTATATTAATTTTTGCTCCAAAGATGCGCTAGGTCTTATTTTCAGGGGATGTCTTATTTCTTAATGAAGAAGAATACGGTACACATTTTTTGTTGAACAAAAAAAAGTAAATTTATTACCTGTATACGGTACAGTAGTAGTGGTCATCACAAACCAGCATAACCATAGCCGATTTGATCCCCCCCCCCCCCCAAATCCACCATGTGTCATTTTAAGTCATTTTAAGCCCCCCTCCCCCCACCCCTGTGCCAGTGGACAGTTTAGTCTCTCCCCCCTCCCACCTTCACCAGACATCCCCCCCCACACCTCAGTCACCCCTGTGGCAGCGAGATAACACACAATGTGCCTGACTCCTGTGTCTGGCAGCGGCGGCACGGGCTCTCTGACGGGCGACGTACCCCTGCGCAACATCAGGGACGTCGCTCGTCATCCAGAGAGCCCGCCGCAGCTCACTGATTTGAAGAGACCTCGCACTGCCTGAACAGCTGCGGCCAATCAGTGAGCTGTGTGGCGTTGCCTGCCGCTACCGTACGAGAGTCTAGAGTCAGATGCCTTATGTTCGGGGGGTACCTTACGGTATGTTCGGTGGATGCCCTATTATCGGTGGATGCCCTATTATCGGGGAGGTCTTATTATCGGGGAGGTCTTATTATCGGGGGATGCCTTATATTACAACGAGAGGCAAAACTGTAAGTAGGCCTTATTTTCGGAGGATGTCTTATTTTCGGGGAAACACGGTAGTAACAATTTTGCGGTCATTCACACACAACACACAGTGTACACAGTGTTGCCCTGTCATTTTTTTTCTATAAATACACCCCGAGTGTTAAAACAAGTATACAGTTCATTCTATCATTTATCTCATGTAACCACTTAAGGACCGAGGTCTTTCAAACGCTATTTTTTTGGAAAAAATACACCTCAATGAATAAAAAAAAAAAAAAGAACAGTAAAGTTTGCCCAACTTTTATGTATATTGTGAAAGAGGATGTTACGCCGAGTAAATAGATACCAAACATGTTTTGGTTGAAAATTACGCACACTCATGGAATGAGACAAATGACATTACTTTAAAATCTCCATAGGTGACGCTTTAAACATTTTTAACAGTTACCAGGTTAGAGTTACAGAGCAGGTCTTTTGCGGGCGCAACTTACGTAAGCATTTTCTTTGCTGCGCGAGCACGCGGGGACGGAGGCGCTTTTTTTTCTTATTTATTTTGATTATTTTTTTTAACACTGTCCCTTTAAAAAGAAAAAAAAATCTGATCATTTTTATTGCTGTCACAAAGAATGTAAACATCCTTTGTGACAGTAATAGGTACTCTCTCTATAATACTCTTATGGAGGGATCGGGGGTCTAAAAGACCCCAAATCCCTCCTTTGCACTTCAAAGTATTTAGATCGCCAAAATCGGCTTTCTAAATACTGTAAATTTTTTTAAATCTGCGCCATCGGCCACTGCCTGGGATAACGGCTGAGCGGCTGCTGAGCCGGATCGGCCATTATCACCAGATAGCCGTGCACCAGCTCTAAAAATACGGTTTTGGGGTATAATCTGCAGCTGCAGGACTTTTCCCCTGATACTTTCACTTATCCCTACTGACGTACAAGTACGGCAATTTTCGGGAGGTGGTTAAAATGACACTAAAGTTATGATTCTGATACAAAGCACTGCAAAGTTATTTAGATATAATATAAAGGCTTTTTTTTCAGTTTTGCTCCTTTCTGGACAAAACACTGAATCTCTCATTTGTGCTTTTGGCTATAGTTCTACTTTTACTGACATCATACACAAATTGAAGCTTGTGGCTTTGATCTGCAGATGAGTGAAAGAAACAAAGTAGATACAAAAATAACAATGTTCCTTTGTGCCCTATCTCACATTTGAACAGTCTGTTATTTAGAAGCAGCAGTTATAATGGCTCATTCACACTGCCATTCATGTCTGTACTAGGGTTGCCACCTTTTCTTCAAGCCAAACTCGAACAAATTTTTACTTTATAGCACACCGTGGGATTGCAAAACGCATGGGACACTTTTGGGTGCACCAAGAAAAAAAGCAATGCTGCGCATTAAGCACACTGTGGTGCACAGCGGGTGTGGCCAAAGTACACTACATCCACTGCAGCAATAGTGATCTCCTTCCCCTATACACAGAAAGTGAAGCAGAGCCTCCAATACCGGCCAGTATCCAATCTAGACATCCTACATGAACAATGCATGTTTAACTCAAGCATTTCCCCTTCTGGTGTCATCCTCATCCCTCATGTAATGAGAGGACACCATATGCTCTCTATCTCTGTTGTTAGCGCACACAAAATTTGCTTTGATGCATCATGTTCAGTTTATTGTGTATTGAGTCCGGGTTTCAGGCAGACCGAAACCCGGACACATGATTCCAAATGCGTACTGTTCAGGTGAATACCAGGAAGGTGGCAACCCTTGTCTGTACACTGCCCAGATCAGTGCATTTCTGTAGTGGGTACAGCTGGGTGTTTGCGATCAGCTGTGGACACACTGTAAAAAACAATGGCAAGCTGAGAGGATCTGCTGTGATCACACATGAAGCAATTACTTAGGCCCTTTTCACACTGCTGCGACTTAAAAGTTGTGCCGCAATTTCAGGGAATGCCTGTGTAAACTTTAGGTCTACGGACCTCAACTCGCATGAAAATCGGACCAAAGTAGTACAGGGACTACTTTGAAGTCAGCACGACTTGAAGTCGCACATATATGAATGGTTATCATTGGAAATCATGGGAAACAACTTATCATGCAACTTTGCAGTCCCAAGTCGCACAAGTGTGAAAGTTAGGAACAGATGAGCAGTCCTGAACAGTCTAAATACCGCTATTGACAGTGTCAGCCTGTCATTGATTTGTACAGGCTTCTCGTCTGCACCTGAATGTAGCGGTATCCACTGCAATGATACACTGTTATGGGCAGTGTATGACCATCAATAACCATATGAACACTTCCTTGCTCCTGGGATATTTATGCAGCAATTCATGGCTGTCATTTTGACAATCAGTAATTGCTGGCAAATGCAAGTGGAAAGTGACAGGACAGTGGATTTTGCTGCATGTGCGCAAAAAGGCAGGCATTGTGACATCATTAACTGCTTGCGCACCACCCACCGTACATATACTGTAGCAGGGTGGCTGCACTGCACTGGATCTTGTACCCGGTACGTGATTTGACACTTCTGGGTAGAGGGTGCCCGTGCGTGCCACCGGTGTCGCGGCTGTGCTTTGACACAGCACAAGTCGATTAGTGGGTGCTGGCAATTAGATGTCCACCAGCACCCACTGATCGTCAGGCAGAGACACAGAACAGAGCTCTGCCTATGTAAACAAGGCAGCGTTTCATTCTGATAGGGGCAAAGTGATGGATTTTGTGTCCCTGCTAAAATCCATCACTTCCCTTAGTAAAAGCAGCACACATAGTAAACACAAACACTTAGCCCTTTGATCGCCATAGATGCTTAACCCCTTCCCAGCCAGTGTCATTAGTACAGTGCAAGTGCATATATTTAGAACTGATCACTTAGTGTCAATGGTTCCCACAAAGTGAGTTAGTGTCAAATTGGCCGCCAAAATATCGCAGTCCTGATGTAAGTCGCCGATCGCCGCCATTACTAGACTATAAAATAAATAAATAAAAATTTCAGTGTATATAGCATAGTTTGTAGACGCTATAACTTTTGAGCAAATCAATCAATAGACCCTTATTTGGATTTTTTTTTACCAAAAATATGTAGCAGAATGCATATTGGTCTAAATTCGATTTTTTTTTTATTGGATATGTTCTATAGCAGAATGTAAAAAATATTGTTATTTTTTTTTCAAAATTGTCAGTCATTTTTTGTTTATAGCACAAAAAAATGTAAATAAATAAAATGCAGAGGTAATCAAATACCACAAAAAGAAAGCTATATTTGTGGGGAAAAAAATGACAAAAATTTTATTTGTCAGTTAAAATAACGCAGTGCTGTATCGCAAAAAATGGCCTGGTCAGGAAGGGGGTAAATCTTCTGTAGCTGAAGTGGTAATAATGTTGTAAATGTTACATCTTTGCTAGATTTCTAAATATCTTTTTAAAAATAAGTTTTATATATCTATATCTATATATATATATATTTATATATATATATATATATATATATATATATATATATAAAGTGATATACTATATTTTTGTTTCAGTGTTTATAAATATAATGTTGTCGAGATGGTACACAGCAGAATGAATAGTTCTTGAAGATATTAATAACACATTAAGTTCCGAAGCACTTATACTGGGTTGTAGCTTCTGCTTTTGATTTACCCAAGCATTCTCTGGAATAAAAAGAAAACTCATCCAAAACGCTTGCCTATTATAAATAATTCTGTCATGATAAAAGGGATGTGTGTTGCCACAACTTCTTCTTTGCTCTTTTATTGCTGATTACAGCCGTAGAGTTAAGTGGACAAAGTAAAATAGTTTCATTTTGGATAAACTTGTGGTTGTAAACCTCAGACATGAAATATGAACAAAGCATATACCTCTATATTGTATGCTTTTCTCAATTAGCAGCACTTAGGACTTTTACCACAATTTCTGACGCGTTTTTAACACATAATGCATTTTTGCCGCGTTTTTGTACAGGTCAAAAAGTCACCAATGTAAAAACGCCCAAATCTGCTTAAAAAAAAGTTACAGAACTTGTTTGAGCTTTAGGCGTTTTGTAGCTTCTGGCTTCAGGCGTTTTGTAGCTTCTGGCTTCAGGCGTTTTGGAGTGGAGATGTGAACCATCTCCATAGAGAATAATTTTTTTTTTTTTTCCCCTCAGGTTTCAAGCTACAAAACGCTTGGGTGTGAATGGGGCCTTAGGCTGAAGCTACAAAATGCTGGAGGAGAAAAAAACAATTATTCTCTATGGAGATGGTTCACATCTCCACTCCAAAACGCCTGAAGCTAGGAGCTCCAAAACACCTGAAGCTAGAAGCTCCAAAACGCCTGAAGCTGGAAGCTCCAAAACGCCTGAAGCTAGAAGCTCCAAAACACCTGAAGCTAGAAGCTCCAAAACACCTGAAGCTAGAAGCTCCAAAACACCTGAAGTTAGAAGCTCCAAAACGCCTGAAGCTAGAAGCTCCAAAACGCCTGAAGCTAGAATCTCCAAAACACCTGAAGCTAGAAGCTCCAAAACACCTGAAGTTAGAAGCTCCAAAACACCTGAAGTTAGAAGCTCCAAAACACCTGAAGTTAGAAGCTCCAAAACGCCTGAAGTTAGAAGCTCCAAAACACCTGAAGCTAGAATCTCCAAAACACCTGAAGCTAGAATCTCCAAAACACCTGAAGTTAGAAGCTCCAAAACACCTGAAGTTAGAAGCTCCAAAACACCTGAAGTTAGAAGCTCCAAAACACCTGAAGTTAGAAGCTCCAAAACACCTGAAGTTAGAAGCTCCAAAACACCTGAAGCTCCAAAACGCCTGAAGCTCCTCAAAAAAGTTCTGGAACTTTTTTTAGGCAGATTACAGGCATTTTCCTGCTTTTTACATTGGTGACCTTTTGACCTGTACAAAATCGCGGCAAAAACTTGTCAAAGTCACAGCAAAAAAAACGTGGCAAAATTCTGCCTGAAGACACTATGCTCAGGTGTGTATGGGGCCTAAGGGGTTGACGTACTAGGCAAATAGACTGTGCACTTTGCAAAGTTGCAGTTGCTCCAGAGCTTACGTGATTGTAAAGTCTTGTTTTTTTTTTTTTAGTTATAATAACAAACATGTTAAACTTACCTCCTCTGTGCAGTGGTTTTGCGCAGAGCAGCCCAGATCCTCCTCTTCTCGGGTCCCTCTTTGGCACTCCTGGCCCCTCCCTCCTGTCGAGTGCCCCCATGCTATGGGGGAAACTGAGTCACAGCTCCGTGTGTCCATTCAGACACGGAGCGAGCTTTCTCGCCTCATCAGCTGACTGACTTTGATTGACAGCAGCAGGAGCCAATGGCGCCACGCTGCTGTCTCAGCCAATGAGGAGTGGAGTCCATAATGAATCAAACCTGTGCAGAAATACAGCATGGCATCGCTGTTTGTTGCTTGTTGCGGAGTAGACATTTCTGCAGGTTATTGTAGTTTTCACAGACCTGTTTGTGACAGCAGTGTGTCCATGCCTGTCAATCACTGGGCTCATGACGCCCTCAAGGATATAAAATGACATAAGCACACGTAGGAAGTGTCAGTATGCAAAGCATTAACTGTGCTCTATTATTGACAAGCAGATGGCTGGGGGAGCAGCCAATATTGTGTGGGGGTGGGGAGGGCTCTTGCCACCCTGTTCCAGGATCTCACTGTATGTTTGTGTGTTGTCCGTAGCAGTAGCAATGGTGATTAAAAACATTTATAGGTCAACTCTGGGATTATGTAAAATTGACCCCTTGAGGTGGGGCTGCTTCGCTCCCCCTGGCAAATAGTGCTCGCCCACTGTCTAGCAGTGGACTGTCCCCTGGTGTCAACACGCCCAATGCAGGACTATTGATCCTTGATGACATCAGGACACGGACGGCTGGAGCATGGGGGAAGACACTGCGGGGACCAGTCTAGCTGCAGGACGGGTCAGATAAAGAAAACGTATTCTGTTGTTCCCCTAGATATAAACCAAAAAATAATATAAATATATATAAAAAAAAAAAAAAAAAAATAACCCTTGCCCCGCGGGCACAGCTCCACTTTAAGGATCAGGTTTTAGTTGCCTATAGTTGCGTATTTGGTGTATATGAACCCCAACAACGAACAAAAAATCCTGTCAATCCTGCCACAATCCAATGAGTATACATATTGATGTATTCCCAGCTCTCTTTCTTTTAAAGTATATCTGAATTCAACCCCCCCCCCCCCCCCCAAAAAAAATCTATTGATCCTGCCAATAACATGCTACCTGTCATTGAGTGACAATACGGAAACTATATGGAGGAGGAGGAGTTGTCACCCTAGCTGCTCTACTGATCAAGCACTTTCTCATCTGCATTACATGGGGGGGGGAGAAGGAGGTGGTTGTTGCCAAAGATATCTGGCAAAGATTACATTGTTTGAGATTTCAGTTCAGGGCAGAGAAAGCTGCAAGGACACAGGAATTCTGGCAGAATAGAAACAGATTTTTCTGCAATTGCAGAAAAAAGTACTTGGAAAAAAAAATACAAGAAAATTAATACAGCCGCCACATCTAATGATTGGTAAGCTGCAATATATTAAAGTGTTACTAAACCCAGGACCCTGCATTCATTATATCTGCTCTCCCACAGTACACAGAACATGGAAATGAAATTATTTTAGTAAATATAAACTGCAAAATACCTTTTCTCATCAGCAGTATATAGTAGTCTTGTGACTACTATCAGTGTCTGGTTAAAGCTTGCAGCAGGAGTTTTCATTCTCCTCTGACTGTCCTATGAGGCTGCAGGACTCTCTGTCTAGACAGTGCTGATTGGCCCTGTGCCGATCACATGTACCCTCCCAAGAAAAAACAACAACTCTTTAACGATACACGCCAAACTGAGAATGTGCAGAGTGACTCCAAAGGCTTTGTACTATCAGCAGATGGATTGGGGACAGTAAAAGAAGGGGAGGATCACAGAAGACAGGATCAGTCTTTTTACACAATGCAGAGGATTAACCCCTTAGGTTCCACAGTGAGTATAACAAGCATGCTTTACTGCATATACAGTACAGACTGATTTTACTGTTGTGGGTTTAGTAACACTTTAAATTTATGGTTGGGGCCTGGTTCACACCTATGCAGGTTGTGGTTGATGCTTTTTTCGGGTGCATTTTGCGTTTTTTTTTTCATACTCATTTTTGATGCATTTTAATGTGTTTTTGAAAGATGTCTGTTGTCTTGCAGGAGAGAGCAGCAAAAACGCAGCAGAAAAGCAGCAAAAACGCAAGCAGTACATTTGTGCTACATTCCGCTGCATTTCTATGGAACCAAAAATGCAACCAAAAATGGAACCAAAAAAAGTCGCTGACCGTTTACAAAAACGCACCAGTGGAAAAGGCACAGATGTGACCCATAGGATACCATGTTAAATGAACTGTAGTGTTTTGTTTCTGCAAAAATGAAAATGCGCTGAAAAACGCATTGGCGTGAACGAGATAAAAAAAAAGTAAAAAAACATATTTTATTTTTTTTTTATTTTTTTATTAATACCTATCCTCTTTGGTTTTCTATTGACATTCTTTTTGAAGTTGACTGTGTATTATTTCCTGGAATAATCACGTTAATGAAAATAACTGCAGGGTGTAGATACCCATAGAGGGGCAGAAACAAATGAACATTATAAAACAAATGTATCTGAAGTAATAAAAAAAGAGCATTTACTTTGCTGTCTCTTTAAGCAAAGTAATGTGATGAGTGCAATATAATTTGTTTAATTGGCACAGAAATTACATTTTACTTTCCGAAGTCCAGCAAATGAATCAGGGACAGATGTGCTTTTTGAGCTCACATCAAACTTTCGAGAAGTGGAATTCTCTAAAGGCTCAGTGAACTTTGTGTTATATTAACATACTCTGAAAGATTGTACTTATTGTAGGGCTGAGGGAACAAAAAAGCCAGACTTTGTAATAAGTCTCTGAAGTATAAATGTGAAGGTATTTGGAACTTATCAGAAAAACACATTGTTATGTGTTGTAGTATGCAAGCCTTAGCTGTCTTCTAGGTTAGTACACAACCTATCTGTGTTCCTTAGGCAACTATACCTATACTTTTTTTAAGTCACCTCTCTGCAATTTGAGATCTCAGTTCTTCAGATGTGAATCTAGATGTGATGGATGACATGCTTGTGATGATCCTCAAGTGAAGAGAAGGAGTAGTGAGAAACCAATGTGGAAGCCTCAGAGGTGGACCTCAGGGGTGGACCAATGTGGACTCAAGGGTGGTGCTCCATGCATTATCCTTTCAAGGTTTCAGATACTGCTGGAAAAATATGCACTGTGATTTTGAAATTTAAATGGGAAATACTGGGTTTGCAGGTGCCTCTACGAGTTGTCAAAGCTTCATCCATAAAGGGCCATTCGTAATGATATGCTGTATTTACATAGGGGCAGCCATATTTGCTCAATAGACATGCAGGCTCTGCCTAATGCTTTACATTTTTGCACAGTGGTTGTGCTTCACTGCTCCTTTAAATTTGAAATCTCATATTGCTGTAATATGTCATAAGCCGTTTTAAGCTGAATAAGTCTGACCAGCGGGTTCCATGCCATATAAGGATTAAAGCAGGTCCAAGTCCTAAATCTCATATAATCTTTTACATGTTAAACTCCAGAAACTATGCCCCCCTCCACGTGTGTAGTTGCTGTTTTTTATTTCTTTCCTTATACTGCATCAATACACTATGAATGAAGGGATCTGTGGTGATGCCCCATGATGCCCTGTGTTCGCAATCTGTCCTGAATCTTTTGGGCTGAATGACGCTGGATGTCATTCGACCTGGAAGGCTAAGGAGTTGCTGGGGAGAAGAGTTGCTGTGGGGGACATTTCCGGATTCAACGCCTGAGCTGCTTTTTCCTTTTAGCCTCGGTTCACACCATCTCCGCATGCGGCTCCCAGCAGGGGTCCTGGTTCACTGCTTTAGGCCCGATTTCAGCTCAAATTTTTGGCTGAATTCGACCTGAAACAGACCAAAAGAAGCAAATTTGCACCGGAGCCACAGCTGAGATATGTGAACCGGCTCCATAGAGAGCCGGTCAAAGTCTCCTGCTATTGCGAATTGGATGCGGATAACCCACATCCAATTCGCAACTGTGTGAACCCAGCCTCAAAGCTGATCTTCCGGAAACCTGAGAATTCTCCCTTGCAGTGTGGGCTGTGCCCACACTGCAAGGTTTAACTACTTGTTTGGTCTAGGGCATGGGTTTCCAACCTGCAGCCTTCCAGCTGTTGTAAAACTACAAGTTCCATAATGCCTCTGCCATTGGAAGCCATGCTTGTAACTGTTAGCCTTGCAATGCCTTAAGGGGCTGGCCTTGAAATGCCTCATGGAACTTTTAGTATCGCAACAGCAGGAGGGCCGCAGGTTGCACACCGATGATCTAGTGCAGTGTTTCTCAACCTTTTTTCAGTCAAGGTACCCTTTAAAACTATAGACAATCTCAAGGCACTCTTTAAAATTATGAACAATCTTAAGGCACCCCATTCTAAAATGTAAAAAGTGATTCTAATAGTTTTACACAATGCAGCATCATCTACACGTAGGACACCTAATGTTAGAGGTGATTCTTTCTTCCAAAGCAAATACACTTTTGGTACTGGTACTGACTAGTATTCCAATGTTTTTCTTCTCCCTCAATTTCTCTCCATCAGTCAGCTAATGTGACCCCAGTGCTGAGTGAGAGAAGAAAGAGGAGGGCCAAAAAAGGATGCTGTGGAGGCAACAGACATTTTCCTTATCAACTGATGATGTCATTGGTTGTTAGGATGCCAGTGACTAGAAAGTCATAATGGTGAATAATGAAAACCCAAGACTTTGTAACTAATGCCGCGTACACACGAGCGGTTTTGCCGTCGGAATAAACTCTGAAGGTTTCTCCGATGGAATTCCGCTCAATCCCTCTTGCCTACACACGGTCACACCAAAGTCTGCCACGGTGACGTAAAACACGTACGACGGGACTAGAAAAAGGAAGTGCAATAGCCAGTAGCCAATAGCTTCCGTCTCGTACTTGCTTCAGAGCATGCGTAGTTTTTGGTACGTCGGAACAGCATACAGACGAGCGGTTTTCCCGATAGGAATTGGTTCCGTCTGAAAAATTTAGAACATGTTCTCTTTCTAGGTCTGTCACAATTTTCAGCGTAAAATGTCTGATGGGGCATACACACGATCGGAATATATGATGAAAAGCTCCCGTCTGACTTTTTCTGTTGGAAATTCCGCTCGTGTGTACACGGCATTAAAGGCAGGCTTGATTCACCTCCTGGCTTGTATACAATTTTTGATAAATTTTTAGGCTGACAAAGAATCAGAGACACCTAACAGAAAATAATTATGAGATGTGCTCCATGGATGCTTTATATTATTATGCTTTTTATGCATATGTAAAAGACAATTTACATAGGTCACCATTCTGCAATTTGAGATCTCAGTTCTTCGGATGTGAGTACATTCTAATGCCCCGTACACACGGTCGGAAATTCCGACCACAAAATCCGTCTGATTTTTTCCGACGGATTTTGTCCGACACTGGTGTTGCATACACACGGTCGGACAAAGTTGTCGGAAAATCCGATCATTCTGAACGTGGTGAAGTTCTTTGCGTACGACGGGACTACGTAGAGGCTAGTAGCCAATAGCTTTGGTCTTGTAATGTGATCTGAGCATGCGTGGCACTTTGTCCGTCGGAATTCGCTACACACGATCGGAAAAAGTCCGATAGGACTTTGTTGTCGGAAAATTTAAGAGCAGGAGATAAAAGTCTGATGGAGCCTACACACGGTCGGAATTTCCGACAACTTTGTCCGATAGGACATTTTCTGTCGGAAAATCCGACCGTGTGTATGGGGCATAACACTAACCTATCTAGCCCTGAAAAAAAAAATCAGTATACATACCTTTTCTGCAGGTGATCTGACCCGATTTCCAGCGGCAGAAGCTCTACTGAGTACATGAAATGAATGGGAAGTGACGTCACCCATAGAGTGTCCTCTGCACCCGCCCACACAGCAAAGCCGCTGACAGCTCAGCATGGGATCAAAGCTTCCGCCGCTGGAGATCGGGTCGTATCGCCTGCAAAAAAAGGTATGTATATTATTTTTTCTTTTTAGGGCTAGATAGGTTAGTGTTAGGATGTAGGTGGCTATGGATGCAGGGATTTTCAGTTTTTGCATGGACTTCCACTTTAACACTACCTGAGACACATCTAAAAAATAGCCTTGAGTTGGGCTTTAATGCTATTTCAGAAGTCATTTTTAATATTTTTAAATCTGCCGCTTTCATTAAAATAATACCTGGTGATCTTTCCACCAAGATGTTTGTTCAGGCACATTCTGTTATATGGCAACACTCTTTCTCAGTCTACCAGTTGTGCTCCATGGTTTCACCCTGTCACATGAGCCTCCAATGGAGACTCGAGTGGCCATTTAAACACTTATTATATTGGCATGATACACTGTTCATCATTAGGAAACCCACCCTGAGAAATGCCATGCAGCCATTGCTGGAATAAATACATATAAACAGCAGGGGGCCACAAAGAATCTGCAGGAGACTGGCAGCAATTAGAGAGTGCAAAATCTGGTGCAGCTGTGCATGGTAGCCAATCAGCTTCTAACTTCAGCTTGTTTTAAAAAGATTTGACAAAAAAAAAAAAAAAACAGGAAGCTGATTGGTTTCTATGCAGAGCTGCGCCAGATTTTGCACTCTCCAGTTTTAATAAATCAACCCCACAGTGCTTTATCAACCTAAATTCAATTCAAGCCTGATTAAACTCTACAGTCTGTATTTATTGCTGTAATGCAGTCAGGCTTCATATACAGTACTAAATATGCTACTCTTCTCGTTTGTGTTTTTTTTTAGTTACTGAGTGCTGAAGCAATAGTTAAAATATACTGGGCTAACAGCACCTTGAAGAGTTGGACTGCTCTTTCACACAAGCAGCAGCCCAGGACTTTAAGGGTAGGACTTTTCCGCCTGGACACTGCTTCATTCAACAGTGCTGCTTAGTAAAAATTCACTATGCATTGTGAACATGCTCTATACCTTAAGTGCATAAGCCCTAGACAGTCTGAAAGTAAACAGATCCTGCTGTGCTCTGTCTTTGAAAAAAAAAAAAAAACATAGTGCCTTGGGAATATTTTCTGATTAGTGTAACCTGATTTAATTGTTTATCTGTAAAACATTTTATATACATTATTAAAAATAAAAAAAAACTTAAAAAAGTACCATATAAACTTTTAAAAAAATATAAAATAATTTGACCCAAAGTTAATTGTAGTTTCTCTTTAAAGATGAACATAGACATTACTTGTCAGATGTAGAGACATAGGGGTTGATTTACTAATTTACTAAAGGCAAATCCACTCTGCAAGTGCAGTCACTGTAGATCTGAGGATAAGATCTGAAATGAGGGGAAGCTCTGCTGATTTTATCATCCAATCATGTACAAGCAAAAATGCATTTTTTTAAAATTTTCCTTGCATGTCCCCCTCGGGTCTACAGCGACTGCACTTCCAAGTGCACTTGCAGTGCCCTTGTAGTGCAAAGTAGATTTGCCTTTAGTAAATAAACCCCATAGTCTCTACTGAAAAGTTTAACCAAAAGAAAAATGTCTGACACAGCCCGCATCTCCGATCGTGGCATGGAGCCTCTGACAGAGGCTTCTTGCCACGTGATCAGCTGTAACCAATCACAGCTGATCATCGCATGAACCAGAAAGTGACGGTAAATGGCATTCCTCGGTTTGTGCTGACAGGGACAGCCGATTGGCGGCTCTCCCTGTCAGGGGGGGGGGGGGGTCTGTGCTGATAATTATCAGCACAGTTCCCATTAGCTGTCAATCATTGCCCATTAGCTGCCAGTCAGTGCCCCATCAATACCGTCTGTCAGTGACAATCAAAGTGCCAATTAGTGCCCACCACAGTGCCAATCAGTGGCCATCACAGTGCCAATCAGTGCCCAGCAGTAACACCTGTCAGATCCTCATCATCAGTGCTGCCCATCAGTGCCATCTATTAGTGTCCATCAGTGCCACTTGTCAGTGCCAATCAGTGCCGCCTGTCAGTGCCCTGAATCAGTGCTGCATATCAGTGCCGCCTATCGGTGCCCATCAATTCTACATATCAGTGCATCCTCATCAGTGCCACCTTATCATTGCCGCCTGTCAGTGCCCATCAGTGGTGCTAATCAGTGCCGTATATTGGTGCCCATCAATTATACATATCAGTGCCACCTCATCCGTGCCCATCATTGTCACCTTATCAGTGCCAAATCATCAGTGCCCATTAGTGCCGCCTCATCAGTGCCTGTCAGTGAAGGAGAAAACTAAATTTCATGACAGAAACTAAAAAAAAAAAATATTTTTTTCAAAAATGTCGGTCTTTTTTAGCTTGTTTAGCAAAAAATAAAAACCCCAGAGGTAATCAAATACCACCAAAAGAAAGCTCTATTTGTGGGAAGAAAATTATTGGGTACAGTGTTGCATGACAGCGCAATTGACATTCAAAGTGTGACAGTGCTGAAAGCTGAAAATTGTCCTGGGTAGGAAGGGGGAAAGGAAAGTAAAGAGTGTCCGCTTGTCCTTTGTAATGATGTTAAAGTGAACAACTTTGCCCCACTTTAACATGATGGACCATTTATGGGGGAGAAGGTCCACCCTGTTGTTTACGTTGGTCTCTCTGTACAAGTCGAGGAAAATATCTTGTGCAGCATTCTTGCACAGTACACAGTGTAAATATTTGCCAGCACCCCATAGATATTCAGGTTGAGTCCAAATAATTTTTTTATTGAAGCATTATCACATCACAAACAAAAGCGTGCCACCTTTTCAGAACCGCGCAGGACCTCTTTGTCAGGAATGTGAGGAAGGGGCCCTGCACGGCTTTAAAACGTTGCACTCTCTTGTTTGTGATGTGCTCATGCTTCAATAAAAAAATGTTGGCCTCAGCCGGAATATCCATGGTGTGCTGGCAATTATGTACACTGTGTTATGTGTGTTCCAGTCTCCAGCTGGTGGTTGCTACAGCACCCATTTTGAACCTATTCCAGGAACATGTGTGATGGGTATATAGATTGCTTCTTGCACAGCATGTACAATATTGGCAGAGCAGAGAATTAACTGATTAGATAAGTGTACCAAGAACAGGTCAAACAGTGAAAGTGGCTGCACTCAGGCATCACTGTCTTGGGTGCCAAAGGACATTGTCTCAAATTAAAATGAGCTACTTATTTCAGGCAAGATTTTTATAGTTATGTCAATATAAAAAACTGTTGGTAGAAATTTTAAAGACCAAAATGTGTCATTGTTATGAATAGTTTGTCCTTTTTTTAAATCTTTGTCAGCATAATTTGACCTCTCAGTGGGGGACCTAATATCATTTCCATGGTTGTATTCAATAATCTATGACTTTGCAGATATAAGCTAAGGTATTGTGCTGTTCTTGATATTGTTAAATGAAAATATTTGACAGTATAATATAGGAGGTGTGTCTATTACATAAGGAGACTGTGATCCCACCTAGTAAACAAAGCAGTCAGAATCGGTTATAACTGCCTGCGTGGTGACCTTGAACATGTTTGAGCCTGCATGACAAGCAGCAACACTCTATGATGTTCAGCTGATTGTGAGTCGCCATTTAGTTTGGTTGTGTTTTCTGTAGTGTGCCGAAAAAATACTAAGTTTAAAAGTTGAACAACGTCTCAATTTGAAATTTTTTGTAAAATTGCACAAGACACCAGCAGAATGTTTTCAAATGCTTACTACAGCTTATGAGAATGACGGCCTGTCTCGTGCGCATGTGTTTGAGTGGCACAAAAGATTCAGCGAGGGATGGAGAATGAATTCCCAAAAGTTAAATCGGTGCTTAAAGGGATACGTTTTGAGTCAGTTGATGCTGTAAAGAAGAAAATGGCGGATGTGTTGAAACAGCTGACAGAAATTGATTTTCTTTGTGCCTTTCGACCAGTGGAAAACAAGACTGCAGCAATGTATTAGTGCAAATGGGGAATATATTGAAGGGGACAAGCATTACATTTGTAATACTTAAAAAGTTGAGTTATTTAATCAGTCTCGTTATTTAACCTCCCTAGCGGTAATCCCGAGTCTGGATCGGGTCCATTTTTTTCTGCTAGGAGCGGTAACCCCGAGCCAGACTCGGGCTTGCGTGCAGGATACAGGGGGGAAGTTACTTACCTTTTCCCCTGGATCCTGCGATGTCTCCCCGCTGTGTGAGCGAGCCGTCCGCTTGCTCGATTCACACAGTGCCGAGTGCCGCCGATCTCCGTTCCCTGCGACGTTCCGACGCACGGGAGCGGAGATCGGCGCCAAATTTAAAAAAGTTTAAAAACACAGTACACATACAGTACTGTAATCTTACAGATTACAGTACTGTATACAAAAAATACACATCCCCTTTGTCCCTAGTGGTCTGCCCAGTGCCCTGCATGTCATTTTATATAATACAATTTTTTTTTTTCTGCCTGGAAACTGGAGATTGTCCATAGCAACCAAAAAGTGTCCCTTTATGTCAAAAGTGGTTTTAGACCAGCTAGAAAACACCGATAATAAATTAGAATCACAATTTATCATCAAACACTAAATTTAATGACAGCGACTATTCTGCAACTGAGCAAATTTCAGTGTTTTTGATTTGATTACATTATTGAATCATTTTTATATATATTTTTATTATATTATAATTTATGATTTTGTGTTTCAAACTTTATCATACCCGGGATGTCTACTAGACTCTGGTTCGGACAGATTTAAGTGAGTTATTCATAAGAATTGCATGTCTACAATATAAAAACGCCAAATTTCCATGCAAAATAATTGTACCGCTTTCAGCACAAAATTCCAGCCAGAATCATACCGCCAGGGAGGTTAATAGACACACCTCGTACACCTAAACAACTATTATTATATGAACCTGGTTATTTATGCCTATAAGATATAAAAAAATAGGTATAGTAAATGTATGTATCTCTCATCTATAGCTTGTGTAAATAAAGCTTAGCTCCATAATACTAATTCCACATTAAAGAATCAGCAATTCCATTTTTAAGCCCTAGTTGTCAAATGTATATATATACCAACATTTATGCAAACATTAAAAAATTGCTAATTTCACTCTATTACAATTTCTCTTTTCATCAAACCCCTCCCCCAATTAGAGATCCTGTTTACCAATGCTGATTAACAACTAGGACTAAACAATAGTAAATGGCTATACCAATTCTGCATCTGCATTACAAAGCCAATCATTGTGCTATGTCACTTCGGCTGCTCATGAACACAAACAATAATATCTCTGTCTAAACCATCAATGTGCGTGAAGTCATCCAATAAACTGAACACAATAGTGTTAATATATCCTAGTTGGAAACCTACATACATTTTGTTCCTAGGAACATGCTAAAAACAAGCATGAAAATATACAATTTGTTTAATGTAAACTGTATGGAGGTAAAAATCAATAGCAAGTTCATGAAAAGCACCGGGAGTCATGCATTCAAAGAAAACAGCAATTATTCCACCACTTCCAAAATGTTCAGCAGACAATCTTTGGTATATATATTGCAGCACTAGGTAGACTGTCCAGTTGTAAATGGCATTATATAAATACATTAAAGCAAGAATAAAAAAAATATCATAAACCTTTCATACTTTCCTGAAATGTTTGTAAGCAATTTATAGAGTACCTTCGTCTTTGATCATAATATATAAAATGTGAATGAGTAATAATGAAGCAATGAAGGTCCAATGTGCAGATTACACAAATATATAAAAAATGTGGCAACCGCCCCAATCTGTAACTATCCAAATATATCTAAATCCTAACTATATCAGCATGCTGAATAATATATATATATATATATATATATATATATGTATATATATATATATATATATATATATATATATATATAAAATTAAACCATACGATGTGTTTGGAAAATTACTGACCAACTATTGTGAAAATAAGTAAAGGAAAATACTGACGAAAGGTGATTATTACATCTTGCACATTTCTAACAAGAAATATATCTGTGCTTGTTTTAGCTATGATCAAATTATAATATGCAGTATCAAAAATATTGTACTAGACTACTAAATTTACTTTTAACGCTGAAATTTCCTTCAAAAACACTTCCTTCTCTTTCATCCACACTTCTTTTTCCTTCCTGTGATGCCTCCTGAGCTCATCACATTTCTTCTTGTAACACAGGTTCTGTTCCTGGGGTTCCGGTCTATTCCCTTGATGTGTCAAACCATTCGAGACAGATGTGGACCCTGTCTCCTTGACGCCTCTTAATGGACTGCGGCTTCTGGATCTGTCTCTTACCCTACAGCTGATCCCAGACATATTACAAGTTCCATACCTGCACTGGTATCTTTGGCAATTACATAACCCTGGCACATTCTCAGCTCCATTCCACATAGCTTGATCAGACACAACAGATGAGATATGGACCTATTCCCTCCCCCTTGTTGTCGCCTTGCGCCTCCTTAGGTGTAAACACCCATCATTAGCTGTTGCAAAAAAGTTCCTTCTGGATCACGAGTCTTTGGCACCCGTATTATGTTGACTCATCCGTATTTTCCATGCTTCTAGAAGGTCACCTGAATGCCTTCTGCTAATAAATGTCCTCAATTTAGTCCCAGCTCCTGCCAACCAGCCAAAGTGAACCTCCTAATCAACAGCTTCCTATTGCCTACAAGCCAGGAAAAGAGGGAAAACCTATCTGAGCTCTATACAGCTTCTAAATCGAAGCCCCTTCTGACGTAAAAGCGTGTCTGGTATTTTTAACCAGTAGACCTCGTGGCACGACGTTCTCCATAAATATATACATATACGCCGAGGCTCATAAACAAAAAAATTCTACAGGTGAAAATGTGTTGCTTCTTCTAAATAAAGAACTTGCTCGCTAAATTCATCTATGATCTTATACCTCTTGTCAGCTGTTAACGGACAAAAAAGGAGAGCTGTGATAACCAACTAGTGACATACTAGTAAGAGTGCCACTTGTCAATACTGCCTAGTTAATAAATCACTGTCTTAAAGAGCGTATGAACAGCTGAAGTGTTTGTGGAGGTCTCCTCCTGGGTCCTCCACAAGTAAGCTAGACAAATCACTTATTTTATTTTGTTGCAGAAAATAAAAGAACATCTGTAAGATCTTACCTTTCCAGGGGGTTCCTAACACTCCGTTCAATGTTTTCGATTTTCAGTGCAGTACCATAAGCAGCTGGATGCAGACATCAGTATGGATTGCTGTACAGAATCTCTATGAAGCTCTTCCAACTAAAACGAGACAGAGATCAAGGCAGTCACTTACTCCAGCTGCAATGTGCAGAGAAAACCGTTTGCAGGAGGGGAAGAAAAAAAAAAAATAGCAACATTCAAATGTTCAAAACTAGGACAGAATAAAAATGACCCAGGCAGATGAGTCCCCCCCGTGACGTCAGCTTGGGAGTGGACAGCTCTAAAGCGTTCATATCCAGCCCTCGTTCTGTAACTTTAGATCTGCTGGTATTCTGTGTAAACAACCTCACGTCCAAGACAGTTTTAGCCTTTATAGTGGAGCTCACAATTTCATAAGCCTAAAAATGAACGGAGGTGAATTCACATCAAATCCTTGATAGCTGCCAATTTTAGTTTGAAGTTATACAAGGCAGGCTTTGTGTTTTTTATGGCTGAATGAAAAAATGTGCTCTTAAAACAGCCACAAGGAGAACTTTGTTCCAAGTATGTTAACTGAACAATTAAGCATCACTATAAAATAAAAAAAAGAATATATATATATGGAAAATTGTGTCACCAGCACAAAAATTAAGAATAACATTAAAAAAAATAAAAATAATTACATTTAAAAATTTGATCGGCTGCAGTTAAAAAGTCCTATACAGTACCATAGATTAGGGGGAAAAAAAAAAAATATATATATATATATATTTATAATAATTAATATATATATAATAACATATAAGGAGTTAGAAAAGGTGATAAAATAACACTTGTGAGGGTTATCAGCGATATATAATGTAATCCACATAATCACTAAATAGAGTTCACTAATGACAAATCAACATTTTAAAGTACATGTTCAAGACACCTTCCTCTGGAAAATTCCACAATATGAAAAGTGTACCCCTGCTCCTCTCGTTATCACTATACACTCCCAATGGATTGCCAAATTGTGCTGCTTTTCCCTTTCCCAGTCTGAGCTCTGCTCTGAAGGGGATTGTAAGGCCCCTTTCACTTGGGGCAGACTCTGATTAGATCAGCAGGGGATCTGTCCTTTCCATGGAATCCATGTTTTTAGACGTGCATAGAAGCGTTCAGTATTTTGCAGTAGGTATCCCTCTATGGCAGTGATGGCGAACCTTGGCACCCCAGATGTTTCGGAACTACATTTTCCATGATGCTCATGCATTCTGCAGTTAACTTGAGCATCATGGGAAATGTAGTTCCAAAACTTCTGGGGTGCCAAGGTTCGCCTGTGTGTGGGCTCCGGAGGACTTTTTCTTCCCAAAAGTCCGGCGGACTTAGAAAGAAGTCTTGACTCAAAATTATCCGCCGGACTGCCGCAATCTGGCCATCTGTGTGCTAGTCCGCCGGACTTTTGAAATGAACGGACTTGCCCACACATGGCAAGGCCCCCCCCACCCCAAAGTTCGCTCATCCCCACCCCCTTTCCTGACCGGCCAGGCAACATGCTCGGATCCATACAAGGTGACGGGCTAGCAAGGTGTCAATCTTGCTGATGGAGGCAGCGGCATTGACTTCCTTTGCTAGTCCCGTCTACCTGAAGTCACGTTCAAATGGAACAGACTTTACTCTGTGTGTGGGCAAGTCCGTTCATTTCAAAAGTCCGGCGGACCTCGGCCAAAAGTCAGGCGGATTGTCCTCCTGAAATGTCCGGTCGTGTGTGGGCAAGTCCGCTCGTTCGGAAAGTCCGACGGACCTCCGCTGGAAAGTCTTTTAACCCTTTATTTTTAAAGCACTTCTAGAACGACAGTAAAGCGTCACTAAAACTAGCAGTGCTTTACCGCTGACACCCCCACGCCTCAGTGTGAAAGTGCCCATAGAAGGAAGATAGAGACCCCTGAGGAGTGCATTGAGAGTACCTGTCACCTGCCCAATGCTATCACATAGGGGATTGTTAGCCCCTTGTGATAGCAATCAAGTAAAAAGATAAACGTGTTAAAAATGTAAAATATTAAAATAAAAAAGCACTTCGACTGTCCCATGCACATGACTGCAAACACGTGTATGTGAACGACTATAATGCAACACATTTTGTGTACTAAAAACAAATGACATAGTATAGGAGTAGTGAAGCAGTTGGACTAACCCCCCCATTTCTAGCTATGCTGGGAACTCAGCCTACTCTCCTCCAATGATCAGACTTGTCCTAATACCCCCCCCCCCTGCACAGCCTTTCACTGGGAAGATTATTGTACTGTGAAGATTTTTGTACTGCGGTTTCTCCTCCCCCCAGCTCTGCAGCTGAGAACAGAGGGAATTGATCACTTATAAAAAAAAGGAAAAAGGGTATTTAAAATGTTTATTTTTATTTTTATATCTATACACAAATGTTTTGCCTTTCATTTATATTTTAAACTGAATGGGTTTATTTGTAGGGTGAGGGTTTGCAATCACTTTAAGTTTGCACATCACTGGTTTGATAGTGCTTGATGTGTACTCATACATTATTTTTTTAGTTGTTTGTGTTCAAGTTCTAGTGCTGGCAGCTGCAGGGATGTGCAGTGAGGTCAGTGGCTGGTGAGGCACTGGCTAGTATCAGAGCCAGATACACACAGGTTAAATATTTACAAGTTACGTATTTGATTCTCATTAGCTACCAGCAGTCCTGATTTTTTTAAAACAAGTCCTTATGTTCGTTAAATTAGTAAACTATAAGACCTAATGAAAGTGCCATATATAATCTATATAATAAAAGAATAGAACCTGAACCATTCTCTGATTATATAGATTATATATAGCACCTTCATTAGTACTCATTGGGGTTGATTTACTAAAGGCAAATCCACTCTGCACTACAAGTGTACTACAAGTGCAGTCACTGTAGATCTGAGGGGACGATCTGAAATGAGGGGAAGATCTGCTGATTTTATCATCCTATCATGTGCAAGCTAAAATGCTGTTTTTTATTTTCCTTGCATGTCCCCCTCAGATCTACCTTGACTGCACTTCCAAGTGCACTTTCAGTGCAAAGTGGATTTGTCTTTAGTAAATAAACCCCATTGTTTACTAATTTAACCACTTGTTTTAGCATATGTAAACCGCGTTCAAACCACACATGTGAGGTATCGCCGCGAACATTAGAGCGGGAGCAATAATTCTAGTACTGGACCTCCTCTGTTGCTCTAAACATGTAACCTGTAAAAAAAATTAAAGCGTCGCCTATGGAGATTTTTAAGTACTGAAGTTTAGTGCCATTCCACAAGTGTGCTCAATTTTAAAACGGGACATGTTAGGTATCCATTTACTTGGCGTAACATCATCTTTCACAATATACAAAAAAATCATGCTAACTTTAGCGTGTAACCGTGTAACATAAAAAGTTGAAATGACCACCATTTTATACCCTATGGTGTCTGCTAAAAAATATATATATATATACAGTTTGGATGTTTTGAGTCATTTTCTAGCAAAAAAATTATGTTTTTTCCATGTAGGAGAGAAGTGTCAGAATTGGCCTGGGTGGCAAGTGGTTAATTACCATAAATAATATACAAATAATTATATATTGTTTTTAAGGTAATTTATTATCTTTTCAAAAACTGTACTCAAGCAGGTGGCTTAATGGACAAATTACTGAAGTTTGAAGTTCTAACTTCCAAACAGTAATTTCACAGTAAATAGATAAATAATAAATGATTATGTTATAACCTATAGCATAATAATATATAATTTAGCTTGATTAAAAAAGTACCTTTTCAGCAGAAGCAGGTTCTCCCTGTTAACTGTATGAGAAAAAACATGGGATTATGGGTAAACCTTGTATTTAAGAGGCTGGGCTGGAAGGGAGCATTTGTCTTGTAGACACATGCCCTTTCTATGACACTGCAGTGAGAGGAGAGTCTCCACTGCAGCATTGTTATTGGATAGCTTAGACCAATGGTGCTTTACCACTGGTCCAAGGCTCCAAGCTATCCATTGAGCTCAGTGCCTCTGACAAGAAGTGAGAGGCACTGTGAGAGCATCCTCTCAGTCTGCTGCAAACAGCTTGTATTTAAACTGGCCGCTCTGTGTGTACCTTCTGACAGGCTGCAGAAGGAGCCCCGTATCCACGTAAACCATAAGTGCTAGGAGCCACAAATTTCGACAAGTGGTGGGGTTGGACTTCCAACTACCTACCACCCCCGCCCCAAATTTGGGGTCTCTGTGACCACAGGTCATCAAGCTACGACCCTCGAAGCTCGATCGTTTTTTGCCTCACCTGCCTCCCTTGACTGCACATCACCTCAGATGTTCATTGAGGTGATAGGATCTCGGCTAGAGAGGGATTTTAACACATATTGTGTGCTGCCATGCACGTTGGAGAAAAAGAATTGAATTCTAAGTTGATAATTTATACTGTAGTTAGCTCCAAACTGATGAGCTGTAAAGGCATTTAAAGTGTCTCTTATTGATAGTTTTGGGTACTATCATTTTTTGCTGTTTCGCAGGTGCACACAATTTTGAGATGGGATGGGCTCCTAATCTGCTAGTCTACAAGGTACTGCAAAATAAGTCCATCATAATAATGAGTCACTCCAATGATTAGTCCAAATGATGAGTCCAGGAGAAAGGACACAGGGCTGGACAGGATATACAACCAGCTAACATCTTGCACTTTGGGAGTTAACGCGGTTTTAAAGGCAATTTTTTAAATGGTATTGCACAGAGCAGCCCTGAACCTGGTTTTCTGGGGTCCCCTGCTTGTGATCTTGGCTCCTGCTCTTCTGTGTCTGCCCCCAGTGCTTTCTATGGGGGCAGACGTGCATGCTTGATCCTGTCCTAGGCTGTGAGTGTCCATTGGCACACACAGTGTGGCTTGGCCCGCCCCCCTCACAGGATTTGACTGACAGCAGCAGGAGCCACTGGCTTTCAGCCAAGCTTGTAAGAGCAGGGAGAGAGGACAGAAAACCGTCAGACAGGTAGCACAGGTAGCGCACTGGATCGACACAGGACTCAGGTAAGTATTTGGGAAAAGGGGGCCACAGCAAGTGCAAATGCGGGGAATGCATTGAAGAAAGAAAAATGTTTACCTTTTGAACCACTTTAACACATTCCGCAGCTCCATGGAGACATTTTTGAGGCTTGGCATATTTAGTATCTCTTTACTCAACACAACCTCATCTTTTACTGTATTTTTTACAACAAAATTGAGGATTTAATTGTGTTTGTGTTCACTAAAATGTATTTTTAGTGTATTTGTTTACTGAAAAGATAGATTTGGTAAACAGTAGTGCAAATATGGTTTCACAAAAAATTGCAACTACCATCTTTTTATTCTACAAGTCCTCTGCTTTCAGAAAATATATCATGTTCTGTGGGGCTTATGTAATTTTCTAGCCAAAAATGTAGATTTTTAAACAATAAAAAAATGCTCTGATGACCAAAGTGGTTATAACCTGGGATTAGTATTAGTATTAGTCACTTTTAAGCACCCCTCGGCAGCAGCACATACTCACCTTTCCTTTGCTCCCCTGCTGCTATGCTCCCTTACACAGTGTCACTGACTTGGCTGAAGTGTACGTACCAGGGAAAGTCAGAATTTCTTTTCTGCATACTTATGGGTTGGTGATATGAAGTATTGAAGACAGAGGTCAGTAGGGCAGCCAGACTAATGGCCTTTGCAGAATGAGAAGTCAGCAGCGGCAACCTCCCTGTTTGTAGCAGAAAAGGTTTACCTTTGTAAACATAGAAGTAGAAATGTCTCTTCAACCCAACTAGCTGTTCAAAGCAAGTTCATTGATCTCTTGGACCTTTTGATAAATGATATGCAAGAGGTTAAAGCGTCAGATCTTGTGTGAGTGTGAAATGTGTGGTGTGGTTGAGGCCTCCCACTGTGTCCAATGTAGACATAACTAATAACCTTAGTCATGACAACAGACCTGACCTTCAGACAAGGCTGTTCATTGTATTATCCTCGTATTTGATTACAGATCCAACATGTCCATACAACTGCATGTGATACACAGCTACTATTGAATATCAAGGCAAAGCAATTAAAACATGTCCTGCAATAAGGTTGGAATGTACTAATAAATGAGCACCCACAGCCTGTTTTTCAACACCATAAAATGGCAGATATAAACATACTGGTAAACAGCTTTTTCGCCTTCAGGCGATTCAGTTCGCATTGTAGCGCTATACATATGATTCATTCATTCAAAGCTAGCCATTGGTTATACAACCTTATTTGTATAATCTCTGTACAATTTTCTTAAAATGGCCATAAACTCTTGGATTTATTTTTTTTCTATTCAGCCTGCATGCTGAATGAAAAAATAAAATCAAACATTTTTTGATTTTCCATCCATATAGTGGCGGCTGTCAGAATACCCAAACAGTGGCTTTATCTGATTGGATGCAGCTGACGCTCGGCTGAAGATTTTCTGCACAGCTTCTTGGATTTTTCAATCAAAGGCTGAAGGACAGAAGGCTGGCAACAGGGCCACCCATGGAGTGAATTTTGGCCAGTTTCTTAGGAACCAAAGGAGAGTTGTATAGGGTATGGTCTGCTTTAGTTTTACCAAAACGATGCAATAGGAGAGCTTACCTAAATAGTCCATTTAATTTTAAACCAAACAAAAGGGGTCATTTAAGACACAGTTGTTTGTAGATTTAAAGGAAATTGCACCTACAGATTGTAATGTGTATGGTTGGCTTAACTATGTGACATGGTTTATTATCCTGCTGGAAGTAGCCATCAGAAGATGGGAACACTGTAGTCATAAAGGGATGGACATGGTCAGCAACAATACTCAGGTAGGCCGTAGCATTTAAATGATGCTCAATTGGTACTAAGAGGCCCAAAATGTGCCAAGTAAATATCCCCCACATTACATCACCAGCCTGAACCGTTGATACAAGGCAGGATGGATCGATGCTCTCATGTTGTTTATGCCAAATTCTGACCCTACCATCTGAATGTCGCAGCTGAAATTGAGGCTCATCAGATCAGGCAACGTTTTTCCAATATTCTATTGTCCAATTTTGGTGAGCCAGTGCCAATTGTAGCCTCCGTTTCCTGTTCTTATCTGACAGGAGTGGTATCCGGTGTGGTCGTCTGCTGCTGTAGCCAATCTGCTTCAAGGTTCAATGAGTTGTGCGTTCAGAGATGGAATTCTGCCTACTTTGCTTGTAATGAGTGGTTATTTAGGAACACAAGAAAATACTGTGAAAACCAACACACACACATCAGGTGACCTTGTTTACCCCTTTAGCTCTTCTCCTTGTAACATGCACTCTCTACCACTCCTTTTGACAGCTCTGTCCTCTATCCTAAAACTATCTCTCCTTCACCCCTCTCCTCCCCCCCCCACAGCATATATATATATCACCCTCACTTCTGTCCTCTCCTTATTACTGCACCCACCAACTCCTGCTAATTCTAAATCCACACACACTAAAAATCTCCAAGACCCTGGGGCATGTCCCTTCATATAAATCCCATTCCCATATTACCTTCCTCACCCTACTGCTTCTCCTAACCTCTGGAGATATATCCCCAAACCCTGGGCCTCCATCATTTAACTGTACCCCATGCACCCATCAACCTGCACCCTCTGGCTGCAGCCACAATGCACACAATCTAGTTCCCATTTCTATTCTTCCCAAGACCAGACTCCCTTTCTCTTGTGCCCTTTGGAACTCCCGCTCTGTCTGCAACAAACTCACCTCTCTCCATGACCCCTGTATCGCCAACTCATTTAACCTACTTGCCATTACCGAAACCTGGCTCCACGAATCCGACACTGCGTCTTTTGCTGCCCTATCCCATGGTGGTCTTCTCTGGACTCACTCCCCCAGATCCAATGGAAGTAAGGGAGGAGGTGTCGGAATCCTTCTAGCCCCACATAGCACCTTTCAGGTACTTCAGCCACCTCCCTCTCTTTTACTCTCCTCTTTCGAAGCACACTGCATTCGTCTTTTCACTCCATAGCCGTGATCTACAGGCCCCCTGGACCAGTATCAACCTTTCTTGATGACTTCTCTGCCTGGCTACCCTACTTTCTTTCCTCTGAAATCCCCACAATCATTCTCGGGGACTTTAACATCCCTATTAACATCCCTCAGCCTAACCTCCTCCTTTGACCTGAAGCAGTGGATACATGCTCCTACACACTCTGAAGGCAATACCCTTGACCTCGTTTTCTCTCACCTTTGCACTCCATGCAACCTCTCTAACTATCCATTCCCTCTCTCTGATCACCACCTTATTAGTTTCACTCTCTCCCTCTCTTTCACCTCCTCTCCCTCCAACCACCTTAAAGTTACCCACAGAAACCTACGTCATCTCAACCCTTATCTTCTATACTCTGCTATCGACAACCTCTACGACAAAATCTCACCCCTATCCTGCACCAACCTAGCCACTTCTGTCTACAACACTTTACTTCTTGCCTTACTGGACTCACTGGCCCCCCTCACTACACACAGAATCAAGGCCCGACCACTTCAACCTTAGCAAACAGATGTTACTAAAAGTCTGAAAAAACGTAGTTGTGCTCATGAGCGCCTGTGGCGTAAGACCAAGTCTCAGAGAGATTTCAACCAATATAAATCTGCCCTCCAAAAATACAATTCCAGCCTCCTCTCTGCCAAGCAGACCTATTTTAGCACTCTCATTAGCAAATTATCATCCCGTCCCCGTCAACTCTTCTCTACCTTCAACTCTCTACTTCGTCCTCCACTGCCTCCACCCGCCAACTAACTCACTGCCCAGGAGATCGCCAATCACTTCAAACAGAAGATTGATACAATTCGTGCAGAGATCTCTACTGTTCTGATACCCCCCACACTTTACACTTCATGCCCTACAGGCACAATCATTACTTCCCTCTTTCAACCCCACCACTATAGACAAAGTTGCTAAACTACTTGATAATGTCCACCTTACCACCTGCCCTCTGGATCCTGTTCCCTCACAAATGCTACGTTCACCCTCTGTCTCTATGCTACACTCTCTAACCCACATCTGCAATCTCTCCCTCTCTTCTGGGATCTTCCCCAACTCTCTAAAACACGCACTTGTCAGACCCATACTTAAAAAGCCCTCACTGGACCCATCCAATCTTAACAACCTACGCCCCATCTCCTTGCTCCCCTTCTTATCCTAACTCCTTGAATGTCTGGTCTACAACCGACTGAGCGTTCACCTCGCTGATAATAGTCTTCTTGATCCCCTTCAGTCTGGATTTCGTCCTCAACACTCCACAGAAACTGCTCTCCTAAAACTAACAAATGATCTACTAATGGCCAAAACCAATCGACATTATTCTGTACACCTACTCCTGGACCTCTCTGCTGCCTTTGATACGGTTGACCACCCCCTTCTCCTCAAAAAACTCCACACCTTTGGTCTCCGTGACTGTACTCTTCGCTGGTTCTCTTCCTACTTATCCAACCGCACCTTTAGCGTTTCTTACAACTCTACTTCCTCCTCTCCTCTTCCTTTCTCTGTTGGGATCCCCCAAGGTTCTGTTCTTGGACTTCTCCTTTTTTTTAATCTACGCCTCCTCCCTGGGTCAACTGACAGCCTCCCATGGCTTCCAATACCACCTCTACGTTGACGACACTCAAATCTATTTCTCTACCCCTCAGCTCAATCCCTCTGTCTCCTCACGTATCACTAATTTACTATCAGATATATCCGTCTAGATGTCACACCACTTCCTCAAACTCAATCTATCCAAAACCGAACTTATAATTTTTCCTCCCCCGTATGCCCCTTCCCCTGATCTCTCTATCAAAATCGATGGCACAACTATCAGCCCATTCCCGCATGCCAAGGTTCTAGGTGTAGTCCTGGACTCTGAACTCTCCTTCAAGCAACACATCCAATCACTGTCAACATCGGATGAAGAAAGAAGAACAAGAAGCAGAAGCAGAACGCGGCGGCAACAGCGACGGCAACGGCAACAGAAGCCCGGGCCACCCCTTGTAAAAGAGCTGGAAGAAGAAAGCGGAGGCCGGCAAGAAGAACAGAAGAGACCCCGAAGACCCCCGAAGTCGGAAACAAGACCCCCAGACGGCGGTGTCGACGAAGAAGAAAGCCGGCTCCTCCGCTAGTGAAAGAGCTAGTAAAAGAGCAGAAGATAGCGGAGGAGTCCGGCGAGAAGACCCCCCAATACGGAAGAAGACCCCCGGAGCTGTGCAATAAAGTATTTAAAAAAATTGTGTTGTTTTTTTTTTTATTTACACTTTTTTCCTTAGGTCGTATCGTACCCCATACTCATTCACATAGGGTGGGGGGGGGCGGTATCTGGGGCCGGATTCCGATAAGCCCCCCGCCCGCAGACCCCGACAACCAACGGCCAGGGTTGTCGGGAAGAGGCCCTTGTCCTCATCAACATGGGGACAAGGTGCTTTGGGGTGGGGGGGCCGCAGGGCCCCCCTTTTCCCAGAGCACCCCCCATGTTGAGGGCACGCGGCCTGGTACGGCTCAGGAGGGGGGGAGTCGCTCGTCCCCACCCCCTTTCCTGACTGGCCGGGCTGCGTGCTCGGATAAGGGTCTGATATGGATTCGGGGGGGACCCCCACGCCGTTTTTTCAGCGTAGGGATTCCCCTTTAAATCCATACCAGGTGACGGGGCTAGCGAGGTGTCAATGTCGCCGATCGAGGCGGTGGCATTCACTTCCTTCGCTAGTCCCGTCTACCTGGAGTCACATTCTAAATGAATGGACTTTCCTCCGTGTGTGGGGCAAGTCCGTTCATTTCAAAACTCCTACGGACTTTGGCCAAAAGTCTGGGCGTGTGTGGGTAAGTCCACACGTTCGGAAAGTCCGGCGGGTTGTCCGCCAGAAAGTCCGATCGTGTGTACGCCGCATAAGGTTGATTGTACAGAGATAGTATGGTCAAACTGTGACGTATGTGGTGAGCCTTGTGTTGCTTTTCTAAATATGAATGGTTGCATCATTTGATTTTTCAGGTTTATCCTATAAAGAGAGGCTGCAGACACCTCCAGTGTAAGATTACAGTGGGTAAATCAATAACAACTACATAAGGGTTTTTAACCTCACCAAGTGCTTCTTATCCAGTTTGATATTTCCATATCAATAAATAATTTCATACTACAATTTAATATTGTCTAAGAAGCCCAAACATAGGCACAACTCTCATCAAGAATGATGAATCCATTCTTTTTTTTTTTTATATATTAAAATAATAAACATGTAATACTTACCTGCTCTGTGCAATGGTTTGGCACAGATTAGCCCCGATCCTCCTCTTCTCTGGTCCCCTTTCCAACGCTCCTGGCTCTTCACTTATTGCCTCCATAAAAAGCCACTTTCTACTGGGGCACTGATGCAGGCTCACTCCAGAGCCACTCTGTCTGTGTCGATTGACAGGGTGGCTCAGTCCCGTCCCCTGCTCCCTCATCACAGAGTTTGACTGACCGCAGTGGGAGACAATGGCTCCCACTGCTATCAATCAGCCCAGTGAGGGGGGAGACAGCGGCGAGAGCCACTGCTCTCATGCACATTGCCAGGTCGGGATCAGACTCAGGTAAGTATGGGGGGCGTGGGGATCCTATAGCCCAGAAGGTTTCTTACCTTAAAGCGTTTGTTACCCCAACACTTAACATTCCTGATATGTGCCTGCTGTACTATGTACTTGTATGATAAAGTATCCTGTACTCTCCTTGCATTGCTTCCTTTGTTAGAAATCCCTGGTGATCCTGCCAGTCCCTCTACTTTCCTTTTAAAACTGACCATGCTAAGCAGGAGAGCACACTGTGGTGAGTTCTCTAGCTATACCTATACCACACAGCTCTTTTTCAGCTGAGAACAGAGGGAATGTGATCACTTATATAAAAGGGAAGAATTTATTTATAATGTTTTTTTTATAGCTATACAAAAATGTTTTGAATTTAATTTTTATTTTAAAATGGGTTATTTTACAAGGTGATTGTTTACAATCACTTTAATGCATAGAAGACAAGAAACCTTCTGCCTTTACAGCCACTTTAACATTTAAATCTGATAGTACACCCAAAAATTGTTTATTTTTTGTGGTGATAATGGACCAGTCACTGACTGTATTTACCCTGGAGTTGCCTACATAAAATGAATGTTGTAAAATATACTCAATCAACTGTCATTACTTGCAAATGTTAGGTACTATATAGCTGGCTTAAAAGCTAGAAAACCTACAAAGTTGTAGGTCTCCTAAAGCAGGTCAATTTAATTTTAGGAGTCAAGAGTAAAATAAATTAAAGAGGTTTGGTACTCCAAAAAACTTCTTTAGCTTATTAAATACAGTTAGCAAAGCTGATGCACCAATGACCATTAAAAAAAAAAAAAGATTTTTCCTCTGGCTTCCGGTCTGTCCTCCCGTGGGAGTAGGCGTGTTTTCGGCTGTCCCCCGGCTCCGCAATGACTTCTGGGAGCTGTTCTGCATTCCTCCCATGAAGCCACGGGGGACGCCGTCAGCACGAAATCTCGAGAGATTTCCGGCGACGCCGCGCCGTTGTGATGGCAACCTGATATTTGATGGCGCTGCACGCTCAACGAACAGAGCATGCACGGGATCGAGCAGTGAATGCTGGGAGCGCAGCATTCACCGCATCCCGGAAGTAAATGCTTGTGGGTTTCTGATGCCCACAAGCAAGATGGGATCGTCCAGCAAGATATTTTATACGTTATCCAAACAGACAGAATCGGCGATTGGCGGGGAGAAGAACTGCAGCAGGTAACTGACATGTTATGTATGTCTATATTTTACACTGATTGGGGAAAAAAAAAAAAAAAACTTATTTTGACGGAATCCCGCTTTAATTTGTAATGCTGCATTACCAGACATTACATTCACAGAAAGTCATTTGAATGCAAAAACATTTACGTCATTTCATAAATAAAACATAGATCCCCTTGCAGGGCTATCAAATATTTTCTGAGCATGGTATCACAATATTTTAAGAAAAAAATCTGTGGGCATTTTAACATATATGTAAGATCACGCTGGGGTGGATTTACTAAAGCTGGAGAGTGCAAAATCTGATGCAGCTGTTCATAGAAACTATTCATCTTCCGCCTAGGTTCACATATATGCGATGCGGGAACCAGCGCAATTCCAGCGCCAGTCCCCCATGCATCTTTCCCGCAGGCAGTTCACACTGCCCTCTGCGAACCGCTGGGGGTGTCAATACAATGTTAATGATCGGTTCACAGATCGCAGTGAGAACACCAATGCGATCCGATTCCAGTGCAGGGAAAAAAAAGTCCCTGCACTATTTTCCTATGAATCTAGTGCGAGTTCAGCTATATAACTGAACTCGCATTGAACAGACATCACATGCGATCGGCACCGCAGTGCGGATGCAAATCACGTGCGATGTCTGTGTTCACACAAGTGTGAACCCAGGCTCCAGGTTTTTTTTTGTCAAAGCTTAAATGAACAAGTTGAAGTTAGAAGCTGATTGGCTATTATGCACAGCTGCACCAGATTTTGCACTCTCCAATTTTAGTAACTGTCTGTAGCTTGTTATATGGACACTGAAAAAAAGAATACATCCTACTTGCTGTTCCAGGGCAAAGGCTAATCAGCAATTACATGCAAAACTATGTAGCTGATTAGCTGAGCTAATGTTATGTAATTCCTATGTAATTCCTATCACATTTAGTTATGTTGTCATTTCACAACAATACTCAAGCTGTACACTGTAGGCAATAGCTAAGGCAGCAAAAATGTGCTGCGCTGTCTCTTTAAATTACAAATTTAACAGATATATGTAAAATTCCATATATTGTGTAACACTTTATCTGCTATATCAAACACATAGTAATATTCAATCAATATGAATTACAGTGCTCAATATTCATCAGTGATAAAACAAAGTCCATCCATGTGTAAAAGAACAAGCATTTAGGTGTGTGAGATCTCAGTGCAAAATATTCCATTCAGTGCTCCTCCACCTGCACACAGAACTGCTTACCAGAGCAATAGACCCCACATTAACAGAGCTTATACAGCGCTTTAGCACAAATCCCAGATGAATGGCTGGATCTGACTAGTTCTCTTTTGAAGATGTCAATATGGGTCTCCAAGCTCTATAATATTCAGGAAGAAACACAAGAAAAACCTCCATAGTATAGTATTATTGACACTATTTATCAAGGCATCCCTTGAGACAAAACGTATGTAGGGCGGAGCATAGCGGTGGAATCAGCATGCCTGCTGGAGAAAGCAGAAATGTTTTTGTGTTATGTTGCATGATTCTTTTTGTTTGTAAGTACAGATATTTCTTGCAATAGTAAATGGTGTCCATAATATTACATTATGGAGTTTGCACTGTTGCCTTTCCCGCCATTAGAATACACTGATCAGGAAAAACCTGACAGGCTGGTTGTTCAGAAGTTGATCAGTAGATCGGTTGAAGTTGTTATAGCTTGAAAGGGTGGGCCAACTCAATACAGGCATACCCCACTTTTAAGTACACAATGGGGTTTATTTACTAAAGTTGGAAAGTGCAAAATCAGGCTCACTTCTGCATAGAAACCAATGAGCTTCCAGGTTTTATTACCAAAGCTTAATTGAACAAGCTGGGGTTAGAAGCTCATTGGTTTCTATGCAGAAGTAAGCCGGATTTTGCACTTTCCAGCTTTAGTAAATAAACCCCATTGTGTACTTAAAAGTGAGGTATGCCTGTATTGAACCCTACGGACTAAGATGGGATGCCATTAAAGTTCATGTGTGTGTAAAGGCAGGTGTCCCAATACTTTTGGTAATATAGTGTGTGTGTATATATATATATATATATATATATATATATATATATATATATATATATATACACATACACATATATATATATGCACATTCTTTGTTTTTATGTCACAACTTTGACACCTATTAGATGTGGTCTTCTTGTGTTCTAAACTGAATTGCAAATTGCAAATGACTGTTATCATTACTGGTAACTGGTGACTGGAGAATTCAAAATCTGGTTCAGTTCTGCATAGTGACCAATCAGCTTTTGCCAGTTAGTTTTTTTGTCAAAGCTTAATTGTAAAAGCTGGAATTAGAAGCTGATTGGCTACCATGCAAAGCTGTAGCAGATTTTGCACTCTCCAGTTTTAGTAAATCAATCCCACAGTGTCTACTTCCATGCTCATTCCTATTTAAAGTATACAAGGGGTCCCGACTTACGAACGCCCGACCTACGAACAACTCCTACTTACCTACCAGGCGCTGCGGGGACCCTCTGCCGTTCTGCTGGGACATCGGCCGTTCTGCGCATGCGCGGCCAGACGAAGCCACGGAAAATGACGTAAATGTCCGTAATTTGGCGCGCATGCGCAGAATGGCATTTGACGGAACATCAGAGATGTCCATAATTTGGCACGCATGCACAGAACGAAATTCAACGGAACATCGGAAATGTCCGGAATTTGGCGCGCATGCGCAGAGCGGCATTCAACGGAACATTGGATATGTCCGTAATTTGGCGCGCATGCGCAGAGCGGCTTTCGACGGAACATTGGAAATGTCCGTAATTTTGGCACGCATGTGCAGAGCGGCTTTCGACAGAACATCGGATATGTCCGTTATTGTCGTTCTGCGCAATTGCGGCCGACTTACGAACATTTCCGATTTGCAAACAGGAGGCAAGTCCCTAACGGGTTCGTAACAGTTTAAAAATCTAATGTCTAATATAATTAGCAATTTTAAAGCAGACATGTTACTTAAAAACTACAGCACAGAGCTACATGTCACTCTATAGGGGGATCTCCCCTTATTCCCTGGTGCTGAACAGACAGGACAGAAATACATACTGGTATTGGTTCTAATGCAGTTAATTTACTAAGACTGAAGAGTGCAAAATCTGGTGCAGCTGTGCATGGTAGTCAATCAGCTTCTAAATTCAGCTTAAGCTTTGACAATGGCTGGCCATAAATTATACAATTTTCTGAACAATTTTCTTCAGATTTTCCTTCAACTATGTAGTGCAAGGACCTGCCTAATTGGATACAATTGAAAGTGTTTAGTTTTGACCTCATATTATATGTTTTTTGGTAAATCTAAAAGAAAATTGTACAAGAAAATTGAACATGTATGGCCAGCGGCTCCATGCAAACGGGACGTTCAAAAAAGTATTTCTGGGCGTCGGATTGCTGGCAGGAAACTGCTGCTTTAAAAACGCGCTATTAACAGTGTTTTTTAACCACCTCCTACCCGCTGTATTGACAATTAACGGGCACAAGGTGGCTCTTGTTGTAAGACTACGTCATATGGGACACGGCGCATCTGTGATCTCGGTAAAGAGCAGATGAAACGCCTCTTTACCCATGTGCTCAGCTGTGTCCAATCGCAGCTGATCACATGTAAACAAGGAAATGCCAGTTATCGGCTTTCCTCTCCTTACACTGACAGTGTCGGAGGAGAGCAGAGCTCATCAGCGGCATTTCCTCACAGGGGAAACCTGCACAGATAATCAGTGCAGCCCCAACAGTGCCCATCACTGATGCCAGCCAGTACTTATCAGTGATGCCAGTCAGTGCCCAGCAGTGCAGCTAATCAGTGCCCATCAGTGATGCAAATCAGTGCTGCCTTTCAGTTTCCACCAGTGCCTGCTCATCAGTGCCGCCCATCATTGCCACCCTTTAGTACCACCAATCAGTGCCCATCAGTGTCACCTATCCATGCCCATAAGTTCTGCCTATCAGTGTCCATCAGTGCCACCTATCAATGCCACCTATCAGTTCTCATCAGTGCTGCATATTAGTGCCTCCTCGTCAGTGCCCTTCAGTGTCGTCTCATCAGTGACGCCTCATCAGTGCCACCTCATCAGTGCCCATCAGTAACGACTCCTCAGCGCACATCAGTGAAGAAGAAAAATTACTTTTTTACAACATTTTCTAACAGACACTAAACCTTATTCTGTTTTAAAAAATGTCTGTCTTTTTTTTTTTACCAAAAAATAAAAAAAAACAGTGGTGATTAAATACCACCAAAAGAAAGCTCTATCTGTCTCAAAAAAATTATATTATTGACAGTATTGAAGTGGTTAATCGCGTTTAGGCGTGTTTTTGAGCGTTGTTCAGCGACAGCATTTTTGGGCGTTTTTCCAAAATGAAACCAGCTTACATTCACCTCTGCAATGTAAAAAACACTGATAAAAGTGCGTTTATGAGTGTTTATGCGCATTCAGTGTTTTTTGTGGTCAGAAGAACTGCTCTTTAACATGATTTTAGGTGAATTAAAGTGGATGTAAACCAACTCTCATCCTTTCTAAACTACTGCCATAGTGGTTATCTATAAGGATATACATGCCTCCTGCATGTATCCTTACCTGTCAAATGTCTCCCCTTCTGTGGGTGGGTCTGCTGTCCGGAGCTCAGTGGGTGGAGTCATGATGTCAGTAGACTCCCTGCCCACCTCTACACTCCCCTTGTCAACATGCATTTTCTCTTTTGTATTTCTTACACTGAACTTCTGCTATCATCACTAAAATCCAATCAAAACCCAGAAAAGTCACCACATGACTTCGGCATGCCCAATCATGCTGAGGTGTGGAGCAGCCAATCCTGGGAGAGCTGGAGAAGAAAGGAGGAGGAGATCTGAAGTACACTGAATGTCTCTCTCAGGCTTGTGCATGAGATATGTTAATCACCTGTCACTCACATCAAGGGGAAAGAACTGACTCCTATTTCTCTGTGTCAGTTTTTATGTCACTGAAAAAAGATAAACTGCTCAAAGCTGGATTATCTCTTTGTGGCAAGACTGGGCACAGGTGACATGAAATCCTATACTGTACAAGGTACAAGCCTTAATTAAAAACATTTTTGGGGGTTTACATCAACTTTAAGGAAACAGCCAATAAACTCCCTTGCTGACAAACTTCAGAAAACATCCATGTGTGCATGGACACATAGGATAGCATAGAGGGGAAACTAAGGGCTGTTAAAAAAAATGCCCAAACTCACAAAAACATGAGTTTAAGGGCTTGTCCATGTACGGACTCCGCTTTGCTCAGCAGGGTTTGATCCGCGATCCCCGCTGAGCAGCAGCACTGTGCAGAGATGAACCTGTCTTCTATGGAGATCGGATGAAAACGGACCACCTGTTAGTTTCATCCGATCCGATTCTCCAGATGGATTGGAAATAAGGTTTCCATCCATCTGGATTTCATGGACAGGTTTAGACCGGATATCGGCGGATGTCACCGGACATGTCTCCGCCGCTCCATAGGAGTGCATGGAGCGTTCGATCAGGTCTGCCTGAAAAACTGACAGGTGGACTTGATCGGAAAACCCGTGTGAAAGGGGCCTAACAGCAGCAGTGTGCATGAGGCCTATAAGCTGGAAGCTGACTGGTTTCTATGCATAGCTGCACCAGATTTTGCACTCTCCGGTTGTAGTAAATCAACCCCAATATGTCTCCACACAACTAAAAAATGACCTTACCACCGGGTCAAGAAATGAGCAATTTCCCAAATGTGGACAGCAATAATAAAATCTGACAGTGATTCTAACCCTTCCTCTTATCCAGAGCAAAAAAAAAAAACAGTTTTGTCTTGAGTTGAGCAATAATTACAATTACATTACATAAACAGTAAAAGGTGTGCTGTGGCCGGTTTGTAGCCAGGTAAGAATAACATATGTCTTTTCCAGAAGGAAAATCTCTAGAAGAAATCTATAGAAGACGTGGGCTAACCGATTTCAATGTGTTCTTGGTTTCACATTACAGGATTTCAGGGCTTGGTAGTCATTTAACACAGTTTCAGTACCAAAGCAAATAGCACTATTCCCATCCTAATTCCATTTTGCATGGATTTACAATGGAATTTCCTCCAAGCCTTGTTTCATGAGTCAGACTAACGGTCTGGGTGTGTCACTGAATAGCTGTTATATGATTCCAAAGGCATAACAGATGTGGCCTGTAACTGCACTTTTATACACCCTCCAGAGTAAAATATGACTAGGTCCTAAGATACATCATGTATTGTTTCTTGGTAGAACCAGCAGATTTAAATGTATTTAAAACAATGTAAAAAAATACAACTAAATATGCTAGCATTTTCACAGATAGATATATTGTAAGGTTGAGATTTTGTTTTATAGTTATTTTTGCTATTATGATAAATACAATTGATTGATTTTCTATTACTGGAAACTTTAGGCTCTGTAAGGCATACCAGAGTCTTCCTGGAAATTCTAATCTTACTAGGTGATGGTCAGATGTATTGTAGAAATAAAATCTTAGCCATAAACGGACCTATTATTGCAAGCTGACTGCAGTAAAGTCCACTGCAATCAGAAACTGACCCCAGGCAAATGAATGTAAAGTAAACCATACACATGCATGACAAAAACACCGGGGTGGATTTACTAAAAGCAAATAGACTGTGCACTTTGCAAAGTGCAGCAAGAACAGTTGCTCCAGAGCTCAGTAAATGAGGTAAAGCTTCACATTGCAAAGAGTACCCAATCATGTGCAAGGAAAAAGAAAAAAAAAAAAAAAAGTCTATTCGCCTTTAAATAGTAAATCAAACCCACAGTCTAAAGAGCATGTATTTTGTGGGTGGCCATACATGACCCAAATTATGTCACTTATTTAACCCTTTTATGACTAAGCCTATTTCTGACATTTGGTGTTTACAAGTTAAAATCCCTATTTTTTGCTCGAAAATTACTTAGAACCCCCAAATATTATATATATATTTTTTAGCAGAGAATCTAGAGAATAAAATGGCAATTGTTGCAATATTTTATATCAGACGGTATTCGCGCAGCGGTGTTTTAAACGCAACTTTTTGGGAAAAGGGACATTTTCATGAATTAAAAAAAAAACAAAACAGTAAAGTTATCCCAATTTTTTTGTATAATGTGAAAGATGATGTTACGCCGAGTAAATAGATACCAAACTTGTCACGCTTTATAATTGCATGCACTCGTGGAATGGCGACAAACTTTGGTACTTAAAAATCTCCATAGGCAACGCTTTCAATTTTTTTTTTACAGTTACCAGGTTAGAGTTACAGAGGAGGTCTAATGCTAGAATTATTGCTCTCGCTCTGACGATCGCGGCAATACCTCACATGTGTGATTTGAACACCGTTCACATACTTTTATTTGCTGCGCGAGCTCGCGGTGATGGGTGCACTTTGAAAAAAAAAGTTTTTCTTTTTTTTATTAATTCTTATATTATTAAATTGTGTTTTTAAAAAAAAAAAAATGTGATCACTTTTATTGCTGTCACAAGGAATGTAAACATCCCTTGTGACAGTAATAGGTAGTGACAGGTACCTTTTATGGAGGGATCGGGGGTATAAGAGACCTCCAATCCCTCCTTTGCACTTCAAAGTATTCTGAATACTGTGTATTTTTTAAAATCCGGCGTCATTGGCAGCCGAGTAAACAGGAAGTGACATTGCTTCCGTGTTTACATCCAGGAGACTGGAACGTTTCTGGCTTCATTCCAGTCTGTCACTAGCTGCCGGATGTTCGATCGGGCCTTCCGATGGAACGGGAGGCCCGGGAAGAGCGGCGTGAGGGGGGTACGTCCCCTCCCGCTCCTCCGGTATAACAGCCAAGCGGCTGTTAGCCACATCGGTTGTTATACCTGGAAAGCCAATCGCCGGCTCTAAACAATGGTATAACCCCGAAAGTCGAGTACGCACATCTGCGTACACTCGGCGGGGAAAGGGGTTAAGCATTGCTTGCAACTGTAGTATACAGTACATAGTAAACAAACTGATGTTTGAAAATCTCTGTATGACCATGCACTTATCATTCCCTTGTTCACAGAAAGGAAATTATCAGCATAACTGCACCATTCTATTCTATTGTCTGAATTGGAAAGAACACAAAGGGGTTGATTGACTAAAGGCAAAAAGACTGTGCACTTTGTAATGCAAGTGCAGTTGCTCCGGAGTTTTGTAAATGAAGTAAAGCTTCACTTTGCAAAGAATATCCAATCATGAGCAAGGAAAATTTTTAAAAAAATGCATTTTTGCTTGCACATGATTGGATGATGGAAATCAGCAGAGCTTCCCCTCATTTACTAAGCTCTGGAGCAACTGCTCTTGCAGAGTACACAGTGTATTTGCCCTTAGTAAATCCACCCCAAAGCATCAATGTGAGAAAGAGAAGTCAGATGTCTCTGCCGATTAATCTTCTTACATCACTGACCAGAGGAAATACCTGTCCTACAGCCAGTCTTTTTGTGAAAACTTTAATTTGTATTATAATATGCATATAAATGTCTGTTCTATATAAAATAAAATAAAAATACTTTGTATAAAAAAAGGCAAAGATACATTTTAAATCCTTACTCATAGCACATTAAAAATACTTAATCCACCTCTATCCCCATGCAGAATGTATTGCTTTTTTTTTTTTTTTTTTAATGGCATGTAATGTAATATATTGCAGCTTACTAATCATTAGATGTGATGGCTGCATTAGTTAATTGTTTTGGGCTTTTTTTCATCTGTTTTCCCCTGGTGATCTGGCCAGTAACACACCTCCTGTATTAGGCTCCATGCACACTGAAGCTCAAAAAAGCTTTTTCTGGACGCCAGATTGCTGGCAGAAAACACTGGTTGAAAAACTTGCTTTTTACAGCGTTTTTTACTAGCGTTTATGAGCGTTTATTAGCGTTAGCGTTAATGGGCGTTTTTAATAAAAATACACAGAGGACACTCCAAAAATCCCACAATGCATTCCAAACTCCCCCAATGCATTAAAAAAATAGAATGCCGAATGCTAATTAACGCGCGTTCATGAGCGTTTGGCTTTTTTTGGCGTTGAAAAACGTCACTTTGAACGCAAATTTCTGGCGTTCAGAAAAAAGCCCATAAACTCCACTGCTCATTAAAGCTAAAAAACGTCCATGTGTGCATGGACACATAGGCTAACATAGAGTGGAGTTTATGGGCTTTTAAAAAAAACGCCCAAACGCCAATAAACTGCAGTTTATGAGCTTCAGTGTGCATGGAGCCTTAGGGATTAGTGCTCTGGATGAATGAGCACAGGGGCACCTATGGGCAGCAGCATTGTCAGTCTGGAGGGAGGGGCGAGTTAGATGTACAGTACTAGTGGAATTAGATATAATAGAGACATTAAAGACAGACTCCGGCTCAAACTACAGTTACACAAACGAGTCAGCCAAATTTTTAAATTTTTTTGGGGATAAAGGTTTTACATTAACCACTTACCGACCGGCTCCTGTACATAAACGTCGGCAGTTTGAAGATGGATATCTCGGTAACGGCAGCAGCTGCTGCCACAACCAATGTATCCATCTTTAGACCCGGCGGTTCTCTTTACGATAATGGTGGTCTCTGCGGTGGATTCGCTGCGAGATCACCGTTATCGGCAGCAGGAGAGGTGCCACCCCACCTCCCGCCACTCTCTGCACCCTCCGCCGCTTACCGGAGCTGCTGGCAGCTGCGAAGGTGATCGGGACCTGTCCGTGGCTGTGAATGGAGATGAGTGAGGGGAAGATGGCCCCCACCCGTCTCCATACCATAGCAGGGCGGAAGCGACGTCAAAACGTCACTTCCGCCCATACGTCTTAAAGGCACATTTTTCTGTTGTCATTTTTTCAAATGAAAACATTTTTTTTATTTTTTATTGCATTAAAAAAAAAAATTTTGACCCCCAGATCTCATATTTAAGAGGACCTGTCATGCTTTTTTTCTATTACAAGGGATGTTTACATTCCTTGTAATAGGAATAAAAGTGACCCAATTTATTTTTATTTTTTTAAAACAGTGAAAAAATAAAATCAAGTAAAATAAATAAGGAAAATGCTCCCGCATATGAAAACGGTGGTCAAACCACACATGTGAGGTATCGCCGCAATCGTTAGAGTGAAAGCAATAATTCCAGCCCTCCTCTGTAATGCCCCGTACACACGGTCGGACATTCCGACGACAAAATCCGCCGGATTTTTTACGACGGATTTTGTCCAAAACTTGTCTTGCATACACACGGTCGCACAAATTGTCGGAATTTCCGATCGTTCGAGGTGCGAAGAGGCCAGTAGCCAATAGCTTTCGTCTCCAAATGTATTCTGAGCATGTGTGGCACTTTGTGCGTCGGAATTCTGTACACACGATCGGAAAAATTCCGATCGGATTTTGTTGTCGGAAAATTTTAGAACCAGCTCTCAAACTTTTTCCGTCAGAAATTCAGACGGAAAAAGTCCGATAGAGCCCACACATGATCAGATCTTCCGACAACATAATCCGACAGGACTTTTTCCGTCGGAATGTCCGACCGTGTGTATGGGGCATAACTCAAAACATGCAACCTGTAGAATTTTTTAAACGTCGCCTATGGATATTTTTAAGGGTAAAAGTTTGACGCCATTCCACGAGTGGGCGCAATTTTGAAGCGGGACATGTTGGGTATCAATTTACCTGGCGTAACATTATCTTTCACAATATAAAAAAATTGGGCTAATTTTACTGTTGTCTTATTTTTTTATTCAAAAAATTGATTTTTTTTCCAAAAAAAGTGCGCTTGTAAGACGACTGCGCAAGTACGGTGTGACAAAAAGTATTGCAACGACCGCCATTTTATTCTCTAGGGTGTTAGAAAAAAATATATAATGTTTGGGGGTTCTATTTTTTTTTCTAATTTTCTAGCAAAAAAACTTGTTTTTAACTTGTAAACACTGAGTCTGAAAAAGAGGCCTGGTCTTTAAAGTGGGGTGCCCCCTAAAAAATTTTTTTTAAAAGTCAGCAGCTACAAATACTGCAGCTGCTGACTTAATAATCAGACACTTACCTGTCCCAGGCTCCAGTGATGCGGGGGAACGAAGCCTCCCCTGGTTCCCCGCTCCGCTCGCGGCGCCGGCATTCTTACTGTGGGCACCCGGCTGTGACTTCACAGCCGGGCACCCACTGCGCATGCGCGAGCGCCGCCGCGCCTTCGGCATACGCCGCGCAGTCATCTGGGACCTGTCACGTGTCCCAGATGACTGACTGCGCCGAGGGGAAGTGATGTCAGTGCCCGGGCACTGAAGGAGGCAGACAACGAGGGACCCCCTAGCAACAGGCATTTAGAGGTGAGTACAACATTTTTTTTTTCCAATTATTTTATTTTACATTTTTATTATTATAAAATTATAAATAAAAGAAATACGTGTAAATAACTTACTTGCAGAAGCTGGAAAATGTAGGATCAGGTTATACAAGCAGTCTTCAGTGTTTTTCGTAAGTAGAGTAGAAACTATATTTCTTTTACGACTTATCTTGATGAATGGATAAATTAAACAAAACTGAAAAAAAATAATAACAAAACAAAACAGAAAATGGCGGAAAGGTTTACAGGACAAAAAAGAGGGTGAAAAGGAAGACGAGCTTAAATATAGTTGTGTAGGAAAGAGAAGAAAATAATACTAGGATGAGGATAAGTAAAATAATAGGCTGGAACATCTGGGAAGGTAAATACAGAGACAGAAAGATTTATTCACTTACAGTACTGCCTGTAACACATTGTACATAAACAAGTGCATGTGAACAGCTCAAGTCACATACTGCAGACAAAAAACACAAGTCATCATTTATTTAACACTATTCTGCACAGGATGTTCTTTGATAATTCCTTGAATACTTTTTAGGCTGCTTGTTTTATTTTAGATAAAAAACAGATCACATCAGAACATAAAGTGAATCTACAGCCAATTTTTTTTTAACTTTAAATAGTGTGGGAAAGAGATAAAACATCTATAAAACATCTCTAGCAAAATATTTTATGTTAACGTGTCGAAAATTAACAACTTTTAGAGATAATTATAGTTCATAATTATTAAGAGTCAAGTATAAAGGAAATCTCTCATTAGATTAAAATATTTTCTTACTTTGATACATAGTGCCCACCATACTTTGTGTGCATGAAAAATCATATATGCCATCAACCCATTCGTTTAGCACAGGCATCACTTAATGGCGGCCCGCGGTCCACGTCTGGCCCCAGCTACTGCTCTTTTCAGACCGACACGATCGCGCCATTCAGCTGCCGCTTTTGTCCCCAGCCTCCGCCGCTGTCATTAGCAGAACAGAGTGGACGGTGGGACAACTCTAGACTAGGGGTGGGACCAACACTGCCTGAATTTATTTTTCACGCTAACCAGGAGGTCATTGGCTGCTAGGAGGCGGTCCTAGCAACCAATCAACAGCTTGTTAATATGAAAATTTACCCGCCAGCTCCTACGCCCTATCCAGTGCTGTTGTGCCTCTGCCTTCAGTTCAGGATTGTCCCGCCTCCTGCTCTCCGCTCTGTGAAAGGTAGGAGAGTGAAGGGAAGAAAGAACGTGGCTGTGAAGTGAAAGATGGGGAGCAGGGGTCATATACTGTGTGTGGGGGATCATGTAAAGGGGAGCAATACTGTGGGGGCATGTGAAAGGGGCAGTGCTGTTTGGGTGACATGTTAAGGGGGCAGCGCTGTGTGTGTGTGGGGGGGGGGGGGTTGGGTGATGTAAAAGGGACAGTGCTTTGGGGTTGATATGTGAAGAGGGACAGTGCTGTGGGGGCGATGTGAAGGGGACAGTGCTGTGGGGGGGATGTGAGGGGGGACAGTGCTTTGGGGGTGATATGTGAAGGGGGACAGTGCTGTGGGGGCGATGTAAAGGTGACAGTGCTGTGGGGGGGATTTGAGGGGGGACAGTGCTTTGGGGGTGATATGTGAAGGGGGACAGTGCTGTGGGGGGGATGTGAAGGGGGACAGTGCTGTGGGGGGGATGTGAAGGGGGACAGTGCTGTGGGGGCGATGTGAGGGGGGACAGTGCTTTGGGGGTGATATGTGAAGAGGGGCAGTGCTGTGGGGGTGATATGTGAAGAGGGGCAGTGCTGTGGGGGCGATGTGAAGGGGACAGTGCTGTGGGGGCGATGTGAGGGGGGACAGTGCTTTGGGGGTGATATGTGAAGGGGGCAGTGCTGTGGGGGGGGATGTGAAGGGGGACAGTGCTGTGGGGGGGGGGGGGGGGGGTGAAGGGGGTCAGTGCTGTGGGGGGGGTGTGTGAAGGGGGTCAGTGCTGTGGGGGGGGGGGGTGTGAAGGGGGACAGCATTGTGGGGGATATGTGAAGGGGGACAGTGCTGTGGGGGGGATGTGAAGGGAGACAGTGCTGTGGGGGCGGGGGGATGTGAAGGGGGTCAGTGCTGTGGGGGGATTTGAAGGGGGACAGTGCTGTGGGGGGGGGGGTGTCAAGGGGGACAGTGCTTTGGGGGTGATATGTGAAGGGGAACAGTGCTGTGCGGGGGATGTGAAGGGGACAGTGCTGTGGGGGGGGGATGTGAGGGGGGACAGTGCTTTGGTGGTGATATGTGAAGGGGGACAGTGCTGTGGGGGCGATGTAAAGGTGACAGTGCTGTGGGGGGGGGTTTGAGGGGGGACAGTGCTTTGGGGGTGATATGTGAAGGGGGACAGTGCTGTGGGGGGGGGGGATGTGAAGGGGGACAGTGCTGTGGGGGCGATGTGAAGGGGACAGTGCTGTGGGGGGGGGATGTGAGGGGGGACAGTGCTTTGGGGGGGGGGTGATATGTGAAGAGGGGCAGTGCTGTGGGGGCGATGTGAAGGGGGACAGTGCTGTGGGGGCGATGTGAGGGGGGACAGTGCTTTGGGGTGATATGTGAAGGGGGCAGTGCTGTGGGGGGGATGTGAAGGGGGACAGTGCTGTGGGGGGGGGGGGGGGTGTGAAGGGGGTCAGTGCTGTGGGGGGGATGTGAAGGGAAACAGTGCTGTGGGGGCGGGGGGGATGTGAAGGGGGTCAGTGCTGTGGGGGGATTTGAAGGGGGACAGTGCTGTGGGGGGGGGGGGGTGTCAAGGGGGACAGTGCTTTGGGGGTGATATGTGAAGGGGAACAGTGCTGTGCGGGGGATGTGAAGGGGGACAGTGCTGTGTGGGGTATGTAAAGGGAGACAGTGCTTTGTGGGTTATATGTGAAGGGGGACAGTGCTGTGGGGGGGGGGGGGGGGGGGTGAAGTTGACAGTGCTGCGGGGAGATGTGAAGGGGGACAGTGCTGTGGGGGATGTGAAGGGGACAGTGCTTTGGGGGGATGTGAAAGGGGACAGTGCTGGGGGGGGGGGGGGGGGTGAAGGGGACAGTGCTGGGGGGGTTGGGTGTGGAGGGGGACAGTGCTGTGGGGGGGATGTGAAGGGGGACAGTGCTGTGGGGGCGATGTGAAGGGGACAGTGCTGTGGGGGGGATGTGAGGGGGGACAGTGCTTTGGGGGTGATATGTGAAGAGGGGCAGTGCTGTGGGGGCGATGTGAAGGGGACAGTGCTGTGGGGGCGATGTGAGGGGGGACAGTGCTTTGGGGGTGATATGTGAAGGGGGCAGTGCTGTGGGGGGGATGTGAAGGGGGACAGTGCTGTGGGGGGGGGGGGGGTGAAGGGGGTCAGTGCTGTGGGCGGGGGGTGTGAAGGGGGACAGCATTGTGGGGGATATGTGAAGGGGGACAGTGCTGTGGGGGGGATGTGAAGGGAAACAGTGCTGTGGGGGCGGGGGGATGTGAAGGGGGTCAGTGCTGTGGGGGGATTTGAAGGGGGACAGTGCTGTGGGGGGGGGGGGGTGTCAAGGGGGACAGTGCTTTGGGGGTGATATGTGAAGGGGAACAGTGCTGTGCGGGGGATGTGAAGGGGGACAGTGCTGTGTGGGGGATGTAAAGGGAGACAGTGCTTTGAGGGTTATATGTGAAGGGGGACAGTGCTGTGGGGGGGGGGGGGGTGAAGTTGACAGTGCTGCGGGGAGATGTGAAGGGGGACAGTGCTGTGGGGGGATGTGAAGGGGACAGTGCTTTGGGGGGATATGAAAGGGGACAGTGCTGTGGGAGGGGGGGGGGGGGGGAAGGGGACAGTGCTGGGGGGGTTGGGTGTGGAGGGGGACAGTGCTGTGGGGGGGGATGTGAAGGGGGACAGTGCTAGGTGGGGGGATGTGAAGGGGGCAGGGCTGTGGGGGGATGTCAAGGGGACAGTGCTTTGGGGAGATGTGAAGGGGGACAGTGCTGTGGGGGGTATATGAAGGGAGCAGAGTGCTGTGGGGGGATGTGAAGGGGCAGTGCTGGGGGGGGTGAAGGGGCCAGTGCTGGGGGGGGATGTGAAGGGGGGCAGTGCTGGGGGGGATGTGAAGGGGGCAGTGCTTGGGGGGATGTGAAGGGGACAGTGCTGGGGGGAGATGTGAAGGGGGCAGTGCTGTGGGGGGTATATGAAGGGAGCAGTGCTTTGGGGGGGATGTGAAGGGGACAGTGCTGTGGGGGGGGGGGGGTTTGAAGAGAGCAGTGCTGTGGGGGGGATGTGAAGGGAGCAGTGCTGTGGGGGGGATGTGAAGCGGGCAGTGCTGTGTGTGGGGGGTGGTGATGTAAAGGGGTACAGTGCTATGTGGGGGAAGTGAAAGGGGCAGTGCTTTGGGGGTTATATGTCAAGGGGATAGTGCTGTGTGTGGGGGGTGGTTATGTAAAAAGGGACAGTGCTGTGCAGGGGAAGTGAAAGGGCAGTACTGTAGGGGATGATATGTGAAGGAGGGCAGTGCTGTGGTGGGCAAAATGTGAAGGGGGACAAGCAGCTGCATGCAAAATGAGGTGCTGCACAGAAAAGTAGTAGGAGTACCATTGACTCTTAAACGCACTGAAATACAAGGTGAAGTTTCCCGCACATTGAAATAGCATGGTACAAGCGCACCATGCAGTTTCCATGCGGCTGCTTTTTTTCACGGCAAAAAAAACAGGCACAGCAGTCCATTCAAATAAATGGGGCTGATGTGCCTGCACACCTGGGCTGTGATGTAAAGAATCGCACAGAAATACGATTAGGACCTCTCCTGGAAGAAAATTTTACTAATTGGACAGCAAAATACACTTCTACCATCACTGGTATGAGCCTGAGGCATTTAATATCCAGAGCCACTGCTAATGTGTTTGAGGCTGGAGAGCGGAGGATTAGACAGTTCCTACGGTACAGTTACCTGGCTGTTGACAGGCTTTGTCCTGTACCCAGGCGATGTTGACCTCTTAACTTTGGGATCAATCAGTAAACAGGTGGAATTTGTCTATGGTGATGGAGCACTGGGCCTGCATCATGGATTGCTGGCAGTTGTAGTTCACATACTATATGGACTGTTCACAATATTAATTTGTGTTTATATATTATTATTAACACATTTTGTGTTTGAGCACTTACATTACCAAATGTTGTCACTATATTTGTCATAAGCTGTTCGTTCTAATTTAAATGGACAGCACATCTATTTTTTTTATTGCAGTTTTACTTGTGTTTTTGTATTCTGACAGTTTTTAGTGTGTAGCGCGCCCCTTTTATTTCACATTCTGAATATATAATTTTATTGATTTATTTAAAATGAAGTGCAACGTGGTTTGCTTTTATATAATCATATATGGGAATCTGACAGACCCATCAGCAACATCTCCATGGGGGGGTGGCCATCCAGAAATTGCCAGAAGGGATGGCTCAGGTCCAGTTATTATCTGCGTTGAAGCACAGATGGGAATACCCTTCAAGGGGCAAGGAGAGGATGCCCTCTTGTGAATGTCACAATGCTTATTATGCGCGGGAGCCGCTGTTTATGGCACAGGACTCTTAAGTCACCACGCAACACACCAATGCTCCTAAGGAACGACCAAAGACTGGGAGACACGGGTCACAAAAGGAGAAGGGTGCAATAAAACAACAATTTTGTGCTAGGCTCGTGTCCCCCAGTCTTTGGTCGATCCTTGTAAGCATTGGTGTGTTGCGTTTCGACGCAAACGCTGCTGTCCTGTAATATATAGACATTACACCCCTACTGCTCTTATATGTGGATTCACATACTACTAAACCCTGTGAGGCATTTATTGTGAACCCCCAGAGCTCATAGAGTGCGCGGTGGAGCAGAGCACGGGGGCATCAGCCTCGCTTCTATATTCATTCTGATGTGTAAAAAGACATGAACTATGTGAGTACCACTTATTCTTGATGCTTGTTAATGTATTGCCATGCTGTAAAGTAACTTCTGTGTTATATACTTATATTCATATACTGTGTATTACGTATTGTTATCTGTTTTTGTTTCGCTAATAGAAAAAACAGCATATTTCAACTCAGCCCTTGAAGAAGGAATTAAATACTATACCTAATTTTCCGAAACATGTCGGGTATACTGTAATGACACACTTTTATTGATCCTATGTGTAGATCATGTGTGTTTCAAGAAACTTTTGCTGTTTACTGATTGTGTTCTATTGTATTGTTTTTTAGGTGTTCTTATTTGTGCACTAAGTTTATGATCATGTGTATTTAAATAAATGTTATAATACTTTTTTACCTTATTTTATACCTCTTGTATGATCTGGTCTACTTCCTATGCCCGTACAATCCCTGGGGCACTTCCCTTTGCAAATTTCCACTATTGGGATGTGGCATAGGTCTCCAGCTCTGATACTCAGTAGCGGTTTCTCTTAATAATTTTTCATAAATGCCATAGGGGACTTTTCATTTAACAAAACAGTCTAGTTTTCAGTCTTCAAAAGTCAGATATGGTTAATGACTTTCACTGACATATTGCCTATTTTTAGCTTTTATATTTTTGTGATAATTTTTCATAATATAAGACTATCATTATAGTTGCAATAACATTCATATTACTCCATAAAGTTCAATAAATATTTTCATAACACACATATTCTGCACACAAAATCATAAAGCTGTGCTTTTACTATATATCTAATAGACTTACTTATTTATGTAACCACAGTCTTATGACTAGCCTGGCAGACCAGATGAAAACTTTAATCATGGGAGGATTAAACCACAATTTTAATCTCGTTACAGCTAGTGGTTTTTGATCAGTGCTGGTTTAGTGCCAGCATAGTCAGATAATCTGACTTAAGGCAGGGTGGCAGTTTCGAGACATATTCCTTTAGGACTCAAGAACCCCAGTGCACAACTGACATATATATATATAGTTATGTGAAAAAGTAAGTACACCCCATGGTCACATAACTAGGTTGATGCAGCATCAGTGCAATGCTGCATCTGTCCCCTACCAGCTCTAAGGCTGAGAACTGAGCGACCAAATACCGCTGATTGCTCAGTCAGTTCTCAGTGCTCTGTGAGCAGAGAGCTGGTGACTGTCAGTCACCAGCTCTCTGTTCAGCCCCCCCCCCCCCCATGCTAACTGGAGCGCTGGGCTGTGGAGAGGGCAGGAGCGGCTGGCTCAGGCTCTTGGTGGCTCACAGTTTTGGGTAGATCCTGACCATAGGGTTGCAATCTTTCCCCAGCCTGGACTGGCTCTGTGATGTTAGCTGACAGCGGGCTTCAGCCTGCTTATGGCTGAAAACAGGTCACAGGAGTGCAGAGCGAACTGCACTGCTGTGATCCACAGGAGAAGTACAGCCAAACGAACTTTGCCCATACTTCTCCTTTAATAAAAATGCAGATCTGTTACGTGAAACAGGTGTTTCAGATTAGGTAACAATTTTTAAAACCTCCCTGGGGAGTATGCAGGTGGAACCTGTCTTATTGAAACTCCAAATATATAGGAGCAGGTATATGCTTTGGTATTGGAGTGTATGATGTCATCATGCCAAACTAAAAAGAGCTGTCTAATGCCCTCAAAAAGAAGTGGATTGCAAAGATTGCAAAATTATTAGAAATCAATCATTCCACTGTAGGTAACATGATCTACAATTGTCATCAGTTTCAAAATGACTATTAATTTATCTAGTATGGGCTGGCCCAGCAAATTGCCTAAGAACTGACTGTTTGCTAAAATATGTCTTCAAGAACCCCAAAATTTCACTGTGGGATCCGCAGGTAACTCTCACAAATTTGGTGTTAAAGTGCATGCATCTACAATCAGAAATATTGTAGATGCCTACACAGCTACATTGGATGTGTGCCAGGAAAATGCTTTTGCTATCAAAAGAATATTAGAGAATAATTTGTTTGTCATTGAACATATAGGCCAAGGCCAGGCCTTCTGGAAAAATATACCGTGGACTGATGTATCAAAAACAGAGCTGTTTGGCAATACTAACAGTAGACATCTTTGATGCAAACTGAAGGAGAGAGAATTATATCCTATCTTCTTTTTCTGTGTCTTTTTTTTGTAGTGTGAGTGCTTTAAGAATCTTTAATATATGAGGAATTATAAGTATTTAAGGTGGTTCCTGCACGATATTAATGCCTGATTGAACTATAGCCTGTAAAACAAAAAAATTGAGGGACTTGCTGTTATAAAATGTGGATGATGTGGTAATTTTGATGTAAATTCTAATAAAAATTATCATTTGCAAAAGAAAAAAAATGTCAATTGAGAAACTGGTGGGCAGTTATGTAAAACACCTACAAAAAAGACATTTCTTTTTTTTTTCCGCAGTAGATTATTAAATCTATTTTTGTTGAATAAATTATTAAAAATGCGCAGTTGACTTTTTTCAAATTTGCATATAACCTTTAAACTGTAGACAGAGGAACTCTGCATTGTTATGCGATGTCTATGTAATGTGGCTATAGGGTTTAATATACATATTACTGCTAAAGTCTATGCACAACTACTGTATTAAGCAAGTTCTCTAAGCTACACTGTACATACCTTGACCTAAGGGTCTCTTCTAGCTATAGTGCATATGAGGTGCTGATTTTGTAAAAAAAAAAAGATTTCAGTACTCAAGGAATAAAACTAGAGTGTTCAAAATAACAGTTTTCTGATTCTGTATAGTAATGTAGACATTGATTCTGCAACCTTTGAGATCAGTCGTTTGCACATTATACCCTATACCATGCATTATTATGAATAAACACCTGTGTACATCTTTGTCTAATTTCCTTTAATCTAAGGCTAATAAAAGACATAACAGAGAATTGCCTGTTTTCCTGACACTAAAAATATCTTCTCTTGGAAAGAATAGTAACTTTATCTTCAGGGAAACAATGCCTAGAGGCTAATATGTTTGTAGATATAAAATTATATAACTACATTAATTATTGTCTTCTAAAACTTGATTTTATTACCTCATGCTAGTTGAATAAAAATATTTTTGTATAAAGTGTATGTGTTCCAGCACTGTAACCGACACCTACCTGGCTAACTGAAAGAGGATCATCAGCACTCCTGTCTTCAGATGACTTTGGGACCTCTAGCCGATCAATGAATGTCTGTAGTTCTTTCCTGAAAGCCTTCATCTGTGCATTGATCCGATAAAGTAATTCATGTTCTCGTATTCTGCTGCCTTCATCTTCCTCATCCATTAGTCCAAACAAGTCACCATTGGCCACATATATTCTGGCTTCAGTGATTATAGTGCTTGTATCTGAGATAAGCCGGTCAATTGTCTTGCCCAGTCGTTCAGCCTCAGACCGAATATCTTTCATCTGCTGCCTCTCAGCAAAATTCTTCTGCCAAACACTAGTAGAAGGATAAAAAGACCTAGTGGGAGTAAGACAACGGATATTGCGCACCTCCTCCGAGTCACTTTCACCACCAATGGGGCCTTCTCGTTTTCTGTGCGGAGGGCGAGAATCATCATCACTTTCCTTTTTCCCAGCATCACTCTCTGCATCACTATCTCTGGGACTTCCTCGAATACCGAGGTGGGAAGCAAGATCATAGCGCTGCATGTTAGACATGAGAACTCTGTTTTCATACTGGAGCTGCATGACTTTGCCACTCAACTCATTGATCTGCAAACGTGCAGTTTTAAGCTCCTCCTGTAAGGCTTCTGTCTTGATATTGTCATTGTGCCGAGAACTTTCATGAGTGCTGGACTTAAATTTGTACTTGTTCATCTCTGTAGTGATCCGTTTGTTCTGCTCTTCCAAATCAGTAAGGTTACGTCGTAAAAGTTCAGCTTCATCTTCAACCAACTGCAAGTGCTGTCGTAGTTCTGATACCGATTCACTTTGCTCCCGTGGAAGAGAGGTTGATGTGCTGGAGAAGTCATCTCCCCTCAGGTCATCCAGCTCTGCCTTTAGGCCTCTGTTTTCTACTTCTAGCTCTACTATCTTCCTTCCGAGTATATTAGCTTCCTCTTCAACTAAACGCAGTCGAAGTTTCAGTTCTGCCTCTCTTGTCGTAGGGGGTCCACTAGCCTCTCCCTTTGGTAAAGGGCTATCAAGATCTCCATAAAATGATCTGTATTTCTGCACTTCATGCTCTAGTCTGTCTTTTTCTTTATCAATCTTGGCCATTTTCTTCCTCATTAACGTTGCTTCCTCTTTGACAAACTGGAGCTGGCACTTCAAATCTTCATTGTCCTCCTTATCACGAGACAAAAACAAGAAATTCAAATGTTAGGATGCAAACCTAAATCCCCAGTAATCATACAAACAATACAATTTAAACACATTACAGTGTTTCTTAGCAGAAAATCTACAGATACAGATCTATGCTTGTCCCAAGCATGTTTGAAGCCATTTACTGTTGACTGACTCAATGCCTCTGATGATCGTTTATTCCAAGCATCAACTACCCTTTCAGTAACATATAATCGGCCAAGCCAGCCTCCATACCTCTTTTATGATTTTGTGATGATTTGGAATGCTTTAAAAGCACATAATATAGTGGTTATTATACTTGCTTACAGTCAATGGTATTGCAAATACTTACATTTATAAATGCTGTAACTAATGTAGAAAAATAGTACAGTTGCCAAAACGAAGGCAATAACACTGTTCATATTGGATTACCACAGATGAGCATATCAATTCACTAAGTCTAAGACAGTGATGAACCGAACGTACCCAGAGCCAGTGAACTTTACTGAAGTTAATTTGCTCAATCCAAACCCCACTGAAGTCAACAGGAGCTGAATTTTAGAAATCAGTAATGGCCATTTTGCAGGCTAATAGACAATACAGTAGATTGTCAAACAAACCTTTTATACATACATGTTTTATATACTTACCTGCTCTGTGCAGTGGATTTGCACAAAGCAGCCTGGATCCTCCTCTTCTCGGGTGCCTCTTCTACGCTCCTGGCCCCTCCTTCCTGTTGAGTGCCTCCACAGCAAGCAGCTCGCTATGGGGGCACCCGAGCCAAGTCACAGCTGACTATGTCCATTCAGACACCAAGCTGCGGCCTGGCCCCGTCCCCTCTCTATCTTGATTGGCTGACTGACTTTGATTAACAGCAGTGGGAGCCGATGGTGCAATTGCTGTGTCTCAGCCAATCGGGAGGGGGAGTCTTGGACGGCCGACACACTTGTGGACATCGCTGGACAGAGACAGGGCTCAGGTTAAGTATAAGGGGGGTAACGACGGTTACCGACACCACGGCAGTGAGGATCTATACCTCACGGATGATGCACCGTTCCATGCCAGTGCAATTACACCACACACCATGAGGACACATGGTTACCTCTATGTGAGGTATCAGGACGGTGAGCTAAGATGGCTTTACTATGATACAGCGTCACCAGTGGTACCTACACAGTGCTGTTCCCTGGACTTCCGTTTGACTTCTGAGCACCCTGAATGACTATATCTGAGCAGTACAGGACTCCCTCGCAGATGGGCTCTCATGGAGATGCCTGGGATCCCGACGGATACTAGAGACCCCTGCATAAACAGTCGGGGAAGAACTTAATATAGATGGAAAGATGAAAACATTACTGAAGTCCCGCTTTAAAGTGTTTGTTAAAGCGGAGGTTCACACAAAAATTGAACCTCCGCTTTTTGGAATCCTCCTTCCTCTGGTGTCACATTTGGCACCTTTCAGGGGGGAGGGGGTGCAGATACCTGTCTAAGACAGGTATTTGCACCCACTTCCAGGCATAGACTCCCACAGGAGTCTACGCCTCTTCCTGTCCCCCCGCACTGTCTGCTGGGACACACACGGGTCCCAGGAGATAGCGGGGACCAGTTAGGATGCGCAGCGCGACTCGCGCATGCGCAGTAGGAAACCGGGAAGTGAAGCCGCAACGCTTCACTTCCTGATTCCCTCACCGAGGATGGCGGCGGCAGCTGCTGAGAGCCGAGCGATTGATCGGCTTCGGCTGCCGACATCGCTGGACCCTGGGACAGGTAAGTGTCCATTTATTAAAAGTCAGCAGCTGCAGTATTTGTAGCTGCTGGCTTTTAATATTTTTGTTTTAGGTGGACCTCCTCTTTAAGCCACTAACTGATCATTATATCACCCCTCTGTCACATAAAAAGCTGTATAATAGTGCCTGTGCTTTATAAAAAAAAAAAGAAAAGATTTCTACTTGTTTTAACAGTGTCTTCCAGCGATCACTTGACTCCACGCTTTCAGCTCTCCCTCCCTCTCTGTGTGACATCTCCAGCAGGCGGTGCCGAGAATTTCCTGCTGAAGTCAGCCAGGGAGGCGGGGAGGAGAGGAGCAGAAAGCCTGGAGTCATGTGATCGCTGGAAGACATATATAGACGTATAAATCAGCTTTTATTTTATGAAGCACAGGCACTAGGACGCAGCTTCTTATGTGACAGAGGGGACGATATAATCAGTTAGTTTTGAAACAGCAGGTAGAAGAGCAGAGTGGCGCTAGTGAGAGCTGACAGGCATGTAGGGAAAGGGGAAGAAGGACAGAGGGAAACACAGGGAGAGCTGCAGATAGCAGCGTATTAGTGAGGGACGTACTCTGACCATGGTGTCAGTGCTCAGCAGCCCTGATATATCGAGGTCAGTGTACAAAGGGGAGGGTAGAAACTGGCAGGATCAGCCAGGTATTTCATTGGAAGTGAAGAAAAACACCCAGTCCCTCTGTGTATAATAATTCAATAATTTCCCTTTGGGAATAATAAAGTATTCTGATTCTGATATAAGGGTAGCACATAACTCACTCTCTTCTTCCCACATGACATCGCTGGCAATTGTTGACTGACCACTCAGGCATCCAGCACTATCATACAGAGGCAGAGAGCGCCCCCTCATCCCTGTGCATGCTCCAAGTCACAACTGTGTAGCTGATTGAGTTAATATGAAAGTGGTATTAAACCCAAAAGCAAACACTTATTAAATTGCAGATTACCGATTCCTAGATGTAGGCACTGCATTCGTTTTTTTTTTTAGGTTTTATTTCTTTTAACTTTACCTAGTGATCTGGCCAGTAAGTTTGTTGTTTTTCAACAGAACAAGTTGTCCTGCAGATGTAGCAGTTAGAGGTTTGGGACAAACCATTTAACAATGACAGGGGTAATTACAATAATCAGCTTTTATTTAATTATATAAAACCTTTATTCTAAAAGGAATAAAAAACTGTTGCTGTAACGGCGTAAAAATCATTAAGCTGGCCATACACAAAATTCAAGATTCGATCCATGCATGGGCATGCTGATTGTACCCAACACAATCCATCAATCAACTTGGGTACAAACAGCCTGTCAGATTTCTTACCTGCGATTACTGCCTGTGGCTATAGCCACTAGCAGTAATCACTGTGTACTCCTGGCCGGGAAGGCTCCCCACATTTCCCTGCCAGCAGACCACAATAGCGCTGCAGGAGGCATGCCCCCATCAACACTGACTGCGTTGATGAAGGAATTATCTATAGGCTGCCTTAGCCGAAGTTTGGCTTCTAAATCTAAATCTGCTAGTACATCTAACACTCCCCTCCCTCCCCCCGGATTGACGATCTGGCTGTCCAAAAGTTCCTCTTGTGCTCCTTCATCCAGAGTGTGGGCATGGTAATACAGGAGGTGTGTTACAAGCCAGATCACCAGGTGAAAACAGAGGGGAAAATAGCCTAAAAAATAAAACTGATGCAGCCACCACATCGAATGCAGTAAGCTGCAATATATTACATGTTTGGTTTTGAGTTTATTACTGCTTTAACCTCCCTGGCGGTATGATTATGTCTGGAATTTTGTACCAAAAGTGGTACAATTATTTTGCATGGAAATTTGGCATTTTATATTGTAGGCATGCAATTCTTATGAATAACTCACTTAACCACTTCAGCCCCGGACCATTTGGCAGCCAAAGGACCAGAGGTCTTTTTTCAATTTCGCACTGCACTAATTTAACTGGTAATTGCGCGGTCATGCAATTTTGTAACCAAACGAAATTTGCGTCCTTTTCTTCCCACAAATAGAGCTTTCTTTTGATGGTATTTGATTGCCTCTGTGATTTTTATTTTTTTTTTTTTTTGCGATATAAACGGAAAAAGAGCGAAAATTTTGAAAAAAAAAGAGATTTTCTACTTTTTGTTATAAAAAAAATCTAATAAACTCAATTTTAGTCAAACATTTGGGCCAAAATGTATTCAGCCACATGTCTTTAGTAAAAAAAATGCCAATAAGCGTATATTTATTGGTTTGCGCAAAAGTTATAGCGTCTACAAACTAGAGTACATTTTCTGGAATTTACACCGCTTTTAATTTATGACTGCCTATTTCATTTCTTGAGGTGCTAAAATGGCAGAGAAGTACAAAACCCCCCAAATGACCCCATTTTGGAAAGTAGACACCCCAAGCTATTTGCTGAGAGGCATGTTGAGCCCATTGAATATTTTTTTTTTTTAGTCCCAAGTGATTGAATAAAGACAAAAATAAAAAAGATTTTTTTTTTTTTTTTTCAAAAAGTTGTCACTAAATGATATATTGCTTATAGTTATATGTGGAATTGCACCCCAAAATACATTTTGCTGCTTCTCCTGAGTATGGGGATACCACATGTGTGGGACTTTTTGGGAGCCTAGCCGCGTACGGGGCCCCGAAACCCAAGCACCGCCTTCAGGATTTCTAAGGGTGCAAAATTTTTGATTTCACTCCTCACTACCTATCACCGTTTCGAAGGCCATAAAATGCCAAAATAGCACAAAACCCCCCCAAATGACCCCATTTTGGAAAGTAGACACCCCAAGCTATTTGTTGAGAGGCATGGTGAGTATTTTACAGCTCTCATTTGTTTTTGAAAATGAAGAAAGTAAAGAAAGAAACATTTTTTTTTCTTTTTTTAAATTTTCAAAACTTTGTGACAAAAAGCGAGATCTGCAAAATACTCACCATACCTCTCAGCAAATAGCTTGGGGTGTCTACTTTCCAAAATGGGGTCATTTTGGGGGGTTTTATGCCATCTGGGCATTCCATGGCCTCCGAAACTGTGATTGGCAGTGAGAAGTGAAATAAAAAAATTACACCCTTAGAAAGCCTGAAGGCGGTGCTTGGTTTTTGGGGTTCCGTACGCAGCTAGGCTCCCAAAAAAAGTCCCACACATGTGGTATCCCCGTACTCAGGAGAAGCAACAGAATGTATTTTGGGGTGTATTTCCACATATGCCCATGACATGTTTGAGCAATATATCATTTAGTGACAACTTTTTGTAAAAAAAATATATATATTTTTTTTTTTTCATTATTCAATCTCTTGGGACAAAAAAAAAAAAATATTTAATGGGCTCAACATTGCTCTCATCAAATAGCTTGGGGTGTCTACTTTCCAAAATGGGGTCATTTGGGGGGGGGTTTGAACTGTCCTGGCATTTTATGCACAACATTTAGAAGCCTATGTCACACGTCACCCACTCTTCTAACCACTTGTAGACAAAGCCCTTTCTGACACTTTTTGTTTACATGAAAACATATTTTTTTTTTGCAAGAAAATTACGTTGAACCCCCAAACACTATATATAATGTTAAAGCAAAGGCCCTACAGATTAAAATGGTGGGTGTTGCATTTTTTTTTTTTTTCCACACAGTATTTGCGCAGCGATTTTTCAAACGCATTTTTTGTGGAAAAAATACACTTTTTTTTATTTTAATGCACTAAAACACACTATATTGCTCAAATTTTTGATGAAATAAAAAATATGATCTTAGGCCGAGTACATGGATACCAAACACGACATGCTTTAAAATTGCGCACAAACACGCAGTGGCGACAAACTACATACATTTTTAAAAGCCTTTAAAAGCCTTTACATGATACCACATTAGATTCACGGAGGAGGTCTACTGCTAAAATTACTGCCCTCGATCTGACCTTCGCGGTGATACCTCACATGCATGGTGCAATTGCTGTTTACATATGACGCCAGACCAACGCTTGTGTACGCCTTTGCGCAAGAGAAGGGGGGGCAGGGGTGCTTTTTTTTTTTTTTTTTGTTTTTTTTTTTATTTATTTAGCTTTTTTATTTTATTTTTAAACTGTTCCTTCCATTTTTTTTCTTTGTTATGATTTTTATTGTTATCTCAGGGAATGTAAATATCCCCTATGATAGCAATAGGCAGTGACAGGTACTCTTTTTTTTTGAAAAAATTGGGGTCTATTAGACCCTAGATCTTTCCTCTGCCCTCAAAGCATCTGACCACACCAAGATTGGTGTGATAAAATGCTTTCCCAATTTCCCAATGGCGCGGTTTATATCCGGGAGGGGGGACATTCCCTCCCACTGCTTGTAAAAGCAGTCTAGAGGCTAATTACCCGCTAGAATTGCTTTTACATGAAAGCCGATCACTGGCTGAAAAGAATGATACCAAGATGATACCTAAACCTGCAGGTATCATTCTGGTATAACCATTCAAAGTCCAGCAACATACTGGACATATATTGTAATCTTTTTTTTTTCATGCAGCCTCTTGGCTGAACGAAAAAAAAGAGATTGATTGGTGGGTATGCCCACCATTAGAATACCTCCCTTCATCCACCCACTTCTAATGATGGGCATACATGCACCATTTATATATGCCGATGCATGGGGGCATCCTCCCGCAAAAGTTATGCCGTATGACCAGAAAACATAGGTTTGGTAACAAAATATATTTATTTAAAAATGCCTCTCACACATCGTCAGGCAGAGCAATGGCCCCCCTACCCACAAAGTACTCCATATATTGCTCGCGGACCGCGCAGGCATTTAGAGGGGGCAAGCCTGGACGTGCCACTTGAAGGGCTGTGAGGTCGGCATTGGAAGGGCCCTCAACATCTGGGCCAATGGTCACCACATAGTTGGTGTTGTGTCTTTTTAAAAAGTTGTGCAATATGCAACAGGCAAGAACTATGTGGTTGAGTTTGTATTCCGCCAAGTTAATAGCCGTCAAAAACAGGCGGAAGCGGCTGGCCAGGATCCCGAAGGTGTTCTCCACCACTCTGCGGGCTCTCGACAGCCTGTAATTGAAGACCCTCTGGTCTGGGGTGAGGGTCCTCATCGGGAAGGGCCTCATCAGATGGGGAGTCAACGCAAACGCTTCATCTGCGACAAAGACGAAGGGGAGTCCTTCAGCATTCTCCTCTGGAGGTGGCAAGCACAGACTGCCACTTTGGAGACGCCAGTAGAACTCCGTGTGCGCAATGGCTCCACCATCCGAGATCCGGCCGTTCATCCCCACGTCCACATACAAAAACTCGTATGTCGCCGACACCACCGCCAACATCACGACACTATTAAACCCCTTGTAATTATAATAGTAGGACCCCGAGTTGGGGGGTGGGACGATGCGGACGTGTTTCCCATCAATTGCACCTCCGCAGTTAGGAAAGTCCCAACGGGTCGCAAAGTGGGAGGCCACAGTCTGCCATTCCTGTGGCGTGGAAGGGAACTGTGGAGTGAAACAAGAAAAAAAAATTAGTCACTTTGCACATAAACATTGCAAGCAGATTAGACACTAAACATCTTGGAACAAGATCAGACTTTTACATTTAAAGCTGGAAAGTATTTGCAACGCAAAGTAGAGGGTCCCCCTAGCAGATGACTCACCCCCCATCAATCGCCCCACTTCTGATGGGCCATTGACAATAACTAGGGGTTTGGGGGGGGGGTTTGGACAGGTAACCCTCTGCACTTCATTGATTGCCAAATGGCTCAATAATGTGTGCTAGTTTGGCCAGACCCTCCTTACTTAACACTATTGGCAGCCCACAGGAAAGATAAAATAACATTCAAAATCCCCCCCCCCCCCCAAAAAAAAAGGAACGCACATTTGGACATTCTGAAATTACCTAGCAAGCTAATAGGAGGGAAAGAACACAAAAAAAGAGGAAATGGAAAGTATGGAGCCAGCCCCTTGCACTACATGCTTTGCTGAATTCATCCCTAAAGATGCCCACTATAAAGAGGTAGGTATATAGTGTGTATTGACCTTTGGAAAGCCAGCAGATAGAGGATTGGTACCATCTGACAGAGCAGTTGGGGGAGGGGGTTCAGAATGAATTTGGCACCCCCCCCCCAACAACAAAAAGGGAAAAAAAAAGGGGCTCTACATGAAGTAAACCACACAGCAAACATTTGTGCATATTTTCGGGGGTGTTTGGGGGAAAACAATACTATGCAGCAGACAAAATACATTGCTTAAGTGACTAGGCCATAGGTGTCTATTGGGCCAGAAGAGCATGCTGGTGAGGTAATTGAAGGGAAAAATGCATGAAGGAGAAAAGGGGCACAGCATATTAGAGCATATTGCAATCATGGTAATTAGGGAAGGAGGTCAAAAATACAAGACATTAGCAAACAGAGCATACATAGAATGGAATAGTAAAGTAGAAATGTTACCTTAATATAGTCCTCCTGCAGGACCTGGATGATGGCAGAACAGGTCTCTGGAATAATGATTCCCAGGGCCTGGGGAGAGATACCTGAAGAGAACTTCAAATCCTGAAGGCTTCTCCCTGTCGCCAAGTACCTCAACGTAGCAACAAGCCTCTGCTCCGGAGTGATGGCTTGTCTCATGCAGGTATCCTGCCGGCTGATAAAAGGGGTCAGCAAAGCCAAAAGACGGTGAAAAACGGGGTCCGTCATCCGGAGAAAGTTCCTGAAATCATCAGGATTATTCTCCCGGATCTCACGAAGCAAAGGCATGTGCGAGAACTGATCACGCTGAAGCAACCAATTCTTGGTCCACATACTCCTCGCACTCTGTTCATGGACGGGTCTTGGCTCAAAGCTAAAAGCCCGACACCAATTCCGCGTACAGCACGAACTCGGCGACGAGTACGTACGGGAAACATCGCTCACAAAAGGTCGGCTGGTCAGAACGGACAAACAGAAAGCACCGATAAACAGCAAGGCCTGAAAGAACGAAATGAATACCAGAAACGAGCAGACAATAAGCAGTGCAAATCAAAGCGTCCTATATCAAGATATAGGCCGCAATGACCAACAAATGCGAACTGACTACACTCACTAATAAACAGATACGCACGACAAGCACAAACTGAAGAGCAGTAACGATCTGAGTGACAAAACTGAGAAGGGCGAATCGTAAGTCCCCAAACTTCGACTAACTCGCGATAAACACGGGATCAGCAGAAGGAGCCCAACGGGTGCCTGACGTGGTGCTGAAATTCCCTTTTCTAGTCTCGTGGAAGACGACTTACGTCACGACATTCTTGCAGACCGGAAATTCCGACAACGTTGTCCGACCGTGTGTACGCAACACCAACATCGGACAAAGTACGACGGACGTGATCCGACGGACCTGGTCCTCGGATAATCCGCGCGTGTGTATGGGGCTTAAGTGCCCCTGATCTGGGTATACTAAACTTAAAGTTGGAGCTATAACATTCCCTGCCCTTTGCGCTCTTTTCTCTAGGTTGATAAGGTGCATGCATTACCTATTGAGAATTGGTGACGTGGCAGAGTTTCAAACACTCACAAGACCAGAATACACTAGTACACTAGTTAGTATACTATCACAGGAAGGCAATGCAAAGGAGTTGCTGTTACCATATAGTAATGTAAGTGAAATAAAAAGTATTTTGAAATGTGTCCTCTTATCGGAATAAATAAAATAATTTTGTATGTACTTTATATTCTATCGCTCTAAAGAGGTTTAATAAGTTATTGTAGCTCCATACACCAGAGTATCATTCATTTTAGATTTCAACAATGTATAACAAGTTGGTTACTCGGGTAGTATGTCTTGTTGAGAGCAGTTTAATCTTATATTCAAAGCTTTTAGGAACAAAGACCTGTGGTAGAAAAACTGCTTTTATGTGTGCTCAGTGCTTGACTGCCATCCAGTGGCTTTTTGGCTACATTACTTTTTATTTCTATAAAAGTGATCCCGTCACTGAAAAAAAGAGTGTGGATTATGGGTGCCTTCATAAGGCCTAATTCACACTTGTGCAGGTTGCAGTTTGCATATTGCAGGTGCACTTTGCATTTTTCAATATACATCTTTAAACCATTGAAGTCTATGGAACCAAATACCAGAATAAAATCCCTGGCCCTTTCCATAAAATACACAGATGTGAATTACATCCATAGGAAACCATGTTAAATGGACTTTAGTGTATTTCTACAAAACTGAAAATGCACTAAAAAATGCATAGGTGTGAACCAGGCATACAGAAGAGTTTAAATAATTTTCTCTTCTGCTGCCTGTGATGTCAAACACTGTTCTGACAATGAGAAACCACAGAATGAAATGGTAAAGTAGGGATCAGTGGGAGCAGGACTAGCCACTGATAGTAGTGGGGTACCAGGAGATCAAAGCCAAGATCAAACACCAGCAGGAGGGGTGTTTATGCTAATTTTTTAAGGGACATCTTTTACCACACAATTTTTTTATCTATAGAGTTGCTTAAAATGTAGAACCAATTTTAATAACAAAGCCCATGTACATTAGGGAAAAGGGCTCTTGACTGCATTAAAGCATGGCAGGTGGTGCGGAAACCTATTTTAGGTGCTATGAGGGGGCGGACCAAGCAGATTAAATAAAAGGGAGCTGTGGGTGGGTCCTCCTTCATCCTGGCTCCAGCATGGTAAGATTAACTGCTTGTCAGAATGGACAACAAGCAGCTGGTAAATCATTTTAGACAGCTGCTTGGGAGGGGTGATGCTTATCCCTCTGCTCCCCAGTGATCCCCCCATCTCTACTCCTGTTCCTCTTCCTCAAAGGTCCCATTCCCCCATTCATGCCCCCTTCCATGCTTAGCCACCTTCCTGGCTCAGTCCAAGCTAGGGTTGCCACCTCATTCCTTTAAACCTGAACACATATTCACTTGGCACCTTATCTGCATTTTATTAGGCTCAGAACCTGTGTAATTCATATGTGTTTGGGTTTAAAGGGATGAGGGGGCAACCCTAGTGCAAGCCCTGCTCGTACCTCTTACATGAGCAGAAACATGAAGAGCCTGGCACTTCTTTCTAATCCTCTCCTTAAAAACAATAGTTTAGCAGCTGATTTTTAGTTTTAACTTTTTCTGTTAAATCTATCCCAAGTCCAAATGTCCCCTTACCTCTAGATCTTATGGTTTTAAGCAACATAATGCACGCTGGCCTTCCTACATCCACAACTGGCTAGTTCTTTATCCTTGTGCCGACCTACAAGGGATGTCAGTGCATCTGCAGCCCCAGAACCTGCATCCCTGAATACTTCAAGAATGACATCTGTCAGCATCTGCTCAGCTCGTGAGGGACCTGCTCAGCTCCACCTGGAACTGCGATCTATGATCAACATAATGATTGAAGACAGGTGTGGGATAGAAGTGCAGATGCATCATCACTTGTGGTAGAGGATGATAGATTATTGGATGCTATTAGGGCCGTTCTGATACAAATGGACGTAATGCCTTCTGGGAGCAGCTCTGTGCCAACCGCTATCTCAAATAGGCAAGTATGGTCAATTTCACGTTTAGGTTTGCATGTCCCACCATAGGTTAAGGATAAAATATGGAAACACGAATGTATGAATTTTCTGTCATTGATACAGCCTGACATAAGCTATTGACAAATCTAGGCGGATTGATGTGCACAGAATGTCAGGCAAACCACGCCACCGGGGGCACCGCCTCACACTTTTATAGCCAAATTTCTGAACTTCAGAGATAGAGATGCCATCCTCCACCTCAGCAGGGAAAAAGGTAACATCCTGCTTGGCAACAAAACCGTGGCAATATTCCCTGACTTTTCTGCTGAGGTCCAGAGAAAACGCAAAAACTTCATGGAGGTAAAGAGACGCCTGCGGATAAAACACATAAAATACGCCATGCTGTTCCCGGCTACGTGTGGAGGGTGAGGATCAAGCCCATTTCTTTGAGGACCCGGAGACAGCCCTGACATGGATTGAACAATGAGACGCCAACAGATAAGTATATGTGCTTAGCTGCATTTACCTTCAATCTTCACGCACTTTATTCTCCTCTCTACCCCCTCCTCAATATATACCCTGCTAGATGTTGTTGGTTTCATTCCCCGTGGTTGAGGGGGGAATCCCACCTTTTAAGATCAGAATATGGATTGAAGAACACTTGCTATTGCTGCTTATTACTTTTGCCACCCTCCGATTCAAAAGTTTTGGGACGCCAAACCTGATTCCAAAAGCTGCGGCTGCGGTGGGTGCCAGCTCAGGGGGCTTATGTGGCATCTGATTGCATTCTGACATTGCTCACTGATTCAGACGGCCACCCCCACGGGCAGAAGGTTTGTCCCTCTTTACTCTAGTCAGACCCTGGCAGCAGGAGTACTCCCCGAAGTATGAAGCAACTCATACAGAAGATGCTCAGCGGAACACTCTAACGGCGATATAGACACGCCCTACCTTAAGCCCTATGCCGACTGCTATGCGCATATTGTACCTTTATACTTGCAGGGTTTTACCTTATATTATTTTTGTTAGGGTCCCTCCTTGCCGGCGGAGGAGACCACAGTATTAGTAAGCTCGCTTGACACAGTGAGCACAGTCCTATAGAGTGTCATGGAGCACAGCGAAGTTTCACCCAGTACCGTATGATGTGCAACCTGTGTTGGATTATTCGGCACCACATTGAGCCAAGATGCTCCAATAACCGTATGATTATCTCATTAACACAGTGCCTTTTTTTCACAGATTGGACAATGTTTATGCCCAGTTGGCAGTTAGGGATTCATGCCCGCACAAGTTGGGGACAGTGCAGGGCGGGGTGGGAGGTAACAAGGTTTACACTGGTTAAAACGGTTCTTTTTGTTCAAATGCATATGTCTTTTTATTGGTACCATACCCTTATGACAATGCATTTGGGGCCCCTCCTCGGTGGGGAGCGGGCTCTTGCTGCATTAGCACACGGGGGCGACCCAGATCCTGGAGTCTCAATATCACATTCTGCATGTCCATGGCCACCCTGAAATTTCTCACTTGGAACGTGAGGGGGATGAGAGACCCACTTAAACGGTCCGCAGTCTTCGGACAACTTAAAAAGATGAAAGCAGATGTGGTGGCTCTAATAGAAACGCATGCTGAGGGCTCTATGATAAGGGCGCTTAGGCGGCCCTGGATAGGTTGGGCCTACCACTCTGTATACACCACACACTCCAGAGGGGTGTCTTTATTAATTGCTAAAAATACCTACTTTGAACTCCAGGACTCGGTAATAGACCCTCTGGGTAGATTCGTATTTGTAAAAGCTAAGCTACAGGGAGACACGATACTTATTATGGCTTTCTATGTACCCCCACCCTTCCAATTCAATATATTGACAGAGGGATTTAATTACATGGCATTACACCCTGCTGTTCCGGTAGTATGAATGGGGGACTTTAATAATGTGATGGATAACTGACCAGTCCACCTAGACCCCCCACTGACACACAGCTGATGAGATTCACCCGACTTATTGGAGACTTCCACTTAGTTGACACGTGGAGAGCTAAACACCCTACCTAGCAGGCATACTCTTGCTTTTCTACCACACATCACTCTATGTCCCGCATAGACTTTATATTCCTTTCCAGAACGCTCCTACCCAGGCTAGTGGACATGGGTTTTCTGCCCAGGTCGCTGTCGGACCACTGTCCATACTGGATTAAACTCTCCTTATTGCATACACGCCCCCTGACAACGTGGCGCCTCAACCCCTTCTGGTTAACCCTCCTGCCGGAGTCTGACTGGGAAACTTTTTTTGGGAACAATGAGAACTAGCTAGACCACAAATAGTCTGGGAGGCATTCAAGATTCATGCTAGAATGACTCTCAGGACCCAAATTAACCAAATAAAACGCTCCTCCGCGACTAATATAGACACAGCGACGAATACTCTACAAAATGCGGAAAGGGAATTTCTTGACAACCCCTCTGTGGAAAAGGCAAATAGTCTTAAATTGTGCTCCAGAACATTAGATCAATTGCTCTATGAAAAATCTAAACAAAAACTTTTCTTCCTCAGGCAGAGGTCATTCGAGCATGGTGAGAGAGCGGGGAAATTGCTTGCGTACCTAGTACATAGCGAGGAGAGGCCCCCAGTGGTGATCTCCCTCCGATCCAGAAATGATACACTTGAGACAGACCCTGCACAGGTTACACAGATGTTCTGTGAATTTTTCACCGCTCTCTATACAACCACAGTCTCGGAAGACCTCTCCCAGATAGAATCCTTCTTGACAGGACTACAGTTCCCACAATTGACTGTGGAACAAATTCAAGAATTAGAGGAACCCCTGACAAAGGAAGAAATATCTGCAGCCATAGCCGAATTCCCAACAGCTAAAGCTCCAGGCTCCGATGGTCTGCCTGTGGAATTCTATTCCGCATACCTAGACCTACTTGTCCCCAGACTGTTGACCCTATATACAGTGGTGTGAAAAAGTGTTTGCCCCCTTCCTCATTTCCTGTTCCTTTGCATGTTTGTCACACTTAAGTGTTTCGGAACATCAAACCAATTTAAACAATAGTCAAGGACAACACAAGTAAACACAAAATGCAATTTGTAAATGAAGGTGTTTATTATTAAAGGTGAAAAAAAATCCAAACCATCATGGCCCTGTGTGAAAAAGTGATTGCCCCCTAAACCTAATAACTGGTTGGGCCACCCTTAGCAGCAACAACTGCAACCAAGCGTTTGCGATAACGTGCAATGAGGCTTTTACAGCGTCCTGGAGGAATTTTGGCCCACTCATCTTTGCAGAATTGTCCTAATTCAGTTACATTAGAGGGTTTTCGAGCATGAACGGCCTTTTTAAGGTCATACCACAACATCTCAATAGGATTCAGGTCAGGACTTTGGCTAGGCCACTCCAAAGTCTTCATTTTGTTTTTCTTCAGCCATTCGGTGGTGGACTTGCTGGTGTGTTTAGGATCATTGTCCTGCTGCAGAACCCAAGTTCGTTTCAGCTTGAGTACACGAACAGATGGTCGGACATTCTCCTTCAGGATCTCTTGGTAGACAGCAGAATTCATAGTTCCTTTTATCACGGCAAGTCTTCCAGGTCCTGAAGCAGCAAAACAGCCCCAGACCATCACACTACCACCACCATATTTTACTGTTGGTATAATGTTCTTTTTCTGAAATGCAGTGTTCCTTCTACGCCAGATATACTTGGACACACACCTTCCAAAGAGTTCCACTTTTGTCTCATCGGTCCACAGAATGTTGTCCCAAAAGTCTTGGGGATCATCAAGATGTGTTGTGGAGAAATTGAGACGAGCTTTGATGTTCTTTTTGCTCAGCAGTGGTTTTCTCCTTGGAACTCTGCCATGCAGGCCATTTTTGCCCAGTCTTTTCCTGATGGTGGAGGCATGAACGCTGACCTTAACTGAGGCAAGTGAGGCCTGCAGTTCCTTGGACGTTGTTTGTGGGGTCTTTTGTGACCTCTTGGATGAGTCGTCGCTGCGCTCTTGGGGTAATTTTGGGCGGCCGGCCACTCTTGGGAAGGTTCACCACTGTTCCATGTCTTCGCCATTTGTGGATAATGGCTCTCACTGTGGTTAGCTGGATTCCCAAAGCTTTGGAAATGGCTTTATAACCCTTTCCAGACTGATAGATCTCAATTACTTTCTTTCTCAATTGTTTCTTTCTCAATTTCTTTGGGTCTCGGCATGATGTGTAGCTTTTAAGGATCTTCTGGTGGACCTTACTGTGTCAAGCAGCTCCTATTTAAGTGATGCCTTGATTGTGAACAGGTGTGGCAATAATCAGGCCTGGGTGTGGCTAGAGAAATTGAACTCAGGTGTGGACAACCACAGTTATAGTATGTTTTAACAAGGGGGGCAATCACTTTTTCACACAGGGCCATGATGGTTTGTATTTTTTTTCACCTTTAATAATAAACACCTTCATTTACAAATTGCATTTTGTGTTTACTTGTGTTGTCCTTGACTATTGTTTAAATTGGTTTGATGTTCCGAAACACTTAAGTGTGACAAACATGCAAAGGAACAGGAAATGAGGAAGGGGGCAAACACTTTTTCACACCACTGTAACTCTATATTTGAAAGTTCGGAGCTCCCAGCGTCCATGAGAGAAGCTATCATAGTGCTTATCCCCAAACCTGGCAAGGACCCGCACCTCCCGGAATCTTACCGCCCCATTTCTTTGTTGCAGGTGGATGTCAAGGTACTTGCTAAAGTTCTTGCCATCCGCCTCAACTAGGTAATCCTCTCACTGGTCCATGAGGACCAGGCAGGATTCATGCCCGGCAGGAACACATCATTCAATCTTAGGAGGCTGTTTATTAATCTTCAGACCCCTCAGGGTCTAGGATGATAGTCGCCTTGGATACTGCCAAAGCGTTTGACTCAGTTGAGTGGCAATACTTGTGGATATGTCTTAGCAAATTTGGCCTGGGACCAAGATACATTAAATGGATTTGGCTGCTCTATCAGAATCCGGTTGCTAGAGTTTTGGCGAATGGTTGGCCCTCAGAGCAATTTTCTTTGTCCAGAGTTACTAGACAGGGGTGTCCCCTTTCTCCGCTGCTGTATGCTCTGGCAGCGGAGCCACTAGCCATAGCGATCCGAGCACACGTGGGAATAGTTGGACTGAGCAGGGGCGGTGTCACAGAGAAAATTAGTACCTACGCGGATGATACACTCTTATACTTAGATGACTCAGAAACATCCCTACCAACAGCTTTGGCCCTGATAAAGGACTTTGGCGCATTCTCTGGCTTAAAAATAAATTGGGACAAGTCCCTTATACTCCCCCTTGACAGCTATCCACCACCCAAAGACAGAGCTCTGCTCCCCCTGCAAAGGGTGGACAGTATCAAGTATCTTGGAATTCGCACTACTAGATCCCCATCAGACTATGTTTTCCTCAACATCACCCCCTTAATAGATATGATTAAACAAAAAACGCAGATATGGACACGCCTTCCGTTAGGGGTAATGGGTCGTATAAACCTTATTAAGATGGTCATACTACCCAAAGTCCTATATATGATCTGGCACTCTCCCGTGTACTTGGTCCTTAAACACTTTAAGGTAATCGAGGCTCTCCTGAAGTCGTTCGTATGGGGCAGCAACAGGCATAAACTCCCCTGGCACAAGCTTAAGCAGCCTACAGACCTGGCTGGGTTAGCCCTCCCAGACTTCAATCTGTATTACATTGCGGCCCAACTATCACAAATTTTCCACATAGACAAAACTGACAGAGACAGGTTCTTAGGTCTGCTCTGCCCACAGTGGGTTAGAACAACACTTGACTCCATGGTGGCAATCACTGGTGGGACGGAGGGTGTAGACAGGACGACGGGCACCAAATCACTGGTCCATCAGTACAGGAAGGTCTGGAATATAGCCTCGGCGAAGCTACGTATCCCACCCCTAAATGACTACACTCCCTTATGGCACAATAGGGCTCTTCCTGAACTCCAACAGATCATAGATAGCGGAGTATGGAGTAGGAAAGGTATTTTCTACCTGTCACATATAACCTCAGGGGGTAAACTAAAGCCTTTCCGCACCTTACAATCTCAATACGAGCTCTCCAATAGCTACAGCTCCGCCATGCATACTCTGCGCAGTTCCCCCTAGAAGATCTTACTTCAACAAGCAACCCACTGGTGGAAGCCATCAAAAACCCAGACCCCAAAAAGCTTATTTCGCAATTCTATGCTATGTTATCACTTCCAACAATGACTGTAGCGGCTTACGCACTTAAAAGGGTGTTTCAGCTTCAAAAAAAAAAATTTAAAAGTCAGCAGCTAAAAAAAAAGTCGCTGCTGACTTTTAATAAGTACACTTACCCTCCCAGGGCGCCCGCGCTGCCGTTTGTGGAGGCCGAGATGTCCCTCGGCGTTCCGGATCCAGCACCGCCATCCTCAGTAAGGGCAGCGGCTTCGCGCGGCCTACTGCGCATGCGCGAGTCGGCGCGCGGCCTACTGCGCATGCGCGAGTCTTATTTGTGAATGGGGAACGCGGTGTGTTGTGGGACATAGTTCCCATAACACACCGCGCCCCATTTACCTGAAGACGGAAGAAGAGAAGATCACCGCGGCGTTGGAGGAGGCAGATTAGGACGATCTGCCTAGCACCAGCCATTTCTGGTAAGTAAAAAAAAAAAATTTTTTTTATTTTAAATTGTTACTAACATTTTTTGTAGTTTTCATTTTTAGGGTGTCCCACCACTTTAAGAATAGGTGGGTGGAGGAAATAGGACCCATAGAGGATGATGAATGGAGCGATGCCTTAGATACCTGTAAACTAGTGTCACCCAAACTCTCTGACCGACTGACCCAGGTCTTTATAACACATAGAGCCTACCTCACTCCCCTCAAGTTATCCAAATATAAAAACAACTACTCTAACACCTGCCCCATGTGCACCCAAGAAACTGGCACCTTCTTTCACTTGATATGGCAATGTCCCAAAATCCAGACGTTTTGGTCCCAAGTGGTGAGATTCCTACATGACACGATGGGCTCCCCAATAACGCTCCAGCCAAAAATATATCTTCTAGGAATCTTTCCGAACCCAGATCTCAATAAATTTACTAAGATATTTTTGCATGAAACGTTGTTTTCCGCGCGGAATGTGATTGCTAGAGTATGGATGAGACCTGTACCCCCTACTCTCTCACACTGGATTGCAGAAGTTAACACAGTGTTGCCATACAAGAAGCTCATATACACTTATAGAGGGTGCTCCTCCAAATATGAAAAGATATGGGACAGGTGGCTTAGGAATTCTGCAACATGTACTTAGCAAAGTACACTCCTGCTGTGAGCTGGCATGCCTCCCAGATAGCCATATAAAGTGGACAGCAGAAATTACTTGATATACCAGATAGCCCCACAAGACTCCTTTTAAGTTAAGGGTGCCGGCCGCGATACTATGCAATGTATCTATACCTTTGTTAACATCAATGTATAAAGCTATGCAAGAGGAAAAAGACTGCAATGTATATTTGTCATAGAATCCACATCCTTTATTTTTCTTTTGTATGTACAATGACATTATTTCAATAAAAGAAATTTTGATTAAATAAAAAAAAGAGAAGCTAGTCTGCTGCACAAGGGATTTAGGATTTTCTGGATCCCTTTTATACCTTCTGAACAAGCTTTCATGTCAGACAATCCAAAAACGATTGAACAACATGGGACAATAGTCACTGACAAAAAAAAAAACTAGATTTAGACTGTATAGCAGGAACATTCTTCCAGACAAAACCAAGGAAAATTCCCAGCTCAACTCGCCAACCAGTCTGCGCACCAACCAAATTAACCTGTCTAATGCCCCATACACACGGTCGGAAAATCCGACCACAAAATCCATCGGATTTTGTCCGACGGATTTAGTCCGACACTGGTGTTGCATACACACGGTCGGACAAAGTTGTCGGAAAATCCGATCATTCTGAATGTGGTGACGTTTGTTGCCTACGACGGGACTACGTAGAGGCTAGTAGCCAATAGCTTTGGTCTTGTAATGTGATCTGAGCATGCGTGGCACTTTGTCCGTCGGAATTCGCTACACACGATCGGAATTGGTGTGATCGGACTTTGTTGTCGGAAAATTTTTAGAGCAGGAGATACAACTTTGTCCGTCGGACAATCAGATGGAAAATGTCCGATGGTGCCTACACACGGTCGGAATTTCCGACAACATTGTCCGATAGGACAGAATCCATCGGAAAATCCGACCGTGTGTATGGGGCTTAACAGTATGTGTTAAAAACAGGGTTTAGTTAGCACACGTTTGCAAATGCATGCACGGCACCCTGTATTACCTGCAGTCCTAACCCTTGTAAATGTATGAGTCTTCAACAGTGGGAGCACATGCATTCTAATGGATAGATATGTATGTTAGATAGAGGAAGGTAATACAGGGTGCTGTGAAGGGGCCCTGTCGCTTACGCGTGTGTTTGCAAATGTGTGCTACCTAAACCCCTATTTTTAACACATACTTTTAGACAGGTTAATTTGGTTGGTAAACAGACTGGTTGGTGAGTTGAGCTGGGAATTTTCTTTGGTTTTGTCTTGCATGCATTGCCCTTCCATGTGCTCCTTGCTGTGAAGGCCAATTCAATTATAAATGGGACCATTCTTCCACCCTCAATACCACAATATTAGACTTTCTCCACTGGGTATGAATTCTAAAAAGGATCCTGTAAAAAAAAAACATTTGATCAACCATATTTCCCATCCAAGTGGCTCATCTGTTCATATTTGTATTGACAAAGAGGAAGCTAGAGTTCAATATGCATCGTTTGACAAATCCTTGTCGCTGATTAGGGCAGGAGGGGAAGGCTGCTTCTTGGTTAAGGCCGGTATTGAATCCCCCTTTCGTCTCTTACCTGTCAACCCAAAATGCTTTCACCTCTTAGTTTTCGAATTCTGACAGGATATCACTAGGTTATGTGCCTCCCCATGGGCTGCGCTATATCTTGCTACTATTTTGAGATGTTCAGCACATTCCTTGAATGGGTAGTTCAAGAGAGTTCAGTATCTACATTGCATTATCTTGATGACTTTCTCTTTGTAGGTCCCCAAGATAGTGCTCTTTATATATTATTATAACTTCTGAGTTTATGTTGTTTAAGCCAGTACCAAGATTTTTCTTGTTTTGGGTCGATCTCCCCATTTTTTATATGTAATTATTACACAGCGACAGTCGATTGTAGCTGCTGTACGCTCATCAGTATTTACAAATCCACTTCCTTTTCATTCTTTCAGTAATCCCACCAAATCTGATGTAATTGGACCCGCTCTAAGATTATTCTGCACTTTCCAGATTGATGTGAACTATAGAGCAGGATCTAAAATTTTCCGACAAAAAAATCAGATCGGAATTTTTCCGATCGTTTGTAGAGAATTCCGACGGACAAAGTGCCCCGCATGCTCAGATTAAATTATGAGACCAAAGCTATTGGCTACTAGCCTCTACGTAGTTCCGTCGTACACAACGAACGTCACCACGTTCCGAACGAACGGATTTTCCAACAACTTTGTCCGACCATGTGCAGCACCAGTTTCGGAACAAAATCCGTCAGAAAAAATCTGACGGATTTTGTGGTTGAAATTTCCGACTGTGTGTACAGGGCATAAGAGTAAACAGTTCTACAGCAGTGTCTCCTGACAATGCAGGTAGCATTAGCCAGCTCCTGGCTACAGGTAGAAAGGCTAAAAGGAGCCGAGTATTCTGTACCCTAAGAATTGGGTTGTGTCAGATGGCCTGCCGTATTCTCAACACGAGGGCACCAATTTGATTCTTGCCAAGGGACCCTATTTTTTTTGTTGGAATGATTTTATTCTTAACTATTAAAGTGGAACTTTAGTCAGAAAATTAAGTCCTGCAAGCTGACCCCTTGCAGGTATAGCTGTGTAAAACATAAAAAGAAAGTATCTATACTGTTTAAAATCCAATAATACACTGTCTCACCAGAGGCGTTGCTAGGGGGGTGCGGGGGGTGCAGTCCGCACCCGGGTGACACCCGCTAGAGGGGTGACACCCTCCCGATGGTGAGGAAAGCCCTGGTATTTTTTTTTTTTTTTACCCCCCCCCCGCAGCCTGCTGGGCTGAAACAACACATCTCCAGGCTCCAGCGCCGCAGCCGCACCTGGTGTGTGTCACTCGCTGTCCTCCTTCCTTCTTCTTCCGGCCTGTCACATCTCACACTGCAGAGTGCAGAGAGGATGATGACGTCACTACACAGTATCTCCTCTCCAGACGCCCGAATTTTGAACAGGTGGGGGGGAGGTGTCCGAGCCCAGCCAGGTTGAGGTGTGTGTGTGTGTGGGGGGGGGGGGGGGCTGCCGGCGGCGGGGGGGCGGGTGCCATGGTACTGACATGGACACACCACTAAAGAGCTGGTGTGGGAGGAGGGAGGACTCTCAGTGTCTGACACCCTGGCTGACCTGTGTTATACAAGTATAATGGGGGGGGGGGGGGTGCAGGGTGGTCTGCTAGACACAGCTATAGATAATATATATATAGTGTAATATAGCTGGTCCAGCCGCCCCCCTCCCCCCACCAGACCAGCTCACTCAGCTACTGTGCCTATTATATCTAATATAATATAACTATATAACTGTGTCCAGCAGCCCCCCCTCCTTTATCAGACAGACAACACTCACTATATTATATTAGCTGACTGAGCCACCCCCACCCTGAGCTGGTCTGATGATGATGATGGGGGGGGGAGTGCTGGACACAGATATATTATATTAGATATAGGCACAGTAGCTGAGTGTCACACCCCACCCAAGCAGTCACCAGGTAGCTGAGCGGAGACGCCCTAAGCTGGTCTGATAAGGGGGGGGGGGTGTCCACAGACCACAGCACAGGTGTAGACAGACAGTGTCCCACACCCACATCAGATCCATCCAGCAAGCAGAAGGTCACAGCAGCATCTTGCCATCTTCCCTGCAGCCATCAATCCGGTCCAGCAAGCAACACACCGTGTCAGCAGGTCAGTTCCAAAATCCAAATCAAATCATCAATGCCTATGATGCCATTATCTGCTGTCTCCGGGGACAGATCCGATCCAGAGATCACCATACAGTGGGATCTCTGGATCGGATCTGTCCCTGGGAACAGCAGATAATGAAAAGTGTGGGGGCAGAGCTGCGATGAACTCACTCATCGTGTTGGAGCCCTCGGTTAGGCCCCTTTCACACCGGGGTGGTGGGTGCGTCGGCCATTTTTAGCGCTACTTTACCGTCAATTTCACTGCGCTATTTGGCCGCTAGCAGGGAGCTTTTAATCCCCACTAGCGGCTGAAAAAGGGTTAAAATCACCCGCAAAAATTATTGGGGGGGGGGGGTGACACCATGTTATACCGCACCAGGTGACACCAACCCTAGTGACGCCACTGTGTCTCACCCTGTTCTGCACATGCTCAGTTGCTATCCATTTTTAGGCATTTTTAGGCATTGCTGAGTTTGTAGAGGCTGATTTGCTGACAGCAAAGTGGAATTAAACCCTCCTATCCTTTACAACCAAGCAAGTTTCTTCTGTTTGATCTGTAACTGTCATTGTGCTGCACATATGATCAGTTAGGACACTAGTCATTTGATGGTTTGATAGTTTGGTTGAGGACACTGGTAAATTGATGGGTTTAGTTCCTCTTTATGATTTACAGCTGGGGCGCTGGGCTTCAGCAAATTGGCAGCCTCCATCAAGAACAGGAACAGGAAGACTGCTGGAGGAAATTTACAGCACACAATAGATTTGATAGCATAATTATTAATGTAGAATGTATGTTCCTTGCTTAAAAAAAACATTATTTTTTATTAAGTTGTTATGGGTAAAGCTCTGCTTTAATAATAAAACACAAACTTATTTATCCATGTTCAACTTGCCTTCTGAATCTATTCAGTCTATTGTTAAGAGTTGTTCCTGCCAATTTTTCATATGAGCAACACATGACCTGGGAGATTTTTTACATTGCAATTATTTTGCTTTATATAAATAAACAACTGACATTTATTTTGTGCATAGTGTATTGTATTGCTCAAGTGTATTTTTCACATTCTAAATATCAGTACGTACAAATATACAGGCACCAACATTTTAGGAACACCTAAATTGCCACAAGATGGCGCTAAGGTATTAAAGAAGAACGAAGTGTGACTACAACTAGAATTCTTACACAATTCTAAAGTGAATGTACACTATAACAATACTATAACAAAACATTTTTCTAAGGATAGGCAAGCTGCAATATTATAAGTTTTGTTCTTGTCTTTAGATACACAAGGATTTCCTTTTAAAATAACAAGTTAGAAACAAGCAATGTTTTTAGCTTACACCAAAGAGTCAGGATATAATATAATAACGTTATGTTTCTCCATAAATTAGGCAACATCTACAAACTAGTTCATACATTAAAAGTAAGGTGAGGCTATTGCATTATTAAACATTTAAATAATGTGTGAAGAGAAGGGCTTGGATAGCTGTAATTGGATTATACCTCGTCCCGGGTTGAATGGTAGATGGAGGAGCAAAGATAGAGATAGGGGACTATAACGGTAATAAACAAAAGTAATACTTGCAGCTTTTTGAGTAGAAATTTTAACAAAATAGTTTATTAATAGTCGATTTGAAAGATAAAATCAACACCAAATTCATTGTACATACATTGTAGAGGAAAAGAATACAATGGGATTGGTCCACCAGTCATATCCGTTCCCCAGCAACAAATGGGGACGCAAGGGGCTTAGAGATGGCTAGGGGACCAAGGGGGTACAAAAAATGGGTAGACAGGGGTTTGCTAAAAAAGGGTCTACAGAAATTTAGTAGATCCTGGGTACAAAAGGGCTGTTGGGAGAGAGCTGACCGACATGTTTCGCCATACAATGGCTTCTTCAGGGTCAATGGATAGTTTTGTACCAAATATGGGGAGAGTCTATGGAAATGTAAAAAACAAGAGTTAATTGTAAAGCTCGATTAGTGCATATAAATTGAAATAAGCAGAACTAGCACAACCATGTCGCCACAAGGCCAAACCCATCCCTTGCACATACAAAGCCCATGCTGGTCCCATGTGGTTCCCTAGGGGGGCAAACAAAACATACCACTAGATTGCTGGAGCAGCCACTGGATTCGCAGGTGTGGTCAGATACACTTGTGTCCCAGAAGGCGAGAAACTGTCGAAGGCCTAAAGGGAGCCTGGTAAGGTATAGTGGATAATGGTATATAATATAGAATGGCAAAAAAAGGGAGGTTAATTTGCCATACATGGCTAACATAGCCTAAAATATAAAAAACTTACCACTGTAAGAGAAAATAAACATATGTGTGGAGCGCCAAACATGGATGATCCAAGGAGGATCTTGTATGGAGATGAAGAAACCACTGATGGGGCAACAAGAGAAATTGAGTTGAAAAATAGATGATAATTTAAGAGCTACAGAAACACAAAAATAGGGAGTGAGGGAAACTCACCTACAAATGAGGTATCTATTTAAGTTAAACTAGACGCTGGGAGTCTGAAACCAGACTGTTTGAAAAGACAGCAGGTGTCTGTTGTCAATGGTTCAAAGTTGGTCAAAAGTTGGGGGAGAAAAAACCAATAGCTATGGATAGAAAACATGAAGTGTAAATAGGATATCTAACAGAGCTTGCAAAGTACAAACATCAGCTAGAGACAGATAAGACAGACCTGCATTAGTGATAATCCCAGCATGAATGGCGCTCCAATGTCCATCACCTGGAGTGGTGAGGGCTGAGTAGGCTTTATAGGCCCTCCACACCTGATCATGATAGTCCATGATGAGGCGGCGGGCAAAGGAGCCGTTCGCGCATGCGCAGAAGCGCCGGCGCGTGTGCCTACAATTCCCATAATGCTGGCGGACCAGTGAATGCGCGCGCCGCTCTGCGCGCGCGCATACAGAAGGTCCGGACTCAGAAGCCCTCCGGTGGACGGAAGGAGTACTGGGGGTAATAAGCAACATACGTCAAAGACGAATGTGCTGATTCCTATAGAGGAAAATGGAAAACCATTGAGTCCAAACTAGGAGGATGGAAAAAGAGCTGAAGATTACCAAGTGTTGGTGGAGCATCTGGGAGGTGTGCAGGCAGCAAGGCCAGGCGGGCTGCGGCCGTAAGATCGCCCAAACAGATACCAATGCGCTAAGGGAGTATAAATGACCAAGATTGAAATGGGCGACAATGAGAAGCCCAGAACTAGACCGGATTATGTTTTGTGCCACAGAGATGGCACAGGGAACAAGAGAGGGAACAGCGACAGGCTACAGGGCAGGGAAGGTGGACCGGGACCCGATTTACCCCATTGTCAATGGGGTCCCAAATGAGGCGGCATGGAAGCGCATCTGCCAGACATAAACTAGATAGAAGTTTCAGATATGCAGGAACATACATTGGAAAATGACCATGGTATATCAATTTCATAAAATAAAGCATATTGACATAGGACCGAGAAGGATATGATGTATATGCTAACGTATTAGTGTACTAGAGGCCAGAAGGGTGGAAATGATAACTTTAGGGGATAATACATATTGGTTAAAGTGTGTATACAGGTAATACAATCAACCTATGATTAGAATATACAGGTATAGTGAACATAAATACAGACAATGATCAATCAAATGCGGCTGTAAAGGTGCCTGAGCGCCCAAAGGTGGCCAGATTGACGCAGCAGCGTGAAGCCATGGCGAGGCAGGAAGGAAGACATAACAGTATGTTTAATTGAAGTGTATATATGATAGTAATGCAATATTAACATATGTAAAGAACCAATCCTATGTAGCCATACGATAGAACATAACTAGTAGCTATAGAGATGTCCAAAATGCCCCGAGGTCACCAAGCTGATACAACAGCCTGGACCCAGGGTAGAATTTGAGAAGGATATATAGGTAGCAGTAAGTATCGCTAAGTAGGTAAACTATGGTGGATATCGGGTAAGAATGTAAAAAATATCAGTGATCATAAGAACGATTTGAAACTTATATATTCGTTCAAACCTGGATATTTGACAGCAGTAAGGTTGTGTATCCATTTTGTTTCGATTTGTAAAAGTTTCTCATCAATGCCACCTCCTCGCACATGAGTCTCGACATGATCTAATGGCGAAAAGCATATGTGTTGAGGATCGTAGTTGTGTACAAGACCAAGATGTCTGTTAATAGCTGTAGTAGTAGTACGTTTTAAAGTAGGTTTAATGTGATCGCGTATCCGGACCTGAAAGGGCCGTTTGGTTTTCCCGATATAAAAACATCCACAGGTACAGGTGGCAAGATATACAACGCCTATTGTTCTACAATTTACATGGTAAGGAATTTCATGGAAGGATCCATTGGGTAACATAGTAACTTTGGAATTTGAAACATATTGACACATGTCACAAGACCCACAAGGGTATGTGCCGTTGTCAAGACGAATCTGAGTCGTTAATGGAGCATGATGACTTCTGGTAAGACGGTCACGGAGTGAAGGACATCTTTTATAAGTTATATCAGGGCGTGAACCAATAAACTTGCTGACTATAGGGTCAGCAAGTAATAAAGGCCAAAAGTCATTTACAACCTCACGGATTTGGGTATGCATTGATGAGAAACGAGTGATAAGTCTGACAGGTTGGGTATTTAAGGAATTTTTAGAATTATGAATCAGTTGGAGTCTGTCAAGTTTCTTGACCTTGTTAAACGAACGTTTAAGAAGTGCGCGACTGTAACCTCTGTTAATTAGTCTGGAATACAATTCATTAGATGCTTTATAAAAGTCCGCATCTGAGGTGCAGTTGCGTCTAATCCTAAGGTATTGACTGTACGGAATGCTATTGAGTAAAGATTGGGGATGAGCACTTTCAGCGTGTAGAATTGTGTTACCAGCTGTAGGCTTTCTAAACAAGGACGTACTGATCCGTCCTACATTGTCAATATTGATCGTTAGGTCAAGAAAGTTGACAGATCGCTGACTAGATTCAAGAGTAAATTTAAGATTAAAGTTGTTGATCCCCAGTGATCCAAAAAATTGGTTGAGATCGAAATGTGAGCCTGACCAAAATAATAAAATGTCATCAATATATCTAAACCAATGCAATATACATGATTTATGGGTAGGGATTAGTTGTGAAAAAAGATGGCGTTCCCACCCCCCCAGGTACAGGTTGGCATATGACGGCGCGCATTTGGTCCCCATAGCCACACCCTGCACCTGGAGGAAGTGGGAACTGCCAAACATGAAGTGGTTTTTGGTAAGGATAAATTTAAGAAGATCCAACACAAAATTGGCATATCTATCGAATTGGGGTCCGCGTTCGGACAGAAGGTCACGAATGACGTCTATGCCCCTATCATGCGGAATACAATTATAGAGACATTCAACGTCCAAGGTCACAAGCCACGTATTTGGAGGTAGAGTCATGTTTTGCAACAGCTTTAGAAGATGTAGTGTGTCCCTGACATACGAAGGTAAACGTAGAACATGAGGTGAGAGATATTTATCCACAAGGGCACTCGCATTTTCTGTTAAACAGTGACAACCAGAGACAATGGGGCGTCCGGGAGGGTTAGTGGTTGATTTGTGGATTTTTGGTAAAGCATAAAAAGTGGGTATTGTGGGTTCATTAGTCTTCAAAAAGTTCCAAGTGCTGAGGTCAATGACAGCAGCCTGGTAGGCATGAAAGATTAATTGATCATATTGATGAGAAAAGTTTTTTATGAGTGACAAAGCAATAGGACGGTACCATTCACGATTATTGAGGATATTGTAGCACATAGATTCATAAGCTTTAATGTCCATAACCACAACATTGCCACCCTTGTCGGCTGGTTTAATTACAATATCAGGATGGGTTTGAAGGGATTTTAAAGCCCGCAAACTCTCCTGTGAAAGATTTGATTGACCAGAGGAGGTGTATTGAAGATTTTTAATTGCAAGACAGATTTGTTGGACAAAGGCTGAAATGTTAGGGTTAGTGGACAATGCTGGAAAATTCCTAGATTTGGGTTTGAAAGAGGCGGGGGGGGGGGAGGAGGCACCGAGGGCGACGGAAGCCGACATGTCGGTTTCGTCGGCATCGATGGCTCCCTCCTTCCAGAGAGCCATGAGTTCATCAATTGCCTGCATTTCTTCAAATGTAGGCGCTTGGTTAGAAGAGGTACTAACAGACTCGGTGGGATTGGTGGTAGGTTTGTCATAGATGACTTTGTATATTAACTTGCGAGCAAACAAATGGATATCTTTAATGAATTCAAATTTATCAAAATCTGAGGACGGACAAAAAGTCAGTCCTAGTTTGAGAACTTTTTCTTGTTCATTGGTTAAAGGAATGGAAGATAAATTCAGAACATCCGGGCCTACGGGATGTGAGGAAGTTGTGGGGGAAAATATTAGGTCGGGTGGGGTGACGTGTCCGGGGATCAACAACTTTAATCTTAAATTTACTCTTGAATCTAGTCAGCGATCTGTCAACTTTCTTGACCTAACGATCAATATTGACAATGTAGGACGGATCAGTACGTCCTTGTTTAGAAAGCCTACAGCTGGTAACACAATTCTACACGCTGAAAGTGCTCATCCCCAATCTTTACTCAATAGCATTCCGTACAGTCAATACCTTAGGATTAGACGCAACTGCACCTCAGATGCGGACTTTTATAAAGCATCTAATGAATTGTATTCCAGACTAATTAACAGAGGTTACAGTCGCGCACTTCTTAAACGTTCGTTTAACAAGGTCAAGAAACTTGACAGACTCCAACTGATTCATAATTCTAAAAATTCTTTAAATACCCAACCTGTCAGACTTATCACTCGTTTCTCATCAATGCATACCCAAATCCGTGAGGTTGTAAATGACTTTTGGCCTTTATTACTTGCTGACCCTATAGTCAGCAAGTTTATTGGTTCACGCCCTGATATAACTTATAAAAGATGTCCTTCACTCCGTGACCGTCTTACTAGAAGTCATCATGCTCCATTAACGACTCAGATTCGTCTTGACAATGGCACATACCCTTGTGGGTCTTGTGACATGTGTCAATATGTTTCAAATTCCAAAGTTACTATGTTACCCAATGGATCCTTCCATGAAATTCCTTACCATGTAAATTGTAGAACAATAGGCGTTGTATATCTTGCCACCTGTACCTGTGGATGTTTTTATGTCGGGAAAACCAAACGGCCCTTTCAGGTCCGGATACGCGATCACATTAAACCTACTTTAAAACGTACTACTACTACAGCTATTAACAGACATCTTGGTCTTGTACACAACTACGATCCTCAACACATATGCTTTTCGGCATTAGATCATGTCGAGACACATGTGCGAGGAGGTGGCATTGATGAGAAACTTTTACAAATCGAAACAAAATGGATACACAACCTTACTGCTGTCAAATATCCAGGTTTGAACGAATATATAAGTTTCAAATCGTTCTTATGATCATTGATATTTTTTACATTCTTACCCGATATCCACCATAGTTTACCTACTTAGCGATACTTACTGCTACCTATATATCCTTCTCAAATTCTACCCTGGGTCCAGGCTGTTGTATCAGCTTGGTGACCTCGGGGCATTTTGGACATCTCTATAGCTACTAGTTATGTTCTATCGTATGGCTACATAGGATTGGTTCTTTACATATGTTAATATTGCATTACTATCATATATACACTTCAATTAAACATACTGTTATGTCTTCCTTCCTGCCTCGCCATGGCTTCACGCTGCTGCGTCAATCTGGCCACCTTTGGGCGCTCGGGCACCTTTACAGCCGCATTTGATTGATCATTGTCTGTATTTATGTTCACTATACCTGTATATTCTAATCATAGGTTGATTGTATTACCTGTATACACACTTTAACCAATATGTATTATCCCCTAAAGTTATCATTTCCACCCTTCTGGCCTCTAGTACACTAATACGTTAGCATATACATCATATCCTTCTCGGTCCTATGTCAATATGCTTTATTTTATGAAATTGATATACCATGGTCATTTTCCAATGTATGTTCCTGCATATCTGAAACTTCTATCTAGTTTATGTCTGGCAGATGCGCTTCCATGCCGCCTCATTTGGGACCCCATTGACAATGGGGTAAATCGGGTCCCGGTCCACCTTCCCTGCCCTGTAGCCTGTCGCTGTTCCCTCTCTTGTTCCCTATGCCATCTCTGTGGCACAAAACATAATCCAGTCTAGTTCTGGGCTTCTCATTGTCGCCCATTTCAATCTTGGTCATTTATACTCCCTTAGCGCATTGGTATCTGTTTGGGCACCCCAGGGCTGCGATCTTACGGCCGCAGCCCGCCTGGCCTTGCTGCCTGCACACCTCCCAGATGCTCCACCATCACTTGGTAATCTTCAGCTCTTTTTCCATCCTCCTAGTTTGGACTCTGCGCATGCGCGATCGGCTCCTTTGCCCGCCGCCTCATCATGGACTATCATGATCAGGTGTGGAGGGCCTATAAAGCCTGCTCAGCCCTCACCACTCCAGGTGATGGACATTGGAGCGCCATTCATGCTGGGATTATCACTAATGCAGGTCTGTCTTATCTGTCTCTAGCTGATGTTTGTACTTTGCAAGCTCTGTTAGATATCCTATTTACACTTCATGTTTTCTATCCATAGCTATTGGTTTTTTCTCCCCCAACTTTTGACCAACTTTGAACCATTGACAACAGACACCTGCTGTCTTTTCAAACAGTCTTGTTTCAGACTCCCAGCGTCTAGTTTAACTTAAATAGATACATCATTTGTAGGTGAGTTTCCCTCACTCCCTATTTTTGTGTTTCTGTAGCTCTTAAATTATCATCTATTTTTCTAATCAATTTCTCTTGTTGCCCCATCAGTGGTTTCTTCATCTCCATACAAGATCCTCCTTGGATCATCCATGTTTGGCGCTCCACACATATGTTTATTTTCTCTTACAGTGGTAAGTTTCTTATATTTTAGGCTATGTTAGCCATGTATGGCAAATTAACCTCCCTTTTTTTGCCATTCTATATTATATACCATTATCCACTATACCTTACCAGGCTCCCTTTAGGCCTTCGACAGTTCCTCGCCTTCTGGGACACAAGTGTATCTGACCACACCTGCGAATCCAGTGGCTGCTCCAGCAATCTAGTGGTATGTTTTGTTTGCCCCCCTAGGGAACCACATGGGACCAGCATGGGCTTTGTATGTGCAAGGGATGGGTTTGGCCTTGTGGCGACATGGTTGTGCTAGTTCTGCTTATTTCAATTTATATGCACTAATCGAGCTTTACAATTAACTCTTGTTTTTTACATTTCCATAGACTCTCCCCATATTTGGTACAAAACTATCCATTGACCCTGAAGAAGCCATTGTATGGCGAAACATGTCGGTCAGCTCTCTCCCAACAGCCCTTTTGTACCCAGGATCTACTAAATTTCTGTAGACCCTTTTTAGCAAACCCCTGTCTACCCATTTTTTGTACCCCCTTGGTCCCCTAGCCATCTCTAAGCCCCTTGCGTCCCCATTTGTTGCTGGGGAACGGATATGACTGGTGGACCAATCCCATTGTATTCTTTTCCTCTACAATGTATGTACAATGTATTTGGTGTTGATTTTATCTTTCAAATCGACTATTAATAAACTATTTTGTTAAAATTTCTACTCAAAAAGCTGTATTACTTTTGTTTTACTTTTTGTATACTTTTGTATTACTTTTGTTTATTGCCGTTATAGTCCCCTATCTCTATCTTTGCTCCTCCATTTAAATAATGTATTTCTATTCTTCCAAGATATCAATAATAATATGATTTATTTTGTGTAATACGGTTCTGTGCAGTTAGGATTGTGTCCATGTAAACACAAGAAAACAACTACAGGCAATTTTGACCATAGAAATTGTAAAAAATATATATTTTATTTATACATAACAATATAAAAAATTGCAAGAGCAAGACACAGAGACATAAAAATTAAAAACGTGCCATCACATATGCACAGAATATATGCCTCAATGGCCAAATATTGTTTTTTAGACCATGTCAGATGAGTGAGCCCCTGTGGGTCAACGCGTTTTGCTGGTTCGCTTCATCAGGGCACACGGAGGGGTGATGTAAGTAAACAACAGGTCTCACTTATCTAGATGTGAACACGCATGCATGCAAAAGAACTCCCTGGGCAGGAATCGGATCAACCAAATGGTCTGAACCCCATGGATTTTAGTATAAGGATAGAATTAGCAATCCAAAGTTTGTTGTATATGGGTGAAATCTTCCACCACTTATTTCAATGGCATATGCATTAGAGCTACATAAAGCTATTTATGCATGCTTTTGGTAGAAGGGGAATATAAGTGTAGCACTGACCCCCAAAGGAGCTGCTGGTTTGATTTGGGCCTGCACTCTACCAATAAACCCCACTAACTTGGCTCGATCCCCTTAGCACAGCTGTGGTGTAATGCAATACAATACAATATAATGCAAGGTACCTGTATTGTAACCTCAGGATCCACTGGCTCCACCTGCTGGGAAAACAGTACGTCACACAACTGGATACTTAACCAAAAATATTTTACTGTTAAGATATTCAAAGAGGTAATTACAGTAATTGTACTGTCATCCCAACATAGGACGACAGCACAACGGGTTTCAATATAAACAAGTTCAAACAATATATATATATGTATATACCCGGGAGCTCCCCCTACTTTATAAGCTATGCGTGAGATCTCATTTAAAGTACTTGGTCTTTGATCTTCTTGTCTTCGCTAGCTAAAGTAATTCCTTGTGATTTTTGTAATCCACAGGTTAAAGTGAGTCAAGTTGAGGTAATGGTGCTCCAGGTGTAACTGTAGTAATTATATTACAAAACTTGGGATGTCAGAGTAAATAGGCCTCAAGCCTGTTCAGTGTCAGTTGCTCTGCTCCTTCTCTGTGGAACTATAAATCCCAGTGAGGCCTGTGTATGAGTCTAACTGCGTGTGAAAGTTAACAAACTGTGGGCCGTGACCCGCTCACCAACTGGATCGGAGCTCCATGTAGTAGCTTTGGTCCGGTGACTGCAGCTTGCTTCTCTGTCAGCTGTGCCCGTCGCTCTGTTCCGCTCCGCTGGGTGAGCCCGATCCTCCAAGACTTGGATGAGTGTCTCTGTATCTCTTCAATCCGGTCACTGTCTCTCAGGTACCGTCAGGTCACTTGCACAAACAAGCAGGATTTCACCCCGCAATGGCTGTAGGCCGCGTTCTCCGGGAGACCTGTTCACAGATCCTCACAGGCAGGCCATGCGATCCCAAGAGACCTAAAATGGCCGCTCCAGTTCCTTTTATGTCCTACCCAGCATGCACCGCTAGAGAGAGTGTTCATGGGTAGGTCACTAAGCCTCCTGGGTAAAAAGGGTCAACCTTCTGATCAAAACAACAGTCACTTCCTGTATTCGTCTTTTGTGCTTGTCCTGAAGTAATAATCATTTCAGTTCAATCCCAGTATTTGGCCACTAGATGGCTCCAAACACTAAACCATAGCAATGTCCATAGACTTTATATTAAAGTATGCAAACACACATTAATAAGCAAGGATGTAAGCGCTACATAAGCACTATGGTAGGCAGCCCGACATCACTTCAAAAAGGAATGACCAAAAGAGGGACATATGCCCCTATAAACCAACCTCGGCCAGTAGATGTTGCCAGATGGGTAATCCCAGATGATTGTGTCCCTGAATGACAAAGTACTCAAGAGTGATGCATTAGCCCTAATCACTTGCGAGCAACATCATGTCTAATACACAGGTATTATTCTATTCTCATACTCGGATGAAAAATGTGAAAGAAGACCCTTAGACAAAATGTGAACACAAAAAAATTGCATAAAACGACATAGATCTCCAGTGAGCAAATCAAAAGTACTTGTGTATGTAGTGCCACCCCTGTGAGGGCCGCTGGAAGATGACTGACCCTAAAGGTTACCCTGACCTTGCAAGCCTCCAGATACCTCTGACATCCTGGGTTTGGACATGTTTACTTTGCTACAGTCTGGTGTCTGTGTAATTGCACTATAAAAGAAGTGTTTTTCTTAACATTCTTGAAGCAGATAAGAACAAGAATGACTCTTTCAAGGTTAAACTTTTACTCTTGGTAAATATGCAAAGGGTATGCAATGCAAAGAAAATCACAATAAGTCAAACATTAGTAACCAGTAGGTCCTAAAAGAACCTTTGACCCCAGGTATAAAAGGGAAGAGAATGACCTTTTGCGTGAGACTGCTCCCTTCAAATCCTGATGCCACAGGCTCAAAAGGTCTGTGGCACAATTATAAAACAACAAGTTACAAAAAAAGTGCAACATATAATCCATGAGTAGAGTTCCCCTTAATGTCTGCAGATAGTGTTCACAGCGTCCTTTAAGTAGTGGTGGGGGGGGGGGGGGTGGAGGAGTCCTTGTGATGTAGATGTTCAGTGTCTACAGCTAGCTCAACATGGGCCCAGAAGGCTTGGTGTGCAATGGCAACCAGCAAAAGGAAAGCATGTGCAAAGTGTTTCCTTTTTGAGGCTTTAATGTAAAGGTGTCTGCATGCAATGTCTTTGTTGGATGCACACAGAGTGGGCTTCTGCCCACTAACCAATCCTAATCATACCAAGGCTCAAGGAAATAGGATGTCCCGGAACAGGCTCTAAAAGAATCAGCAGCCAGTGAAGGGTGCCTGGCTGTGAACCTAGCGATGCTTGGATTCTGCCGTAACTGTACAGCTGATGATGAGAGTGACCCAGGACAGTCACTTGGCTGACAGGGAGCTGGCAAAGGTGGATCTGCTTGCTCACTCTCCGGAGACTCCCCACGCCACCAAAGCCATGGTACCTTCTCACATTTCCTGAAGTGGCTGGATCCCAGCTGAGGCCATGGTGCCAAGCGAAAGACTCCTCCACAGACCAGGCTATTCATGTCCTCACCCAGCATTCTTCTCTCTCTCCCAGCTGCCTGGAACTTGTAGTGTACAGCAGTCTGGCTCCAATGCAAATCCTGGCTCCTCAGACAACATATCCCACGATCCCCTGCTCTCAGCTGTGATCTCTGTTTGCTCTGCATTCAGGAGGTGATGACACAGTGTCCAGGCTTAACATTAGATGGTGTTAAAGAATGTCCCACGATGGCACAGGCAAAGTTAGCCAGCACCCTAAATGATAAATACTATATATACTGTATATATTATATATATATATATTTAACACACAAATGTCCCACACTTTTCCACACTTTGAGCCAATGTTAAAAAGTGTAAGTCCACTATCCACAAAATCAATTCTCAATGAACAGTCCAGCGCTCTCCTCAATTAAATATCACTCTGTGCAAGTGCAAAGATCTCCATCCTGCGCCACACTTGTCTGTTGACCTTAATGGATAGTAAGAGATCTCAAAGGCTTGTTTCCAACGTGGTTAGCACAGCTCTAAAGAAGGGGGTGCGCCCCCGAAATGCATCAGCGTGCTCCATGTGAGGTTTTAGAAGCACTTGCACTTTCTACCTCATGTTATCCTTCCATTTACATGCTGTACACCTTGGCATTTTTGTAAGTATGCATTTTATTGGCTTCCTTCCATTTTAATAAATATCTTTTTACTCGGGTATTGCACTAGGGGCTTGCATCTTCTCTTCTTTGTTATTGTAGTTCCACACTGGATACCCCAACCAAGGAGGGCTGCATCCACTGGGGATAGGACCAAGTATTTATGTGTCATTGGTTTGTCCGTCCCTCTGTTGAGGACCACTCAGCGCTGGAAGTGTTTGGCTGTTTTTTTTTATTATAAAACAGAAAGAGAACAGCATAGTGCTAACTGTATATTTATTGTGAGAGCATGAAGGACAGATCAAAAACACTCATAAACAAAAATAACTTGAAGCACATATCAAATCCACAAAGCGGTATGACAAAACAAAGACACACAGCGGAATTCAAGGAATTAGTCGGTGATCCCAAACTAATCATAGTGGGATGACACAACAACTCTGCCTTACACGTATCTTCCTATAGGCCCCTCTGATGAAGTCCTGTAGGATATAGACAGTGGCAGGAATCACCAGATTCTTGTGACTGGGCTGATAGGTGGTTACAGACAACTGTGGCTTCTCAGCCTATACAATGCAATCACAGGCTGACAGGATTTACATCTGTCAGTTGCTCTAGCTGCGGTTATGGACTCCACTGGTTCTTGCCACTGTCCGTGTCTGTCTGTGTCTATTCATCCATGTGAATGAGGACTTTTGGCTGAGTATAATTTCCCAGGGCAGGTCTTCTGATAATGGACCATGCCTTCAGAATTTGTATTGAAATGGCAAAATGTAATCTCCATAAAAAGTCCATGTAACAATATGACAATGCAGGAGCACAGCTGGGGGACAGGAACATAGCGTTGTCACTTTATAACAGGGAATTTTTTTATTGAAAAGCTGCAGATTTTAAATATATTGACAACATTTTAAATTGTAATTACTGTATTTATTGGCGTATAACACGCACCTTTTCACCCTGAAAATCGGGTGCAAACATTGTGTGCGTGTTATATGCCGATACTGCAATTTGGGCTGCCTAGGAGGGAATGGGAAGCGGGGCGGGACGAAAGCCATCAGATTACATACAGTGAGAATCTTCTGTTTACTCAGCATCCTCTGTAATATGAAGTCCCATCTCCTGGGCTGGCATTGGACCAGTGTTCTGTCTATCATAGAAGCCAGTCCAGGAAGCGGGACTTTGTATTAAAGAGGCCGCTGAGTAAACAGGAGATTCTCTCTGTATGTAATCTGAAGGCGCTCGTCCCGCCCCCCTCCCTGTCCCCTCCGAGGCAGCAGTAATCGGAGGTGAGGCTGCAGACGTACACTGATAAGGCTGCATTCATGGCAATGATGAGGCTGCATATGGGCATTGATCAGGATGCATTCATGGCATTGGTGAGGCTGCAGATGGGGATTAATCAAACTGCATTGATGGGTAATTGTGAGGCTGCAGATGGGCAATTGCGAGGCTGCAAATAGGCATTGATCAAGCTGCATTGATGGTCAATTATGAGGCTGCATATGGGCATTAATCAGGTTGCATTGATGGGCAATTGTGAGGCTGCAGATGGGCATTGATCAAGCTGCATTGATGGGCAATTGTGAGGCTACAGATGGCATTGATCCGGCTGCAGATGGGCAATGGTGAGGCTGCAGATGGGCAATGGTGAGGCTGCATTTATGGGCACTGACCCATATTTTACTTTACATTTCTTTATTTAAAATTTAAGTTTTTTTCCTGAAACATCCCTGCTAAAATGAAGGTGCGTGTTATACGCCTGTGCGTGTTATATGCTGATAAGTACTGTACATTAACAAGGTGAAGCTAATATGAGATTAGGTTTATATATACTTTAGTGCCTACATTATTAGGGGACCAACATTTATGGAAGACCCAAAACCTGGTGCCTTAAGGGACAATTACAGTATACAAGTACTGTATAATGCAGAACTCCACAGGTCCATTGTTAAACTATAAAACTTTGTACAACCCTTTACAAACAAACTTTCCCTAAAATTACTAGTTAATCATAATTAGCCAATCGATTTGCCTTTTTTTGGGCACATCTTCCATTGTAAAGGTCCACTTTGAGGTTAGTATAAAATAAAAACAAAAATAGTAGAAGAAATACAAAACCTGGAGAAAAGAGGAAAAATATGTATGCACATTTAAAAATGAACTTGGGAGAGCATTACAGGCAGGAAATAGAACACAGACTGGAGGCATGGATGGAAATAAATGTAGTGCTCAGATCTGATTGATCTGGCGGTTTGATCCCGGGTTCCATTCCCTAGTAGGCACACGGCAGCCAGGCACACAAAATTTTCATACTTTGAGTCAGTAAACGGCTCTTTTTTGTGTTGTTTTTTTTATTTTGGAGTAGAACTTGGGATGGGATAAGGGCGAGTCTAGGGATACTCCAGAAAACTTTAAATTGACAATGAGGACTCTAAACTAAACCAAACTTCAGGGTGGAGACACCCCCTTTGAAGTTATAATACTGAGAAGCAAACACACAGGAATCCCACAATAGGGATGCAGTCCTGAATGCAAAGAGTAGTAGCTGAAGACCTTCCAAGAGAGTTAAGGAAAGTCTGAAGATCCAAAAGGCTGGTACTCCCTATTTCCTATTTTACCCATGTGCAGGGTCAACAAACATCAGTACTCTAGGAGCCTGTATCCTGGATCTTTAGTGGACTTTTGGGAAAACTCCAGGGTCCCCCAGCCAAACTGTAGCTGGGACTGCAGAAATGCTGCTGTCCAAGGTGAATCTCCTAGGGTATACACAGCCCTGAGGCTGCCCCCCCCCCCTCCAGGAACAAGAGACCTCTCCCCTAGACTCTGGCTCATTTAAACCTCCCTTAGCCTCCTGCTGCTCACCTGCATATCAACCAGGGATTGGCTGGGGAGATATTATTATGCAGACTGGGACTGATTCTCCCACCCACTATGTCTGGGAAACAAGGGGAAGGAATTTAACCCATGCCTTTAGAGTCCAAAGCAGACCTGACTAATCAAACCATGCATTCCTGACTAGAGGGAGCCCAAAAACAAAATTTAGGAATTTAGATTTAGCAACTATTGTGCAGCACCTTCATATTCTGTTACGATTAGAACCAGTGGTGGCTGGTGGATTTCTTTTTGGGGGGACGGCAAACAATCCACCCGCCGCCAGCCCCCCGGTCAGTTGGGTCACAGGCCCCCACCCCAGTTGGTTGTTACCAACTCCACGCTTACAGCATCCGACGGCGGACGGCGGGCGGCTGACGGCGTCTCCTCCCCCTGATGCTTCACGGCGGCTTCCCCTGCATCTCCTCCCTCCTCCTTCTCGGCGGCCAATAGGATCGCTTCTCCTCTCGGCCAATCGGGTGACAGGTCTTAGGACTTGCTTCCTGATTGTCCAGGAGGAGATTTAGGAAGACAATAGCAAATATTAAATCGTTGTTGTCACACAACTGGGTGGGCTTTACGCACCAAGCCCACACTTTTTTGAAGCCTATTAAAGCCTATGGCACTAATCACGTGCTTCTAGAAAAAAAAAAAAACATTGGAATCCATGTGTCCGGCGCTTCGCATGTAGATTAGGGGGCCGCACGAGTGGACTAGGGGGGCGGCGCCCCTGCTCCCTGCATTACGGGCCGCCACTGATTAAATCCCCTCATATGAAACACCTCTCTCTGCCGAAATAAGACACCAAGCACAACAAAGACACCCTGATACTGTGTGTGGTCTCCACATTTCATGCAAATCATACTTATGGACCTATCCAATAGTACTCTGCAGATTAAAATGGTGTGGATATCTCTACCATAATCAATATTTATCAATATTTTAACCCATAGTAGAAATTGCAAATGCAGTATGTTCAGAACCTGTCAAACTGTGTGATACTTGTAAATCACAGATTAAATATACAAGGCATGGCAGATATTTACATTTAATCAGTTTATAAAACTCTTGCCAAAGAGTTGACTTCCAGAGGTATTGATAGAGTGCAGCCAACCATGAAAGAAGTTCCTAAGCCAGATGGATACAGCAGTGAATGAACATAAGCTACAAGTGTTATGCACTGTCAGAGGGTAAACTCCAGCAGAAAATATAACCCACCAAATCCTGAAACTTTTGGATTGCTTATTGTTATGATGCAAAAAAGGAAGATGCACTTGTCTGTGTTGGCTTTTATTGTTTACATTGACTTCAGATATACTTTAAACCAGACCTCAACTGTGGAAACTGTACCCACAAATGGCTAGCAGAGGACAAGGGACTAGTAGGTTTACTGCTGAGGATCTTTTCCAAATTACTGACTTGCCATGCCTTGTTCAACACTGTGTCTCTGTGTGGAGGCAGCATAGAAGAGAAGGTTTTTCTTATGTTAAAGCTTCCCTCCTGATGACTGGTGACATGAGGACTGGTGGGTTTAATGATTAAAGTGCTGCAGGAGATGTGGAAGAAGCACAGATCTACAAAATAAATAATGGAGAGACAGGGACATCCTTGCACCGAAGCTTCTCAGGTACAGCAGGGAAGCAGGGACATCCTTTCACTGAAGCTTCTCAGGTACAGCAGGGAAGCAGGGACATCCTTGCACTGAAGCTTCTCAGATACAGCAGGGAAGCAGGGACATCCTTGCACTGAAGCTTCTCAGGTACAGCACGGAAGCAGGGACATCCTTTCACTGAAGCTTCTCAGATACAGCAGGGAAGCAGGGACATCCTTGCACTGAAGCTTCTCTGATACAGCTACCTCTTCAGAAAGCAGAAAAGGAAGCAATACCAAATCTCACAAACATATCAGTCTGAAGTAACAGTACCTTAGTTGTTCTCGCTTTGCTGATATACAGTATCTGAGTATTTCAAAAACTGCTGATCATGTCCATCCCTTTGTGACTAAAGTGTACCGATCTTCTAAAGGCTACTTTCAGCAGGATAATGTACCATGTCACAAAGCTCAAATCCTCACAAACTGGTTTCTTGAACATGACAATGAGTTCACTGTACTCCAATGGCCTCCACAGTCACCAGATATCAATCCAATAGAGCACCTTTAGGATATGGTGGAACAGGAGATTCGCATCATGGATGTGCAACCGACAAATCTGCAGCAACTGTGTGATACTATCATGTCAATATGGACCAAAATCTCTGAGGAATGTTTCCAACATCTCGTTGAATCTATGCCATGAAGAATTAAGACAGTTCTGAAGGCAAAAGGGGGTCCAACCCGATACTAGCAAGGTGTACCTAATAAAGTGGCTGATGAGTGTAGACCTAAACATGTGATAAGAAGAGCACAGGATTAGTCTATACTTCATATATTTTTTTTTTTTTTAAAGCTCTTTCTTCATATGATTAACTGCTATACTTCACAAAGATGACAGGCGGTTGACTAAAAAAAGTAGTCTGTTTTAAATATTTTTATTATTTTGATTTGTTATAAGTATCTACACTTTTAATTCAGTTTACTTCGAGCATATTCTGTGGTTGAGATAAAATAGGAGATTCTGCTAAGAACTCTAAATCAAAATCCAATATTCTTTTCAAAAATATTTATTTATTATTTTAACTAACATTTATATTCAGTTAAATGAATGATTTAAGTTAAACCTGAGATCTGGTAAGAATACAACAAACCATAAAAATGTTCTTTTTCTATGGGCCTGTTGCTGAAAATTAAGAACGCTACTGATGTCTATAGTCAGGAATAAAATACAGTGCGTCATCCATGGTTGAAATGTCAACAAATAATCAGAGCTCAGAATTGATTAGACAAACTAATCCCGGGGCATCAAACAACATAGATAATGCAAACAATTCTCATGTTTGTTTCAGTGTCAAGGACAACATAAAAGTACATAGATTTTGTTTTAATCAATGCTTCTAAAATCTGGGGTAATGCGGGTTTTGTTGAGCAAGTGTATATATTTACTAATCAGAACTTTTGGAATGTGTGTTTCTAGGGATTATTTTGTCCTATACACTATTGTGATTACATTATACACACTTTTTTGCTTTATTATTGTAAAAAAAATTAAAATGATGTGAACATGTCCTTTCTGTGGCTGTGTATCAGGTTATGGTCACTGGCTCCAGTGGGCCAATTGTAAATTGTTTTGGTCAATGCCTATTTATTTAGTTACATAACTTTCACTTTGTAGTTAGGTTAAAAAATGTCATATGTCCAACATGTTTAAGCAAAAAAAAAGAATTCCCAGAACCTTAAACCTACAGTAGACTAGTAGAGAAAGTGCAAATTCTCACAAAATAATTTTATTTGTTTCAAATAAAAAAAGAAAACCCCATCCCTGATCCCAAAGAAAACGCAATAATCCCCTACATTACCATTCCACATTGTTATCTCTTATAAATAATAGTAGTCATTTATAATATGTGCTTTAAGAAATCAATGCAACCATTTTGCGACAGACTCTTCAACATTATTTGCTGTAAATGAATAAATCTGCAAATTAAAATAACTTCTATATGTGGAGGTTAAACTTAGTTTTCTCTAGTTGCAAAGCATGCCCTCATGTCTTTTTAGACTACCTTGAAGTGAAAACTTACTACTGAATGTTGTATATGTACTGTACAGTATATATTTGTGAGAGGTGATCAACATTTCCCTTGATTGTCTTTTCTCAAAGGTGAATTGAGTTCAACTAATCTTCCCTAATAGTTAGAGTCCTCAAGCTTCCTATAAATATTGTTCCCTTTTGTTTGCACACTTTCTAGTTCAGTGATACACTTTTTTTGTTTTAGTACCCAAAATTTCAATGCATATTCAAATATAAGGTTTAAAGAGTAAATTAACCCAAAAGTGCTATTTTAGTTATAGTTAAAGGGGTTGTAAAGGTAAACGTTTTTTCACCTTAATGCACTCTATGCATTAAAGTGAAAAAAACATCTGACAATTCCGCCCCCCCAGCCCCCCCATTTTACTTGTAGAGAAAAAAATCGCGCTGTTAGAGTCCAATTGAAGATAGGAAGTATGAAACAGTCCTAAAAACAACTTCTTTTAATGTAGATAATATCCTCCAATGGAAATATTAATCAAAGAAAATATTTCAGCAATATTGAACCTTGCTCCTATGGATAAGCATGCTTACCAGATGTAAGCCAAAAATTTGCATATGGCTTTAACCCAGCCTGGGTTGATGATCCAAGATTCTTTATAGGAAACAGCACAGATTTGTGGTATAGTGATCGTCTCCTTCCAGGTATGGTACTCACAAGGAATGGTTACACAGTGCCGAAAAAACAAAAAATATACCATAGCATAATACTGCTATATATTTTGTAGAGAATATGTCACAAAAATCATGTGCCAGACTATGAAGACACCCGTGTCAACAGGTAAAATAAATATATGTGCACCACCACCAAATAGAGGGCCTCCTTACCAGATGCCAAAGGAAGTACACACACACAGAGACAAATGATCCTTTCCAAAGGATTTCCCAACCAGTTCAAAAGAAATGAAATTTATCTGTGTGTTCTATAAGAGAAGTGCCTCCTTACCAACAGGAAAGCATAAACAGCAAGCATGCACTTTCACCGGTTAGGCTGTCTCCTTACCACAGTCTCAGGTTATAAAGGCTTGTACTGCTAGCAAAGGGGAGCAGGTAATCCTCCACAGCCCGGAATGTGCCGTTTACAGGCACAGAACTTTCAGCCAGTACCCAGGGGAAAAAAGCATACAGACCATGGCGTAATAACGTACTAAAAAAGTTTTATTAAAATAACAAAGGTTTGCACTTACAAACTAGAAGAGTTAAAACAGCGTTTTAAAATCGTAGAGCCGGCCGGCTACAAACACATAGACGCTCCCGTCCTGTTCCGCGTGGTGACGTCAGCACGTTCGCCCTCAGACGCGTTTCGTTACAAATAACATTGTCAATGAGGAACCTCATCCCCCATTTTACTTACCTGATCCCTCAAAAGTCCCGTGCTCGCCCCCGACATCCTCTTCGCCGCTCAGCCTGGCTGCTGATTGGTTACACTGGATGGATTGAAAGCAGCGCAGCCAGGGGGTGGGGCCGAGTGATACAGCGAGCGGCTATAGCCGCCGGCTGTATCGCGGGGTACTCCACACCAAAAGAAAAAAATTCCTTTACAACCCCTTTAAGAGTTTGGGAGGCTAATTAGGCCCTGTCTTTTTATTTTCTTTGCAAGATTTCACTTAAAAATGAAAAACCTACCAAATGAAAACTTCAGGTTTGGGTGGACTGAGTCTTTAACCCCCCTGGCGGTATTCCCGAGTATGGCTTGGGGTGGAATTTCAGTACCATAAGCGGTAACCCCGAGCCAGACTCGGGATCGCATTGCCGGATACAGGGGAAGTTACTCACCTTGTCCCTTGGATCCTGCGATGTCTCCCCGCTGTGTGTGCAAACGCCTCCGCTCGATTCACACAGTGCCGAGTGCCGCTGAGCTCCGTTCCCTGCGACGTTGCGACGCACGGGAGAGGAGATCAGCGACAAATTCAAAAAATAAAAACACACAATACACATAAAATAATGTAATCTTACAGATTACAGTACTGTAAAAAAATTACACATCCCCTTTGTCCCCAGTGGTCTGTCCAGTGCCCTGCATGTAGTTTTATATTATAAATACATTTTTTTTTTGTCTGGAATTTGGAGATTGTCCATAGCAACCAAAAAGTGTCCCTTTATGTCAAAAGTGGTTTTATACCAGCTAGAAAACAGCGATAATAAATTAGAATCACAATTCGTCATTAAACACTAAGCCCCCGTTAACACCTATGCGAATTAGATGTGGCTTACCACGCTGCAAATTCGCAGGACATTTCAAAATACATTCATTTTAATGAGGCTGGTTCACATATCTGCGGTGCATTCGCACTGCGCATTGCAGAAAAAACTTGTGGTGCGGCTGCGGCTCAGGTGCGAATTCAGGCCCATTATCTTCTATGGGCACGCACCTGATTCGCAGCTGTGTTGCGGTGTGAACAAAAATTCACAACTCTAATTAGACTTCAATCCGACTTCTAGGTGACTTGTACCCATTGATTTCAATGGAAGTCGCCTCCAAGTCGGATCTCCATCTATATTGACGCGACAGTGTCGCCTTGAGGGGGAACTCCACGCCAAATTTTAAATAAAAAAACGGCATGGGTTCCCCCTCCAGGAGCATACCAGGCCCTTAGGTCTGGTATGGATTTTAAGGGTAACCCCCCTACGCCGAAAAAACGGCGTGGGGGTCCCCCCAAAATCCATACCAGACCCTTATCCGAGCACGTAGCCTGGCAGGTCAGGAAAGGGGGTGGGGACGAGGGAGCGCCCCCCCCTCCTGAACCATACCGGGCCGCATGCCCTCAACATGGGGGGGTGGGTGCTTTGGGGAAGGGGGCGCCCTGCGCCCCCCCCACACCAAAGCACCTTGTCCCCATGTTGATGAGGACAAGGGCCTCTTCCCGACAACCCTGGCCGTTGGTTGTCGGGGTCTGCGGGTGGGGGCTTATCGGAATCCGGGAGCCCCCTTTATTAAGGGGGCCCCCAGATCCCGGCCCCCCACCCTATGTGAATGTGTATGGGGTACATCGTACCCCTACCCATTCACCTGGGGAAAGAAAGCGTCAATAAAAAAAAAACACAACACAGGTTTTTAAAGTAATTTATTAATCAGCTCCAGGGGACTTCTTCTGACTTCGGGGGCCTTCTTCCGACTTCTCCGCTCTGTTCGGCCTCTTCTCCCGCTCTCCGGCGTCGTCTCCCGCTCTTCTGCCAGCTCCTCCACTATCTTCTTGCAGATCTTTTACCAGCGGGGGAGACGGTCCTTCTTCCTTCTTCCCTCTTCCTTCTTCCCTCTTCCTTCTTCCCTCTTCTCTCTTCTTTCTTCTTCCGATGTTGACACGACGCTCTCTCCCGATGTAATGCCGTGTGAGCGATGCGCGATGACTTATATAGCAATGGCGCGGGGTCACTGGGTGATGTCACACAGTGGCCCCGCCCTCTATGACGTCACAGTCCCAGCATGCCTCGGGACCCGACGTCATTGAGAGCTGATTATTCTCTGATTGGCCACGGCCAAAGTCGCCTGGCCTGGCGACTTAAAGTCGTGTTGTAAGTCGCCCCAAGTTATGTTGAAGTCGCGTTGTTATTCATACTCAAGTCGTGTCCAAGTTGCCTCCAAAAGTCGCGCTGGAAGTCGTGTTGCCCCAGTGTGAACCGGCTCTCAGGTTACTAATGAATTTGCAGCTGATTCGCACCTAAAACGCTGACAAACCGCTGAACAACTGACGTTTTAGTGCGCAGTTACGCCGAACATTCAATTCGCCCCGCACTGGTGTGAACCCAGGCTAAATCTAATGACAGCGACAATTCTGCAACTGAGCAAATTTCAGTGTTTTTGATTTCATTACATTATTGAATAATTTTTATAGTTATTTATTATATTATAATTTATGATTTTGCATTTCAAACTTTATCATACCCGGGATGTCTACTAGACTGGTTTGGACAGATTTAAGTGAGTTATTCCTAAGAATTGCAGGCCTACAATATAAAACGCCAAATTTCCATGCAAAATAATTGTACTGCTTTTGGTACAAAATTCCTGACATAATCATACCGCCAGGAAGGTTAATGGTTCGTATAAGGAAAAGTTTATCTTTGGCTCTCTTTCTGTCTCTTTTATACCTGTGAATACAGAAAATATCTTGATAACTTTAAAAGCTGCACCTGGTGTGGCATTCTGGTATTAAGTCTATAGCCTACAAAGGCACTCAGATCCTTCTCCAGCCATCTCCACTCATCATTGATAAATGCTATTTTCCTGTCGCATCATGGCAGCATACACTCAGGGTTGTGACTCCGCCTCCACAACCTGATAGGACCACATTACTATAAGATGAAGACACGGCCCCCGCCCCAGCATTCTCTTATTTTTCCTCACCTGTTGGGACGCACGGAACATCACCCCCTTACCGCTTCGCCCCAGCCAGGTTCTAGCCTCTCCTGGTTTGGAAGTCCTTGCCGGTACAGCCTCTAAAGGAAGCTAAATGGAAGGAACCCCACTCTGGTGATCTCAGGGGTATCGTATCTTTCTCAGTTATTATTACCTACTGCCTTTGTGTGGAACCTTAAACAGGTTTAAAACACCATGATGACTGCCGCTGTGTAAAACCTTAAACAGGTTTAAAGCACCATGATGACTGCCGCTGTGTAAAACCTTAAACAGGTTTAAAGCACCATGATGACTGCCGCTGTGTAAAACCTTAAACAGGTTTAAAGCACCATGATGACTGCCGCTGTGTAAAACCTTAAACAGGTTTAAAGCACCATGATGACTGCCGCTGTGTAAAACCTTAAACAGGTTTAAAGCACCATGATGACTGCCGCTGTGTAAAACCTTAAACAGGTTTAAAGCACCATGATGACTGCCGCTGTGTAAAACCTTAAACAGGTTTAAAGCACCATGATGACCACCGCTGTGTAAAACCTTAAATAGGTTTAAAGCACTATGATGATTGCCCCTGTGTAGAACCTTAAACAGGTTCAAAGCACCTCCATACTCCTGACCTCGGTGGAAAGCCTTAAACAGGCTTAAAACACCATTTCATTATACAGTGTGACAGGGCAAACACACATCTTCAAGGTACATTTAAGCCTTAAATAGGCTTACCGTTATGCAGTGGTCTCCCCCTCCTGTTTTTTTCCTCAGCACTGCTGGGTCCTGTAGTCCCTCTCCACCGCTCCCCCTCTGCGCCAAGCATCCTAGGCTGTTCCTTGTATCTTGAACCAGAGATCGCTGAATTGCTGCAGTTTGTTTGCCTGTCTTACAACAAAGCTCCTATTTCATCCTACTGAGGTAAAAGCCTGTTTTTTCTCTGCATCTACTTCCTGCATAAACTGCTGTGTTTTACCTCACCTGTGCTTCCTATGTCAATTAGTATGTGTCAATTAGTATCTCCTTAGGCTTGCCTTATTCCTTGCTATGGAGACCACTGCCCTAGCAGATCACCACCAGCTATTAGGTAAGGGGGGAGGATTTTTGGTAAGTATTGAAGATTGAAAAAAAGAGAGCAATCCTAACGCTGCCTAAATGGTTAGCCCTACCAGGTCCACAAAATCTTCTGATTCAAGGCACAGAGAGACTTCGCGCAGGAGAAGTCGCTCAGGCCACAGAGGGAGTCGCAGGAGAAGTCGCTCAGGCCAGAAGTCGCTCAGGCCACAGAGGGAGTCGCAGGAGAAGTCGCTCCAGTTCTTACTGACACAGCCGCTCCTATCATAGAGGATCTTCTGTCCATAGACAGTGATCACCAGTGCGACCCTCTGGAAACGCATGTTGGATATGCGGGGCCGCAGCCCTTCCCGATAATTAGCCTGCCGTAGATGCTTGAGGAGGCTACTAGGGGAAAAGAATCGCAGTTTAGAGAGCCTGTAGCTCCACAGATTCTTACTCCGGAGACAGAGTTATCAACGCGAAGTGCCTCACCTGCTCACCCCAGCACAGGATTCCCCGTCTGACAATGAGGGGTGGGAAGCAACTGCAGGGTTTGATTTTTGCTAATTGAACCGTGTGTCAAATCGGTCAAGGAAGCGATCGGATGGAAGGAACCCCAGGAAGTCCAACCAAAGCGAAAAAAAAAAAAAAAAATACTTCCCAAACCTTAAATGGGACTCAGAGGCCTTTCCGTTCATTGAGGAATTGGATGATTTAATTAAAGAGGAATGGCAAGGACCCGAGAAGAGATCGAGTCTGAGTAACAGGCTTTCCAAATTACATCCCTTGAAGGAACCTAAAGTGAATCCTCTTGTCTCTCCTCCCATTGTAGACGCATCTCTCATGCGGTTAGTCAGGCATGTGACATTGCCAATCGAAGATGCAACGACATATCTTGGATAGGAGGATCGACACTGATATGAAGAGGGCCTACCTTGCAGCAGACTGGCTGTGGCACTTGCAGCTGTAGGCAGGGATATTTCCAGCTTGTCATCAAACACTGAGAGGCTGGTCTCAGTAGGCATGGACCAGGAGAGCATAATAAAAGCTCTACAGGAGTTAAGTCTCGCGGGGACTTTGTGGCAGAGGCTTCGGTGGATGCGATTAAATCGTCATCAAGGGCCATGTTGGCCTCCGTAATGGCCAGGCGGGCACTGTGGCTGAAACCCTGGTCAGCGGATCCTGTCTCCAAATCAAATTGGTGCCGCATTCCATATGACGGCGAGAACCTTTTCGGTGCAAAGCTGGACTCAGCAATTTCAAAGGTGACCGGTGGGAAGTCGGGACTGATTCCATCGGACAGAAAACCGAAACAGCAGAGGCCTCCTCCCTTCAGACATAATCTGCCAGACAGATACAGGGATGCTAAATCCTATAGGCCAGGAAAATAATACAGGAGGGGCTGGAAGAACCCCCAGACATCCTTTATGAAGTTTCAGAAGCCCAAGACTCCCGCTTCCAGTGACCAAAAGCCCAGTCAGCATTAGTGGGGGCAAGGCTTTCTAAATTCAAGCTGGTTTGGGCGGAAGCAATAAAGGACCCTTGGACAGTGGCTACTGTCCATTTCGGGCACAGATGGCCCTTCAAGAGACGTCCCCCAGGGGATCATTTTTGTCCCACCAGACTTCCACCTTCAGGGGATAAACGGTTACTGTTGACCAGTTACATCCAAGAGCTTCTCCAGAAGAAGGTGATAATAGAGGTGCCTGCATCACAGAGGGGTCAGGGATTCTACTCCCCATTATTTCTGGTCAAGAAAAAATCTGGGGACCTTCAGCCAGTCTTGGTTCTAAAGAACCTCAATCGCTCCATTCGAGTGGAGTCGTTCAAGATGGAGAGTTTACAATCAATCCTTCAGGCCATAAATCTGGGAGACTGGATGCTCTCCATAGACCTCCAGGACGCATATCTTCACGTCCCGATCCATGTTGCTTTCCTGAAATTCCTTCGGTTCTCGGTGAATCAGGGCCACTTCCAGTTTCAGGGTCTCCCGTTCGGGATCTCTACTGCCCCCAGAAATTTCACAAGGTACTACTACCAGTAATCGCATCCTTAAGGGAGAAAGGGTTGAGAGCCCATCACTACCTGGACGACATCCTCCTCCTTTCAAGCAACCAGGAGTCCCTTGTCCAACATCGGGAGGTCCTAGTGTCCACAGCCCGGACAAACACGGTGGAACTACCGGCAGAAAAGATTTCCCCACTGATTCAGAGGGTGAGAAGAGCAATCTCAGCAACATCCCTTCCAGCCAGAGCATGTCTCAGTCTCCTAGGCTCGCTGTCTGCGACCATTCCTATGGTCCAGTGGGCCCAATGGAACGCAAGACCCCTTCAAACGTCCTTTTCTGCGCCAATGGGACAGCTTATCCATGACCCAACCGATCTACATCTCGGAGGAGGTCAAGCGATCCTTGCAGTGGTGGACTCGTCCCTGCAATCTGAGGAGATGCAAGCACATAGTTCCCCCCTCCTCAGGAAACGGTAACCTCAGATGCCAGTTTGGAGGGATGGGGGGCACACTACCTGCACTACGCGGCCCAAGGGCGCTGGCCATTCAGGATCCAGGACGCAGTCTCCAATGTGCTGGAGATGAAAGCAGCCTTTCAGGCACTCCTGGCCTTCAGTACTTACCTGAGGGGGAAGCAAGTCCTCCTGAAGATGGACAACAGGGTGGCCGTCGCCTACATCAACAGGCAGGGAGGCACCAGAAGCTCCTCCCTGATGTAGGAAGTTCGCCCCGTGATGGAGTGGGCACAATCGAACCTATTGGACCTGAGAGCGACCTATATCCCAGGGGTCGAGAATCTCCTAGCATTTGCGATAATAATTCAGACCTGGGGCTCACCAGGCATAGACCTGGCGGCCACACCAGCCAATGCAAAGGTTCCTATCAAGAATCCCCTTTCCGTCAGCGGAGGGAGTAGATTGTCTACAACATCCCTGGAGCTTCAACCTCCGGTACATTTTCCCTCCGACTCCCCTCATAGCGAGGTTCCTTCTGAGGCTCAAGAGGTCGACGGTACTAGTAGTGGCGGTGATCCCTTTCTGGCCGAGCAGGCCTTGGTTCACTACTCTCCTTCAATTGAACGCAACTCCAGGCTAGGAAGCAAGACTACCAACAACACCTACAGAAGGATCTGGGAGAAGTTTACCGCCTTCTCTCAACAACAAGGTTGGGACATATCTTCTCTGACAGCTCCTCAAATCCTTGAATTTCTGCAGTCAGGCCTAGAGAAGGGTCTTCGATCGGGGTCAAATGGGCACATGATCCTCTGGTTATCCAATTTCAGAGGGCCTGTCTTAAACTAAGGCCACCTAGGAAACCATCATTCCCAGCATGGGACCTCTCAGTCGTCCTGGAAATACTGTCCAATGATCCATTCTCTCCACTCGACAACATTTCCCTTTGGAACCTGACGCTTAAAATCTCATTTCTGATTGCTATCACTTCAGAAAAGAGGGTCTCAGAGATGCAAGCCTTGATGGCCAAAGAACCGTATCTAGTCGTCTACCCGCACAGGATAGTATTAAACCTTCAGATCGTTTCGTACCTAAGGTATCCTCATTTCACTTTAATCAGGAGATCAACCTTCCAGCCCTTATCACAGATCAAGGTGATCCTCATCCTCTGGATTTCAGGGGCAACATCCTGAAGTACCTCTCAGCAACAGAATTGATCAGGAGATCGGAGAACCTCTTAGTCATCCCATACGGCCATAGAAAAGGTCAGGCGGCCTCGGCTCACACCATCGCTTCATGGCTGGTGAAGACTATCAAAAAGGCATACTCACTGAGTGAGAAACAGATTCCGGGGGGCTTAGAGGCACATTTCACCAGGGCAGTGGCAACTTCTTGGGCAACCTATTGTAGGGTCTCGGCAGAGACTATTTGTAAGGCGGCTACCTGGTCTTCCAGAAACCCCTTTATGTCACATTATAGGGTGGATTCTGCACAACTTTCAACAGTAGATTTGGGAAGGGCCATAATTCAGGCCACTCCTGTTTCTTGTTAATAAATTTATTTTTCTTGCATTCCCACCCAGTCTGCGAGTTACTCCCCAGAGTGTATGCTGCCATGATGCGACAGGAAAACGGAAAATTGTATACTTACCTTTCCGTAATTTTCCTTTCCTGTCGCATCTTCATGGCAGCATACAATAAACCCACCCATAGAAGGTGATTAATATATATATATGGAGAATGCTGGGGCGGGGGCCGTGTCTTCATCTTATAGTTATGTGGTCCTATCAGGTTGTGGAGGCGGAGTCACAACCCTGAGTGTATGCTGCCATGAAGATGCGACAGGAAAGGAAAATTACGGAAAGGTAAGTATACAATTTTCCGTTTTTCAGACGACGTGAGGAATCACGAAAACGCGTTCGGGCGAGCGATGCACTGTCACCACCTCTACTTTATTACCTGCTGCAGCTTTTCCTGATCCATCACCTTTGTCCTCAAGTGCAACCGGCCGGTGCACTGGATATCGTTGGTTGATCGTTTTTACCTCAATGTAAGTTCCTATGTTATTTTTGAATAAACAGTGACATTATTACACTATGGGAGTTTTTTAATTCCTTTGCATGGCGTACATGTCCTGCTGATATCTGAAGGGAGATATAGATACATCTATCCTTATTGGTGGTCACCATTCTGGAGGGAGATCCGGATGTCTATCCTGAATCCAGTGTCTGAAGCAAGCAGGGGTTGAGACTGATGTACCAGTGGAGGCTAATTTAACAGATAATCCATTCTAAAGCTCGTTTGACCCTCTGTGACGGAGGGTCACATATCTCTGGTAAGCGGCCAATTTTCTCTGGTGGTGGTACTTCTGGCAAGTCACACAACGTGAAAAAAACATTTCGCCATTGGATGGTCACTCCTGGGAACTTTCTAAAACACGATCTCAAGTGTTTCCTATTTTCGAATTACAAACACCCCTATTGGACTGTTTTGCTATATTATTTCACTTGAACTTTTCACCATCACATGAATTTTACTTTTGGATGTTTTTGCATATTTTTTTACCCTTCACTTTATGTGGTTCACTTAGATACCATTACCTTTGACAGGTTTATCACTGGGTGTCTTTCATGCCAATATATAGGTTATTGCTAGCCGTTTGTCAGGGAAATACCGTACTTCGTCGCCGGGTTCCGGGTATGCGCACGCGCGGTAGAGCGGCTCAGCGAACAGTACAGGTACGCCGGGTAGCGGGTGCGCATGCGCGGGTCCATGGCGCTCGGGTATCTGATGCATCTCAGCCAGTGCGGCTCACCGCTGTGCGCGGCGCTGACAGAGGACGAGTGCGCATGCCCACTCGTCCGGGTATCCCACCTGACCACTTACCTGACCTATAAAAGGCTTCCTCTGTCTCTTCACAAATCGCTGGTTTGTTGTCTCTTCCTGAGTCCTGGCTCCAGTCCTTGTATCCAGTATCCTGTATCCTGTACCTTGTATCCAGTACCTTGTATCCTGTACCTGCTTGATTACCTGTGCCTGACCCGGAACCCGCTTGACCACCGCTGCTGTTACCTGTGTTTTACCCCTGGCCTGCTTCCTGGATACCTCTGCTGCCTGATTACCTGTGCTTGACCCTCGGCCTGCTTACTGGACATTCTCTGAGTTACTTACCTGTGTTTGACCCTTGGCCTGCTTCCTGGATACCTCAGCTGCCTGACTACCTGTGCTTGACCCTCGGCCTGCTTACTGGACATTCTCTGAGTTACTTACCTGTGTTTGACCCTTGGCCTGCTTCCTGGATACCTCTGCTGCCTGATTACCTGTGCTTGACCCTCGGCCTGCTTACTGGACATTCTCTGAGTTACTTACCTGTGTTTGACCCCTGGCCTGCTACTGATACCTCTTCTGCCTGATTACCCGTGCTTGACCTTCGGCTTGCCTACTGGACATTCTCTGAAGTTACTTGTGTTTGACCCTCTGCTCGGTGTTCTGGACTTCTAGTTCTCACATGCACCTAAGGGTCCTCCTCCAGTACACGTTCTGGTACCTACATAACCTCTGCCTCATCACGGTCCTGCCAGGTGTCTACTTCCAGTGCAGCATCAGCCTCTCCTGGTCAACGTCGCTACTGCACACCACCTGCAACACACCTGCTGGCAACCCGTGCATCTTTGTGCCCGGTGACCTCTGTATCCACTCCAGAGGCATCGTGCACCTAGTCGCAAGGGGAGCAGCTCTCAGCATTTCGGCCCGGGTGAGTACCTCTGACACCATTAGATCGACTAGATATTATATGGGCATTTATTTTAAGCATTTGTTCCCCATCACAAGGGGTCTTAGTTCTAGTGAGTTTTCACATATTAAGGTATTATATGTTTATTGGTACGCGCAGCTTTTTTGCTTTCCTAAATATTTGTCACTGTTGTACACGATATAGTTGCTGCTGCCCTTTCTGGTTATTAATTTAACCTGTAGTAAGTGTTTGGCCTATTTGTTTTGTTAGAACCCATAGCGCAGTTTCTTTCTCAATTTTTTCCACTTGTATAAACATTAGATATTCCTGGCAGAAAGATGCAAGAATAGGCTATGAAACACTTATGTGTATTTGCACATATTTGTGCTTATATGTACATGCGATTAAACATTCCTGTAGCCTTTTTAAACAAAATGCATAACTTCACATTTATCCATATTGATCCTCTGGGAGTTGCCAAATCAACCAATGTGTCTACGTCACCTTGTTAGTTAGGCCTTGATTACACTGGTGTACTTAAACACAAGTACCAGGGTGCAAAAACAGAAGACTAAAATTTAGGGGCACAGGTATCAGACAAGCAGGATTACAGCTAATAGTATGCCAAGGATACACCAAGTTAATTTAAAAGCACAGTTGAATCACAAGCAGGGTTCGGTTACAGCCGATGGAAGGCACCAAATCATAGGCAAAATCAAGTTCAGAAAGAAGAAGTGATTGGCAACAGGTAGGTAGCAATGTATGATAGGTAAAATCTTGGTCAGAAGTTCAGGCTGAGGTTGGTAATGGGGATGAGCAGCAATCATAGGCAGACAAGGATAATCTAAGAGCAGGTCAGGGAAAAGCTGGGTCAGCAACACGATCAAGCACAGGTGCAGGACCACAGGAACACAGACTTAAAGACCCTTCAACAATGATCCTTTGAAGAACTCAGTTTTAAATTGCCTACTTTGTGCCAACATCTAAAATGGACGTTTCTATATGTGCACATGCATCATGTGTGCATGCTGTTTCGCATATGTGCTTATGCGCATACGCATTAGCTGGTCAAGTTTCCTGCAAGAGAAATAGTGTTAGCTTTATATTCTATATCAACTGAAGCTGGTGGGGATTTGTTTGCTATGGTATTTTTTTTCCCTGTTCATCATCACTACAGCAGACAATAAGGAATTGCTTGCCAAAATAGGATTCGGCAAGGGTTAATAATGATGTATTCTGCCATTTTATAAGAATCATACAAATAGCAGAGTGGAAGATGGACTTGTCTATGTTGATCATTATGATTTTCTCATAGGACAGTATAAAAAAAAATGTGTCCAAATAGGTGCAATTGTTAGGAATTGTGTGTGTGTGTTTGTATGTGTGTGATACTGTTCTTTAAATGTACTTAAAAACTGAAAGGGAGTGTTGGATATTAAATGGCAGATTAAGTACCTGAAGCTTGCTGCTACACAACCTCATGCTTTCTTCTAGACCCATGGTTTGCAGGGCACTTGGCAGGGCTCATATCCAATGAGCAAGAGCCCCAAAATACTGTAACTGGCATGTAAATGCCAGTTTTAATTCAAAGCAATCTCTAATTGGAACAGGTGAAGACTGTGACATCACTGCCCCCCCCCCTCAACCACACCTCATCCAATCACAGAATACCTTACATTTATTTACAAAATGCAAAGTGTTCTTTAAATGGCATCCATGCTGAGCAAGTTACCCCCTGTGTTCACTCAGCAGGGGACCTAGAAGCTAACAGTGCTTACTACAGGCAGTCCCCATGTTATAAAATATATAAAGAAGTTCAGCGCTAAATCTGAACTGGTGTTAAACCATATAGAAATGTCTAATGGTTAGACATTGTGTGTAAAATATGTTTAGATATGTGCAAACATATATACATATAAAGTGCCAAGTTGTCAATATTAAAATTCAAAAATAAAAACATTCAATATAGTCCAAAACCATAAGTGAAAAAAAAATTTGTGAAACAATATAAGTTTGTGAAAAAAAAATTATATATATATATATAGATATAGATATAAATACATATATATATATTATTGAAGTGTTGATCACGATGAATAGATATCAACTTCCAGATATAAACATAATAGTGCGTGAAAAAATGATGGGAGAAACCACCACCAGTAAAACTGAGGCTTACCAGAACATATGGACTCAATAAGACATATGCCAAATGAGTCTTCAGAGATTTGTGGTGACAATACACCAATAATTGGAAACGTCAGTGTTTGATGATACTCAGACACCGGAAGTCAGTTTCCTCCAGGGGACACAGATCACAAGAGCAGGGCTTCAGAAATAGTCTGTAGCATGGATTCACAGATGTACGGCATTTGAGTAGAAAAACAAGCGCTTGTATATCAGGATTAGTAATGCAATGGAAACAGTAGGCTTGACCCAGTTCCCAGGTTACAAACAACATAGGATCTGTAGGTTTGTTCTTAAGTTGAATTTGTATGTAAGTTGGAACAGGTACATTTTTTAAGTAAATTGCATAAAATTGACAGAAACCCTCCCATTAAGGCCCATGAGTTGCATACACCCTCCTACTCATGGGCCTTAAGGGGAGGGTTTCTGTCAATTTTATGCAATATATGATCATGCATTTGCAGTAATTACAGTTATACAATATATACTAATTACTTTTTTATCTGTTTCTATATGCATATTCTAGAATGAAAAATATATCTTCATTATTCCAAACTTGCATTTTACGTCCTTTTCCTGAAGAAGCCACATCGGCGAAACATGTCGAATAAATGGACGAGTACAATGATTTGTGCATCTAAAGTATATTATTATTTTGTTCATCAGAGGCTGTATGCATAGACCTTGAACTATAATATATATTATGTTGTGCACAAAATTATTTATTTATTTGTTGGTTTTATAACTATGTCTGTTCTAAATAAATATTCTTTTTATATTATAAATACAAATGTCATTAATAATTACGTACCTTTGATAGTCCCGTATCTCCAAGTGCTTTTACATTCTAAATAATATTGGGATGATGGTACCATACACACATTGACTATTTTGGGATAATTACTCTAGCCTAACAATTTTGCAAAACTTGTATACTGTATTCCCATATGTTTTTTCTTGCAATTTCTATTTGTGCCATATGTCATTAGTGCTTATTAATTAATTATTTTGTGTGCATAGTTCAGGAAATTTCTAAGGATCTTTATGTCGACTTTTATGACTATTTTATGTCTAGACACTCTCCGTTCTTTTGCGCTTGCTTGGCTTAGTGGAATACAAAGTGTGATATTACAGTGTGCCATGTAAGCACTGCAAGAACATTATGTGACTAAAACAAGACCAGTTCTGTTTGTTCATTCTAGTTTTGACCCGTTATTTTCAGAATCTCCTCTGTCTGACCAATCATTTTCCTATGTCATTCTTTGACATTTTAACAAAAATATGAATAGTAAGGCGAAAGGTAAACAGAAGAAATTGATGGTGATTGAATTTTCACTTAGCTTAGAAAATGAGATAAATCACATTTTATTCTATCTTTTAGCCACATTTTGAATAATACATGTATATGCTACAAGAGAATTAGGTTTCAAGGAGAACCTTGTCAAATACAGTAGCTAAGCATACATTTGGAATACATAAATACTGTATGTAAACTGATTTACACAGGTAGCCACAGAAGGAGCGGGCTGAGCGCTCTTGTGCCCACACACGCACACCCACACATATACAGTACTGTGCAAAAGTTTTAGGCAGCTGCGAAAAAAAGCTGTAAGGTAAGAATGCTTTCAAAAAAATAAATGTTTTAATTGTTTATTTTTTATCAGTTTACAAAATGCAAAGTGAGCAGACAGAAGAAAAATCTAAATCAAATCAACGTTTGCTGTGACTACCCTTTGACTTCAAACCAGCATCAATTCTTACACTTGCACACTTTTTACACTTGCACAAAGTCAGGGATTTTGTAAGATTAACCAATTATACCAAGCAGGTGCTAAAAATCATCAATTTCATATGTAGATTGAAACATAGCCATTAACTGAAACAGAAACAGCTGTTTATGAGGTTTAAAACTGGGTGAGAAACAGCCAAACTCTGCTACTAAGGTAAGGTTGTGGAAGATCATTTCTTGACACAGGTCATACACCATGGCAAGCAACAAGACACAAGGTAGTTATACTTCATCCGCAAGGTCTCCCTCAGGCAAAGATTTTAAAGAAGACTGGGGTTTCAAGATGTGCTGCTCAAGCTCCCTTTTTAAGAAGCACAAAGAACAGGCAACCTTGAGGACCATAGATTCAGTGGACATCGGAAGATGTTCAGCAGTGCTATCACCATAGAACTGGTGGAAACCAGTGGGACCTAGGTACTTCCATCTACTGTCGGGAGACGTCTGGCCAGAAAAGGTCTTCACGTAAGAATTGCAGTCAAAAATCCATACCTCTGACGTGGATACAAGACTAAGCAACTGCACAAAAACATAGGAATCTGTGTGCAGAAAAATAGTAGCAGGTGCTCTGGACTGAAATATTTGGCCATAGCAGGAGGCAGTTTGTTTGCCGAAGAACTGCAGAGTGGTACAATAATAAGTGTCTGCAGGCAACAGAGAAGCTTGAAAAAAAACATCATATCACCATAGTGAATAAACAAATAAATAAATACATCTTCATTTAAATTATAACAGATATATAAAAATTGTTATGTCCATGTATAAATCCCACACGTGAACAAATGTCCTCAGTGAGTATAGGAAAGGTTCCTCTCCACCACCATGCAGACTCGCTATGCACTCACCAGACTTGATTGACCCCTATTACAGGGAGTCAATTTACGCATATGGGAAAATCCAACATGTCATACATGAGGTCAAAGGACGGAATTCAAACCGCTGCTGTCATCCATTCAATATATATGTAGATAATGTCTTCAAAGCTCAAGTGTTGCTATATAGAGAGGGAAAGGAAAAAAAACACTCTTATGGTGCAGTATTTCAAATCATTTATTTAAAAAAGAAGGTTGTGTTGCACTTACACCAAAGAAGACAGGGATCAGCATGTAATGTATAGGAATCTCTGGTTTGCGCTCCACCTGCGTTCCAGCTGACCAGAAATGACGTATCTCAAACACCACCCAATGCCGTTTCTCCAGCTTACGTCTGACGTCTTCAGGGTGGAGCATGGAGGAAGTTCACTGAAAGTTTGGAGCTGCATTTTTGCAAATAGGATTGAAGATTTGGTCAAGATCAATTGTGTCCTTAATGCTGAGAAATACAGGCAGATACGTATCCATCATGCCATACCATCAGGGAGGTGTGTGATTGGCCCCAAATTTATTCTGCAGCCAGTCAACGACCCCAAACATGTAGAACATGACCCCAATGTCATTAAGAACTATCTTCGTTGTAAAGAAGAACAAGGAGTTCTGGAAATGATGGTTTGGCCCCCAAATAGGCCTGATCTCAACATCATTGAGTATGTCTGGGAATACATGAAGAGACAGAAGGATTTAAGGCAGCCTACATCCACAGAAGATCTGTGTTTAGTTCTCCAAGTTGTTTGGAAAAACCTACCTGTCAAGTTCCTTCAAAAACTATATGCAAGTGTACGTAGAAGAAATGATGGCGTTTTAAAAGCAAAGGGTTTGGATTTTTCATCTGTTCATTTACTTTCCATTTTGTTAATTGATAAAAATCAACGAGAGAGAGAGAGAGAGAGAGAGAGAGAGAGAGAGAGAGAGAGAGAGAGAGAGAGAGAGATCCCCATCATCCTCAGGGGTCCCTGTAACTGGTCTTTGCTGCAACATTCATCTGGTGATATCTGTATTAATAACTATGGTGACCTGGGTATTTTTAGCTCTCATGGTAGATGCGTTTTTGAAGTGAGTTTACATCAGTCTGAACAATTTTAAGGGTCTTGTAGCCCACTTTTATTAAACAGAAATGGGTTCTTCTCCAGCAAATACAAATAATGAAAGGAAATACCAAACCACCTAGCCATTAACGCTCCCTCAGCCTCAGTTGCATTACCTCTCTCCACTCTTGGCCTCCAAATAGGGTTCTGTTCTGTTACGGATTATCATCAGTAATTACTTGTATATACACAGTGGGCATGGGCGTCCGCAGATAGAGGCAAGGGGAGTCAAGTGCCCCCCCCCCTGGAATCGGCAAGGTGTCTGCACTGTGGCTGGCCTGCTCTGGGGCCGCTGTCAGCTAGGAGCTCTGTAACTTTTTTTTTTTTTTTTAAAGAACAGCTGAGAGAGAAGCGTGGCTGTGCAGTGAACAGGAGGAGGGGCTGGCTGAGGAAATGTGTAACCATCATGCAGCAGACAGTGTAACCCCTCCCTGCAGCCCACCACATTTAAATGTATACAGGTCGCAAACCGGGGTTCATGCTGACGTGAGACGTCCGCATCGGGGGAGGGGCCCGCTATCGCGGCATGACGGAGGTCCGGGACGGAGCATGAGAGCGGAGATGGCGTGGAAGTGAGAGCCCACGCCGCCTCGACAGAGGAGGCACCCACCGGCACCTACCGTTCCTACCCGCTACTCGCCGGTGGTTTTCCCGCCCCGACCCAGCTCATCGAGTCTCGTCGAGTCTCGCTCCCGGGGATGGTCGCTCAGAATCGGACACCGCTGCAGGCTTTATGGTCCCGGTCTCAGGTACTGTGGCTGCGGTTGAGAGGCTGGGAGGCCGTAGCGCGCCACGGTACCGTGGTCTTTGACCCAACTTGCATCTTTTAGCAGACGGCTTCCTTCCTCCACACCATCACCCTTCATTTGTCTCTATCTCCTCTCCTCCTCTCATACAACTGGCGCCTCCACAGCTCAAGCTCCTCTCCAGCTCCAGTTCCGTAAAGAAAGGAAGACTGTAGCTCACGTCTGGGAGGGAGGTGGCAGACCCCTCCTCAGGTATGGACGCTTTTTTTTTTCCTTCTTAAAACTGTTTTTTTTTCACTGAGGATGTGACAAAAAGATAACCACTGCAGTAAAGAGACTACATGTAAATTCCACATTTAAATATTAGAACTGTATAAATTGCTCCGTATCTTTCCACAATATTACGGACAAAAGCTAGAAGGAGGCAACAAACTTGTAGATATCATTGATGAATAAGACGTTAACCACCCACTGACCAGAGCTAACCCTCCGCCAATACACACAGCCCAGCCCTACTCAAAGTGAAGAGTGCTTTCTTTTTTTTTTTTTCTCTCCGGTCCCCCCTTACCTTCTTACATCTTCAAACACCAGCGGTCAAACTAAACTGTCTATTTGAAAAAAGTACAGATGAAATCATACTGCCCAGGTGCCACCCGTACAGCCTACAGCCTCTGGGATTTCCCTGGGGCGGACTTAATCAGAGTAATCTCCAGGCTATAGATTGAAACGTAACGCTTGTTGCCTCTTAACCTGGCCACTCTTGCCACTGGAGAATAAACTAGAGATCTAGGAAAAGGGGTGACTGTTTGGGAGACATCTAAGAGGAGTTGGAAGGGGGCGTGTGTAGAGGACGCTGGGTATTTGCCCTTCGGTTAAGTGAGACACGGCGATCTGGGAGGACCAGGCCTTACTTATAGCCCTTAGGCTGGATATAAATAAAGATGAAAGGAAGATCCCTAAGGGGGGCGGAGGCTAAAACACCTAAAGAAAGTTTAAATACAAGCTCAATACAAAAATATCTCAAGGACACCAGCATAAAAAGTCCAGAAATGGAAAAAAAACAGCAAGCCCCAAAGGAAAAAAAACGAGATGCTGAACGACAGAGAGCAGAACTTTCTGATCTTTCTAGGAACCCTGGCGATCTGGCGTGTGCCAGTGAGGTCAGTTTACTATCGGAACAGGGGAGTTTGGCCCTTATCCCTACTAAGACGGAGATACTGGAAATGTTCAGTAATCTAGAAAGTGTTATCAAAAATGAAATAACAAATGTTAGAGCCGACTTGGGCCAGCTGTTAAATAGAGTGGAGAAAGTAGAGGACCTGGCGGTCATACAAGCACAAGAAATCTTAGAACTTAAAACTCAAGTGAATCAAATAGAGACCAAATACAGGGACCTAGAATATCATATTGAAAACCAAGAAAACCAGAGCAGGAGACAAAACCTCAGGATTAGATCCCTTCCGGAACAACAAGGAGAAGATTTAACGATAAAAATGCAGAAACTTTTCAATCCTCTTCTAGGGAGACCGGAAGGAGAGATCCTTAAAATCGACAGAGTTCACCGTATTCGCAAACCTACAGGCTTGAGTGAAGAGACCCCAAGAGATATCATCATTAAATTCCACTCATTCGAAGACAAAAATAAAATCTGGACAAAACTAAGAGGGAGCCCTCCCTTAAAATACGAATCGGTTGACCTCCAGATCTTTTCGGATCTCTCGACGAAAACTCTTGCACGCAGGCGACAGTTGAGACCTCTACTGGAAGTTCTAAGAGCAGCAAATATCAAATACAGTTGGGGGTTCCCAACATCATTGATAGTAACTAGAGCTCCGGAGGACTGTCCGGATGAAATTTTTGGATGAACTTCAGCACTTCTGTCAGGCCCTGGGGGTGGTGGCCCCCAATATTGTCCCTTAAAGATCTTTAAAGAGGAAAAGAGAACGACAGGACTTTATTATAACTAAATTTTTCGTTTTTTTTTTTTTTTTTTGTTTTCCTCTCCTTGGTGTTCTTGGTGTATAACTGAGGGGAAATTTGGGTGATGGTTTGGGGGCGGGGGTTGGGCGGGGGTGCGAGGGGGGGGATGGTGGGAGGGTCGGAGGGTTTGCTCGGCAACGGAGGAGGTCCCTGGGCTTTCGGGCTGGGTCCCCCCCCCTCTCTTGGGGGGGGGGGGGCGGGGGGACCCAGTCAGTCCCGTGATGGCGGAGCCACACCCCGGCAAGCAAGGCGGTCAGGGGGTTCTTTGGCAGAATGCCCCGTGGATCGCACAGGGTCGGAAAAACGACCGGGAGGGAGGGGGGGAGGGAAGGAGGGAGGAGGGTTGGGGAGGGGAAAAGGGGGGAGGAGGGGCCTTGCAGACACAAATTTAAAGAAAAGAGGTGAAACAATTCAGAGTATGGGTCAGCCTGTATGGGAAAAATACAAAATGCTGAATTAAAACTCCTTACTTACAATGTGAGAGGGATGAACTCCCCTATTAAGAGATTTAAAATAACAAAAGAGCTCCAGAGGTCGCAAGCGGCAATTGTGTTTCTGCAGGAAACACACCTTAGCCGCGGAGGTAACACTAAAATCTATTCCCAAACCTTCCCGACTTGGTATTATGGAGATTCCCCGGTTAGGGGTTCAAAGGGGGTGGCAATAGGTTTTGCAAAAACCACTAAATTTACAGTAACAGAAAGATTGGAAGACCCGGAAGGCAGGTATCTTTTTCTGAAGGGTAGGCTGGGGGAAAGATATTTTACCTTCGCTAACGTATATTGCCCCAACACTAACACAGTCAAATTCTTGAGTAGGGTGCTAGGCCGTTTGTCAAGGTTCAAAAGGGGAGCGGTAATCTTGGGGGGGGGGACCTCAATCTGGGTTTGGACCCTTCCTATGATACCACGTCTAGGTCACGGGGAGTAAACGGCGCTCAATTAAAAAAACTTGAACAAAAATTATTTCAAAACCAGTTGGTTGATATCTGGAGGGTGATGCATCCAAAAGAAAGGGACTTTACTTTCTTTTCCCCCGCCCACGGTACTCACTCTCGCCTGGATTATTTCCTCATAGACCATAAGTTGCTAGAGAATGTTCTCATATCACAGATTGAAATCACAACACTGTCGGATCATGCCCCAGTTTCTGTGACGCTGAGGATCCCTGAACTCCCTAGATATCCGTTCTCTTGGCGTTTGAATGAGACTCTGGTCTTTGACGCCAAGATATCAGAGACAATAAAAAAGGAAATAGAGTGTTTTTTTACAGTAAATGATACAGGAGATATATCACCAGCGACACTCTGGGAGGCCCACAAGGCTTATATAAGAGGGATCCTCATCGCGATAGGAACTGGGAAAAAAAAAGAAAAACAGGCTAAGATCCGGGGGTTGACGGAGGAGATACAGGAGCTAGAAAGGGAACATAAAGGGGAAGGAAACTTAAAACAAGAGATATTCCATAGGCTGATCAACAAGAGAGAAGAACTAAAGGCGATACTTGAACTCGAGGCCAGGGCTGGGTACCACAAAATTAACAGAGATAAACATTTGGGAGGAAATAGGTCTGGAAAGCATTTAGCAAACATGCTTAAAAAAAAGAGAGAAATAAACTACATCGAAAAAAATTCAAAATAAACAGGGAAAGATGGTAAACTCTTCTAAGGAAATAGCGGAAGTATTCAGAACGTACTATGAAGGTCTCTATGATGTAAGACAGAGGGGTCAGCACACCTTGGATATTGGAGAGGATGTAAAAGAATTTTTGAAAAACAGTTCACTCCCGCTCCTTACAGAGATTGACAGAGACAATATGGATAAACCAATCACAGAGGCCGAAATTTTCTCTGCCATACGGGATACCCCGGTGGGTAAAAGCCCGGGCCCTGACGGCTATACGATAACCTATTATAAGAGATATAAAGATATTTTGGTCCCCAAACTATGTCATCTCTGGAACCAGTTGGGCTTGGAATGTATACTGGGGGCGGAGTCTCTTCGGGCCTCAATTACTCTCATACTGAAGGAGGACAAAGATAGAACACTGTGCTCAAGCTACCGCCCGATTGCGCTGTTAAACACAGACACAAAACTTTTCGCAAAAGTCTTAGCCAACAGACTCAGAGAGAGGATGACCGAGCTGGTCCATCCGGACCAAGTCGGGTTCATCTCAGGGAGGGAAGGTCGTGACAATGGGGTACGTTCGGTGTTGCTGATTCACGCGGCCAAACAGTCGGGGATCCCCAGTCTGCTCCTGTCAATTGATGCTGAGAAGGCGTTTGACAGGGTAGACTGGGGATTCATGATGCAAACATTAGAATCCATGGGACTAGGCCCAAGGATGCTTAAATGGATTAAAATGCTATACAACTGGCCTCAAGCCTCGGTAAACGTAAATGGACTTCCTTCAGAAGTCTTTGTAATGAAAAACGGTACGCGTCAGGGGTGCCCCTTGTCACCTCTATTGTTCGTCCTGTCCTTGGAGCCTCTCTTATCTCTGATACGTAAAAACCCCGATATAACCGGGATTAGAGTAGGTGGGGAGGAGCACAAGTTAGCCGCATTTGCTGACGATGTGCTCTTCTACATCTCTAATCCGCGGATTACTCTCCCAATCTTGCTTTCTACTTGGAAAACGTATGGAACAGTCTCAAACCTGAAAATTAATGTAAATAAGTCAGAAATCTTGAACATAAATATAAAAAAAAGAGGAGGCCGCGTTACTCATGGATGAATTTAACTTTCCCTGGAGAGAAGATATTAGATACCTGGGGATTCGGTTGACAGTCTCCTTAAAAAAAATCTTCTTAATTAACTACCTCCCATTGCTTGACGAAATTAGAAAAGAATGCAGTTTAATGTCCTTCCGGCCTCTTTCCTGGATCGGTCGGGTCAACGCAGTAAAGATGTTTCTGGCCCCTAGGATCAACTACATATTCCAGATGCTTCCAGTAGCGATTCCCAAAGAGTTTTTTAAAACATTAAAACAAACTATCTCCAAATTCATTTGGTCAAATAAAAAACCGCGGCTTGCATCTGGAATACTGACTAGGGGGAAGCAGCAAGGGGGGTTATCCTCCCCAGACTTCGAAAAATATTTTAAGGCAATAGCACTGTCACGGGTAATGGAGTGGGTAAAGATAGATAACGAAAAGAGGTGGGTAAGCATAGAAAATATAATTAGTAATAGAAACTTAGGACACGACATATGGAATCCACCTAAATTTAGACTACTAGGAAACAGCGCACACGAGATAACACGGGTCACTTTAGACATATGGGATAATTTATATAAAAGAAAGAAGTGGAAATTTAATTCCTCTCTAATATATTTAAAAGATAACTCGCTTTTTGAGCCAGGGAGACACGAGGGAGGTGGGAATTGGATTAAAGATAAAAAAGCACAGGTGAAAGATATAATTAAAAATGGGAAATTATGCACATATCACCAGCTTTCCACGAACACGAACTTAATGTTGATCGATTTCTGGAAATATGCCCAATTGAAACATTTTTTAGAGAGCCTTCCCAGCCCGATTCGCCATGTCAACGACTATACTCCGCTGGAGCGGCTAAGCCTCCGCGATAGCACAAAGAATAATATCTCTAGAATCTATAAAATTTTAATAAATGAGGACAAGGACGTACCGCCATATGTCAAAAAGTGGGAGGAAGAAACAGGAGTACTATGTAACAAGACGAGGGTAGAAAAAATGTTACGAATAATACATAGCTCATCTTTTTCAATAAAATCAGTTGAAACAAACTATAAATGTCTCACCGGGTGCTACTTAACACCGGACAGACTTAGTAGGTTCCAGGTGGGAGTGTCTCCTGAGTGCTGGAGGGGATGCAAGACCAGGGGCACGATGTCCCACATTTGGTGGGACTGCCCAGCCATCAAAAAATTTTGGGAAGGGGTTCGGGAGTTAATAATCATTGTAACGGGGGTAGTAGTCCTAGGGGACCCCTGGACGTGTCTGTTTCACGCTACCGCGACCCCTTTAAGTCAATATAGGGCCTCGTTGACCCCGGTTTTCCTTAATGTAGCTAAAGATTTAATACCAAAGAGATGGCGAGAAGTGGAGGCCCCGACCCTGCGGGATTGGATCTTGGGTGTCAACGCTTTGCAGAGAGTTGAAGGGACAGGACCAACTGGGGAGGAGGGTGAGGGACAACCCGAGACAGAAAATAAGTGGATAGAATGGAACAATTTTAAAAACTCCTGGAGGTATTTCCTGGAACTGACGAGTTAAAAATATCTCACACATTGTAGTAGGAGCTTCATAGTTATTAAAAGGATAAAAATATTAAACCTCGAAGTACACCAAGGCAAGGCGGGGGGGGGGGGGGGAAAAATGATGGGATGAAATGTATAAAATGAAGATTGACTTACTGTCTTTTGTATATGAAAAATTTTGATAAAATAAAGAATTAAAAAAAAAAAAAAAATGTATACAGGTGCTGGATAGGGGATGAATGGGGGCGTCAGGAGGGAGATACACAGTACCTGAAGCCGAGGAGATAGAGGATGGTATGACCACAGCAAAACTAATCCTGCAGCACACAGAACAATGTCATATGTAATGCTGGCCGGCCGGAATCATCCAGAAATCTATGCCTTTTCTGCAGTGTGCAGGTTACTGATCAGCCTCCCCTCCCTCTGGCTCTGTACTTTTTTAGCTTCCTAACCTGCTGATAAGATCTCTGGGAGATGCTGCAGCCAGTCAGCATTCTGTGTCCAGTGAGGGGTCACACATGTTTGGCTGTTAACCATTTCAGCTCAGCTATTTAGCCATAGCTCTGTGTGTGCTGCAGTTTGATGTTTTTTGGATGATATATTGCTGATTCAGGCTAGAAACTTCAGACTCATTAACTGTTTACTGTTCTCCACTAATCCTGACCAGATCACTGTAAGACCATTTGAATTTTGGAAATTGGATGTGTTGCTGTCTTCTGGCACTGGTTGTACTTTAAAAGGAGGATTACTAACTTGATCTTGAGCCCTTGATCTTGAGCCCTACTATACACTTTTACACTGAGTTCAGCCATACATCCATTCTCTGACCCTCTCCTGTATTATGTCTGCAGTCTCTGATCGTCTCCTGTATTATTTCTGCAGTCTCTGATCGTCTCCTGTATTATTTCTGCAGTCTCTGACCCTCTCCTGCAGTATGTCTGCAGTCTCTGATCGTCTCCTGTATTATGTCTGCAGTCTCTGATCGTCTCCTGTATTATTTCTGCAGTCTCTGATCGTCTCCTGTATTATTTCTGCAGTCTCTGACCCTCTCCTGCAGTATGTCTGCAGTCTCTGATCGTCTCCTGTATTATTTCTGCAGTCTCTGATCGTCGCCTGTATTATTTCTGCAGTCTCTGATCGTCGCCTGTATTATTTCTGCAGTCTCTGACCCTCTCCTGCAGTATGTCTGCAGTCTCTGTCCCTCTCCTGTATTATGTCTGCAGTCTCTGACCCTCTCCTGTAGTATGTCTGCAGTCTCTGACCCTCTACTGTAGTATGTCTGCAGTCTCTGACCCTCTCCTGTATTATGGCTGCAGTCTCTGACCCTCTCCTGTATTATGGCTGCAGTCTCTGACCCTCTCCTGTATTATGGCTGCAGTCTCTGACCCTCTCCTGTATTATGGCTGCAGTCTCTGACCCTCTCCTGTATTATGGCTGCAGTCTCTGACCCTCTCCTGTAGTATGTCTGCAGTCTCTGATCGTCGCCTGTATTATTTCTGCAGTCTCTGATCGTCGCCTGTATTATTTCTGCAGTCTCTGACCCTCTCCTGCAGTATGTCTGCAGTCTCTGTCCCTCTCCTGTATTATGTCTGCAGTCTCTGACCCTCTCCTGTAGTATGTCTGCAGTCTCTGACCCTCTCCTGTAGTATGTCTGCAGTCTCTGACCCTCTCCTGTAGTATGTCTGCAGTCTCTGACCCTCTCCTGTAGTATGTCTGCAGTCTCTGACCCTCTACTGTAGTATGGCTGCAGTCTCTGAGCCTCTCCTGTATTATGGCTGCAGTTTCTGACCCTCTCCTGTATTATGGCTGCAGTCTCTGACCCTCTCCTGTATTATGGCTGCAGTCTCTGACCCTCTCCTGTATTATGGCTGCAGTCTCTGACCCTCTCCTGTATTATGGCTGCAGTCTCTGACCCTCTCCTGTATTATGGCTGCAGTCTCTGACCCTCTCCTGTATTATGGCTGCAGTCTCTGACCCTCTCCTGTATTATGGCTGCAGTCTCTGACCCTCTCCTGTAGTATGTCTGCAGTCTCTGACCCTCTACTGTAGTATGTCTGCAGTCTCTGACCCTCTCCTGTATTATGGCTGCAGTCTCTGACCCTCTCCTGTATTATGGCTGCAGTCTCTGACCCTCTCCTGTAGCATGTCTGCAGTCTCTGACCCTCTCCTGTAGCATGTCTGCAGTCTCTGACCGTCTCTTGTAATGTGTCTTGCACATATACAAAAATTACATTTAAATCCTGCAGGGCTATTTAAAAACACCTGAATATATTCAAAAAATATGGGGATTTGGTCACACTATATGGCAGCCCACTTACTGCGTAAAAGTACCCCTTAATTAGTGGGTCCTACACTGGTAAAAGAATGAAAGATCCTGCGTCTCAACCATTGGAGATGCATTCCTCTTTTATCATCTTTATGCTATTGTGCCCATATAACTGCTATTGAGGCACACCAGCATCTATATGGGCACAAAAGCAGCTATATGGGCACAACAGCATAAAGATGCTATTGTGTCCATACAGATTTTAAAATCTCCACTGTCTTAAGCCAATGCTGCACCATGCAGGTGTATTTTTTATTTTTTTTGTAATTGATTGATTGCCTAATTGTATGTTTATTTATACCTTTACTTGCTGTGGTCGCTCGCAGCATATTTTCATGGTTTTGCATGTGGCTCAGATCACCACAGCAAAACCAGGTACACTCTCTACCCCAAAAAGTGCCAAATGTGGCAGTGGAAGGGGGGAGGGTGCAAACAAGTGGTGCTTCCCCTTTTGGGTGGAGCTCTACTTTAACACTGCCACAAGCCACCAATAGGGAGGGTAGATTGAAAGTAGAATTCCAGCTTGCGCTAGCCTTAAAAACTGCCCCCCTTCCCCTTACCCCTAACACCTATGCAGACTAACCTATTTTCAGACTGTTCCAATCTGGTCATGTTATCTCACCTGTGTGATCCAGCAGCGTATGCAGGGGAGAGTAGGGAGCACCAATAACAACTGTGACATGGGAACCTATGGGTGACATCACCTCATCAGGCTTTTATCAGCCGTCGCCAAGCGCTTTCTCCCCTGCAGCCGCTGTTGACTGACACAGGTAAGATCACACGACCAGACCTTAAAATGATGCCCCCGCTTGAAAAAAGTTCTGCGGACGCCCATGACAGTGGGGATCTCCCGATGTGTCCGGTATAGTATATGAGAATGCCGCTCGCTGATGCCCCGCCCCCCACCCTTATTATGATTGACAGCGCACTGTTCCTATAACGGTGGGTGGCGGGAGATGAGCGAGCGTTTTTCTTGTATACTATACCTGGCACCGCGGGAGATCCCTGCTGTGTCATACAAGTAATTAATGATGATAATCCCCGCTCTGCACAGAGATAGCAGGCAGGTAGCAGGGCAGCAGGGATGGAGTGGGGGGGGGGGCGGAGACTGTCAGGGAGCAGAAAAGAACATGGGCGGCACAGACCGGGGGCCGTGCGACCCCTTCTGCCCACAACATACCTGCTTCATCCCTGCTTGGCTTTACAGAGGACTACAAGGGGGTGTGTTAGACCGCTGGCTGAGCTGAGGAGAGGGATAGAAGCCAGCAGTCTTACAAACAGGAAATCCCCAAGCAATACCGGTTTTTCAGCAAGTTCAGCAGGCTATTGCAAAGAAACTACAGAGCTCAGAAGAACATAGATGGCAAAGTTGGTGAAGGTAGGAGATCAGCAACAAGAACATGGAAAAATATTTTTGGCCGGAGTTCTGCTTTAACAAGCACTATACATAGGATAAGGAAACATTAGTGGCATATGAAGAAAAGAAGATTTTACCTTTAGTTATTAAAGCAGTCATATAAAAACATTTAAACTATGCAAATATAGGGCAAGATCAATAGCAGAATTAAATAATAAGACTGTCTGCTCAACACATTCGGAGGGTAGCACTAGTGTGTAAAGAGGTTAAGTTGAGCTTTACTATCGTTTCAAAAAAAACTGGCGTTATCTCCTAAATAAACTAAGGATATTTAACCATTATGACCCAGAAAAATTTGTAGGCTGCCTTAATAAGATTATAAAAGACTCTTTTGCCTATTATGCGTTAAAACTGGTAGTGCAAACCCTGACATTGATTCTAATCCTTCCTGTGAAATATAAATATGCATTTGGCTGTCTTGGTGGATAATTTTAGCTTTGATCTATAATATAGGATGAAAAATTAAAAGTGATTGATGATTTATATTGGATACTATATTGTTTATGGTCTTATAATGGCGATTATTTCATAGTACATTTCTGGTATGAATTGTGCAGGAAAAATATACGTGACTCACTTGTGGGTGTGGGCATGCACAGTTTTACTCTGATCAGCAGGTGGAACTTTGTTGCTGTGCAGATGGAGCTGAGCCTCCATAGATGTCACAGGGAGAGAAGCTATCTGATTGTACACTGTGATCCCTAGTGACCCTTGGTGGCCATCTTAGCCCTTTGTAATAGGGGACTCTGCTGGTATTTGCAAATGGACAGGGTAGGGGCAGGTACCCAGATTGCTAGGGAGAGAGCCATAGTGTTAGGGAAGGGATGCTACTGCATATTCCTCAGGTTATCTGTCACTGGAATTACTGCTATAACCTCCAAAAAGCCACTATTAGCTGCCAGTCAGCCACCCTTCCAGCAGATGCTATCCTTGGTAAAGTAGGTCTTACCTGTACCTTACCTTACTGAGGGCCTGTCAGATTCTCTGCTATGTGACATACTGGTACATGATAATGATTCCCTGCTATGCTTACGCTGCCACATGTGTCACATGTGCCAGTAATCTCTGGACTTTTACACTGAATGGAATTGCACTGTACAAAAACATATTTGGGAAGCACTCACCAATGCGTTTAAATTCAAGATGGTGCTGCCATAAGACCAACAAGCAATAGCGAACATATTACAGCGCACACATTCAAGAATGACGTTTCCTGCAGGGCTAGTCAAAAACACCTGAACATATTCAAAAAATACGGGGGTTTGGTCACACTATATGGTTATATAGTGCTAAGCCCACTTACTGCGACAAAGTACCCCGAATTAGTGGGTCCTACCCTAATAATAGAATGACAAGCTATGCAGTATGCAGGGCGATCATGGGATTGCATGAGGGGAATGCTGTGCTTTATTCCAGGCTGCTAGTGGATGCAGCAGGCTGAAAGCAAGCGCTGATTGGAGGATGCAGCGGGCGCGCTAAAGCCCGCGAAACCGGAGGTTTTAAAAGGGGAGCCGGCCGGCCGTTTCCGCAGTCTGCAGCAAGACACCGGGACTCCCTCAAGCCTGTCAGGATGGAGCGCGGTTCGCCCTGTGGACGTGAGAGCCTATTACGCCAGCTAATTGAGAGGGCGGAAGGCTCCGGCGGTGAAGAATGGCTAAGGCAGTGTCTGGAGGCTGGTCAAAGTGTAGCCCCGCCTGGTCCGTCCCCTGTCATGGCCGCTCGCAATGAGGAAAAGATGGAGGAAGATACAACAGACATGCGCAGTCCGCGCCAGCAGCCTCGGCGGGGAAAGAGGAGAACAAAAACGAATGCTTCTCCTAGCCCAAGGAAGAGGGAGAGAGCCAGCAGCATTCCTGTCAGAAGTGCCCCCCTGCGCCATAATGAAGTCAGTCAGCAAGCAGCTGCCAGTAACCTGAGTGAGGAGTGTTCGCCTAGTGGTGAGACATGCCATAGCATTGCTGCTAATGATTTGCATTTACTAGTGTCATCCTTAGCTAACCTTGTGAATGACATTAAAGGGGTACACGCATGTGGTACTGAGGCAAGATATGCTGAGAATGAATTATTTAAAGTTAAAAGGTCGCACACAAGTGGTGCTGGGTTGGAAAAAGTGTTTGCAGATGCACATTTCTCTGGTGCTTTCCCCAATTCTAGTCAAGCAGACATAAGAGGGGCACAAATGGCTGGTGCTAATTTAAATAATAATTATGGTGGTAATAAAAAAGCTAAGGGCGCACAGTACACTGGTGCTTGTCAGAGTAATGGTAACAACGCTGCTGTTGAAGGGGCACACTCAGGTGGTGCTATTTCGCAACAAAGGGATGATGTGCGGGTAGATGTGGTCAGCCCGGTATGGCGGCAAATGGCGGAGAAAGTGAGCACGGATGCTGCTAATATATCAGTGGATAGTAATGTGGTGCTGCCGCATGCAAATAGACAAATACATCAAGTTATTACATCTCTGCGTGGAGCGGAGTCGTCATTTAGATTGCCTATGCCATGTGATATTACCCCCTTGGGTTTTCATTTGTCAGATTCAATTAAAGAGAAAATTTGGAAGGGCGACTTTATTGAGCTATTATCATTACTGCCCGCCTCCAAGGAATTTATGGCGAAAGCGGATAGACGGATGGAGGACCGGTTAGAGGAGGACCGTAGGAGGTCTGTTCCGAAAACATTTCAGAACTGGCTGCAGGCCTTCTGCATTTACGCGGCAGTGTTGGGTTTCCCGAAAAATGTTCGGGTTTGTTCCAGCACGTAGACATAATTGCAGAGGCCTTTTGCCATTTTGGGGGTATAGCTTGGTTTACGTACGACGAGAACTTTAGGCAAAAGCTCGCAGTCCACCCGTCACTGCAGTGGGGATGCAAAGATGTGGGTCTGTGGCTGAATCTAATGTTGCCGCAGAAACCTCAATTTGCACCACGGGCGGTGACTCCACAGACTAATTTTTGTAAAGGATGTTGTTTCGCCTTCAACGAAGGGCAATGTAAATTTTTTGCAAACTGCAGGTATAGGCACGAGTGCTCCTACTGCAGTGGTGCCCACCCAGCAAGCAGGTGTTTTAGGAAGTCGGCAGCTTCTTCCACTACACCTGCAGCTAGGGATGCGGGAGGGAAAGGCCAAGACGCCAGTGATCTTGTCAAACATGCAGCCTTGGCTAGAGCGCTACCCAGACCGCACGAGGGCTCGGCTGCTAATTGATGGTTTTACCGGTGGCTTTCTAGTTCCTTTCTTTTCAGGCGCAGGGTGCGTCCTGGTTAAGAACTTGCGTTCTGCCAGGCTGCATCCTGATATAGTGCAACGGAAAATAGAAAAGGAAGTTTCGGAGGGCAGGGTAGCTGGCCCTTTTGACCTTCCCCCCTTTGAAAATTTTCGGCTTTCTCCCTTGGGAATCGTTCCCAAAAAAGAGCCGGGGAGTTTCAGGCTCATCCATCACTTGTCATACCCTGCCGAGGATTCGCTTAACGATGGGGTGTCTGAGGTAATGGCTCCGGTATCATATGCTTCATTTGATGAGGCTTTGGTACTGTTACGGCAGTTCGGGCAGGGAGCTTTGTTGGCAAAGGCGGACATCAAGTCTGCCTTCCGCCTGCTTCCCGTGCATCCACAAGGTTTTAATTCCCTGGGTTTCCAATTTTTGGGCCGTTTTTATTTTGACAAATGCCTACCAATGGGCTTTTCTTTGTCATGTTTTTATTTTGAGGCCTTTTCGAAATTCTTACATTGGGTAGTTTCACAATGCCTACCAGAAGGGTGCTTCTTGCATTATCTTGACGATTTTTCGTTCATAGGTCCTGCGGGTTCGCAATTATGCTCAAAGTCGCTGAATGCGTTTTTTCAAATGTGTACTTCTTTTGGGATCCCTATAGCTCATGAGAAGACTGTCTTTCCAGCTTCTACTATTGAATTTTTGGGCATTACTATAGACTCGGAACGAATGGAGTTCAGACTCCCTGAGTCAAAGTTGTGCCGTATGAGATTGCTGATTGCTGTTTTTCTTACAAAACGAAAGGTGTGTTTGAAAGATGCGCAATCCCTGTTAGGGCTATTTGCATTTGCAGCCAGGATCATTCCGATAGCCAGGATATTTTCCAGGCGTTTTGCCCTGGCCACAAGTGGCTTAAAGACTCCCTATTCACATGTTCATCTCTCGGCAAATATCAGGGAGGATTTGAAAGTTTGGGATTCTTTCCTTTTACATTTTAATGGTTCCACGGTCTGGAAGCAGTCTCTTACGGACAACTTTCAACTTAATTTCTTTACGGATGCCACAGGCTCATCCGGTTTTGGAGCCTTTCTGGACGGCCATTGGTGTGCCTCCAAATGGCACGCCACCTGGCTTCACCAGGAGGTTTTGCGAAACATAGTCCTCCTCAAGCTTTTCCCAGTAGTAGTTTCTGTAGTGATATGGAAAGAGCATTTTATGAACCGGAGGGTGCTTGTGCATACGGATAGCAAAGGCGTGCTCTTTGCCATCAATATGCTGGCATCAAAATCAGAAATGGTGGTTAAACTGTTGAGGTTTTTGGTTTTGCACTGTTTACGTTTTAATATATGGCTGAAGGCACGTTACTTACCTGGTCTTGAGAATGATCTGGCTGACGCTTTATCTCGTTTGCAGTTCCGGCGTTTTCGGGATTTGGCTCCTGCGGCGGATCAGGAAGGCACCCCCTGCCCAGAATTCCTCTGGGGCTTGATATGGGACTAATGGCTGCTCACCTCAGGAACTCGATGGCACAGAAGACATGACGAGAGTATGGGTTAGCATGGTCCAGGTGGTGCTCCTTTTGTTCAAAAAATAACATAGAAATACTGGAGGTGAACGGCTATGTAGGATTGGCTTTTGTATCTTCCTTGCTGGAAAGGGGTCTCAGTCCTGCGTCAGTTAGCAAGATTGTGGCTGGAGTTTCCTTTTTTCTGAAATTCTCTGATCGCCCAGCCTTGACTTCCTTTTTCCAGGTCTGTCAAATTCTGAAAGGTTTCCGGAAATCTTTTCCTACTAAAGATGAACGTCGGCCTATTTCAGTTGTTTTGCTACTTAAGATGCTGTCGGTACTGGAACTGGTCTGTTATTCTAACTTCGAAGCATTACTTTTTAGGGCAGCATTTTCGGTTACTTTTTTCGGTGCCTTGAGAATTGGGGAGCTTACGGCTCAGAATAGGTTTTCCTCTGCTTTTCTCTTGTCTAGTCATGTAATAATGGGGGCGGATAGCTTGAACTTGTTTATTTGTAGATCAAAAACTTTTGGCGTAGGTAAAGGTCAATGGGTTCGGCTGGCAAGGTCGCCCGATCCGAATATTTGTCCAGTTCTCCTGGTAGCCGGGTATTTGTCTGTGCGTCCATCGTTTGAAGGTTCCTTTTTTATACACCAAGATTTATCCCCGATGACTAGATTTCAATTTTCGGCAGTTCTTGCCTCATGCCTTAAGCAGCTTAATCTGTCGGGTTATAAATTTTCATCCCACTCCTTTCGGATCGGGGCGGCCACTGCTGCCAATCTGCTGGGTTTCCCTCCGGAGAATCAAAAGAGGGTCGGTAGATGGGCTAGTGATAGATACAAGATTTATGTTCGCCCCGAACTATTAATTATATAATTCTGTTTCAGATCCAGCATCTGCTGCAATTTGGATCGTAGGCCACTCTTACGTTTTCTAAGCTGGTAAGCAGGCTTCTTCCAGGATATATTCAAGCAATCTGGGTCTGGATACTAATGACTTTACAGTGCTATGGTCGGGCATTAGGGGACTTAGATGGCGTAATCTTAAGAGTCATCTATTGTATTTGTCTTCCATTTGGCCGTCTCCTAGAGTCCTGGTGATTCACTTGGGGGCCAACGATGTTGGCAAGGTTAGAACCTGGGAACTGCTGTGTGAGATCAAAAAAGATCTTTACGATATTAAACTCATGTTCCCAGACTCTACCCTGGCTTTCTCGGAAATGGTTCCGCGACTTCTTTGGTCCCCCTGCGGAAACTTGTTTTATGTGGACAAAATTAGGAGACGGTTGAATAGGACCATTCATAACCTTATGATTTCCTTGGGTGGTTTATCTTTTCGCCATCTGGAGCTGGAAGGTTTTCTCCCGGGTTTGTTTAGAAAGGATTTAGTCCACTTATCTGAGATAGGCATTGATATCTTTAATATGGGCCTACAGGCCCTAATAGAGAGTGCTATGGTGTTGGGGGGACCTCAATCAGGAGTTTCCCTCCTGACCTCGGTCGGTGGGGATTAGTCGTCCAGCATTGTCTGGATGGACACTGTGTCAAAATAATTTAGTTTGATATAGCCAAGATGGCTAAATGTTATTTCATTTCATACTTCATTTTAAGGTTACCCTTTGACCAACACCAGGGCCAGAAAAAATTATCCAAACAATAAAGTTGTGTTAAAGAATTAAATGTGTTTGTCTGTTGTTTGAGTTAATGACTCCTTAATGCTAGCCCATGACAAGCTATGCAGTATGCAGGGTGATCATGGGATTGCATGAGGGGAATGCTGTGCTTTATTCCAGGTTGCTAGTGGATGCAGCAGGCTGAAAGCAAGCGCTGATTGGAGGATGCAGCGGGCGCGCTAAAGCCCGCGAAACCGGAGGTTTTAAAAGGGGAGCCGGCCGGCCGTTTCCGCAGTCTGCAGCAAGACACCGGGACTCCCACCCTCCCCATTTTATTTCCTTTCACTTGTCCTTTTACAGTCATGGTGTTGGTTAGTAGGGGATTAGTCGTCCAGCATTGTCTGGATGGACACTGTGTCAAAATAATTTAGTTTGATATAGCCAAGATGGCTAAATGTTATTTCATTTCATACTTCATTTTAAGGTTACCCTTTGACCAACACCAGGGCCAGAAAAAATTATCCAAACAATAAAGTTGTGTTATAAAGAATTAAATGTGTTTGTCTGTTTGAGTTAATGACTCCTTAATGCTAGCCCATGAAAGATCCTGCGTCTCAACCATGGGAGCCAAACTCCTCTATGTGGGACAACTGAAAGGATTCCTCCTATACACTGGTGGCCACTAAATAAGAGGTAATGAGGAGGGGGAGGGGTGCTCTAACCCAAAAAAAACTGGTCAGGGTTATTTTTTTTAATTTTTTTTTGGGTTAGAGCACCCCTCCCCCTCCTCATTACCTCTTATTTAGTGGCCACCAGTGTATAGGAGGAATCCTTTCAGTTCTCCCACATAGAGGAGTTTGGCTCCCATGGTTGAGACGCGGGATCTTTCATTCTATTACTAGGGTAGGACCCACTAATTCGGGGTACTTTGTCGCAGTAAGTGGGCTTAGCACTATATAACCATATAGTGTGACCAAACCCCCTTATTTTTTGAATATGTTCAGGTGTTTTTAACTAGCCCTGCAGGAAACGTCATTCTTGAATGTGTGCGCTGTAATATGTTCGCTATGGAATTGCACTGTGTCGGAACAGGTTAATAACCATACCTGTTTTCATAGGTTTGCACATGGAGTGTGCCAGGTGTGCCTGAGCACACCCTAATCACTATGTGCGGTGCCGATTCCCCCAACTGCCCGGGCCCCCCCCCCCCCCCCTTGTTGGCCCTGCAGTGCTGCCAGCTTCCCCCCTATTCTCTCCCTCTGGCTGCTGGGGGGATGTTTTAGAATGCAGAGTGGTGAAAGGGGCTAGTAAATATGTAATCTGCTAGCACCTTCTTTTCTAAATGAACACAATGAACACACTCTTATATTTATAATAAACACACTCGCTCACTGTGTCCATTCATAACTGAAGCATAATAAACGGTGTTTACTAAGCTTCAGTTTGTGAATTAACAGGAAGCTGCTCAGCACAGAACAATTCATTCACTGCCACATGCAGCTGAAGCTGCAGAGAAAAGCATGCGTGAGCTTTGGGGTGCACACCCTAATCCAGTAGGCTGCATGCACCTATGCCTGTTTTGCTGCAACTGTTACTGAAAGTGTTATTACCAGACATCCCAAGTCGAGGCCCCAGGACCAGCAGACAGACCCCAGGACCAACAGCCCGACCACAGGACCAGCAGTCAGACTCCTGACCCCAGCAGCCAGGCCCCAGGACCACCAGCCCAGCTCCAGCAGCCTGACCCCAGGATAGCCCCCAAGAGCCAGCCCCCCAGACAAGCCAGACCCCAGGCCCCAGCAGCCAGACACCTAGCCCCAGCAGCCAGACCCTTGGCCCCTGCAGCCGGACCCTTGGCCCCAGCAGCCAGACCCTTGGCCCCAGAATTCAGACCACAGGCCCCGGCATCCAGACCGCAGGCCCCAGCATCCAGACCCCAGGGCCCCAGCAGCCAGACCACAGGATCAGCAGCCCAGACCCAGCAGCCAGACACTTGGCCCCAGCAGCCATAACCTTGGCCCCAGCAGCAAGAACCTTGGCCCCAGCAGCCAGGCCCTAGCAGCCAGACCCCAGGACCAGCAGTTCAGCCCCAGCAGCTGTGTGATCAGGCTGCATTCCGTGGGCACTGGTAAGGCTGCATTTCATGGGCACTGGTGGAGCTGCATTTAATTGGCACTGACCAGGCTTCATTTAATTGGCACTGGTAAGGCTGCATTTCATTGGCACTGGTAAGGCTGCATTTTTTTCGGGGGGGGGGGGGTTGCCACCTCCCTGAAATTTGTTTTTGCCGGTTGGGAAGTCTGTATTACCAGTGATACCCACAGTATGTTTGCATGTACTTCTGTAACCTTTTGGCATACTACTTTTCTAAATACAAGAACTTACCTTTCCAAGAAGGGGAAGAAGACACTAACTGGAGATGATGTTTTGCTGCTCACCCCTGGGATGTGAAAACAAAAAAGAAAAAGTCCCCCCAAGAGGGATTGGTGGGGTTTTTAGGCAGCGTTTAGAAAATTCTCTGAAAGATATTGTTATATTCAAAATATGAATCTTTATTAGATTAAAGATGTCGCATGTGACATATAAATGAAGATAAAAATAGGAGACATGGGTCCCAAATGGATAAAACAATACAGAAATTTTAAAACAGATTTACACTAACAGACAAAAAGCTTTTACAACAATATAGTTTACATAACCAAATGTTGGGGGTAAAAGTGAACCTGACGCGTTTCGACCCGTTTTAGTGAGGGTCTTCCTCGAAGGTGGTTTTGTCTGTTTGAAGAGAGAAAGGATAAGAACAATATATTGTAGCAATATTTCATTTGCATATATTTGTCTCCAATTGACCTTTCGCATCGCATAGCATAATATCACATTGTACTGTGAAATATTTACCTAGTGTGTAAATTTCTATAGATTACTCCTTATATGTGACGGGGTTCCCTCTAGGTCGGTGTGCTCCAGGTCCTAGACAACGTCCCGCTATCGCGCCCCCCAGCGGGCGCGCGGCAGATGAGGCGATCCAACAACGGGACCTACGAGGGGTCACATCCAGTGAATAGGCTACCCACGGATCCGTACATGGGCCAAACGGGCAGGGGAAGGGAGGTGGAGTGTACCAGACATTGTCTAATTGTTATGGCAATCTCTTATGATATACATCTAAGTATATGATCTTGGATCCCATGACAGATGTGCAGAACAGGGGACCTCAAGGAGTGTACCAGACATTGTCTAATTGTTATGGCAATCTCTTATGATATACATCTAAGTATATGATCTTGGATCCCATGACAGATGTGCAGAACAGGGGACCTCAAGGAACCCCATTTTCAACCCTTCCTCCCCTTTCCCTTCCCTCCCCTTCCACCTCCCTTCCCCTGCCCGTTTGGCCCATGTACGGATCCGTGGGTAGCCTATTCACTGGATGTGACCCCTCGTAGGTCCCGTTGTTGGATCGCCTCATCTGCCGCGCGGGCGCGATAGCGGGACGTTGTCTAGGACCTGGAGCACACCGACCTAGAGGGAACCCCGTCACATATAAGGAGTAATCTATAGAAATTTACACACTAGGTAAATATTTCACAGTACAATGTGATATTATGCTATGTGATGCGAAAGGTCAATTGGAGACAAATATATGCAAATGAAATATTGCTGCAATATATTGTTCTTATCCTTTCTCTCTTCAAACAGACAAAACCACCTTCGAGGAAGACCCTCACTAAAACGGGTCGAAACGCGTCAGGTTCACTTTTACCCCCAACATTTGGTTATGTAAACTATATTGTTGTAAAAGCTTTTTGTCTGTTAGTGTAAATCTGTTTTAAAATTTCTGTATTGTTTTATCCATTTGGGACCCATGTCTCCTATTTTTATCTTCATTTATATGTCACATGCGACATCTTTAATCTAATAAAGATTCATATTTTGAATATAACAATATCTTTCAGAGAATTTTCTAAACGCTGCCTAAAAACCCCACCAATCCCTCTTGGGGGGACTTTTTCTTTTTTGAACTTACCTTTCCATACCTTTTGTTGTTCTCTGTGTGAGTGTTCTCCCTGTATTGGGTACGCCAGCCCCTGCCCACATAGGTGTCTGTTACAAATCGCTATCTGCTACCTGCATACATCTGTGTAGCATTCATGAATTTACAGTGCCTTGAAAAAGTCATTTTGTCATGTTACAACCAAAAACGTAAATGTATTTTATTGGGATTGGCCCCAGCAGCCAGACCCTAACTAAAATCTAGTGGAACCCATTGCCTTCAGAAGTCACCTAATTAGTAAATGAAGTACACCTGTGTGGAATTAAATCTCAGTATAAATACAGCTGTCCTGTGAACCCCTCATAGGTTTGTTAGAGAAATTAGTGAACAAACAGCATCATGAAGGCCAAGGTACACCCGTCCCCTGAAGATGTGTTTAAACGAAACGTACGTCGAGGCGGTACCTGGTCACTAGGCAAACTACGAGATTCTTCCTACCCGGATAACAAAACCTGATAAGCGAGCAGCCCCAGTGCCGGGTCGGGCACTGTGCAATGTAAGCATCCATTTGGCTTTTATCTTTTATATCATTTTAAATAAACAATATTACGCTATGGCTATGTTTGCTCTTTCTATATGCCCAGTCTGAATCATTGAGGAGGAAGTGTTAACTGTAGATCCCATGCCATCTTACATGTGAGCAGGCACAAACCTGCACAAGCGCGGCTGACCATCTTTTTAATTAAAGTAGTCAAAAAAATCTGGTAAGCAGGTAACTTATACAAACACTATTCGGTGCTTGAGTGCTGAAACCTGTGGTGAAGGGTTGTCTAATATCTTCAGAAGACTTTACTACATCTTGGAAGTCACATCAGTTGGAGTTTTTATCACAATTTCTATTCTGTGGTGTTCAGTCTCCCAAATGGACTTTTCATGTGTTTTGTTATTATTATCTAAATGGGACTTTATAGTTTTTTTTTTTTTGCAATTTTGTTTTTATACACATGCATGTTTGAGCAAACACTTATCATTTATATCTGTAAGTTTATGATCACTGTGGTAGATTGCATTTTAATTTACTTGGGTGCATCTAGGCATCTAAAGTTTATTTTGCCTATTTAAACACCAGTGCCCCTATTCATGGGCGTCCGCAGGTAGGGGCAAGGGGGGTCAAGTGACCCCCCTGGAATCAGGGATCGGATCTTAAATTCAGCACAGTTGTGTCTCTATCGAGGTGCCGCACCCGGGTGCCACCCACCAGTTGGGAGACACCATTAAGGTGCTGTCAAGTGTAGTGTGACTTTGGGCTCTTTTCCCTGCTCAGTCCAGCAGAGAACTTGGCGGTGCTGTGACGGAAGAATGGCGAGCTGCGGGCTATCAGAGGTTTCCCCCGCTCGCCCCACCCATTCTTCTGTCAGGGAGAAGAGACGGCGGCTCTCACCAGGTTCCCCACCCAGCTTCCTGCCCTGCGCCGTTCCTTCCCTATTGGCCATAACTGAGGGCCAATCAAAGGCGACTAGGAGAGGCAAGCTTCATGGGACAGGTAGTCCCAAAAGATTGGCGGCTCCATTTTCCACAGGGAGGAGGCTACAGCTCGATCAAGAGAGAGATTGAGAGACTGCAGCCTGGAAAGAAGCTGAGGGAGAGAGTGCTACAGGACGAGGAGTGTGCTGGGCGGAAGCGAGCCTGCCAGGGCCACAAAAGAGAGTCATGCTGTCCAGCACCACCAGAGAGAGAGCCACACTGGCCAGCACCACCAGAGAGAGAAAGACTGAGCCACTACCAGGGTACAGACATGCTACACTACTGACCAGTGTCGCCCCCGGGGAACGCAGAGTGAACGATCGTCCAGCCGGAGTGAACACTGCTGTAGTTTCGCTGGGTCTGGCCATTACCCATTACTTATCCTAGGGACTGTAATACGTCTGCAGACTCTGACCATAATAATGTTATAATTACATTGTCGAAAAGGGGCGGTGCATGGGTGACCCTAAAATTATGCCCCCCCCTGAAAAAAGTTCTGCGGACGCCCATGCCCCTGTTGTTACATTTTCAAGGTACACACCAGACAGGTCAGGGATGAAGTTGTGGAGAAGTTTAAAGCAGGGTTAGATTAAAGAAAATATCCCAAGCTTTGAACATCTCATGGAGCACTGTTCAAGCATCCAAAATTGGAAAGAGTATGGCACAACTGCAAGACTACCAAGACATGGCCGCCCACCAAAACTGACAGGCCGGGCAAGGAGAGCATTAATCAGAGAAGCAGCAAAGAGGCCCATGCTAGCTCTGGAGAAGCTGCAGAGATCCACAGCTCAGGTGGGAGAATCTGTCCACAAAACAACTTTTAGTCGTTCACTCCACAAATCTGGCCTTTATAGAAGAGTGGCAAGAAGAAAGCCATTGTTGAAAGAAAGCCATAAGAAGACCCGTTTTCAGTTTTCAAGAAGCAATGTGGGGGACACAGCAAACATGTGGAAGAAGGTGCTCTGGTCAGATGAGACCAAAATTGAATTGGCCTGAAAAGAAAAATGCTATGTGTGGTGGAAAACTAATACTGCACATCAGCCTGTACACACCATCCCCACTCTAAAACATGGTGGTGGCAGCATCATGTTGTGGGGATGTTTTTCTTCAGCTGGGACATGAAAGCTGGTCAGAGTTGAGGGGAAGATGAATGGAACCAAATACAGGGCAATCTTAAAAGAAAACCTGTTAGAGTCTGCAAAAGACTTGAGACTGGGGCAGAGGTTAACCTTCCAGCAGGACAATGACCCTAAACATACAGCCAGAGCTACAATGAAATGGTTTAGATCAGTGGTTCTTAACCTCGGTCCTCATTACCCCCAACAGGCCATGTTTTCAGGTTTTTCTTGATCTTGCACGGGTGCTCTAAATCAGTGTCAATGGCTTGGTAATTTGGACAGCTATTTTATCTAAGAGAAATTAACAAAACATGGCCTGTTTGGGGGTAATGAGGACCGAGGTTGAGAACCACTGGTTTAGATCAAAGCATATTCATGTGTTAGAATGACCCAGTCAAAGTCCAGACCTAAATCCAATTGAGAATCTGTGGCAAGACTTGAATATTGCTGTTCACAGACCTCTTCATCCAATCTGACAGAGCTTGAGCTATTTTGCAAAGAAGAATGGGCAAACAATTCACTCTATAGATGTGCAGTATTGACTCGGGGGGGGGGGGGGGGGGGGGGGGGCTGAATACAAATAAACGTCACACTTTTCACATATTTATTTGCAAAACATTTTGAAAACAATTTATTTATCATTTTCCTTCCACTTCACAATTATGTGCCACTTTGTGTTGGTCTATCACCTAAAATCCCAATAAAATACATTTACATTTTTGGTTGTAACATGACAAAATGTGGAAAATTTCAAGGGATGTGAATACTTTTTTAAGGCACTGATGATTTTCAAGTTTGCATTGAACATGAGTATCTAAATTCATCTGCAGTTTTCTCAGCTGGTGAACAAACAGGCTATATTAAGTGGGTAAATGGGCTATATGTGGCCAATTTACCCACCTAAACCTCCAACTGAAGTTTATAAATAAATGTCAGCCAGAATGTCAGCCATTTAGTGGTTGTAGTAATACCACAGCTAAATCATATGACAGATTTCCTTCACTGGAGATCTTAAGTGAGCTGTCATTGTGGTGGTGGGACAATATTGCTGGGTGCCACTTAATACACCATAATTTATCACTGAATGAGATGATTGACACTTGATTTACATTGGTGGGTATTGTTTATTTTATATATACAGTATCTCACAAAAGTGAGTACACCCCTCACATTTTTGGAAATATTTTATTATATCTTTTCATGTGACAACACTGAAGAAATTACACTTTGCGCTACAATGTAAAGTAGTGAGTGTACAGATTGTATAACAGTGTAAATTTGCTGTGCCCTCAAAATAACTCAACACACAGCCATTAATGTCTAAACCGCTGGCAACAAAAGTGAGTACACTCCTAAGCCTTTTTTCCCTCCCCAGTGTCATGTGACTCATTAGTGTTACAAGGTCTCAGGTGTGAATGGGGAGCAGGTGTGTTAAATTTGGTGTTATCGCTCTCACTCTCTCATACTGGTCACTGAAAGTTCGACATGGCACCTCATGGCAAAGAACTATTTGCGGATCTGAAAAAAAAGAACTGTTGCTCTACATAAAGATGGCCTAGGCTATAAGAAGATTGCCACAGCCATAGCCTCCGTTCCCAGTCGATGCCTCTTACAGGGAAACACGTTGGGTGGAGCTACTATCTGTGACGTTACCACGCACCAGCCTGCAGGACAAGGTCCGCAGCTGTGTATGTCTGAATTTTTAATTTTTTCTGTAAAGTGCAATTGTTCAATAAACACTCCTTTACATACTGCACTATGAATGTTCTCCCGTCTTAATATCTCCTTGTGCTGGAGAGCACTCAGCAGGATTTTCAGTAGAGCTGGTAGTATATTAGAAGCATTTCCATATCCAGGCGAAGTTCCTATTACAACAAGTGGAAGGTCTCTCAGTGGAGTTGAAGGAGTGGAACATCGCACTTGGTTTTAATTACAACTAAGCGTTTTTGATCCCCATAATTTGGGATCCATCCCTTTTGGTAAGAGGCTTCATTTTTCATTTGTTGTAAGAGAACATACCGTAGAAAATCATGAATATTCACGATTCTACACAAGAGCACCTATGGATTATTCATTTGAATATTAATGTGGACTATTTATTTTTTTCATATTTTTAGGATTGCGCACTTATTGGTATATACAGTATCTCACAAAAGTGAGTACACCCCTCACATTTTTGAAAATATTTTATTATATCTTTTCATGTGACAACACTGAACAAATTAGACTTTGATGTGAAATTGCATGACCTCCATGCGATTTTTCACCTTTCTATTTTTTTGCCTCTTTGTGGTGTGTTTCCTTCTCTTTGTACTCACCACACCCTTTACTTTTCCAGGCAACAATGGGTGCTGGTTTCCTATCCATGATTATATATGGGAGGAGCCCAGGAATTGTTGGCTGTTTTTTATACCCCAACTGGGAGTCTTGTTCACATTCTAGCTTTTCTCTTCACACATGCACTTCATGTTTCAGAGCGTGTCTCTGTACGATATCACCAGGTAACTATTTCTGATTTCCTCTCCACCACTTAGACTGCACATCCTTTTGTTTCCACTCACTCTTTTCCTTTCGGGGGATTGCATGATTTTCATGCGCTTTTCTACCATTTTCCTTTTTTTTGATTTGGTCTATTTTCAGACGCCTTCTTGCATTTAATTTTCCTATTCAGTTTATTCAACACTCATCACTCACTTTCATAATTCTATTTACTTTCTACAGCCCCAAATAGTTTTTTGTGATCACACATCACAACCTGATGCATGACTGTCCCTTGGAGGGTTGCCTGTTGGGCAGGCTGTCACTTAACATACCATCTCAGCTCTCGGAGGAGATGTTCCCATGTGGGGATATTCATGACCCTCAGTGATGTACCAATTGCACATGGATGCCCTGTAAGTATCATATAGGGTGTTTTACCCCTCTTTTTATATTTTTCACACCCGTGACTATAATAGACCAACTAGAAATGTACAATATATCATTACATAGATACCTTGCACATGTACACACTTTCTCCTGATGAGTGACATCAAGTCACAAAATGTGTTGAGCTAACAGATGACGTGTTAATGCATTATGTATCTGACTATATTCTAATCAAGTGCTAGCCAATTTTGGGATTTTCCATATGTATCATGTGCCATTTATTTTTTGTATTATTTTTGTATTATGTATTGCTGTATGAAATAAAGTTTTTTATTATCTTACTCCATGCAGGTATTGAATTATATGTGTAGTATAGGGATAGGCCCGGTGTTCGATTCGAACCCATGTTCGCCCGCTCAGCGAGCCCAGAACTATTTGGGCCGCTCGCATCATATTCGTGTGATGCGAGCGGCCCGCAATGCACTGCGCCAGTCGCAGTGCATTGCTGGCTGATGATTGGCCAAGCATGCACTGTGACCCGCATGCTTGGCCAATCAAAGAGCCAGCGGCAAGGAGAGACATAATTGGCCACAGGCAGGATGCCTGTGGCCAATTATAGCTCAGGGGGTTTAGTACACGCCCCACATTATAAAAGGCCGCCGCGCCGGCGGCCTCATATATTGTGTTCCAGTGTCAGTTTGCTGACTGCTGACATTATCTGCTGTGATTCTGGGGATTAGTGTGTGCGTGCTGTTAGTACAGCATTGCAGTATCACATCTGGGGGGTGTCTATAGTATGCCTGTGAAGGGGCGCATGTTTCCTGTGCTTAGAACTGTCCTGCACAAAGTGTCATTTTTGCAGGAAAAAAAGCTATTTAAAATCACTCGCGGCTAATGAATTGACGGATCCCGTAACACAGAGAACAGTCATTCATTGAAAGTCATTGATAAAAAAAAAGTTATTGGTAAAAAATTAAAAAAACAAAAATAAAAAAGCATGGGGGACCACCCAAATTCAATAACCAGGCCCTTCAGGTCTGCTATGGATATTAAGGGGAACCTCGGCCAAAAAAAAAATGGCGTGGGGTCCCCCTCAAAATCCATACCAGACCCTTGAGGTCTGGGATGGATTTTAAGGGGAACCCCGGACAAAAAAAAAAAATGGCGTGGGGTCCCCCTCAAAATCGTCCCCACAACCCTGGCCATTGGTTGTGGGGGTCTGCGGGCGGAGGGCTTATCAGAATCTGGAAGCCCCTTTAACAAGGGGACCCCCAGATCCCGCCCCCCGTGTGAAATGGTAAGGGTACCATTTCACCAAAAAAGTGTCAAAAATTGTAAAAATGACAGGAGACGGTCTTTGACAATTCCTTTATTAAAATCTTCTTTCTTCTGGTCTTCCTTCTTCCTTTCTTCATCCTTCGGTTTCTTCATCTTCTCCTTCCGGCATCTTCTTCCATCTTCTTCTTCCATGAATGGGGAGCAGGTGTGTTAAATTTGGTGTTATCGGTCTCACGCTCTCATACTTGTCACTGGAAGTTCAACATGGCACCTCATGGCAAAGAACTCTCTGAGGATCGGAAAAAAGAATTGTTGCTCTACATAAAGATGGCCTAGGCTATAAGAAGATTGCCAGGACCCTGAAACTGAGCTGCAGCATGGTTGCCAAGACCATACAGCAGTTTAACAGGACAGGTTCCACTCAGAACAGGCCTCACCATTGTCGACCAAAGAAGTTGAGTGCACGTGCTCAGCGTCATATCCAGAGGTTTTCTTTGGGAAATAGACGTATGAGTGCACACTGCATCAGATTGGTCTGCATGGCTGTCGTTCCAGAAGAAAGCCTCTTCTAAAGATGATGCACAAGAAAGCCTGCAAACAGTTTGCTGAAGACAAGCAGACTAAGGACATGGATTACTGGAACCATGTCCTGTGGTCTGATGAGACCAAGATAAACGTATTTGGTTCAGATGGTGTCAAGCGTGTGTGGCGGCAACCAGGTGAGGAGTACAAAGACAAGTGTGTCTTGCCTACAGTCAAGCATGGTGGTGGGAGTGTCATGGTCTGGGGCTGCATGAGTGCTGCCAGCACTGGGGAGCTACAGTTCATTGAGGGGATCCATGAATGCCAACATGTACTGTGACATACTAAAGCAGAGCATGATCCCCTCCCTTTGGAGACTGGGCCGCAGAGCAGTATTCCAACATGATAACGACTTCAAACACACCTTCAAGATGACCACTGCCTTGCTAAAGAAGCTGAGGGTAAAGGTGATGGACTTTAATGGCTGTGTGTTGAGTTCTTTTGAGGGGACTGCAAATTTACACTGTTATCCAAGCTGTACACTCACTACTTTGTGTTGTCACATGAAAAGATATAATAAAACATTTACAAAAACAATGTAACAATGATGTGGGTGTAATTATTTACTATTTTTTTCTAATAAGAAACAACTGGTATTATGTACCCCATACATATTCATGTGATAAGTCGTTTCCCCCCTCCAGGCCACCACATCCCTTTTGGGTATGTAAATCCAACTTCATGTTGTCCAGCAGTGTAGATCCACATTATCAGTCATAATGAGGGATGTGCAACGATACTAACCAGCCACCGTGACAATGCTTCCCTGCTGCTACTCCCTTCACAAATGACAGCTCCCCAGTGCTATAGGAATGTAAACACAGCAGTGGGGATCCTGGGTGATGCCATTGACAAAATACAGTCCTGACCATATTTGGTCAATGATGTCACCCAGAATCCCTGCCCATTTGTTTACAAACAATCTGGTGAGATCTGTCATTTGGAGGTGGTAGTTCTACCGCCTCTAAATGACAGATTTTCTGGTTTATTGACAAATGCATTTTTAACAAAAGCTTGCAAGCTGGTGTTGAAAGGGCCCGAAAAAAGTTTCAGCTCCCATAGACGTCGGTGGGGTTCAGAAATTTGCTTGGGTTTTGCAGATATTTTGCTGAGTTCACTGCAAATAAAACTTTGACGGATTCGTTCATCCCTACAAATATTTGCTAAATATTAAGTGGAGAATAGGGTGTGTTATTGAAAAAAAAAAATGTAACTTGTAAAAGCAGCTACTCTTTCAAATGTTTAGAAATGAAAAAGGACTACAGTTAGCCCTATGTTGTAAATCGCTGCTCAAACTGTTGGCGCTATATAAATCCTATATAATAATAATAAATAATAATTAATTATTAATTGCATTTTTAGAGCAAGCCAATTAAATCTTAACTCCAGGCAAACAGCTAAATATACTGTTGAAATGCATATATGTGGGATGTGTAACGGATTTGTAATTCTGTTCAGCCAGTTTTGTATTCTAGCACTTTGGCACACATGATTGAAAAACATATACTATGGGGGTTATTTACGAAAATGAAATCCACTTTGCACTACAAGTGCTAAGTGCACTTGAAAGTGCACTGAAAGTGCACTTGGAAGTGCAGTCGGTGTAAATCTTAGGGGTAGATCTGAAATGAGGGGAAGCTCTGCTGATTTTATCATCCAATCATGTGCAAGCTAAAATGCTGTTTTTTATTTTCCTTGCATGTCCGCCTCGGATCTACAGCGACTGCACTTCCAAGTGCACTTTCAGTGCAATTTCAAGTGCACTTTGCACTTGTAGCGCAAAGTGGATTTGCCTTTCATAAATAATCCCCTATATTTCAATTGATTTACTTGACAAAGGATTTGCAGTTTCATTCAGCAATTGTGTTTTTACACATCTGTGCCAGACAGCACACCCAGAATTGACTGCTTTATTTCCTGATTTCGATGTGCAGCTTCCTAGGTAACCTGCCTGCTAAATGGACATTGTAATTGACAGAACAATGATGCTGACTCATTGTTCAGTGGAAAGGTTTGAGAGAAGAAAAAGAAGCTATAAAGTCGAATCCAGATTCTAACAGTAATTGCAAATGTTGGCAGTGTTTTCCAATTCCAGCAGTTTCAGATTAGTTGGCATAAATCACTATTAGTATCGACTATCCACATACACCATACATCAACTAGAGATGACCAAAATAATGGGACAAATCTGGAAATCCCATCAGACGCCATCTTTCAGTAAATCATAATTCAATGCAATTGCACAGGAACATTTGTGTAATCTGGATATATTCGTGCACATCATGATTCCCGATTGCCTGGATTCATTCATTATCTGCTTCTTTGCAGGCACAGTAGGTCGGCCTGTACATAGTCAGGCAAACAAGTCATTTGCATTGCACTGAAAGCAATGCTCATTTGTAAATCAATTTGCTCTTTGTGCCCCACTATGGTTTATGCCTGTTACCTCTTCACTCTGATATACTGCAAGCAAGGTGATATTTTTCCAATATCTTCAAGGGACAAATTGACATTATTAAAAAAATGTTGGTATTAACTAGAAGCATATAATTATTGAAACACAGGAAGAAATTACATTTATGCAAATTGGCAAGTTTTTTATTGAGAAGATGACACTCCATTTTGTTATACAAGTTGTTCTATGAGGAAATATTACAGGAACTTAAAGAGGAAGTAAAGCCTCCTCACCAAAAAAAAAAAAACGGAACTGCAAGGCAAAGGCATAATGAGCTAGTATGCATAGCATACTAGCTCATTATGAATAACTTACCTGAGAACGAAGCCCCCAAAGCGGTCTTCATCCACGATATTCTCCGGCGCCATCAATACTGGAGTGACTTCCGGGTCTCGTCGCTCCAGCGCTGTGATTCGCTGGAGCGGCGATGACGTCACGCCCGCGCATGCGCAGGAAAGCGGCATATCGCCGTGAACTCGGCCTGCACAGTGCGCCTGCGTGCCGCTGTCTAGGGCGCATGCGCCGTAGACAGCGATGCCTCCTTTTTTTTCTAAATATCTCCTAAACCATGTAGGTTTAGGAGATATTTATTGGACCTACAGATAAGCCTTAATCTAGTGCTTTGAAAGTGCTTTGGAAGGGTTTACTTCCACTTTAATGTATTCTCTCTTCAAGAGAGGTGATTAAGGGGGATATGGGCAACATATGTAAATACATAAGTGGTCCATATAGTGAACTTGGTGTAGGTATTTACTTTTAGGTCATTACGGAGGACAAGGGAGCACTCTTTACATCTGGAGGAAAAGATATTTAACCTTCACATAGGGAAAGGCTTCTTCACAAGAGGAGCTGTGAAAATGTGGAATAGACTTCCTCAAGAACTGGTTCTGGCCAGCTCAGTAGATTGTTTTAAAAAAGAACTGGATGCATTCCTAAATATACAAAATATACCTGGATACAAATTTTTAGAGGTAATAAAGTCAGGGGTAGTTGATCCAGAGAATATCTGATTGCCTAGTAGGAGAACTGGAAGGAAATGTTTTTCCCCTACTGGAGTGAATTGGATCATGCTTTATTGGGATTTTTTTATCTTCCTCTGGATCAACTGTGGGTAACCGATAGTGTATATGGAGGTTTCTTATTTGTGTTGGATTTTTTTCTGTATTTTTTTTTTTTTTTTTGGTTGAGCGAGATGGACTTGTGTATTTTTTTCAACCTGACAAACTATGTAACTATGTGTTAAAGGCAAAGTTCAATTTCTTTTTCTAAATTCCAGCTTTTACTATGTACCAATATAGCATTACTGTAATTTACTTTTTTGCAAAGAAGAAAAAATGGAAAATTGTATACTTACCTTCCGTAATTTTCCTTTCCTGTTGCATCACATGGCAGCATACACACATATGGGTTGTGGCTCCGCCCCCACAACCTGATAGGACCGCGTAGCTATTAAACCTTGAGAGGGCCCCCCGCCCCCACATTCTCAGTATCCAGATACCTCACCTCAGCGGGTGGGTATTTGTATGCTGCCATGTGATGCAACAGGAAAGGAAAATTATGGAAGGTAAGTATACAATTTTCCGTTTTCCTGTCGCATCATGGCAGCATACACATATAGGGAATAACACACAAACTGGGTGGGGCTGAGCAAAACAAGGTTTATTTACAAGGAATTGAGGAATTGGACTGTATGATTGCCCTTCCAAATTCTGCCGTGGACAGCCTGGCGGTGTCCACCTTATAGTGTGACATAAAGGTGCTTTTTGAAGACCAAGTGGCTGCTTTACAGATAGTTTCCGATGAGACCCTGCAGAAAGCCGCCCAGGAGGTCGCCACTGCCCTCGTGGAATGTGCCCTGAAGACCTCCGAAACGGGAAGGCCTTGAAGAGTAGGCTCTTTTAGTTGTCTTAATCTAGGAGGTGACTGAGCATCTGATGCTGACTGACCCTGCCTTAGGCCACGCTGGAACCGAGAACATATTTCAGCTTTCCTAAGTGAGAAGGTAGCTGCCAAACAGGCCACCAGCCTTAGCTCAACATCCAGGGGATGTGGTTCTCTCACTCAACCAAGAAAATACAGCAAATTTACTTTCTGGTTAAATTGGAAGGAGAAAGACACCCCATGGATAAAAGCAGTCTGGATTTTAAGGACCATTCTGTTCTGTCCAGGTATAATGTTAAGTGAGGCTCCTTGAGTACAAAGCCTGCAGTTCTGACATCCTTCACAGAGGTTGTAGCAACCAGAAATATGGTATTTAGGGTTGCAGAGTGTAGTCAATTCTGTAGGATAGAAATGAGGCCTTGATGGAAATGGGGACCATAAGCAAGTTCCACATAGGGAACAAATGGTTTCCTGTGAGGCCTATAACTTCATGCAAGCCTTTTAAGAATTGCATCATTAAAGGGTAAGGACTACTTAGACCTCTGCAAGTGCAGACAAAGCCGAACTTTGAGCTTTTAAACATATTTGAACCTATGCCCCATGATTAGCCCCAGTTGTAAGAACTGTGGAACCTTGGCTGGTTTAGGTGATAAAGGACTCCACGCTTCGCTGTGTGAGATCTGTATAATTTTCCCATAGTCTTAGGTAAATCTTATTCATGAAGATCTCTAGATTGACAAGGTAGGCACTACCTTCACTATGCATAATTGACCTGGTAGCCACTGCCTCTCAACTTCCATGCCATCAAAAGTAGTCTCTTGGAGCTGGATGGAAAAAAAAAAAACTCTCCATGAGAGAGCGAATCCGTCATTACTGGAAGCAGTGGTGATTCAATGATTAAGAGCAGGAGAGAGAGACACTAGAGCCTCCCAAGCCAAAAATTGTATATTTGCAATTATTGATACAGGAAGCTCCGCTGACAGCCTAAGGATTCTACCCTTCCACTGTTGTCTAGGCATAATACAAATCTTGCTGCTCTTGCTAAAAAAGGAGTGAATGACAGAAGTGCTTTGAACACTACTCGGTTGAAGAAAATGCAATACTATTCCTCATAAGCTTAACATCCCATAACCTTTCTAGGTGGGGTCTGATGTCATAATGTTCCGTCTGAAAACAATTGGTCAGTTACGAAAAACCAAGGATACTCAGGCATTGTTCTGCTGGAAGAGACTTCACTCCCAATGCATCTTTTGCTTTCTCTGTCAGAGGATGGAAATTACCTTGTTTCAGTTCTACTGAATTTTTCCTGTCGCTATTGCAGACAGTAAGACCTTTGTGAATGCCCTGGGGGAGATGTACAGACCGAAGGGGAGGAACTCACTGGTAAAGGAATTGAGGATGAATTGGGACAAGTAGGTGTCTGATAAACCTACAGGAGAATCCTGCCTCCCAGATTTATGAATAATATAATTGATTGGAGGTTTCCCATCTTGCACAACTCTAACTTCCTGTGCTGCTTGTAAAAAAATTAATTTTTTATTTTTCTAGGAACAGAGGGGAACCAAATCCTCATCTCCTCTGGTTATCCAGAACCTTAACGATTGCTTGTTTTTTTTTTTTTCGATACAGCTACAAACTGGAACAGAATTTTTTACTTTTCCATCAACTCTGGTAGCCTGGCTGACTGGAAGAGATTGAAAGGTGGACTTCCCACCTGTCAATGTTATATGGTCTTTATGCTCATTGAATTATCCCCCTGCATGGGTGAGTTTTCATGTTATACTTTTTTGATAAAAAATTATTGTAACTAGAAAGGCGGACCTCCCCTGAACTTCCACCAACGTCACGCCAATATAGCTGATATGGCCCACTGATCCTGAAGGTTTTCCCTCCAGGTGTGTGCATAAAGCTTTGCACAGGCACCCCCTGGATTAGTGCACCCTTAGAAGGGACTTCCGCTGTACTCCTAGGACAGGAGCCTTAGATCTTTTAAGGCTTCAATAATGAAGATTGGGTACTTCTCCAGTTAGTTTACTAATCTTCCCCCACCCCCCCCCCCCCCCCCCCCCCCCGTAGGATTGTGCCTCCTGGTGTCTACTTGGGAGTCGCCACCTTTATGCTGGACCCATGAGTTTTCTGTTTTTTTGTCAGATGATATTCGCCCTGACCCTCTAATGGTCACCCTTGAGATGGCTGTATCCTGTCTACTCCCGAATAGATTGGATCCGTGTTCTGGGGTCTTACACCATTTTTTTTTTTTTTTTTTGCGGGATCGACCAACCATGGCTTCAGCCATAATGCACTCCTTGCCGTGACCGCGGGAAACACCGCTCTTGAAAAACGTCAATTGACGTCTGAAACATTCACCACAGAGTATGCCGCCAATTCCAGCTCCTACAAAGCTGTTACCGCCTTGTCTCTTTACTTTTTCCAGACGGGCTTATTTAAAGGGTTACTCCACTTTTTTAATCTGCAGGGCTGCAATTTTCCTGTTTGTATGACTGGTTTCACTGATTTTCCCAGAAGTCTGCGTCAAGATAAGTCAGATTTTTTGGCATCCACTGCAATAAAAAAAAAAATTTCATTTTTGATAAGATATTCCCAGTAGGGATGCAGACCCTGCCACTTTCCCAGCCGGTTGACAATTCTGAAACCACTCCCATTAGACTCATTCAGCACATGGGTTGGTTATTGCTGATGTGCCAGTACCTGCAGATGCTACAGTATGTAGGAGCACTTCAGATCTAGATATAATTTTCAGACTAGAGCCTCCTTGAATGTGACATGTCTTGCCAGCTACATTCATGATGCATCCATCATTGGAGTAGACTGCAGCAGGTTGACCTCTAGCTCTTTCAGGGTATACAGTGGATAGCCTGTTTAGGAGGGCATTTTTTCTCTTACCCTTTTCAATTATTCCTGGATTAACTCTTCCAGTTGTTAAGTGAAGGAAATTAGTACCTTTTAACCTTGTGGAGAGTTTCCTCCACTTCAACCCAGGCAATTGTGTCCTTAGCTGCCCCTGCAAAAAAGTCTCTATTGGGCAATCTTCAAAGCTTGTGCAAGCTTTCGTATTTGGACACCACCTACTGGTTCTGGTTGGAAGCGCTATGCAATTTATGCATTGTAGCTTATCAAGCAATGACTTTCCACCACAAATGCAGCAACCATTAGGGTAGGCTGGTAATTTGTGGTGTTTGTAAACGGGGAGCAAACAAAATGAGAGGTGAGATGATGACATTGATCAATCTTGCCTATATGTCTGCCCTTTTGATAAACGGTGACTGTTCTGGCTTTAGCAGGCTCTCTTCATCTTGAGGTCCTTGCAGGGCTGTATAGTGCTTGTTCATTTGACACACTAGCTTGGCGGGCAATGACTTTCCACAACAAATGCAGCGATTATTAGGGCTGGTAGTTCTGGTTGGAAGCGCTATGCAATTTATGCACTGTAGCTTGTCAAGCAATGACTTTTCACCACGAATGCAGAGACCATTAGGTCTGGTAATCTGTGGTGTTTGTAAATGGGGAGCAAACAAAATGAGAGGTGAGATGATGACATTGATCAATCTTGCCTGTATGTCTGCACCAGTGCCAATCCTGACCTCCCTGGGGCCCTAAGCAAAATTCTGCTGAGGGGCCCTCTACCTGACCGGTGATGCCGTGAGCTATGTAAACCATTTGCCATTGCCACACAGTCACACCTGACACTTCAGCGCTCCCAATACAATCCTCCCTCCTTCAAACAAAACAGTCAAAGAATAAGTACAACAAAATAGAACAGACATGTATACAATATATATATATATATATCATTACATATCTGAGTGTGGATCCCCCACTTACATCAGGGTCCCCAGAGAGCCACCCCTTACATCAGGATCCCCAGAGAGCCCCCCCTTACATCAGGATCCCCAGAGAGCCACCCCTTACATCAGGATCCCCAGAGAGCCCCCCCCTTACACCAGGGTCCCCAGAGAGCCCCCCCTTACACCAGGGTCCCCAGAGAGCCTCCCCTTACACCAGGGTCCCCAGAGAGCCTCCCCTTACACCAGGGTCCCCAGAGAGCCCCCCCCCTTACACCAGGGTCCCCCCTTACACCAGGGTCCCCAGAGAGCCTCCCCTTACATCAGGATCCCCAGAGAGCCCCCCCTTACACCAGGGTCCCCAGAGAGCCTCCCCTTACACCAGGGTCCCCAGAGAGCCTCCCCTTACACCAGGGTCCCCAGAGAGCCTCCCCTTACACCAGGGTCCCCAGAGAGCCTCCCCTTACACCAGGGTCCCCAGAGAGCCCCCCCTTACACCAGGGTCCCCAGAGAGCCTCCCCCTTACACCAGGGTCCCCAGAGAGCCTCCCCCTTACACCAGGGTCCCCCCCTTACACCAGGGTCCCCAGAGAGCCTCCCCTTACACCAGGGTCCCCAGAGAGCCTCCCCTTAAACCAGGGTCTCCAGGGAGCCTCCCCCTTACACCAGGGTCCCCAGAGAGCCTCCCCCTTACACCAGGGTCCCCAGAGAGCCTCCCCCTTACATCAGGGTCCCCAGAGAGCACCCCCCTTACATCAGGGTCCCCAGAGAGCACCCCCCTTACATCAGGGTCCCCAGAGAGCACCCCCTTACATTAGGGTCCCCAGAGAGCACCCCCCCTTACATCAGGGTCCCCAGAGAGCCTCCCCTTACACCAGGGTCCCCAGAGAGCCTCCCCCTTACACCAGGGTCCCCAGAGAGCCTCCCCCTTACACCAGGGTCCCCAGAGAGCCTCCCCCTTACACCAGGGTCCCCAGAGAGCCTCCCCTTACACCAGGGTCCCCAGAGAGCTCCCCCTTACACCAGGGTCCCCAGAGAGCCTCCTCCTTACACCAGGGTCCCCAGAGAGCCTCCCCCTTACATCAGGGTCCCCAGAGAGCACCCCCTTACATCAGGGTCCCCAGAGAGCACCCCCTTACATCAGGGTCCCCAGAGAGCACCCCCCTTACATCAGGGTCCCCAGAGAGCACCCCCTTACATTAGGGTCCCCAGAGAGCACCCCCCTTACATCAGGGTCCCCAGAGAGCATCCCTATAAAGCCCCTCCTTACATCGGGGTCCCCAGAGAGCCCCCCATACATCAGTGTCCTCAGAGAGCCTCCCTACTTACATCAGGGTCTGCAGCATTGCCCTTTACATCAGAGTTCCCCCTTGCACTGTAAGGTGGAATCCTGCATACTATGATGTAAAGGGGAACTCTGGGACTGTGGGGAGGACTCTGGTGACCAGAGAAAGAAAACACTAAGATAAGGGGGTTTACTGATAAGGGGGAAACTTTTATATCAGTGCCCCCTTACAATATTGTATTGACCCCCCCTAGACTGGCCTGGCGGTGCTGTCACTGACCTCCTCTCAGGTGCATCGTGCAGGGCTCAGTCAGTCGGCTCCAGCTTGGTGGCTCTGGTTTTATCCCATAGTTTCCTCTCCACAGTCCATACATGTCTGACTTCTCCCATGACCCCCATCCTGGCTGCGCTCCCTCTCTTGACTCAGGGGAGGTCAGAGGCTGCGGATGGGACAGGGGAGGTCAGAGGCTGTGGGGGGAGGGCAACAGGAGAGGTCAGAGGCTGCGGGGGAGGGCAACAGGAGAGGTCAGAGGCTGCGGGGGGGCAACAGGAGAGGTCAGAGGCTGCAGGGGGGGCAACAGGAGAGGTCAGAGGCTGTGGGGGGGCAACAGGAGAGGTCAGAGGCTGCGAAGGGGGGGGACAGGAGGTCAGAGGCTGCGAAGGGGGGGGACAGGAGGTCAGAGGCTGCGAAGGGGGGGACAGGAGGTCAGAGGCTGCAAGGGGGGGACTGGAGGTCAGAGGCTGCAGGGGGGCGGACAGGAGGTCAGAGGCTGCAAGGGGGGGACAGGAGGTCAGAGGCTGCAGGGGGGGACAGGAGGTCAGAGGCTGCGAAGGGGGGGGGACAGGAGGTCAGAGGCTGCGAAGGGGGGGGGACAGGAGGTCAGAGGCTGCAGGGGGGGGACAGGAGGTCCGAGGCTGCAAAGGGGGGGACAGGAGGTCAGAGGCTGCGAAGGGGGGGGGACAGGAGGTCAGAGGCTGCAGGGGGGGGACAGGAGGTCCGAGGCTGCGAGGGGGGGACAGGAGGTCAGAGGCTGCGAGGGGGAGGGGGCCCAGGAGGTAAGAGGCTGCGAGGGGGAGGGGGCCCAGGAGGTAAGAGGCTGCGGAGGGGGCGTTTTATTTTTAAAAATGGCGCCACTTGGCGCCATCGTGTCACTGGTGCCGCTGCCGCCACTGTGAGGGCAGCGGCGCCTGAAAAAAAAAGATGGCCGCGGGGGCCGACATGCAACTGCGCATGCGCCCGCCTTTCCGAAAATTGCCGAGCCCGCGCGCCCGCCTTTCCGAAAATTGCCAAGCAGCGGCAACAGCGCTGGCACATGCGCAGTAGCCCGACATGCAAAAAATTCCATAAAACAACATTTAGAACTCACATTTGTTACTAGTGATGATATCAGTGCCTGAGCCTGTTCAGATCCCCAACCTGGAAAGCTCTAGCCAGGAAATACAGAGGCCGCATCACTTCCTGCCTCTCATGCTCAGAGTATACTTGCACTGTTGCAGCCATCTTGGAAATGGCAAACGCCCAAAACACAGAGAAAGAAGTAAAAGGCATATAGAAAGCAAAGGAAACGCTGTCACTTACGTCAAAGCTTGTTTAAAGCTTTCTTTGAGAAGCCTGCACCACCAGAATGGGGCTCCAACCATATAGCTCATTTAGAGGCTGTACAGGAAGGACTTCCACCCAGGAGAGGCTGAAATATGCCCCCCCCCCAGACCACCAGAATGGGGCTCCAACCATATAGCTCATTTAGAGGCTGTACAGGAAGGACTTCCACCCAGGAGAGGCTGAACCTGGCTGGGGCGTCAAACGGTAAGGGATACTTGCGATTTCAGTCCTGATCAGGTGAGGAAAAAAAGGAGAATGTGGGGGCGGGGGCCCTCTCGGGGTTTAATAGCTACGCGGTCCTATCAGGTTGTGGGGGCGGAGCCACAACCCATATGTGTGTATGCTGCCATGATGCGACAGGAAAGCTTTCTATTTATCCTACACAGACTTTACCTCAGTGTCCAGATTGTTGTATAAAAAAAATCAATTTTCAAACACTCATATGAAATTTCAAATCTTTCGTAAATGAGGTAAGTGAGAGATAAGCACATTGGAATGGCTGGGCCAGAAATAAAAAAAAAGGATTTTATCTGACAATTTAATACTTATGTTACACAGATTAGTAAGCACAGAGTAACATTTAAGCCTCATACATACGATCGGACTTTGTACAAACTTTCCTGTGGATTTTTGTACAAAGGGCGTTGGCCGTAAACTTGTATTGCATACACACGATCAGACTTTTTAGGCAACAAAAACAAACGTAGTGATGTTTCAACATACTGACGACACTTCAAAAGAGGACATTAAATTACTCCAGCGACACCCTTTGGTCAACTTCTGTATTGTTGTCTGTTCTTTTGCATTGGTTCTGAGCATGCGTGTTTGTACTTTGTACAAAAGTCCGATGGTTTTGTGTACCCAAGATCAGACTTTGCTCCATCTGACTTTTGTTGCCAGAAAGTTTGTCCGTTCGCACAGCCAACAAAAGTCAGGTGAAAACCGAAAAAGTTTGTCCGATGGAGCATACACACGGTCAGATGTTGCCTTAAAACAGCTAATTTGCATGTTTGTTGTCAAAAGGTCAGATCGTATGTGCGGACCTTAGATATCTATATATACAGTATCTCACACAAGTGGGTACACCCCTCACATGTTTGTAAATATTTTAATATATCTTTTCATGTAACAACACTGAAGAAATTACACTTTGCTACAATGTAAAGTAGTGAGTGTACAGCTTGTATAAACAGTGTAAATTTGCTGTCCCCTCAAAATAACTCAACACACAGTCATTAATGGCTAAACTGCTGGCAACAAAAGTGAAAATGTCCAAATTGGGTCCAATTAGCCATTTTCCCACCTGGTTTCATGTGACTTGTTAGAGTTACAAGGTCTCAGGTGTGAATGGGGAGCAGGTGTGTTAAATTAGGTGTTATCACTCTCACTCGCTCATACTGGTCACTGGAAGTTCAACATGGCACCTCATGGCAAAGAACTCTCTGAAGATCTGAAAAAAAGAATGGTTGCTTTTCATAAAGATGGACCAGGCTATAAGAAGATTGCCAAGACCCTTAAACTGAGCTGTAACATGGTGGTCATGTGACTCATTTGTGTTAAGGTCTCAGGTGTGAATGGGGAGCCGGTGTGTTTAACTGGAAGTTCAACATGGCACGTCATGGCAAAGAACTCTCTGAAGATCTGAAAAAAAGAATTGCTGATCTACATAAAGATGACCTAGGCTATAAGAAGATTGCCAAGACCCTGAAACTGAGCTGCAGCATGGTGGCCAATACCATACAGCGGTTTAAAAGGACAGAGTCCACTCAGAACAGGCTTCACCATGGTCGACCAAAGAAGTTGAGTGCACATGCTTTTCATCATATCCAGAGATTATCTTTGGGAAATAGACGTATGAGTGCTGCCAGCATTGCTGCAAAGGTTGAAGGGGTGGGGGGACAGCCTGTCAGTTCTCAGACCATACGCTGCACACTGCATCAAATTGGTCTGCATGGCTGTCGTCCCAGAAGGAAGCCTCTTCTAAAGATGATGCACAAGAAAGCCCGCAAACAGTTTGCTGAAGACAAGCAGACTAAGGACATGGATTACTGGAACCATGTCCTGTGGTCTGATGAGACCAGGATAAACGTATTTGGTTCAGATGGTGTCAAGCATGTGTGGCAGCAACAAGGTGAGGAGTACAAAGACAAGTGTGTCTTGCCTACAGTCAAGCATGGTGGTGGGAGTGTCATGGTCTGGGGCTGCATGAGTGCTGTCGGGACTGGGGAGCTACAGTTCATCGAGGGAACCATGAATGCCAACATGTACTGTGACATACTAAAGCAGAACATGATCCACTTCGAAGACTGGGCCGCAGGGCAGTATTCCAACATGATAACGACCCCAAACACACCTCCAAGAAGACCACTGCCTTGCTAAAGAAGTTGAGGGTAAAAGTGATGGACTCTGGCCAAGCATGTCTCCAGACCTAAACTCTATTGAGCATCTGTGGGGCACCTCAAACAGAAGGTGGACTAGCGCAAGGTCTCTAACATCCACCAGCTCTGTGAGGAGGGGGGGGGGGGAACTCCAGTGGCAACCTGTGAAGCCCTGGTGAACTCCATGCCCACGAGGCTTAAGGCAGTGCTGCAAAATAATGGTGGCCCCCAAAAAATATTGACACTTTGGGGCCAATTTGGAAAATTTTCACTTAGGGGTGTACTCACTTTTGTTGCCAGCCAGTGTGTTGAGTTATTTTGAGGGGACAGCAAATTTACACAGTTATACAAGCTGTACATTCACTACTTTACATTGTAGCAAAGTGTCATTTCATCAGTGTTGTCACATAAAATATTTACAAAAATATCCACCAATGTAAATCCAGTGTCAATCATGTCATTCAATGATGCAATATATATATATATATATATATATATATATATATATATATATATAAAAGCCTTTTTTTAATTTTTACATTTTAATTAAAGTGATTACATAATCTCTGTTGCCAGCCGCATAAGAGGCTTAAAGAGGTGGGGAGGAGAAACAGCAGTTTACTAATCTTCGCAGTGAATGGCTGTGCAGCAGGGGCGTGTCAGTACAAATCTGATCATTGGAGGACAGGCTGTTCTCCCAGCTCAAACCAGAAAACTAACCACGCTGGGATGGATGTGCTCTAATGCTTAGTGAGGTCAGTTTGTAACAGGAAAGCAGGGGAACTGGCAGGATCACTAGGTATTTCACATAAAGGAAGAAATACAAAGATAACAGCATATTTTTAACCACCTGATTACTTTGGACTTAAACCCCCCTCGTGACCAGACCAATTATCAGCTTTTGGCGCTGACGCACTTGGAATGACAATTGCGCGGTCATACAACACTGTACCCAAATGAATTTTGAATTTTTACCATTTTTTTCCCCACAAATAGAGCTTTCTTTTGGTGGTATTTAATCACAGCTGGGGTTTTTATTTTTTGCTAAACAAATAAAAAAAAGATGGAAAATTAAAAAATAAAATAAAATCATGTTTAATAGTTTGCTATAAAATTTTGCAAACAGGTAATTTTTCTGCTTCATTGATATGCGCTGATGAGGCGGCACTGGTGGGCACTGATAGGCTGCACTGGTGGGCACTGATAAGCTGCACTGGTGGGCACTGATAGGCTGCACTGGTGGGCACTGATAGGCTGCACTGGTGGGGACAGATAAGTCAGTACTGATGGGCACAGCAAAGATGGCACTGATGGGCACGGATGGGTGGCACTGATGGGCACTGATAGATGGCACTGATGGGCACTGATAGGTGGCACTGATGGGCACTGGTAGGGGACACTGATGAGCACTGGTAGGTGACACTGATGTGCAGCACTGGCACTGTGGGCACTGACAGATGGCACTGTGGGCACTGACATATGGCACTGTGGGCACTGACATATGGCACTGTGGGCACTGACAGGTGGCACTGTGGGCACTGACAGGTGGAGCTAGTGGGCACTGACAGGTGGAGCTAGTGGGCACTTTTATTATCTAAAGGAGGGCACCATGGACCCTGGGCATATTGCAGTGAGAGGGACTGATGTCCCTCTCACTGCCGCCGGTGATCGGCTTTTTTTTTTCTCCTCGCGCTATCAGCGCGAGCAGGAAAAAAAGCTGATTACCGGCTCGGTTATTTTCACATGATCAGCTGTCATTGGCTGACAGCTGATCACGTGGTAAGGGGTCGGGATCGACCCCTTACTCGGATCTGTGATCCAGCGAGTCTCACAGAGCGCGCCGCGCGCGCCCTTCAGGGGCACGCAGGCAGCTCGTTGCCGGGCCGACGTCAATAGACGTCGTCCCGGCACATCAGATCCGCGCTGTAGCCGTCATTTGGCTATTGCGTGGGTCTAAGGTGGTTAAGCACAAGTACACGGTACAACAGACACACATCGGATATATACAATTTTAGTGTAACATATTCTTTAAAGGGGAGGTCCAGTTAAAAATAAAAGTCAGCAGCTACAAACACTGTAGCTGCTGACTTTTAATAAGGACACTTACCTGTCCAGGGAGCCAGCGATGTCGGCCGCCCGAGGCCGATCTGTCCACCGGATCGGGTGCCAGCGCCGCCATCTTAACAATGGGAAACAAGCAGTGGAGCCTTGCGGCTTCACTGCCCATTTCCTACTGCGCATGCGCAAGTCGCAGAACGCTTTGTGAATGGGGCGAGCTGTGTTCTGGGACACACACAGTTCCCAGAACACAGCGTGCCCCATTCCCCAGAAGACAACGAGAGGAGGAGAAGACTGAAGATCACTGCGGTGTCGGAAGTGGCAGATTAGGGCGATCTGCCTAGCAACAGCCATTTCTGGTAAGTTTAAAAAAAATGTTTTTTTTATTTTATTTTTTTCATTGCAATTTTTTTTAGGGTGGACCTCCCCTTTAATAAGGATACTGTACATACATTGATATCAAGTGAGACTGAATCTTTCCCATAAAGAATCTAAGACTAGATATTCTATTGAATCTTTAACTCTGATAAAACACTGATATCTATTCAACGACTTACAGTGAAGGTTTCATATATGATTTACAACCATTAACTATCATTGTTGCAGGGCAGAAATGAGTCCCAACTGTGTAAATGTTCCTGTTTTTAATTTGTAAAAAAAAAAAATTGTGAAAGATCATGCAACTTTTCTTATAAGCTGAAACGCATGAAAATGTGATAAAAGGTTATGAACTCAAAAAATGGAAAAAAAAACGCGGTCTGTCAGGCTGTCCTGATAAGCTGGCACAAACGCGGTCTGTCAGGCTGTCCTGATAAGCTGGCACAAGTGAGTATTTGCATAGGTAGAAAATATAATGGTGTTAACTGCAGTCTAATCAGCTGTACAGAGTTATGATGTTATTCATAAGGCAAGAAATGCAATCACATGTTCAAATCAACCCTAGATAACCCTAGCATTAACCCAGGGTTAAATGCTTGCCTAAGCCACCTAGAGATTTTATCCGCGCCATTTAAAAAAAAGCTTTTTTATTATTTTTACCTCCTGTTTGAGATTGAAAAATCCCAAAATAAAATACCTCTTGTCTGGAGTTACACTATGAGGAGTTGCCTCCTTTTTTCCCTTTTTTTCTTTTTCCCCTTGTGAGCTACCCACGCCAGAGAGTACTACCCAAAGTCCTTCCACCTTTCCTTCTTGGAATTGGACAGTCTGCCGGGGGTGAGTATTGGAGGTTCTCACTGCCTCAGAAAAGGAAGCCTTCCAAAGGACACGTTTGTCTGCAACACTACCCTGATATATCCGGTGGATCTGGTATAAGCTCGTTTGACTCACCACCGAGAGGTCTGTGAGTCCACCTGATCTGGTAAGGGTATCTCGATTATTCCATGTCTATATTTTAAGGAGAACTGTCTCAGAGAAGGTTGATTCCTCTTGAAGCCAGAATTTATTATAACCATCAGTTATCACCTTGGGACTGCATCATTATAGGCCTTCTTTACCACCCTGCGATTCCATTCATAAAATCCCTCCCATGGTTGTCTGTGGACTCACGTAATATTAATGGTGGAATACAGCGGACCAGTACAACACTATCAGTGGAATATACTCTTGGGGTCACCTTACCCTGTGGACATGACCCACTGATTGCTGTGTGCATTACAATTGGTTGACCATAGAATTGATGAGCCTTCTCCCCAAAATAGAGTGTTTCACTCACTATATCTGCTATTTCTTTTATTTTGTAAATTTATATGTTTATGTCATGTTTCTTATCATGTGCGATTTCTAATTAGCACATCCAAGTAAAACCCTGTAGTGATATAGACTAGCTATTTTTCAAACCATACCACTACTATTGAGTACTTTTATTCTATGATTAGATTCGAAATCCATATATGCGATTTTTCAGAAATCGCATAACTTATTTGATGTACACTTTAAGAATTGCACTATAGAGAATTATTCAATACTGATATGACTATCTAGGATTGATTTGAACATGTGATTGCATTTCTTGCCTTATGAATAACATCATAACTCTGTACAGCTGATTAGACTGCAGTTAACACCATTATATTTTCTACCTATGCAAATACTCACTTGATTTGTGCCAGCTTATCAGGACGGCCTGACAGACCGCGTTTTTTTTCCATTTTTTGAGTTCATAACCTTTTATCACATTTTCATGCGTTTCAGCTTATAAGAAAAGTTGCATGATCTTTCACAATTTTTCTATAGTTTAGTTCTGTGTTGAATTGTACACTTTATTTCTACAGGGTCTATGAGAACACAATCTGGACCCGGAATAGGAGATAAAATTCTATACATTCACATCACATTGAATTGTTTATTCTGATTTGCACCTTATGAGAATACGACCCTCCTTATAGTTGGGCCGTTTTACTGCCATAAGTTGTCAAATCCCCCTTTTTTCACCCACGGGATATGAGTGATTTTTTATCAGTAATACACCTGTCATGCATTGTCGCCCATAGGGTTTGAACTCCTTATGTGACTCTATGCAAAACAGGGACACTTATCCTTTTATTCACGTTTTTATTGATTTTGACGCACTTCAGGGATATATATTCCTTTATTCACGTTTGTATCGACTTTTTACACAAGTGCTGCACTTTTATAATTTCATGTTTTCGTACAATTGAGTCTGATTGTTGTGCCAGCAGCTATAATTAATCTCAGTTTGGCGCAGTATTTTTCCTACCTTTAGTTAAATAAAGTAGCAACAACCACATTTTAATAATTTAAAATAATAAAGGCTTTTTAAGGTAGTTTTGACTGTAACACCTTTTTTTTCCCAGCATTAATAGTCTTGAATTGAGTGGTGGAAATAGCAGATACAACAAATCTAAAATCAACAGGAAGTTTATTCAACTTTGTACTAAATTGGCAGTTGTAAAACAATTTCATAGTATAGCTTGTGATCTTTTTTCTTTTTTCTTTTGCAGTATCACACTGTACAAACGTTGAATAAAATGTCAAAACAGAGTACACAAAAGCACTTCAAAACCACAACACCACATTTCAGAGGGTGAGACAAGGGAGATTATATCATTACATAAAATCTAGAGAGAGGTAATTTGGAGACAATAGCTTAACAATTGTAATTGTTTTTAACTTAAAACTGTCATTGAGGCAGCCACCAGCACTGCTTCAGTTCCAATGCGTGGGTGTACTGTATCATAGATCAGATGGTTGGCAGGCAACTTGTATTGTTGCTGTATTTTGGGCAGATAAGCACTCAATGGGCATACAGCAGGACCCTGGAAGTCATGGTACCTAACCAGGATCCACTGCATCACTATGTTCAAGATATGTGCCAGACAAGTGACATGGGTAAGCTTTCCCTACTGAAGGGTAGCCAGCAGGTTGGTGGTGCTGTTGCCACAAGGCCTGCCCTATCTCTAGCCCAGTGTAGCTCCTGTTCCCCAGGCATACCTGCACAACAGCATGGCAGCATTTTGCCTGGGCCCTTGCATTGGTTCAAGGTTGCTTGGGGGACTGGTATTTCTGTAGGGTCCCTGGATGAGGGGGGAAGATAGTTAACTGCACTGGCACCATCAACAAAATATAGGGCATGGCCAGTACACAATAATATGTAGCCCACCACAATATAATTCACAGTAATGTAGCACAATACAGCACCACTGTCAGGAGACTAGAGATGAGCTTGATGTTCGGGTTAAACAGAGCGAACATTATGGGGCGTTCGCAGCAAATTCGAGCACCGCGGAACGCCCCATAATGCACTGCGAGATCGCAGTGCATTGCTGTATGATGACTAGCCAAAGCATGCACCTGACCTGCATGCTTTGGCCAATCACAGAGCGCTTTGCTAAGAGAGCCCTAATTGGCCAAAGGTATATGCGCTATACACAAAAAAAGAGCGTAAATTTTGAAAAAAACACAATATTATATACTTTTGCTATAATAAATATCCCCATTTTTTTTTAAAAAGCTAATTTTTTCACAGTTTATGCCGATATGTATTCTTCTACATATTTTTGGTAATAAAAATTGTAATAAGCATCTACAAAATAGGGGATAGATTTATAGCATTTTTATTATTATTTTTTTTATTTTTTTACTAGTAATGGCGGTGATCTGCAATTTTTATCAGGACTGAAACATTATGGCGGAAACATCGGACACTTTTGACACATTTTTGGGACCATTGGCATTAATAAAGCTATCAGTGCTATAAAAATGCACTGATTACTGTAAAAATGTCACTGGCAGGGAAGGGGTTAACACTAGGGGGCGATCAAAGAATTAACTGTGTTCCCTCTCTGTGTTCTAACTGAAGGGGGATGGGACTGTCTAGGGGGATGACAGATCACTGTTCATACTTTGTATTAACACACAATCAGTCTCTTCTCCCCTCCGAGAACAGGGATCTGTGTGTTTACACAGATCCCGGTTCTCGCTGTGTCACTAGCGATCGCAGGAGCCCAACGGTCCCCGGAGCGAAGCGACATAACATAATGTCGTTTCGCCCAGCCATGCCAACTGTGGCGGCTGGTCGGCAAGTGGTTAATATATATATATATATACACAGTCTTGTGTGTGTGTGTGTACAGTGGCTTGCTGTACACCACAGAATGCACTGTAGATATAGGCTACACTGGATGCAGAGTATATATATATATATATATATATATATATATATATATATATATATATACAGTGGCTTGCGAAAGTATTCGGCCCCCTTGAACTTTTCAACCTTTTGCCACATTTCAGGCTTCAAACATAAAGATATAAATTTTAATTTTTTGTGAAGAATCGCCAACAAGTGGGACACAATTGTGAAGTGGAACGAAATCTATTGGATATTTTAAACTTTTTTAGCAAATAAAAAACTGAAAAGTGGTGCGTGCAAAATTATTCGGCCCCTTTACTTTCAGTGCAGCAAACTCACTCCAGAAGTTCAGCGAGGATCTCTGAATGATCCAATGTTGTCCTAAATGACTGATGGTGATAAATAGAATCCACCTGTGTGTAATCAAGTCTCTGTATAAATGCACCTGCTCTGTGATAGTCTCAGGGTTCTGTTGAAAGCGCAGAGAGCATCATGAAGACCAAGGAACACAGCAGGCAGGGCCGTAATACTGTTGTGGAGAAGTTTAAAGCCGGATTTGGATACAAAAAGATTTCCCAAGCTTTAAACATCCCAAGGAGCACTGTGCAAGCGATCATTTTGAAATGGAAGGCGTATCAGACCACTGCAAATCTACCAAGACCTGGCTGTCCCTCTAAACTTTCAGCTCAGACAAGGAGAAGACTGATCAGAGATGCAGCCAAGAGGCCCATGATCACTCTGGATGAACTGCAGAGAACTACAGCTGAGGTGGGAGAGTCTGTCCATAGGACAACAATCAGTCGTACACTGCACAAATCTGGCCTTTTATGGAAGAGTGGCAAGAAGAAAGCCAAAGTTGAAGGGGTGGGAGGGTCAGCCTGTCAGTGCTCAGACCATATGCCACACACTGCATTAAATTGGTCTGCATGGCTGATGTCCCAGAAGGAAGCCACTTCTAAAGATGATGCACAAGAAAGCCCACAAGCAGTTTGCTGAAGACAAGCAGACTAAGGACATGAATTACTGGAACCATGACCTGTGATCTGATGAGACCAAGATAAACTTATTTGGTTCAGATGGTGTCAAGCATGTGTGGCAGCAATCAGGTAAGGAGTACAAAGACAAGTGTGTCTTGCCTACAGTCAAGCATGGTGGTGGGAGTGTCATGGTCTGGGGCTGCATGAGTGCTGCCGGCACTGGGGAGCAACAGTTTATTGAGGGAACCATGAATGCCAACATGGACTGTGACATACTGAAGTAGAGCATGATCCCCTCCCTTCAGGGCCTGGGCCGCAGGGCAGTATTCCAACATGATAATGACCCCAAACACACCTCCAAGATGACCACTGCCTTGCTAAAGAAGCTGAGGGTAAAGGTGATGGACTGGCCAAGCATGTCTCCAGACCTAAACCCTATTGAGCATCTGTGGGGCATCCTAAAATGGAAGGTGGAGGAGCTCAAGGTCTCTAACATCCACCAGCTCCATGGGGTGCCACAGAGGAGTGAAAGAGGACTCCAGTGGCAACCTGTGAAGCTCTAGTGAACTCTATGCCCAAGAGGGTTAAGACAGTGCTGGAAAATAATGGTGGCCACACAAAATATTGACACGTTGGGCCCAATGTGGACATTTTCCCCTAGTTGTGTAATCACTTTTGTTTGCCAGCAGTTTAAACATTAATGGCTGTGTGTTGAGATATTTTGAGGGGACAGCACATTTACACTGTTATACAAGCTATACACTCACTACTATACATTGTAGCAAAGTGTCATTTCTTCAGTGTTGTCACATGAAAAGCTATAATAAAATATTTACAAAAATGTGAGGGGTGTACTCACTTTTGTTAGATACTGTAGTACCATATTTGGATAGTTGATATTATATAAACACTGTCAGCTATTACCACTGTATGGGGAAGAAATATCTACATTTTTACTGCTCTAAAAGTAAAGAACCAAATTTGCAATTGTAAAGCTAAATTCCATGTACAGTATGGATAGTTTTACATAGTTACATTAGTCGAGCTTGGACTAATGTAAGTACATACCATAACACACATACCATACCATAAGTAATGTTCCATATAAGGCCAATCCCCACTGGAAAATGCTATAGTAGGGGCTTTGAGGTCATCCACTAAAACAGACCATTCATTTATTTAAGTGAATAATAAATGTTGTTATGCTGTTGTCTATGCCATTGGTGTCACAGTTAGTTGACCCAAGTCCTGAATAACTATAGCCTTCTTAGTTGGGTTTCTTCCTTATCTGTGTTGGATATTTTTACACTAAAATATTTGGAAGTCTGACAATAGTAACATTTTATTTATTTAAAACACATCTTTTTAGATGCATTAAGAACCTTCTGGTCTATGTGCCAAGTGGGCTAGTATAAGACAATACACAAACCTTTGAAATAAACCACAGCTAATCCAAGTCCTGAATTACCACAGCCTTCTTTTTGGGGTTTCATTATAAAAAGGAGCAATCTGTTGTGGTTGTTCTTACTCTTTAATGTTTGGAAGTCTGATAATGATAAAACTAAACTGATATAAAACACATCTTTAGACGCATTTAGAACCACATTGTCCATGCTGCCAATGGGCCTGCACAAGACAATACACAATTCTACAAATAAACCATAGAATGAATATTGAGCCTCACAGCACTCAAACCATGCTTAAACACCATGGGAATTTGTTGTGCTTATACATTTCACACATGTAACCATTCTGTATACCACTTATAGTCTTATACTCCTAGTAGTAAAACAAGGTACTTTTACACCCTTAAATATATTTAAAAGATTATCTAAAATACAAAAATGCATATAAAATATATTGTCCACAGTAGACAAGACTACTTTGGTCCACTGTCCCATATTGTCAGGTGTCTGTGATAGAGAGCCGTTGTAAATCGCAAACTCTGGGGTTACCCAGGGCACTGTCTTAGCTCTGTCACAGTCTAAGCTCCTGCCTGCTTCGACCCCACTGCCCCTGATGGTAGGGATAGACTTGCGGCCCCCAGGTACACCCAGTTGAGGATGCGCATACTAGTCCTGTGTGCAGAGTGCAATGGCAGGAGGCAGAAGGAAATCCAGGAAACCAGCTAAGGTCAGCGTAGGCGGTAGGCAAGCACAGTCAAATTAAGCCAGGGTTGGTACATGGGAAGTCAGATACAGAATAGTAGGGAAACAGGAGCTCAGAGAACTGTGAAGTTGCTCAGGCAATGTGGGCTGCATTGAGCACATGTATATATAGAGAGCCAAACTGGGAGGCAGGCCAGGAAGTGATGGAAGGGAAAGGAAATATAAACCTACAGAATAGCAGGTGACCCCCATAGGTGAGCGCAGAAGCCAAACTAGGATAAGCATTGCAGCAAGGAGGTAAGAATTAAGCAGGCAGGAAAACTGCAGGCTAAATCTTGGTGCTTTTGCAAAGTTTCTCTAGACTTTTAAACACACCATAACACTACGAGTACACACGGTCAGAATTCTCGTCGGAAAAAGCTCTGATGGTTTTCCCGTCGGAATTCCGACGGAATTTCGCTCAAACTGTCTTGCCTACACATGGTCACACCAAATTCCGACGGTCTGTAACACAGCGGCATAAAACACGTTCGACAGCACTATAGAAGGGAAGTTTAATGCTCCCGAGCATGCGTCGAATTGTTTCCGAGCATGCGTCGGAATTTTATGTGTCGGAATTGCATACACACGATCGGAAAATCCGATAGAAAGGTTTTCCGTCTGAAAAATTGAAAACAGGTTCTCAATCCAAAGTCCGTCGGAAATTCCGACAGAAAAAGACCGATGGGCATACACACGGTCGGAAAATCCATTGAGAAGCTCCCATCGGACTGTTTCCATCGGAAATTCCGACCGTGTGTACGCCGCATTAGTCACCCCTGGCTGACTTTAGTCTACTCCAGCCTGGCAGCTAAAACGTACTCATCTATTCTTTCCTATTCCTCTTTTTGACGTTTCCCCTCAACTTATTCAAAATGTATGGCCAACTTTACATACCGATACAAATTATTTAATTAAAAAAATTAAACAATTAAATGCTGGAAAACCTTGACCAATCCCGAGTTTAAAAAAAGATAGTAGGATGTAATAGTAGAAAGGATAGAAGAAAACCTGTTAAGAGTCTGCAAAAGACTTGAGACTGGGGCAGAGGTTCACCTTCCAGCAGGACAATGACCCTAAACATACAGCCAGAGGTACAATGGAATGGTTTAGATCAACAGAAAAAACAGTAATCTCCTTGCCTATGGTGTTATTGCTATCCGCAAAAGGTGTATTCCACTCTTTTGTTTATACTTTATAGTAAAGTCTCAGATCTTGCAGATCTTTGATCAAAGCATATTCGTGTGTTAGAAAGGCCCAGTCAAAGTCCAGACCTAAATCCAATTGAGCATCTGTGGCAAGACTTGAAATTTGCTGTTCACAGATGCTCTCCATCCAATCTGACAGAGCTTGAGCTATTTTGCACAGAAGAATGGGCAAAAAGTTTACTCTCTATAAGCTGGTAGAGCAGGGGTCTCAAACTGGCAGCCCTCCAGCTGTTGCGAAACTACAAGTCCCATCATGCCTCTGCCTGTGGAAGTCATGCTTGTAACTGCAATGCCTCATGGGACTTGTAGTTTCCCAACAGCTGGAGGGCCACCAGTTTGAGACCCCTGTGGTAGAGACTTACCCAAAAAGATTTGCAGCTGTAATTGCAGCAAAAGGTGGGCTTAATACCAATGCACACCATACTTTTCAGATATTTGTGAAAACATTTTGAAAACCATTTATCATTTTTCTTCCACTTCACATTTATGTATCATTTCGTGTTGGTCTATCACATAAAATCCCAATAAAATACATTTATGTTTTTGGTTGTAACATGACAAAATGTGGAACATTTCATAGGTGTATGAATACTTTTTCAAGGCACTAAATTCTTTCTCTCTATTTGTCCTGATGACCATAGTCACTAATACAGAAAGCAATTGTAAATCCAAGGTCTTAGAGCTGTCACCAGGACAAAATGTGACAGTGGAACTTCCAATGGGAACACCTGTGCTGGTGACAACTATTTAGGCCAGGAGTTCCTCAAATTTTTTTAGAGACTTTCTTTTACTTTCTGTTACAAGACAGGAAGTGAAGAACAGGGGTTTCAACCTTTCTCTACTCTATCCAATACTGAAAAAGTGTCTATACATATGCGTTAATCCTTGAGGGCCTATTCTAGTTTGTTTCTGCAGAGGAATAAAAGAGCTAGGATAATGGAACTTACACAGGAACCTCCACTTGTTGGGATTCTGGCAAAGAGAAAACAAGAAAGATCTGTTTGTCCTGAGCTGCCACCAGCCTGCTATATGTCCCTATCCACATTTCATATGTATTTTTATATTTCACACATCACTAGACATGTGCACAACAAAAAAATTAGTTTTTTTTTTCGTTTCGTTTTTGAAAAAAATTCGTTTTTTTTTTTCGTTTCGTTTTTTCCATTTCCATTGATTCGTAACGATTCGTACATTCATAAGTAGTCTTTTTTCTTATTCGTAACGATTCGTACATTCGTAAGTCGTCGTTATTCGTATTCATAACGATTCGTACATTTGTAAGAGTTATTTTTCGTTGATTCGTTCTTTCGTTAGTTTAATTTTCGTTCATTCGTTAATTCGAAATTCGAAATTCGGACGCATTCGTAGTTATTTGTACATTCGTAACATTCGTAATCGGAGCATAATTCATAATTTTATGTAATGTGTATGCTATTATTACGAATGTACGATTTTTTTTGTTCAATCCATTCATTACGAATCGAAAAAAAAAAAAAAGTTACAAATCGAACAAAAAAGTTACGAATCGAAAAAAAAAGTTACGAATGTACGAATTTTTTTGTTCAATCCATTCGAAGCATGTTAAGCAGCACCATTGTAAGGGACACAGAAAATTACCAATTCAACAAAAAAAAAAGTTACGAATGTACAAATTTTTTCGTTCATTTTCGTTGTTCCTTTTTTTGTTTTTCGGATTTTCGTTGTTTGGTTTTTCGGATTTTCGTTGCTTTTCGGATTCGTACGATTCGAAAGATTCGTTATTCGGATTCGTACGATTCGAATGATTCGTTCATTCGTACGAAAACGAACAAACGAAAAAACGAAAAACTAAAAAAAACGAAACGAATTGCACATGTCTAGTTGTAAACACACCATGGCCATGATGCTTTATGGTCTGTGGTTGTGTGGTCTTGGAAGCAAATATACACCATGTCCCTCTTAGCGCTAGCAGTACTGCCAACAAATGCGACACATTAAAGTTAAATGGGGCTTCCCATCTCTGCCTGATATACTTGCTGACTTAACAGACTTGGAGAGCATGCTGCTCCAGACCGCCCCCTTTACACATGAAGTCTCTCAACTATACTCTCTCATACATATGGCTTATAACCCTGACCTTCCCCCTTACACACAGGCCTGGAAGGAAGATTTGGGTCACTCCATTTCTCCGGTAGACTGGCAAAAGTGCTTCATTCTGACTCACAAAATATCCTTAGCCTCCAAAGCTCAGGAAAAAGGATTCAAGTTGTTAACCCGTTGGTACAGATGCCCCTTGACTTTGCACGTGATAAACCCAGCGCTCCCGGATACCTGCTGGCGTTGCTTGTCATCCAAGGGAACCTTACTCCACATTTGGTGGGAATGCCCCCCTGTGAGGAGGTTCTGGCAAAAGATCCTCGACTTGTACTGCAGACTCATGGCGACCTCAATCACACCCTCTCCTGAGGTAGTTCTGCTACTTTGCTCCCGGGATCGCTTAAATCGGTCAAAAAATAAGTTTTGCGTCACTTTTTGGCGGCTGCTAGAACGGTTCTGCCCAGACACTGGAAGTCGACAGGCATGCCTTCCCTGGGGGACTGGGCAATTGAAGTGGATCAAATCAATAGGTTGGAACGAATGTTGGCGCAGGAAACGGGTAAAGAGGAACAATTCTCCAAGACCTGGACCTCGTGGTCTATGTTTCAATACTCCTCAGAATTTATTCCATGGGCCACAGAGGACCCTACCGATTCACCTGTGTAACCAGAGTGGAATGCCTCTTAATTTCTACATTCCTTAATGCCTTGACCCCTCTATCCCTACTCTTTCTATCTTTTTCTCCTTTCCCTTTTAAATGTTGCAGGATTACCCGATCACCTAATTCATAATCCCTAATCTCATCAGACCGGAACGGTGACACGCACAGAGCTTCCCCCTCAGTGAGAACGCGTTCAACATAGTAACAAAAGCCCTAACCTACCTGTATTGAGTGGGCACCACTCGTTGAGCAGATAGTGGTGCTCACACTCCCTGAATAAATCCAGATTAGACGCTGTAGGTATATATATATTTATGTGTTCCTGAAGACATATGTCTAATGTATAACTTTTCTATTGCTATTTTTCTATCTCAATAAAATAAGATTGAATTAAAGTTAAATGGGGCAGTTGCACAACTGCACTGCAACCGTGTGTAATGAATGCAGTTGCGGTGTGGTGGTACGTGCTTTTCATGGTTAAAACAGTCAGATATCAGGCAACATATCACCTTTCAGCCACCTGTCAAATGCAGATCACTTTTCAGAGGAGCAGCAAGGGCTTTTGTAAGTGTGAACAAGCCCTAATGAGATTTGGATTAGTGCCTTGCTCATCCAGCCAATACGAGAAGAATTCAAGGAAACAGGGAACAGAGTATGTTCTCTGCTCTTCTTAGTGATCCTGTCACTTGAGAGTTGCTCATTAGGCATCTGAAACAGAAAATGTTGTCACATTAATGTGTTCATATTAGAAACATAGAAGAGTGACGGCAGAAAAAAGACCAATTGGTCAATTGAGTCTGCCCCCCTCCTTTTTTTAATTATATATGGTTTTTTTTTGGTTACCTTTTTTGTTAACTTTTTTTTCTGAATATAGATTTATGTTTGTCCAAAGCATATTTGAATCCACTTACTGTGGACAGACTTCCTATCTCTGCTGGAAGTATATTCCAAGCATCAACTACTCTTTTAGTAAAATACTACTTTCTTAGATTAGTTTTGAACTTTCTTCCTGCTAGTTTGAGTCCTCATCATTATACAATTGTCATTATACAATTGTTTCAGCTGGGTTTTTACTCAGTCTGACATATCTCAGTGCTTCCATTAAATACAGCTCTGTCTATTTGCGTGTATGGCTCTGTTTTGCAATTGTCTCACCCACTCTGTCCATTTCTACTAATTAAATGAGAAGGCTTACATTTATTTTTTTACTACATGCCTTAAAAAGAAGGTACTCTGCAAGAGAGGAGATCCTAAACTCACCTCTCTGGTGGACTGTATCTTCTAACTCTGCTCCATTACAGCACTGAATGCTGGATCAGTCTTTTTGGCACTCTGGCACAACTATTCCTGGAGTGTCAGATGCCTGTGTCAGGGATGCCTGTGTCCCTAGCTACATGCTGTGGTACTATCGCCCAACCCCAATGTCACTGTAGGGCACAGCGGTGCTTAGGGGGTTGGGGGATGGAACCATCAGATGCAACAGAATGGCCACCAGAAAAATTAGTACAAGAGCTTTCCTTTTGCAGGGCAGTTTTTTTATTAAGGATTTTTTCTACCCCGACAGGATTGTTTATGAAAGTAGACATAGGGATAGCTCAGATTGCAGGGCTCCAACTTTTATAATGAACTGCATACTAGAAAGACAAAGGCCGACTAATAGAAAATATATGGGAATAAAATAAAAACTAAAGGCGTGGAATAAAATGAATACCTTAACCTATATGCAATTATTGGTCATTTAAAACTCAAAAAGTAGATCATGCTTATACCTTTAAGCTGGCCATACATTATACAACTTACTTGTTCAGTTTCCTTTAGATTTACCTTCAACTATGTAGTGCAAGGGCCTGCCTGCTTGCATACTAATTGAAAGTGTTTAGGTTTGACCTTATATTATATGGTTTTGATAAATCTGTAAAACTGTACAAGAAATTTGTATAATGTATGGCAAGCCTTATTGTATGCTGTCCACATGTAACAATTTTAAAAGCATTGACAGTGTTTCCGTCAAGTCAAGTCAGATCATTAAAGTCTTTAAATGTGTAAACAGACATTTCAACTTCCCCAATGGTGTATCAGCTTTTGTTAAATAAACCAACCGATGAGTGTTTACTTCCATTTTAAACAGTCCAAGGTGCTCATTTTCATAGTCTAATGCCGCGTACACACGTACGGACTTTTGCCGGCGGACCTAAGTCCAGCGAACAATCCGCTGGACTTTCCCGCTAGGTACGCCGGACTAAAAAGCGAACGGACTTGACCACACACGATCACGCAAAAAGTCCGGCGGTTCACGCGATGACGTACGCACGTACGACGGGACTAGAAAAAGGAAGCTCGAGATCCCAAACGACACCCTTTGGGCCCCGTCAGCTAATCTCGTGTATATCGCGTGTTAGTTGACGTTTGGTTAGAGACGATTCGCGCTTCTCAGACTTCTGCTTAATTCGTTCGCTTCTGCCGTTCAGTTTGTGCTTGTGAGGTTTGTATCTGGCTTTCAGTGCGTGTGGATCAGTTCCTACCTGTTCTCAGGCCGTTCTGGTCCGCTCGTTCCTGTTTTTCAGGTCGTTCTTCATAGGCCTTGCTGTTCTTCAGTGCGTTCTGTTAAGTTGTTTGTTTGATCAGCCGACCGTTTTGAAGCCATGGAGTGTGGACGTACTCGGGAACGAGTTCGTGCTGTGCAGGGGCTCGGTGTTGCGGTTAACACCTTGGCACGAGCCCGGTCCATGAACAGGGTGAGGAGGAGTTCATGGACCAAGAATTGGTTGCGCCAGCGTGACCAATTCTCGCATATGCCTTTGCTCCGTGAGATCCGTGAGAATAATCCTGATGATTTCAGGAATTATCTCCGGATGACGGACCCCATTTTTCACCGTCTGTTGGCTTCGCTGTCCCCTTATATTAGCAGGCAGAATACCTGCATGCGGCAAGCCATCAGTGCGGAGCAGAGGCTAGTCGCCACGTTGCGTTACTTGGCGACGGGGAGAAGCTTGCAGGACCTCAAGTTCACGACAGGCATCTCCCCCCAGGCTCTGGGGCTCATTATTCCAGAGACCTGTTCTGCCATTATCCACGTCCTGCAGGAGGAATACATTAAGGTAAGTCTTCTCTTTTAAAATTACCTATGTCTTGTATGTTTGTTAATGTAGTGCATCAATGTCATCATTAGCTAATTACCATGATAGGACTATTCTATGAATGTCGCCTATTCCTTTTTTTTTTGGATTTTGTTTTTTTTTTCTAGTATTTTATGTTTGACTTATCGAAATAGTTTTAAGAATGTATTATTTAGTGGGTCACATGCATATTTGCTTGCACCAACCTCCCCAGCATGGAAGCTTGGCCCCCTAAACACCCCTAGCCTAGTCACTTTCTTTTGTTAAAAATGTATATTACCAGCTCCATTGTACAGCTTTACTCACCCCCCCTTTCACCCCCCTTGACCCTCATTTTTAAATTGATTGCATGTGTTTTTGGTCAGCTTGTAATTATCCCCACCCCCCCCACACCCCCTGATAATTAATATCATGTGTTTTTGGTCAGCTTGTAATTATCCCCACCCCCCCCACACCCCCTGATAATTAATATCATGTGTTTTTGGTCAGCTTGTAATTATCCCCACCCCCCCCACACCCCCTGATAATTAATATCATGTGTTTTTGGTCAGCTTGTAATTATCCCCACCCCCCCACACCCCCTGATAATTAATATCATGTGTTTTTGGTCAGCTTGTAATTATCCCCACCCCCCCCACACCCCCTGATAATTAATATCATGTGTTTTTGGTCAGCTTGTAATTATCCCCACCCCCCCCACACCCCCTGATAATTAATATCATGTGTTTTTGGTCAGCTTGTAATTATCCCCACCCCCCCACACCCCCTGATAATTAATATCATGTGTTTTTGGTCAGCTTGTAATTATCCCCACCCCCCCCACACCCCCTGATAATTAATATCATGTGTTTTTGGTCAGCTTGTAATTATCCCCACCCCCCCCACACCCCCTGATAATTAATATCATGTGTTTTTGGTCAGCTTGTAATTATCCCCACCCCCCCCCACACCCCCTGATAATTAATATCATGTGTTTTTGGTCAGCTTGTAATTATCCCCACCCCCCCCCACACCCCCTGATAATTAATATCATGTGTTTTTGGTCAGCTTGTAATTATCCCCACCCCCCCCACACCCCCTGATAATTAATATCATGTGGTTTTGGTCAGCTTGTAATTATCCCCACCCCCCCACACACCCCCTGATAATTAATATCATGTGTTTTTGGTCAGCTTGTAATTATCCCCCCCCCCCACACCCCCTGATAATTAATATCATGTGTTTTTGGTCAGCTTGTAATTATCCCCACCCCCCCCACACCCCCTGATAATTAATATCATGTGTTTTTGGTCAGCTTGTAATTATCCCCACCCCCCCCACACCCCCTGATAATTAATATCATGTGGTTTTGGTCAGCTTGTAATTATCCCCACCCCCCCACACACACCTTTAATTAATTGCATGTGTATTGTGTGACCTTACCATTATTTACTCCCCACCCACATCCCCATTATTATCTTCTCTGGTCCATCAGAGGGGTCATCAATCAGAGATTTGTCCCTTTTATCCTTAATCTTTTGGCTTTATTTCAAGGATTTACAAAATAAATACATATGTTCTTCCAAATTGTTTTTTAATTTGTTGCATTTAGTTTGGTGTTTTGGCTGGTTTATAATTTCAATTGTATCTTTCTGTTTGACTTCACAGTGTCCCTCCACGCCACAGGAATGGCAGACTGTGGCTTCCCAGTTTGCTGCCCGTTGGGACTTTCCCAACTGCGGAGGGGCGATTGACGGCAAACACGTGCGAATTGTGCCCCCACCCCATTCGGGGTCATACTATTGGAATTATAAGGGGTTCCATAGTATCGTGTTGATGGCGGTGGTGTCGGCACACTATGAATTTCTGTATGTGGATGTGGGGAAAAAACGGCCGGATGTCGGACGGAGGAGTCTTCAACCACACGGAGTTCGGTCATCGTCTCCAAACTGGTGGGCTGGAGCTGCCACCAGATGAAGATAATGTGGAGGGACTCCCGTTCGTCTTCATTGCCGACGAGGCGTTCGGTCTGGGTGACCATCTGATGAGGCCATTTCCCCAACGATCCCTCACCCCTGAGAGGAGGATTTTTAATTATCGGTTGGCCAGAGCAAGAAGGGTGGTGGAAAATGCCTTTGGTATTATGGCCAACCGTTTCAGATTGCTCCTTACATCGCTACATCTGGCAGAGTACAAACTCAATACTATTATTCTTGCATGCTGTGTCATGCACAATTATTTACGGAAACATTCAGGAACATACTCCTTACCAATTGGCCCTGAGGCCGGAGTGGAAGGCAACATGACAGGGCTGGATAATCGCCCTCTTGGTTCCGCACCACAATCAGCCCAGCAAGTGCGGGACCTTTATTTACAGTATTTTAATGGTAGGGGGGCCATTGAAATGGCAGCAGACCCTTAAACCATCTTTTTCATTTACAATGAATAAATACAGTTATTTATGTTTGAAATATTGGTCGTTTCGTATTGTTTGGCTTTTAATTTGGCCTGTTTTATATGTTGTCCTAGTGCACATCTTAATAGTGGCAAACTTGTTTAGCGTTTAGTAAATAAGCCCCTTTGTCAATGAACCACAACATGTTTTTGTCAAACTGGTAGTATTTAAAAAGAAGAAGCCACACATTTTTGAATTTGTGCAAACATTATTTTTTTTATTATAGTGCACATCCAAAACTTTTTTTTTTTTTTTTTTTTTTTTTTTGTTTTTTGGTATTTTTGGTATTTTTTTTGTTTTTTTTTTTTTTTTGGAACATGAATTTTTTTTTTTTTTTTTTTTTTATGTTATCTTTTTGACATTTTTTTGGTGTTTTTCTCACAACATATTGTTTTTTTTTTTGGGATTGATTTTTTAAAACAAACATAAAAACATGTTTAAAATTGTTTAAAAATTTTGGCTTAGCATTTGAAATTATTTACACAATGTAAAAGTCCAGAACTTACAAAGTTCAACAGGTAACCCATGAACAGAAGAAGCCAAATTTTGAATATGCACACTAATTTAACTGGAAAATGGGTAATGTCAACATGTGCTATGTTCCATCATGGGGAATCAATGGACGTGTTTTGTGTGTGAAACCCCTTCCCTCTCACCTACTAGCATTAGGGGTTGCAAACACAAAATGCGTCCATTGAGATCCCCTGATGGCACATAGCACATGTTGACATACCGTGTGCATATTTAAAATTTGGCCTCTAAAATTAGTTAAACAGCGCTTCAAAAGGGGAATGAAGGACATGATTGATGTTAAGAAATGTAAAAGGGGTCTTTAGATTCTCCCCAAAACATCAATCATGTCCTTCATTCCCTGCTGCATGGTGGCCATCTCCTTCTGCATGTTTTCCAGCTGCAGATTCCAGGCCATGATCTGCCCAATAAGCCTGTGGGCACTGTCAGTGGTAAATGGCTCCGCAGCTTGTCGTTCCACAAACAGATCAGCATCACCTAAAAGTTGGGTAGAGAAAACACAAGAAAAAAAGTGTCAAAAACATGCAGACCTTAATTTATTAGCTCAATCTGTGTTCTGAGACACTCACTTGGTGGGGTGCAGATTTGATCGACTTCAACGACCTGTTCCGCCACATCCACGCGTGGGCTTGGGCTAACTGCCCAATTAGTCTGGTGAGGCCGGGAGGTCCTCGTAGGTTCGGACTGACGTCTGAGTCTTTTGCCCCCTATGGTAATGGAACACAAAAAGGTACACTTTTGAATCACACTGATATTTGAGTGCCAAAATAGGATTAGTAAACATTGTTTAAAAGTCTTGCCAATTATTAGCAGTTTGTTAGAAGATCCTACTTGAAGACAGAATTGAAATGTCTATCTAATGAAACTCCAATACTTAAAGCGCCCTTCAACCCTAAATTTGAACTTCCGCTCATTGGATCCCTGCACCCCTGTGGTGTCTTATTTTGAACGTTTTAGGGGGGATGGGTTGCAGATACCTGTGTAAGGCAGGTATTTGCACACACATCCGGCCCTAGACTCCCACAGAAGTATACGCCACATCCCGTCCCACCGTGCTGTCTGCTGGGACACACAGGGGTCCCCGAGCTTGCGCGGACCAGTCCTATTGCATTGCGCAACTGGCGCATGCCCAATAGTGACCCGGGAAGTGAAGCCGCAAACATTAATTTCATGATTGCAAGATCAGAGATTGTAGCTGCACCATCCAAGGGACAGGTGAGTGTACTTCTTTGAAAAGTCACCACCTACAGTATTTAGAGATGATGAGCATTTTTTGGGAATTGTGAGCATGAGACCCTGCTTAACATATTTATCCCCCCCCCCCAAAACAGCCTCTGGAGTCCCTGTGTAAGTTACCCCTAAAACCCTTACTACAGCAGTAATTGTATAGATAGTGACAATAATAAACAACCTTACAACTCCAACAACCCAAAGCCAGGTAAACTCAATAAACGTTATGAAGACAAACGGAACTTTCATCAAATATGCGCAAGTTTCAGGTACGAATGGTAATAACATCTGCGCAAGTTTCACGGACGAATGGTAATTACATCTGCGCAAGTTTCAGGTACGAATGGTAATAACATCTGCGCAAGTTTCACGAACGAATGGTAATAACATCTGCGCAAGTTTCACGGACGAATGGTAATTACATCTGCGCAAGTTTCAGGTACGAATGGTAATAACATCTGCGCAAGTTTCAGGTACGAATGGTAATAACATCTGCGCAAGTTTCACGGACGAATGGTAATTACATCTGCGCAAGTTTCAGGTACGAATGGTAATAACATCTGCGCAAGTTTCACGAACGAATGGTAATAACATCTGCGCAAGTTTCACGGACGAATGGTAATTACATCTGCGCAAGTTTCAGGTACGAATGGTAATAACATCTGCGCAAGTTTCACGAACGAATGGTAATAACATCTGCGCAAGTTTCACGGACGAATGGTAATTACATCTGCGCAAGTTTCAGGTACGAATGGTAATAACATCTGCGCAAGTTTCACGAACGAATGGTAATAACATCTGCGCAAGTTTCACGGACGAATGGTAATTACATCTGCGCAAGTTTCAGGTACGAATGGTAATAACATCTGCGCAAGTTTCACGAACGAATGGTAATAACATCTGCGCAAGTTTCACGGACGAATGGTAATTACATCTGCGCAAGTTTCAGGTACGAATGGTAATAACATCTGCGCAAGTTTCACGGACGAATGGTAATAACATCTGCGCAAGTTTCACGGACGAATGGTAATTACATCTGCGCAAGATTAGACATATCAAGTATAACCATAGTAGCGCACGTGCTTGACTTACTTTTTTTGATGGCTTTTCGAATTCTCCTGTATTGATCGTGCTCCCTGGATTTGATGTCGGACCATCGTTTGCGCAGTTGATCCTTGCCCCTTCGTACGCCGAATTTCTGCTCCAGGGTGCTGACGATTGTAGTGAGAATCTTGTCCTTGCGCAAGTTGGGTCGAGGGTACGGGCCATTTTCCCCGTCGTAATCTTCCCTTTGGAGGATGTCCACCATCTCCACCATCTCTTCAAAGGCCATATTGGTGGCCTTATATCTGCTGCTGGATGCAGATGTGTTGGCTTCTTGGCTTTCCTCCGCGCTACTGGCTGAGAATGTGTCCGCCATATTCATGAATTAATTCACCAACAATGCAACGAGGGGAAGCGGGGCGGGGAATACTCGTCATGAGGAACGTCATGGGCGGGCGACGCGGAGGACGCAGGCGGACTTCGACGCGTGCGCAGTGTATATAAGGCTGTTTGAGGGGCCCACGTGTTCCCGAACGGAAGTAGCGAGCGCTCTGTACGAAGGTAAGTGTTTTCTAGGATGCATTACTGTGTTTTTTTTTTGGGTTTTGGGCCAGCATTTTTTAAGGATATGTGTGTGTTGCTGCCTGTGTGTAGGGGTTGCTGCCTGTGTGTAGGGGTTGCTGCCTGTGTGTAGGGGTTGCTGCCTGTGTGTAGGGGTTGCTGCCTGTGTGTAGGGGTTGCTGCCTGTGTGTAGGGGTTGCTGCCTGTGTGTAGGGGTTGCTGCCTGTGTGTAGGGGTTGCTGCCTGTGTGTAGGGGTTGCTGCCTGTGTGGATGTGTTGCTGCCTGTGTGTGGGTGTGTTGTGTAATGTTTGTTAAGAAAAACTGGTTGTGCGTTTTAAGTAACATTTGTGTTTTTGGTCTTTTGTATTGCCATTACTAACAAAACAGAAACAAACATGTCATCACCCCAGTTGAATCCATTCAAGGACCAGCAGTTCATGTCCGAATTCATTGCCCTGTACAGAAAAAATACCAACCTGTGGCAGCTCAAGAACCCTTTGTATGGCAATAGGGATGTCCGGAAGGCAACACTGGGGCCACTTGTGGCTTTTGTGAAGACTAAAGTCCCCAACGCAAACACCAAGTTTGTGGAAGCCAGAATTGCAAGTTTAAGGCACATGTACAAGCGGGAGCGCAAGAAGATTGAGGAATCAGTCAGATCAGGAGCAGCAGCAGAGAATGTTTATGTACCCAAGCTGTGGTACTACAACCAACTGACTTTTATAGGTGACCAGATGGAACCCAGGGAATCACTGTCGACTCTTCCCTCCACCCTTCCCTCCACTCTTCCCTCCACTCTTCCCTCCACCCCAGCTGAGGCTTCCACGGAAGGAGAAGACCCCTCCACCTTGGAGCAGGCTGATGCGCCCAGCTGGAGCCAGGTATATATTTAGTAGCCTAAATTGTGATTGTGTGAATATTAATGCTGTCAACGTTAAAATGTGAAACAATTAACACCCTGAACTCAGAATTGTGAAAAAAACTGACAAAAATTATGCACACTTCTAAAAAGTGTTGGTGCAACATATCGATACATATATAGTGTATACATACATCCAGTAGTGGCAAAAAAAGCGTTAGACAACATTGGTGATCTGCTTGGAAAATGCAGGGGTCCAAATGATAGCCTTTTGGATCTTTTGGAAAATTTAGATGCTCGTTCCTAAGTTTACAATTGGATGATTGAGTAGGCCAGAAACCACAAAACAGGTGTTTGATTTTTGTTTTTATTTGCACACAGGATGAGCTGACCCAGGATGATGCCGGGACAAGTGGTATGGAGGAGGAGGAGGACATGCCCAGCGAGAGCCAGGAGGTGGCTGGGCCCAGCACGAGCCAGAGTGACAGCCAGACCCAATTAAGAAGTCTACCTCGACCCCTGCCCTTACCCCCAAGAAGGCCCAGGAGGATGACCATTGTGGAGGAGGAATCACTGGAACTGATTCGGAAGGCGAGTGCGATTCTCGACAAACCCCCCCTTCCAGAAGAGGGCTATGCCAGCTACGTGTCCAGCAGGTTGCTGGAAATGGAGAGGGGCCAACGGCACCTGTGTGAGGGCCTAATTTCTGAGGCAATTAGGGGGGGTTTGAGGGGTGAATTACGAGAATCCACCCGCCTGACCCATGAAGGCCCGACACCAACTTCTCCTCCTCCTCCTCCTCGTCTTCCTTCTCCTCCTCCTCCTCCTCCTCCTCCTCCTCCTACTCCTCCTCCTACCACAAGTCAGCCTCCAAGGAAGCGTGCAGGGAAGACTGCAGGGAAGAGTGCAGGGAAGCGTGGTGCGAAGAGTCGGAAGTGATTGCCTGGCTTCAGTCTGGTCTCACAGAAGACACAGGCTGTTGTAGTGCCACAGCTTGGGGACATAGATGTCATCTGCTGCTGTTCCTGGTCTGTCTGATTCCTGGTCAATCTTCTTGTGCTCCCTATATTGTATGAAATGTGCCCAAGCTTAATTTTTGGCTTCACAAACTTGGTGTCTGCCGTTGGGGCAAAAAGTCTTCACAAAATCTACAAGTGGCTCCAGTGTTGCCTTCCTATTTTGTTTTGCCTTGTTTGTTTTAACCAGAATAAATGGTCATTTAATTTTCATCAAATAATGATATACGTGCTTGTTATTCAAAAACATAGTTTCTTTAGGAGTAGGCAGGTACATGTCTAAACATTCATTTGACAATACAAGTGTAAAGTGCAACTTCAATGGAACTGCAAGTGCAGTCGCTGGAAAGGTGAGGTTTAAGATCGGAATTAAGGGCAAGCTCTGCTGACTCCACAATTGTATCATGTGTAATAACTAATCCTTTTGATAACCAACAAATAATAAAAAATATCTATATAGAGATATATGTACATATATAATATATAGATATATATATATATATATATATATATAATTTTATTTTTATACACGTATAGATCTATATATCTATATATATTTATATATATATATATATATATATATGTAGATATCGATATATATTTTTTGGCGCTTATTGAGAAATATAGATATATTTTTCATTTGGTGATTTGGATATCTATATCTATATCTATCTATCTATATATATATATATATATATATATATATATATATATATATATATATATATATATATATATATATATATATATATATATATATATATATATATATATATATATATATATATATATATATATATATATATATACAAATATATAACTTCACTAAAGAATGCTGAAGAAAAAACGTTCGGGAGTACTCTGCGTGAATATACAAGCAGCAAGGCAAAATCATTCTTCAAGTACGATACCATACAAATCCCGCTGTCAGAAAAAAAAAAAAAAAAAAATTCAACAGCGTGACGATTGTGCGAGCTTCAAAACGAAGGCTAGTTTTACCAGACCGAGCGAGTCCGTGACATAATAGCTACTGAGCATGCGTCCTTTTTGGTACGCCGGACCATACTACACACGACCGGATTATCCGCTGGACTGCCAAGTCCAGCGGATAATTTGAGAACAAAACCTGAAACTTTAGTCCGCCGTACTTTGGCCAAAAAAAGTCCGCCGGCGCCCACACACGAGGGGATTATCCGCTGGACTTCGGTCCAGCGGATAATCCCGCGGGATAGTCCCTTCGTGTGTACGCGGCATAAGAAGGCCTTGAAAATATAAAAAATATACACATATCAATATTACCAAAAGGCTTTTATTGCCTCCCATGTAGACCTAAATGGCAATTTGTGTCACTCTACATATGGATATAATAAATTTCAACCAAACATAAAACATAACACAAGATATATTTTAATTGACTTTGACGGACTACCTTCTTTAACATTACAGCATTTATTATTTTAACATTGCAGTTGAGAAGAAAACCTCAAAAATACGCTTCAATACCAGTTTGAAAATATAAAAGATAAAAAGTTTTTGTGAATGTATACAAAATACACAGAACTGTCAATTTAAAAGTAAGAAAATTAAGAATTATACCTTCAAAGAATTTGCGGTAATGTTACAATTAGGTATCAAACGAGAAAGTGTATGTGAAGCTAATTCTCAGTATTTCAAACCTATGGACAGAAATTTGAATGTGAGATTTGAAGAGAAAATTAGGGTCAAACCTTAGTGACCTTATAGTTCACAGGTATGGACTTTAGAAAACGAACTCACCAATTAAGAATACAATGACACACATTAACATCCCACTTATTACCACCATATCCCCACTTTATACCAGTAAATACTGTAGAATGAGAGTCATTGAACCATAATTAACTGTTTCTGAAAACCATAATTGAAACCATAACTAAGCCCTTCTTTTTCTTAATAATTACATCACAAACTACATCTGCAATTCATTTCCATGACCTCAAACATGATTATTGGATATCACCAAAACAAAAAACACGTGTTACAGCCACATCAAAATGGTAAGAAAAAAATGAATATTGTTCCAGGGTGTTATTTAACTATGCTTTATCAAGTATTGACACGACTTGAGAATCAAACCGTGTACACCATTCCATTTGACCTGTTATTCTGAGAAATGTTAAGTTAAAAAAAAGAAGTTAAGTTAAAAATAATGATTGCTGGGGGCCAGTTACAGATCTTTGATGGGCTAAAACAAAAATATAATTAGGCATGCTTTTAATACTCAATTTGTGAACTCTCAAGTGGCTTTCTATACTTCGACTATACTTCAAGGATTTTCTCAGAGACGAATCTATGATTAAGCCTCTGTCCACTAGGCATGAGCCTTATGTTCGAGTTGAACGTAAGTTCGACTTGAACATTGTGTGTTCGCCTGTTCGCTGAATAGGGAACAATTTGGGGTGTTCGGCAAATTCGAAAGCACCCTTAAAAAAGTAATTTAAATGTACTCGCGGCTGTAATGAATTGTCTGTCCCGGCAATACACATAAAAGTCATTGAAAAAAACGGCATGGGATTCCCCCTTCAGGTCTGGTATGGATTTTAAGGGGAACCCCATGCCAAAATTAAAAAAAAAAATGGCGTGGGGGTCCCCCCAAAAATCCATACCAGACCCTTATCTGAGCACGCAACCTGGCAGGCCGCAGGAAAAGAAGGGGGGATGAGAGAGCGCCCCCCTCCTGAACCATACCAGGCCACATTCCTTCAACATGGGGATGGTGCTTTGGGGTAGCCCCCAATGCACCGTGTCCCCATGTTGATGGGGACAAGGGCCTCATCCCCAAACAAAAGGTGTTTTAAGTCATCCAGTTCATTTTTTTTAGCAAGCATCCACAGCTTATGTGGAAAAGTCGGTCCTGTTCCAGCATGCTGTAGCGAATGACCCTTGCTCTATGTGTGAAAATATTATTTTCCTAAATTTTGCCATTTTCTCTGATGGTTGTAATAAAAAGTGTGAAATAAGTAGACCAAAAACATAAAAAGAATGACGATAAAAGGTGCACTCACAATAGAAATGGTTGAACAAAATAGTTTGATTGTCTCCCCTCCCCACTCCTCCACTGGTCTTCACACACTGGGACATAACCAATTATTTCCAGGCACACTTACATCATCACCTTTGCCAAATAAACCACAGTGATCCCTGCATCTGTGCTCAGTCCTCAATGGAGAGTTATGTGCTCAGGAATGGTGTGCACTTACACTGTAGCGAACCATACCACTCCACACCACAAGTGGACCGTGCGCAGGACCACCTCTCCTAAGTGGTCCTAGGCATGGGAAACGTAAACTCTTCTGGATACACTTCCGAGCACTGACGCTACACAAATGAACTGAACCAAGGGGGTAAACTGTGCTTGGGCTTGGTTAAAACTGCCAGTGTGAGTAAGCACTCAAACATTTACAGAAGCTGTAAACTAAAACAGAAAAAAGTTGTCTAAATTTGTGGTTTGGGTTGGTTGTTCTGTTTGTTTTTTTATGGTAACCATATAATTGGTGGACCAGTGTCCATAGCTCAAAGCTAGTCTCTCACATCTCCTTTAGTTTATGAGTTGGTAGAAAGAAGTTTGCACATCATGCTTATACCTCCAGGATTAGGCAGTCTGATTCCTCCATTTACGCTATACATTGCGGATGGAAGAATCCTCCTACTGGTATATTGTATTATGACAGCCGGTGGTGGCAGTTGTTGAAATACCCAAACAGCAGTTGCAACTGTTTGTATGTAGCCAAAGTTTGGCTGATCATTTTCTGCATGGCTCCTTCAATTTTATATGGCAGAAGAGGTTTCACAGGGCCCCCAACTAAATGATTTTCGAAATTTCAACAGTGTATGGCAAGCTCTAGTGTTTTCCTAAACAATGGCAAACTGACAACTGTTGTCCTAGAACTACAGAAACCTGAATCCGCTTTCACACTGCCATGCTGCAGCGCAGTGTACCTGTGTTTTTTGTGCTGTTTACCCATGGTTTACCATAGATTCTCTATTATGTCCTACATTTTTGGCACATTTTCTGAAAGAGCACCAAAGATGCAGAATTCAGGACTTTTGATGGGTTTCAGAAAACGTGCCAAAAACATGACACATAATAGAAAGTCTATGGGAAACTGTGGGTACACTGCGGTCAGTTTGGTTGCAGCATGGAAGTGTGAAAGTAGACTTAGTTTTCTTAGAGGCGTACATTAAAATATTGGTTAATCATTTAGTATATTGGCCATTTTTTCACTTGAAATAGCACCGTTACTAAGTTATTTTCACATGAGATTTTATTCTCGTTTATTGATTTTATATCTATTCGCACCTGATGCACGAGTAGTCACTTTACACTGATAAGTGAATGTTGTCTCTTTAAGCACTTTATATTTTACTGTTTGGTATACATACATTATACCCTTAATATACAGCGCAGCACTACCTTCTTTATTTATCTTACTATTTGGATCTGAAAACTCCTTTCAGTGTTTGCCGCAGTATTTACCATATTACCACACATAAGGGCAGCGCAGAGACAATTACCTTATCTAATCATTTATTATTGATACCATACCCTGTTAAAATAATGTAAAATGTAAAAAATGTGTTATAGTTCAGTAGCCAAAGAGAACATTCTACAAATTAGACAATCTGGTATCCCAAAAACAGATTCTAGATTTAACCGCTTCAATACAGGGCACTTACACAGCCTTCCTGCCCAGACCAATTTCAGCTTTCAGCACTTTCACATTTTGAATGGCAATTACTCAGTCATGCAACACTGTATCAACACAAAATTGTTATAATTTTTTTCATACAAATAGAGCTTTCTTTTGGTGGTATTTAATCACCACTGGGTTTTTTATTTTTTGCGACATAAGTGAAAAAGGAGCGAAAATTAAAAAAATAAATTTAGTTTCTATGATAACATTTTGCAAATAAGTCATTTTTGTTCATAAATTTGGGCCAGAATTTATACTGCTACATCTCTTTGGTAAAAATAACCCAAATTAGTTGATATTATTTAGTCTCTGTTAAAGTTATAGAGTCTACAAGCTATGGTGCAAATCATTGAAAATTGATCACACCTGATGTACTGATGGCCTATCTCATTTCTTGAGGCCCTGAAATGTCAGGAGAGTACAAATACCCACCAAATGATCCATTTTTTAAAAGTAGACAGTCAAAGGTATAGTAAGAGGCATGGTGAGTTTTTTGAAGTTGTATTTTTTTCCCACAATTTTAGGGAAAATTAAGAATTAATTTTATTTTTTCCACAAAATTGTCAAAATAACAAGTTATTTCTCACACACACCATATGCATACTTCCAATTACACCCCAAAATACATTCTGTTATTCCTACCGAGTATGGCGATACCACATGTGTGTGACTTTTATATAGCCTGGCTACACAGAGAGGTCCAACATGCAGGGAGCATCATCAGGGGTTCTAGGAGCATAAATTACACCTCTAATTTCCTAACGACCTATTACATTTTTGAAGGCCCTGGAGCACCAGGACAATGAAATTACCCATAAAATGACCCCATTTTGGAAAGAAAACACCCCAACGTCTATTCTATGAGGCATAATGAGTCTTTTGAATGGTTCATTTTTTTTCCACAAGTCTTTGGAAAAGGTGGAGATGAGAAAATAAAAACATATTTTTTTTTTTAGACAAAGTGATCAGTTTATAAGATGTTTCTAACTCAAGGCATGTATATAGCAAAAATGACACCCCAAAATACATTCTGTTACTCATCCTGAGTATGGCAATACCACATGTGTGAGACTTTTACACAGCCAGTCCACATACAGAGGCCCAACATTGAAGTAGTACCTTCAGGCGTGCTAGGAGCATAAATTACACATCTCATTTCATTCCTACCTATCACACTTTTGAAGGTCCTTGAGCACCAGAACAGTGGAATTACCCACAAAATGACCCCATTTTGCAAAGCAAACACCCCAAAGTATATTCTATGAGGCCTGGGCTACAGATAGGTACTTGGGTACTCTGATGGGCTGGTGACTGGTACTCGGGTAACCTGATGAGCTGCAGATAGGTACTTGGGTACTCTGATGGGCTGTGACTGGTACTCGGGTACTCTGATGGGTGGTGATAGGTACTCTGAAGGGCTGTGACAGGTACTCAGATAGGCTGTGACAGGTACTCAGATGAACTGTGAAAGATACTCAGGTACTCAGATGGGCTGTGACAGGTGCTCATGTACTCGGGTACTCAGATGGACTGTGACAGGTACTCAAGTACTCAGATGAACTGTGACAGGTACTCATATGAACTGTAAAAAGGGATAGTGGCGCTGTTCTGATAGAAAGCGAGTGTACACCACAGGCACTAAAAAATGTGTATATACTCTGTGCACCTCGGAGGATGTATTTGTAAACAAGAAAACAGCACTAAAAATAAAGTGAAATGTGCATAAATGAATAATGTGTAAAAATAAATGGCAGTATTGAAGTGAAAGACGCAAAAAGGAATCAATACACAAAATCCTGTGTGAAGTGGTATGTGACAGTGGAAGCGTCAGATGGAAACTATCAAAAAAAAATAATACTTATACGACAAAAGATACTAAATTATAAAAAATAATTGTAAATATATATAAAAGGTGATAATTAGAGTTGAGCGGACACCTGGATGTTCGGGTTCGGCCGAACTTCGGAAAAAAGTCTGGGTTCGGGACCGAACTTGACCCCGAACTCCGAACCCCATTGAAGTCAATGGGACCCGGACTTTTGAACACTAAAATGGCTGTAAAAAAGTAATGGAAAGGGCTAGAGGGCTGCAAATGGCAACAAAATGTTGTTAAGAGCATGGCAAGTGATCTGCAAACAAATGTGGATAGGGAAATAACTTAAAATAACATAAAAAAAATAAAAAAATAAATGCTGGAGGCCCCCTTCTCAGCAGAAGAGGTACAGGAAGTCATTAAGAACCTCAGAAACTCAACAGCACGATGCCGCACATATGGTGGGAATACCCCAGAATACGCACTTTCTGGAAAAAATTATTCAATTTAATGGATAAGATAGTGGGAAAATAAAAGACTTGGACTTCCACATTCCGGCCATGCTAACCCTGCCTTCCGAGGTGCTGGCGATGCCCCGGCTGCGTTGGCGACCTCTTCCTCCTCCTCTGCCTTCACCTTGTGCTTCCACCGTACCCCCGCTTCCAAGTGGGAATGCCACCAGCAGCGCGTCTACCAGCGTGCGCTTGTACTCGCGCATCTTACAATCACGCTCCAGTGAGGTAATTAAGGACGGCACGTTGTCCTTGTAACGGGGATCCAGCAGGGTGGCCACCCAATAATCAGCACCAGTTAAAATGTGGGCAACTCGGCGGTCATTGCGGAGACACTGCAGCATGTAATCGCTCATGTGTGCCAGGCTGCCCAGAGGCAAGGAAAAGCTGTCCTCTGTGGGAGGTGTATCGTCTGTGTCCTCTGTATCCCCCCAGCCATGCACCAGTGATGGACATGAGCTGGTCTGGGTGCCACCCTGCTGTGAACATGGTTCCTCCTCCTCCATCTCCTCCTCATCCTCCACCTCGTCATCCTCCAGAACTGTGCCCTTGCTGCCAGACAATTGTGTACCTGGCGCTTGTTGGTGCAGGAACCCACCCTCGTAGCCACTTGTAAATAACTGCCCTGAAAGCCTTGGAAATGAACCCTCTTCCTCCTCTTCCTCCTCCTCCTCCTCCTCCTCATCCTGTGCCACATCCTCTTCCATCATCGCCTGAAGAGTTTTTTCAAGGAGGCATAGAACTGGGATAGTAACGCTGAGAACGGCGTCATCGGCACTGGCCATGTTGGTGGAGTACTCGAAACAGCGCAACAAGGCACACAGGTCTCGCACGGAGGCCCAGTTATTGGCGGTGAAGTGGTGCTGTTCCGCAGAGCGACTCACGCGTGCATGCTGCAGCTGAGACTCCACTATCGCCTGCTGTTGCTCGCACAGTCTGGCAAGCATGTGCAAGGTGGAGTTCCACCTTGTGGGCATGTCACATATGAGACGGTGAGCGGGAAGGCCGAAGTTACGCTGCAGCGCTGACAGGCCAGCAGCAGCAGGGTGAGAACGCCGAAAGTGCGCACAGACGGCCCACACTTTCTGCAGTAGCTCTGGCATATCGGGGTAATTCTTAAGGAACCTCTGGACCACCAAGTTCAGCACATGCGCCAGGCAAGGGATGTGCGTCAAACCGGCAAGGGCCAGAGCTGCTACGAGATTTCGCCCATTATCGCATACCACCAGGCCGGGCTTGAGGCTCACTTCACCAACCACTCATCGGTCTGTTGTTCCATGTCCCTCCACAACTCCTGCGCGGTGTGGGGTTTTTCCCCCAAACAGGAACGTTTTAAAACTGCCTGCTGTCGTTTAGCCCTGGCTGTGCTGAAGTTGGTGGTGAAGGTGTTACGCTGACCGGATGAGGAGGTGGAGTAGGAGGAGTTAGCAACAGGAGGCAAACTGAAGTGCCCTGCAATCCTCGGTGGTGGAAGGACATGCGCCAAACTGCTATCCGCCTCAGGCCCAGCCGCCACTACATTTACCCAGTGTGCTGTTAGGGAGATATAACGTCCCTGACCGTGCTTACTGGTCCACGCATCTGTAGTTAGGTGGACCTTGCCACAGATGGCGTTGCGCAGTGCACACCTGATTTTGTCCCCCACTTGGTTGTGCACGGAAGGGATAGCTCGTCTGGAAAAGTAGTGGCGGCTGGGCACGACGTACTGTGGGACAGCCAATGACATCAGCCTTTTAAAACTCTGCGTCTCCACCAGACGGAATGACAGCATTTCAAAGGCGAGGAATTTTGAAATGCTGGCATTCAGGGCCAGGGATCGCGGGTGGCTAGGGGGGTACTTCCTCTTCCGCTCCAGTGTTTGGGAAATAGAGAGCTGAACGCTTCCATGGGACATTGTGGAGATGGTTGGTGACCCAGGTGGTAGTGTTGCTGGCAGATCCTCTGTTTGCGGGTTGGCAGGTGTCACTGTCACTACAGAGGTGGATGAAGAGGCCGAGACTGCAGCAGAAGAGGAAGCAGGAGGAGCCAGAGACCTTTCTTGGTTTTTGAGGTGTCTACTCCACTGCATCTCGTGCTTTGCACTTAGATGCCTGGTCATGCAGGTTGTGCTCAGGTTGAGAACGTTTATGCCTCCCTTTAAGCTCTGATTGCACAGCGTGCAAAACACTCGTGTCTTGTCATCAGCACATTGTCTGAAGAACTGCCATGCTAGGGAACTCCTTGGACCTGGCTTTAGTGTGCTCGGTCCCTTGTTGCGTTGGGCAGTAGCAGACGTACTGTCTAGGGGACGGACGCTCCGCTTTTGCACCCTGCTCCCTCTTTTGCTGTGCTGGTGGCTCTGTGCGACCACCGCCTCTTCCTCCGAACTACACTGGTCACCTGCATGACGTTGATTCCATGTGGGGTCAAGGACCTCATCGTCCTCCACATCATCTTCCACCCAGTCTTCACCCCTGCCCTCCTGGTCTGCACAATGGCGAAAGCAGCAGCAGTTGGCACCTGTGTTATGTCATCATCCGAGACGTGCTGCGATGGTCCTCCCATGTACTCATCATGAAACATAAGTGGTTGGGCATCGGTGCACACAATCTCTTCCACTTCTGGGGCAGGGCTAGGTGGATGGCCCTGGGAAACCCTGCTAACAGAGTCATCAAAAAGCAGAAGAGACTGCTGCATGATTTGGGGTTCAGACTGATTGGCTGATTTGCAAGGGGGTGAGGTGAAAGACTGATGGACATCGGCTGCAGGTGCCAACTCTGAACTTTCATCAGGAGACTGGGTGGGAGACAATGTGAAGGAACCGGAGGCACAGAAAAAAAAACACTGCAAAATTAAATTTTTTTGCAATGTTTTTCCAATATCAGAATACACGGACAGTATGTAAAGCGTTTATGAAAACGCAGGAAATGCTATTGGGAAAAAAGAAACACTGCAAAATTTAATTTTTTTGCAATGTTTTTCCAATATCAGAATACACGGATAGTGTCTACAGCGTGTATGTATGAACACGCAGAAAGTGCTATTGGGAAAAAAAAACACAGCAAAATTAAATTTTTTTGCAATGTTTTTCCAATAGCAGAATACACACAGGCTATGGTGTATCTCTTATTATATGCAGTAGGTAAAACTTTTATATTTTGTCTGGCACTGGCCTCATGGCACTGTTAAAAGACTCTGCACTGCACCCCAGCCAGGGTACAATTGATTTAGGAATCTCTTCAATAATTCTCTCTGCCTCTTTCTTTTGCTTAATAAAGAAACTCCCTACTCTACTCTAGCTATGTAGATCGCTCACTGATCTAACTAATTAGAAGAAAAGTTAAGGAATGCTGACTGCCTGACTGACTGAATCACACTAACTCCTAAAATCCTCTCAGCAGCACAGGAACCTGTCTATAGCAGAATGACACTGTGTGCTGTGTGTCTGGACTATATATAGAGGCTGGGTCACATGCTGCACTGCCCAATCACAGCCATGCCATTAGTAGGCATGGCTGTGATGGCTTCTAAGGGCACACTAGTGAAACGAATGTCGATTGGCTGCCCTGCAGCTGTTAAAAAGGCGCCAATACATTGCCGAACACCGGACCCGAACCCGAACTTACAGCCAATAGTTCGGGTTCGGGTCCGGGTCCCGAACACCCAAAAGTCCGGTACGGACCCGAACTTTACAGTTCGGGTTCGCTCAACCCTAGTGATAATCAATAAAAATGTCCAAAATATTACTGTGCAAAATCAATGAATAAATGTCCAAAATAAATAAATATTAAAAATCAATGAATAAATGTCCAAAATATTGCAATAACCAGAAAATGTGGGTTTGTATCCATAAAAAAACAACAACAACAGTCTGTGAGAAAAAGGACTGTGCAAATGTAGCAACAGGTGAAAAAGTGACTCTTCAGTGCTCCCCTCCATCATTCACTTCCCCCTCATGTGCTTGCACTCATTAGAGCGCCTCACCCCTGCAGGGGAAATAGGCGTAGTACTCTTTATCCCAAAGATCGTGTTCCTCTTGTCAGGATGTCCCTTCTATCCAGGTGGGTGTCAGCCCTCAAAGACTGTTCCCATCTCAGCAAGGGTTTAAAATTTGTCAGCAGCGGGGAATTCACATGTATTGGAAAGGATGAGCCTCATAGTGTGAATCCATTAAAAGATTTTTATTTATAAAATATATATATGGCCAAAACTCTTACAGTGAGTAGGGCTAAAACTACCCCCAACTCATGTGCAAAACAACCGAAAGGGCTTCCGCTAGTTCCGGCACACACGGCGTGCGTTTCACAGACGAATTCTCCAAAACCGGAAGCACTGAAACACCGGAAGTGATGTATTGCGTACCAAGAAAGAACTAATAGGCGGGACTTTCTTGGTACGCAATACGTCACTTCTGGTGTTTCCGTGCTTCCGGTTTTGGAGAATTCGATGTGGAACGCATGCCGTGTGTGCCGGAACTAGAGGAAGCCCATTCGGTTGTTTTGCACATGAGTTGGAAGCACTGAAAAGTCACTTTTTCACTTGCTTCATTTGCACAGTCCTTTTTCTCACACACTGTTGTTGTTTTTTATGGATACAAACTCACATTTTCTGGTTATTGCAATATTTTGGACATTTATTCATTGATTTTTAATATTTATTTATTTTGGACATTTATTCATTGATTTTTAATATTTATTTATTTTGGACATTTATTCATTGATTTTGCACAGTAATATTTTGGACATTTTTTATTGATTATCACCTTATTATATCATTATTATATCAAATATTGATTATATTTATATATATTTACAATTATTTTTTATTATTTAGTATCTTTTCTCGTATAAGTATTATTTTTTAATACCTTTATTGCTGCTATATACACACATCTTCCTTCCCTTTTTTTTTTTGAGGGAATTGTTACGTTTTTTAGTTTCCATCTGACACTTCCACTGTCACATACCACTTCACACAGGATTTTGCGGATTGATTCCTTTTTGCGTCTTTCACTTTAATACTGCCATTTATTTTTACACATTATTCAATTATGCACATTGCACTTTATTTTTAGTGCTGTTTTCTTGTTTACAAATACATCCTCAGAGGTGCACAGAGTATATACACATTTTTTAGTGCCTGTGGTGTACACTCGCTTTCTATCAGAACAGCGCCACTATCCCTTTTTAGTGTTTTTATTTGTTTGGCTTCACCTTGGTGTCGTTTTTGTAGGGAGGTTGCAGTTCATCATCCTGAGCGCGGATATTTGTGATTACTTACTCATATGAACTGTGACAGGTACTCGGGTACTTTGATGGGTGGTGACAGGTACTTTGATGGGCCGTGACAGGTCCTCTTTATTAGGGGGGGCAATCAGTGTGATTGGTGTACACTGTAAGCGGGTAATGAGATGTTACCGCAATCTCTTTCTCACACACAATCATTCTGTGACTGGCTGTGATTGGACACAGCCAGTCACCTAGCATCGGGGGTTGGGCTGTGTCAGGGTGACAAGCCTTTTCCCCGATCGCCGTTCTGCGTGCGCCTAGGGGTGAGCACGAGCGCCATGCACGTGGACAGTACATGTGACCGGCTGTGCTTGGACACAGCTGGTCATGTGGTAAAGAGCCATTTTTATTGGCTTTTTACACGGATCTGGGATGGGCTGTGTCCGAGGGACACGCCTCATCCCCGATCGCCATGCTGTGGGCCCCCGGGGGCCCACAGGAGCAGCGAGAAGCTGAGGTCGTCATATGTAGCCCACCCAGGATGGGATATCCCATCTGCAGACGTCATTTGACTATGGGCCGGGAGTGAAGTAGTTAAAGTGGTAGTAAAGCCCAACCTTAACCATCCTTAAAAAACAATCTAGCATCCCTGTATAGCACACCCCTTAAGGAGCCTAAGGTGAGAAGGGATCCCCACACTGCATTTTCACAGTCTTTCAGAGTCAAAAAACAGTCCAACACTAGGGGGGGCACCCTCAAGGACCACCTACAGCCTCCTCAGCACTCCTTCTCTATGTTCCACCTGACTGCCCCTGCTGGCCTGACCTGTGAGTATTTATGAGGTACCTGCCCCCTGCCAGCCCATGTTGCTGGGGATTGGCTGGGGCCCTCATCAATACACAAAAACGATCCTCCCAGATTCCACCCTCTACTTCTGGAAGCTTCACCAAGGTTCCAGAGAGCAGGGGGAGTTACCAGAGGTGATGCTTGCTGAGTCATCCAGCCTCCCGGAGTCACTCAGCCCTGACCCACATTCAACCCAGGCCTTATACTCAACCAAGGCTCTATGTCCTTAACTTTTTTTTAATTGGTTCAATTGCCTGGTTCAGCAGCTTTATTCAAGGGAATACTCAAAAATGGGTGTTATTTTTTGGAGACGTGATGGGACCAATAGGCTCTCCCTCCTCTCCATTGCAGCAGCTGCTTACTGACCCAAGGGAGCCAGAGATGCTGGATCAAGTTACTGGACCAGATTTAAAAATAGGTGTGTACACAGGTCCTTTTTATGGGTATGCAGGATAGGTAGGAGGTGGTTAGAATAGGCTTTTCTTTCACTTTACATTATGTTCCCATCAGAAACAAACAGAATGACCTTTACCAAAACAATGAAAAACTTATCTGGCTACAAAAAAATATATATACAGAAATATCAAAATGGCTTGTAAAGTGGACCTGTACAGAATTTCCCAACTTCCAAACAAATCAAGCTGCTTCGTTTAATGCATAAGCTTTGAAAGAAGTGCTGAGATACGTATTTATTATGCATAAACAGGTGATCAAGGCTCTTTTTGATGGTAATGTGGTCTCCATGCTACTCCCTGCCTTCCCTATGTGATCTTATGCAGATAAAATCCTACAATATCAAGGTACTACAAGCATTGTGGGATCATTAACAGTAAAGATTACAAAATACTTTCATAAAAAAACATAATATATAAAGTATGAAATAAACACATCAGGGTGAACATCACAAAATGTAAATTAAACTTTGATGAATAGTATATGATTTGCATTAGATGTATATAGAGAGAAAAAGGTTAATGATGGTTAGATAAGGGTTGTCCATAAATGGAACAAGGTGAAAGGGAAGTGAGGGCTGTGTTCTAGCTATGAAATCGTCTTTGTATTGAATGGGGCCTGGCAGTAGTAGCCTTTCTTCAACGTTATTAATAGTGACACATACCACATACCATATACCTATAATGGCATGACATTCTTTTGAGTCTCTTTTCAAGTGTTCTCTGATATACAAGATAACGGACACTCTGCCCTGCATAATAACAATATCTCAGTGCTACCTAATCTAATATATTTATACATGTTTTTTATTTATATATATATATATATATATATATATATATAAATTATATAAGTATTTTTTAAGTGTTTTTAAGTTTTTTTTATTTATATATAGTGGATATAAAGAGTCTACACACCCCTGGAAAAATGTCAGGTTTCTGTGATGTAAAAATATGAGACAAAGATAAATCATTTTAGAACTTTTTCCACCATTAAAAAAAAAGTTGGAAAAAATTCTGAAATGATTTATCTTTGTCTAATTTTTTTACATCACAGAAACCTGATATGTTAGGGGGTGTATACCGGTATATATATATATATATATATATATATATATATATATATATATATATATATATATATATATGTCATATATGAAATGGTTTATATTGATATTTCTACCTAACACATAAAGATCTCAATTCTTTTTAACATCTGTAGCTCTATTTATTTACTTCCTGTTAAAATAGACTATTATTTATAGTCTCCTTAGATGCTACTTACATATACAAATTGGATCACTCATCTCAGTTACTCACAACAGGAATGCATCTCATGACGCAGTCTGATGTTTCTCTGCAGGTAGCTGCAAAGTTAGCATCCGCTTGTTAGCTACGTTTTAGCTAACCCACGGTACTCTTAACGGTAGTTAAGATTGTATTTATGCATTGTATAGTTAAAGTAGAACTATAGACAAAATGTTTTTTCTCTTTTTGGATAGAGTAAGGGAGGGTGATAATATCTGTTGATTTATTTTTTGCGATCTGTACCCCATTAGGCAGATTTCCCTTCACTTCTTGCCCCACAGCCAAACAGGAAGTAGGAGGAAATCCCTGAAAATTAAGGGAATACCTTGGGACCCTAAGGCCACCAGAACTAGTGTCCCCATCAGTGTTGGTCATCTTACTTTAAAAAAGTAATTAGTTAAGTTACAAATTACTTCTCCCAAAAAAGTAATTGAGTTAGTAACTCAGTTACTACATTGGAAAAGTAATTAATTAGTTACTCAGCAAAGTAACTGACTTTTTTTTTTTTTTATATTCTTAGGGGCGGGTCTAGTATTACTGTAAGCAAGGGGCACGTTCCCCCCTGCACCCCCCTGCACGTCTGTTCCCCCAACACATATATCTGTTTCCGCTCTGTACCCCACTACACATCTGTCCCCCCCCCCACACACATATATCTGTTCCCCCTCTGTACCCCACTACACATCTGCCCCCCCACACACATATATCTGTTCCCCCTCTGTACCCCACTACACATCTGCCCCCCCACACACATATATCTGTTCCCCCCTCTGTACCCCTCTACATGTCTGTCCTCCCCCCCACACACATATATCTGTTCCCCCTCTGTACATCTGTCCCCCCCAAACTCACGGATGGGATAATTTTTCGGATCAGCAAATAATAATTGAATTTGCAAAAACCTGTGAAAATTCCACCACCATAAAGCCCCCACTGTAATATCCATGTCATCTCCCCCACTGTAATATTGGCAGAGTATGGCTGGGTACGGCTGAGCATGGCTGGGTATTACCGTGTATTGTAAATTTAAATATATAAACTCGCAAAATCGGGGTAAGCCACCATACATGCGAAGACGATCGGCCGACCGATCTCCGCAGCCACTCCGGTATATTATAAGACAAAATGAGCCATTAGTCCATAGGGACAGTGCAGATTTACCACTGCATTAAAACCCCAGGGGGAGGTATACACAAACTCATTGTGGCAGTATTAATGTCTAGATTACATGCATACGATCCCACAGGCAGTCACGGTCCGGTCATAATGTTTAAAATAAAATCAAAAGGGGATTATGTTATACACAACAATATGCATTCACATGTATAACCATCTGCCCGGAATGTGCACTATTTTGTAATTGCATGTTATCACTACATGCTGCGCTGACATTTCAAAAGCCTATTTTAAATAGCTTCTGCTTGCGCGCCGTCCAAGTCCATCAAGTACACAGAGTCCCGATTGGCGGATTCAATATCTGTGTACTATTTAAGGTGAGCTTCCGGTCTGTAGGTCACGCCCTCAGACGAAGTCAGGAAGTGACGAAACGCGTCAGTGTCGTGACCTACAACCGGAAGTGACGTTGTGCGCCTCAACGTGCGCTCCAGACGGACTCAGCAACCAGGAAATACAACGCTGTTCTATACAGCGGTTCTACACAAGTTGAGTTCCGGCGGATGCTGCATGATAAGGCACAGTGCACTTTATGCGTCTATAATTTTGATGTTGATTTTGACACATAAAAGCCCCCCCCCTTAGTACAAGCTGCGTACCATTCATCAAAATTATAGAAGCATAAAGTGCACTGTGGCGCACAACGTCACTTCCGGTTGTAGGTCACGACGCAATCAGAAGCTATTTAAAAAGCTATTTAAAAAAGGCTTTTGAAATGTCAGCGCAGCATGTAGTGATAACATGCAATTACAAAATAGTGCACATTCCGGGCAGATGGTTATACATGTGAATGCATATTGTTGTGTATAACATAATCCCCGTTTTGATTTTATTTTAAACATTATGACCGGACCGTGACTGCCTGTGGGATCGTATGCATGTAATCTACACCAGTGTTTCTCAACTCCAGTCCTCAAGGCGCCCCAACAGGTCATGTTTTCAGGCTCTCCATTATCTTGCACAGGTGATTTGATCAGTTTCACGGCCTTGGTAATTACCACAGCCATTTCATCTGAGGGAAATCCTGAAAATATGACCTGTTGGGGTGCCTTGAGGACTGGAGTTGAGAAACACTGATCTAGACATTAATACTGCCACAATGAGTTTGTGTATACCTCCCCCTGGGGTTTTAATGCAGTGGTAAATCTGCACTGTCCCTATGGACTAATGGCTCATTTTGTCTTATAATATACCGGAGTGGCTGCGGAGATCGGTCGGCCGATCGTCTTCACATGTATGGTGGCTTACCCCAATTTTGCGAGTTTATATATTTAAATTTACAATACACGGTAATACCCAGCCATGCTCAGCCGTACCCAGCCATACTCTGCCAATATTACAGTGGGGGAGATGACATGGATATTACAGTGGGGGCTTTATGGTGGTGGAATTTTCACAGGTTTTTGCAAATTCAATTATTATTTGCTGATCCGAAAAATGATCCGATCCGTGAGTTTGGGGGGGGGGGGGGACAGATGTACAGAGGGGGAACAGATATAGAACAAAAAAATTCGTACATTCGTAACTTTTTTTCCATTCGTAACTTTTTTTTTCGATTTGTAAATTTTAAAAATTTAATAATTGCATACACATTACATAAAATTATGAATTATGCTCCGATTACGAATCTACGAATGTTACGAATGTACGAATAAATAAGAATGCGTCCGAAAATTAAACTAACGAAAAAACGAATCAACGAAAAAATAACTCTTACGAATCGTTACGAATACGAACACCGACGACTTACGAATGTACGAATCGTTACGAATCAATGGAAACGAAAAAAACGAAACGAAAAAAAAAACGATTTTTTTCGGAAACGAAAAAAACGAAACGAAAATAAACCAATTTTTTTGTTGTGCACATGTCTAATAAATACCACCAAACTAAAGCTCTATTTGTGCAAACAAAATGATACAAATTTAATTTGGGTACAGCATTGCATGACTGCGCAATTGTCATTGAAAGTGCGAGAGCGCTGAAAGCTGAAAATTGGTCTGGGAAGGAAGGGGGCGAAAGTGCCCTGTATTGTAGTGGTTAAGAAGTAATGGCATTGCGAACGCGTCCTGCGTTTTTCTGCGATTCCACCTGATTCAATTTGCCTCGATGTGAATGGAGCTTTATACTCTATTGTTTGTTTTTTTTTTTTGCAGGAGGTGAAATATCTCTCAGAGGTTGTGTAACAGCAGTTCACTCTTCCCTCAGATCACTCTTTCCTCAGATCGCTCTTCCCTCAGATCACTCTTTCCTCAGATCGCTCTTCCCTCAGATCGCTCTTTCCTCAGATCGCTCTTTCCTCAGATCGCTCTTCCCTCAGTTCACTCTTCCCTCAGATCGCTCTTTCCTCAGATCGCTCTTTCCTCAGATCGCTCTTCCCTCAGATCGCTCTTCCCTCAGATCGCTCTTCCCTCGGATCGCTCTTCCCTTGGATCGCTCTTTCCTCAGATCACTTCCCTCAGATCGCTCTTTAGGCAGCCATTGCTCATTGGGGTTCTTTGCAGGGGGCACTATGGTGGTACTATCTTAGTGCCTCTACAGTGCCCTTTTACATATTTCAGAGGATTTAAGGGGGCACTCTGAAGGATCTCATTTAGTACCACCAGAGTGCCCCCTTAGATCCTACAGAGTGCTCCCTTTCATGCTCCAAAGTGCCCCCATAGTACTACTCTGGAGGATGTGAAGGGTCCCTCTGGATGATGTGAAGGGTCCCTCTGGATGATGTGAGGGGCCCCTCTGGATGATGTGAGGGGCCCCTCTGGATGATGTGAGGGGCCCCTCTGGATGATGTGAGGGGCCCCTCTGGATGATGTGAGGGGCCCCTCTGGATGATGTGAGGGGCCCCTCTGGATGATGTGAGGGGCCCCTCTGGATGATGTGAGGGGCCACTCTGGATGATGTGAGGGGCCACTCTGGATGATGTGAGGGGCCACTCTGGATGATGTGAGGGGCCACTCTGGAGGATGTGAGGGGCCACTCTGGAGGATGTGAGGGGCCACTCTGGAGGATGTGAGGAGATCACTCTGGAGGATGTGAGGGGCCACTCTGGAGGATGTGAGGAGATCACTCTGGAGGATGTGAGAGATCACTCTGGAGGATGTGAGGGGCCACTCTGGAGGATGTGAGGGGCCACTCTGGAGGATGTGAGGGGTCACTCTGGAGGATGTGAGGGCCACTCTGGAGGATGTGAGGGGCCACTCTGGAGGATGTGAGGGGCCCCTCTGGAGGATGTGAGGGGCCCCTCTGGAGGATGTGAGGGGCCCCTCTGGAAGATGTGAGGGGTCCCTCTGGAGGATGTGAGGGGCCCCTCTGGAAGATGTGAGGGGCCCCTCTGGAAGATGTGAGGGGCCCCTCTGGAAGATGTGAGGGGCCCCTCTGGAAGATGTGAGGGGCCCCTCTGGAAGATGTGAGGGGCCCCTCTGGAGGATGTGAGGGGCCACTCTGGAGGATGTGAGGGGCCACTCTGGAGGATGTGAGGGGCCACTCTGGATGATGTGAGGGGCCATTCTGGAGGATGTGAGTGGTCACTCTGGAGGATGTGAGGGGCCCCTCTGGAGGATGTGAGGGGCCCCTCTGGAGGATGTGAGGGGCCCCTCTGGAGGATGTGAGGGGCCCCTCTGGAGGATGTGAGGGGCCCCTCTGGAGGATGTGAGGGGCCCCTCTGGAAGATGTGAGGGGTCCCTCTGGAGGATGTGAGGGGCCCCTCTGGAAGATGTGAGGGGCCCCTCTGGAAGATGTGAGGGGTCCCTCTGGAAGATGTGAGGGGTCCCTCTGGAAGATGTGAGGGGTCCCTCTGGAGGATGTGAGGGGCCCCTCTGGATGATGTGAGGGGCCCCTCTGGAAGATGTGAGGGGCCCCTCTGGATGATGTGAGGGGCCCCTCTGGAGGATGTGAGGGGCCACTCTGGAGGATGTGAGGGGCCACTCTGGAGGATGTGAGGGGCCACTCTGGAGGATGTGAGGGGCCACTCTGGAGGATGTGAGGGGCCACTCTGAAGGATGTGAGGGGCCACTCTGAAGGATGTGAGGGGCCACTCTGGAGGATGTGAGGGACCATTCCGGAGGATGTGAGGGGCCACACTGGAGGATGTAAGGGCCTGTACAGATCTGTACACAGAGGGGGAGAGAGAGAGAGAGAGGAACCGGCGTCATCTTGACGCTGGTTTGTTTACAAGTGATCGCTCCGTCATTTGACGGAGCAATCACATTGTAAACGGCTGACGTTTACCGCCGCTCCGGAGCTAGGCCAGAACCGCGGCCGACGGGTGCACCAAGATGGCCGCCGCTCCAGAGCTAGGCCGAAGCCGCGGCCTTTCCTAAGGCCGAGGCCGCGGACAGCTCAGCGGATCGCGGTGGGTAATTGCGGTAACGACGCCCCAGTAATGGGAACGGCGTTACCGCGAGGGGAAGAGTAATCAGTTAGATTACTCGTTACCCTCTAAAGTAACGGCGTTACGTAACACCGTTTACTTTAATCGCGTTAGTTACATCACTGGTCCCCATTGGAATATTTGCCCCCAATTACTTTTCCAGGGACAACACAAAATTTGGGATTTTCTTTTACCTTCACTGTCAAGGCTAATGGTAAACAGGATAAATAGAGAGGATTAATCTTCCTAACGGAGGTACAGACAGCAATAAAAACTGACAGGTGTTCTAAACCCTCTCCGCTGCTTTCAAAAATAAACTAAAAGTTTTGCCTTTAGTTATACTGTAAAAAAAATATGAAACAACAATTTAAAATGTATAAACCTAAACCAAATAAAATACAACTGCCCAAAACCATTATAATTACCTTTTAAATTTAAGGAAATTTAACAAAATATGAGTGAATATAATGGTAAATGCACGCTTAAAGCTCTAAAGTTCTCCAGACACAGGAGAATATGGTTGCCTGGAAACACTGGGTTGTACATCCACTGCTCAGGGTATAGATTCACTGTTTGGGCAATATTTACATCTCTTTTTCAGGACATGAGGCAGTATTTCAACGTGCTGGCTTATATTTATTCATGTCTAATTTATTAGCAGAGATTAACAGTTCATCAAAGGAAAAATTATAACCTGCCCAGTCACTAACATCTCTGGTTTACTGCAGATGTTTTTTATACTTAAATATGGGGTAATTATCACATGATTTCTCAAAAATACTTGTATCATGCAGTGATGTCTTCCCAGCTGATTTTAATGGCAAGTTTGAAGGGTTTAGGGTATGTTTTACATTTAAAAAAATTAAATTTTTTAAGTTTTAAAGTAAATTTCCACACACGCGCCATGCTGACGTGAGACGTCGGTGTTGGGGGGAGGAGCCGAGTGCCGAGCTGGACACCTGCACGCTCTCCGGCTGGGAGATGAGACCAGGGAGAGGTAGCGCGGAAGTGAGAGCCCGCGGAAAGCTCCCCTGACCCGCTGGAGAGGACCTCGGAGAGCCTGTGGTGTTCCCCCCCGCCTGCCCGCCCGCCCGCCCGCCTTTCCGCCTATCCGCCCGCCCGGCAGCCAGACACGGAGGTGAGGAGAAGAGGAAGCCGGGGGGTTCAGTCAGGACCCGTGCTGAGTGCGGGGGAGCGGAGACCACGTAACCCAGAGCCCGGTCTCCGTCTGAGCCCCAGCCCGTGGATACCGACGAGGCCCCCCAGGAGAGGATGAAGGACCATTGAGAGGGTCTTCGCACACAAGGGTGCTACAGCAAAAGGGGTACTGCAACCCGAAAGGCCACATCGTAGAGCTGCTGGAGGAACACGTCGGTCTGAGAGGGGATCTACGGAGGAGCATCCCTCTCTCAGGTAGGAACGCTACAACTTGATCCCCCACTGCTATACAGACTATACAGACTCGGTATTTCCCTGCTTCTTTTTGTTTCCTGTGATGTCTCTGCCCTTCTCTCCCCCCTCACCCATCTCCCTCCCTGCAGTTAATCATTAAATATGACGACCAGTCTATGAAAGGAGGAATGTGATGTGCTTTGAAAAAACATTGAAATGATAATGTGTGTGAGGGGAGTTTCAAAAAGAAGACAAATGTTTAACACCCTATAGGAACACAAGCAGGAAAAGCAGGAAAAGCAGTTTTAAATAATACACTTCTCAAGGAGAGTTTAATTGGGAGAGATAGACACCCGAGAGACTAAAAACTGATATAAACGCTTAAAGAATCCCCCAACCAAAGAACAGGGGACTAAAACAATTAAACTTGACCCTGTAGTAATAGAGGTTGCTGCTATAAGGAACTGTATGCAAAGATAAACCTGCAAAACTATGCTGTGGTTATGATGTAGCCAGGAAGAACACAGAGATTCGCCTCTACTATTAAGGGGAAGTGTATCCCTCGATTGGAGGAGACGCAGAGTTCAGAGGAGAGCAGTGTTCCAAAGGAGTAAAAAAAAAAAAAAAAAAAAAACTATTGCAACAGTACGCAGGGGGGGGGGGGGGGGGGGGCGGAGGAGAGGAGAGGAGGTGAAGGAGGAATAAAGAAAGAAGGAAGAGAGAAAACTCTACCCCCCAGAAGGGAAAGGAAAGAGAGAAAAAAAAAAAAGGAAACTTCTTAGCCCAATCACCCCCCCACAGGGACGAGATGGCCAAAGCTTAGAAGATATTTGGGCATACGATGAAGGGGAGAACACAGAGAGGTACAGACCCCAAAACACCGAAAGACAACCTAAATAACAGTACCATACAAAAATATCTCAAAGATATTAGTATTAAGAGTCCCGAGATGGAGAGGAGACAACAGGGAGTGAAGGAAAGAAAGAAAGAATTGGAGAAGTTAAAAGCGGATCAGGCTGAAACACTTAGGATGGAACCTGAGCTGGAAAAGACAGGGGACATGAGTACTACATCACAACACAGTGACATCTCACAAATCCCTACCAGAACAGAAATGGCGGAAATGTTTGCCAATTTAGAATGCGCCATAAAAACTGAAATTTTGAACATCAGAATTGATATGGGTTTCCTGGCCAAAAGAGTTGAAAAAATCGAAGAAACTGCAAACGAATTAATGAAAGAAAATAAAGTTTTTAGAAGCCAGATAGAAGAAATTCAAAAGTCTGAAAGGGACATGAAATACAAAATGGAAAGTATGGAAGACCAAAGCAGGAGACAAAACTTGAGGTTAAGATCTTTACCAGAACAGAGGGGAGAAGACCTCATGCTGAAAGTAAATAGTATTTTGATACCAGTTTCTGGGCAGGAAGAGGGCACGGCCTTAAAAATAGAAAGGGTCCATCGAATTAGGAAACCCCCTGGAGTAGGAGAAGATGTGCCCAGAGACGTCCTTATCAGGTTTCAATCCTATGAGGAAAAAGCCTTGATCTATAAAAAGCTTAGAGGAAAACCCCCGTTAAAGTATGAGACGACAGAAATTCAGGTCTTTGCGGACCTGTCAGCAGGGACCTTGGCTCGGAGAAGGGAGATGAAGCCCTTGTTGGAAATTTTACGTGCTTCAAACATCAAATACAGCTGGGGTTACCCTACCGCACTGATCGTTATGAAATCGGGGAAAACTGTACGCATGAAGTTTTTGGAGGAGATGCAAAGTTTCTGTGAGGAACTGGGGATTACCGCCCCAAAAATCCCCCAGAGCCTGAACTAAAATAATAATTCCCGGTTTGAAAGTCTTGCGGGGGGGGGGGGTGTGGTGGGGTTTGCTCCCCCCCCCCCCCCCGCCTCACCCCGGGAGGGAGGAAATTTTTTTTTTTTCCCTCTCTGGGGTGGGGGGGGGGGGGTGGGCGGGGGAGTGGATCTGAGTGGGGGGGCGGGGGCGGGGGGGGGGCACGGGATCCGAGGGGCAGGGTTGGTTCACCCCCCCTCCCCCCTTGCGCGGATAGCGACGGGGGGGGTGTGGATCCAACACCAGATTTCGGCGGTTGAACTCCACCCTAGAGGCGGAGTGGATAGGAAGTGTCTCAAAGGGACACCTCACTGTTCACAGATGGTCAAAATTAGACCAGGGGAAGGGGAGAGGGGGGAGGGAGGTGGGGGGGGGGGGAGGGAGGGAGGGGGAGGGGGTGAGGGGTCCGTCCCCGTCTTGCAGACACAAACATTGAACTACTGGACAACATGGTCCGGTAATCGTATAAAGCCGCCTCGGAAATATGGAGGACTGTAAATTGAGGTTTTTGTCGTATAATGTCAAAGGGTTAAACTCCCAGGTGAAGAAATACAAGATACTGAAAGAAATACAAAACTACCAGGGGGAAATTATCTTCTTGCAAGAAACACACTTGACATTAGAAGGTGGAATAAAGTTGGCCACCCATGAATACCCTCTGTGGTTCCAATGCGATACCCCAACAAGGGGCGCCAAGGGGGTTGCTATAGGTTTTGCCAAAAATGTTAAGTTTGCCATCAGCGAAAGGCTGGTAGACCCGGGTGGGAGGTATTTAGCAATAAAAGGCAAAATAGGGGAAAAAATGCTAACTCTAGTAAACATCTACAGCCCAAATAAAAACCCAACTGGATTCCTATCTCGGGTGTTAGGACGCCTGACGGGCTTCCAAGTGGGGGAGGTGATTGTTGCGGGTGACTTGAACTTTGGATGGGACCCTGAACTGGACACTACATCGAAAACAGGAAGCCAGAGTAAACGCCAGTTAAAGAGCATAAAATCTAAACTTAGACAGAATCAACTAATAGATATTTGGAGAATACAGCATCCTAACACAAAGCACTTTACCTTCTTTTCTCCAGTGCATGGAACCCATTCCCGCTTAGATTATTTTTTAGTAGAGCACAAATCTTTAGAACACGTGATTTTTTTGAAATTAATGATAACGGTGAGACATCTTTGGCCACCCTATGGGAAGCCAAGAAAGCGTATATTAGGGGAATATTGATCTCCATTGGGGCTGGGAAAAAAAAGAAAAAAGGTTAAGCCGGGCTCGGCTAGTGGGAGAGATTCGGGACCTGGAACATGAACACAGGGAGGACACATTGAGGAAAGGAGACACTTACCATAGGTTATTAAATAAAAGAGAAGAACTAAAAACAGAACTAGAACAGGAGGCAAGGAAATGGTTCCACAAGCTAAATAGGGAAAGACACATCGGGGGTAATAAAAGCAGCAAACATCTAGCAAGAATACTCAAAAAAAAGAGAGAGCTCAACTACATCGATAAAATACAAAGTAAAACGGGCTCAATGGTAAACCTGTCAAAAGATATAGCAGAAGAGTTCAGGGGCTATTATGAAGCTTTATACGATGTCAATTCTAAGGATCAGACACCACAAGTTGAAAGGGAGGAGCTTAGAAATTTCCTGAGGAATAGTGCAGTCCCCTCAATCTCAGTTGAGGACAGCAAAATTATGGAGGAACCCATAACTGAAGCTGAAATACATGAGGCCCTTACGAATTCCTCTGCTGGCAAAAGCCCAGGCCCTGACGGTTTCTCTATCACCTATCTCAAGAGATACCGTGATATTCTGGTCCCCAGACTGTGCCAGTATTGGAATTCCTTGGGAGGGAAGAATGGAATGGGCAAAGAATCGCTAATGGCATCCGTAACACTTATTTTAAAAGAAGGAAAAGATAAGACGCTCTGCTCAAGCTATCGCCCAATCGCCCTACTGAATACGGACACCAAGCTTTTCGCGAAAGTACTGGCCAACAGGTTAAGAAGTAGGATACCTAGACTGGTGTTCTCTGATCAGGTTGGCTTTGTCCCGGGTCGGGAGGGGAGGGACAATGGGATTAGAGCCCTGCTCCTTATGCAAGCCTGCAGGAGGGAGAATGTCCCCAGTCTATTCCTGTCGATCGACGCTGAAAAAGCGTTCGACAGGATAGACTGGGGACATATGTTTGCAACACTGGAAGCAATGGGGATAGGCCCGACAATGATAAGCTGGATAAAGACACTATATGCCCAACCGCAAGCGAGGGTGAGGGTCAACGGGCTTCTCTCTCATCCATTTTCTATGAAGAATGGAACGCGTCAGGGATGCCCGCTGTCCCCCCTCTTATTTATACTAGCTTTAGAACCGTTATTGGCAACAATACGCAACTCAACGGATATTAGCGGGATTAAGGTAGGAGGGGAAACATATAAATACGCAGCGTTTGCGGACGATATTCTATTTTTCTTGTCCAACCCACGAATATCTCTACCCAACCTGATAAAGGTGCTGAAGTTATACGGTGCAGTTTCGAACTTTAAAGTCAACCCGACCAAATCAGAAATTCTTAACATTAATATAAAACAGGATGAAGTGGTGCGCCTAACTAAAGAGTTTCAATTCCCGTGGAGGGAGAACATAAAATACCTGGGAATAAAACTGGCAGGGACATTGAGGGAGACATACCGGATAAATTACATCCCTTTACTAGATGAAATTAAACGGGAAACAAAAAACATGACCCACAGCCCATTGTCATGGCTGGGGAGAGTAAATGCTGTTAAAATGATCATAGCTCCAAAAATAAACTATAAGTTTCAAATGCTCCCAATATGTGTCCCTAAAGCCTTCTTTAGAATTCTAAAGGGGATTATCTCCAGGTTTATATGGTACAATAAGAAACCACGCATTTCAGCAGAAACCCTGTTTAGGGGGAAAAAACAGGGGGGTTTAGCTTTACCCGATTTTGAACAATACTTCAATGCAATTGCACTATCTAGGATCACTGAATGGACAAGGGAAGGAACAAAAAAAAGATGGGTGAATTTAGAAAACGCACTGGGTAATAGGGATTGGGGTCACGTAATTTGGAATCCACCAAAATTTAGATTAATAGAAGATGACACACACGAAATTACACGAGTTACTCTAAAAATATGGGACAGGGTGCACAGGGAAAACAAGTGGGAATACAACTCCCCATTATTAAATTTAAAAGACAATGTTTTTTTTGAACCGGGGAGGAGTAAAGTATGGGGGAATTGGATCAAAGATGGGGCACGTTTAATGGATATTATTAAAAAAGGTAAATTAATCACGTTTCACGATTTGAGCAAGGAAGTGGAGTTAATATCGGTTGACGCCTGGAGGTACACCCAGCTGAGAAACTTTGTACAGAGACTGCCACAACCAATTAGAGATGGGGACAGCCTCACGGTAATGGAAAAGATTTGTACACTGACTCCAGTTAAAAATACAATTTCACGTATATATAAATTGTTAAACCAGGAGAGATGCGAGGGTGTTCCCCCCGGTGTTAAGCGGTGGGGGGAGGAATTGGGGATTCCCTGCACCGAAAATAGATGCGATAAGATTTTGAAAATATTACATGGGACCAGGGCGGATAGCCAAACCATTGAAGTTAACTACAAGTGCCTCATGGGGTGGTATATAACCCCAGTAAAAATGAGTAAGATACAAAGAGACACAACATCTCTTTGTTGGAGAGGATGTGGAGGCATTGGTACAATGTCTCACATCTGGTGGGACTGCCCAATTATAAAAAAATATTGGAAGCAGATATTATCACTAACTGAAAGCATCACAAAAAAACATATCCCCGAAGACCCATGGGTGGTCCTGTTCCACGGGACAGATACACCCATAAGACAATATAGAAACTCAATAATCCCAATCCTATTAAATGAGGCGAAAAACCTAATCCCTAGGAAATGGAGGGAGGAGAAGAGCCCGCAAGTAGCTGAATGGTTCACGAGAGTTAACCGACAGCGAATACTGGAGAAGGAGGAACTAGGGCAGGAATACGGAGATAACTTGAGCAGACGGGAAGATAAATGGTCCTGTTGGATTGACTTTAGAGAATCATGGAGTTACTTCGAAGAAATAACTAGATAACAAACAGTAATACGACAAAACTAATTAATTGATGAATTCCTGGGATGTGGATAAAGTGCTGCAAGACGGGGCGGAAGGGGTGGGGGAGGGCAGGGGAAAGGGAAATGTATTTTAGTAATTGTAATGAAAAAACTTTGAAATAAATAAAGAATTAAAAAAAAAAAATAAAATAAAGTAAATTTCCACTGAAAGGGTTCCTAACTAGCCTATCTTGTTTGCCCCTACAAAGACCCAAGATGCAGTGCAGACCTACTCCTCACTGCCCAGTACAGACAGAGTTTTCATGTATTTATAATTTTTTATACTGAGAGTCTTGGCTCTTCAGTTAAGCTCTAGTAGTTGCTTCTGTGAACCGTGGCAAAGAGGCCCCATCAAAAAATAAATGTAAACCCTGCCTAGCATAAAAAAAGCATAAAAAATATATAAATAAATATATTTTAAATATATATTAATATTATACAGGATTAATATAACGCCAACAGTTTGCACAGCGCTTTAGAACATGAAGGCAGACAGTACAGTTACAGTACAATTCAAGAGGAATCAGAGGTTAGAGCTCAGAATCTAGGAATATATAAAAAAAAATATAAAAATATATAAAAAAAAGATATATATACTTTATATATATAGTATCTCACAAAAGTGAGTACACCCCTCACATTGTAAATATTGTATTATATATTTTCATGTGACAACACTGAGGGAATTACACGTTGCTGCAATGTAAAGTAGTGAGTGTACAGCTTGTATAACAGTATTGCTGTTCCCTCAAAAAAAACTCAACACACACCCATTCATGTCTAAACCACTGGCAGCAAAAGTGAGTACACCCCTAAGTGAAAATGTACAAATTGGGCCCAATTAGCCATTTTCCCTCCCCAGTGTCATGTGACTCATTACTGTTACAAGGTCTCAGGTGTGAAAGTGGAGCAGGTGTGTTAAATTTGGTGTTATACTGGTCACTGGAAGTTCAACATGGCATTGCATGGCAAAGAACTCTCTGAGGATCTGATAAAAAGAATTGTTGCTCTACATAAAGATGGCCTAGGTTATAAGAAGATTGCCAATACCCTGAAACTGTTTAACAGGACAGGTTCCACTCAGAACAGGCCTCGCCATGGTCGACCAAAGAAGTTGAGTGCATGTGATCAGCATCATATCCAGAGGTTGTCTTTGGGAAATAGACGTATGAGTGCTGCCAGCATTACTGCAAGGCTTGAAGGGGTGGGGGGGTCAGCCTGTCAGTGCTCAGACCATATGCCACACACTGCATCAAATTGCTCTGCATGGCTGTCGTCCCAGAAGGAAGCCTCTTCTAAAGATGATGCACAAGAAAGCCCGCAAACAGTTTGCTGAAGATAAGCAGACTAAAGAAACGGATTACTGAAACCATGTCTTGTGGTCTGATGAGACCAAGATAAACTTATTTGGTTCAGATGGTGTCAAGCAAGCATGGCGGCAAGAAGGTGAGGAGTACAAAAACAAGGGTGTCCTGCCTACAGTCAAGCATAGTGGTGGGAGTGTCATGGTCTGGGGCTGCATGATTGCTGCCAGCCCTGGGGAGCTACAGTTCATTGAGGGATCCATGAATGCCAACATGTACTTTGACATACTGAAGCAGAGCATGATTCCCTCCCTTTGGAGACTGGGCTGCAGGGCAGTATTCCAACATGATAACAACCCCAAACACACCTCCAAGACAACCACTAGACATGTGCGATTAGTTTCGTACGAATTGCAAATTCGTACGAATTTCCACAAATTCATACATTCGGGAGGATCCGAAATACGAATTGCCATTCTTCAGAATTTTCAGATCGCTAGGTTCGTTAGCTTTTCCTAACAATTACGAAAATTCGTTATGATAAATTTAAAAAGCAAAAAATACCTTCCTCAATTTGCCCGTCGTCGACTCATTATGCTCATTATGAGGGACTCCCACCATCCCTGTGCTGTGCTGACTTCCTCCTGGGGCTGTACCCCTGCTGTGCTCATTATGAGGGCTCCCACCATCCCTGTGCTGTGCTCATTATGAGGGCCCCCACCATCCCTGTGCTGTCATACTGAGCACAGCAGGGGTACAGCCCCAGGAGGAAGTCAGCACAGCACAGGGATGGTGGGAGCCCCTCATAATGAGCACATGGCTGCCATGCACAGCTGCTCCAGTTTTTGCCTGCTCCAGTTTTAATAGATCCCCCACACTGTGCGGGGTCACTGGAAATTGTTTGGTGTTACCGCGCATGTGCTCTTCCATAAAAGGTACCAATGGGCACCATGCTACCAGCAGCAGTGGCAGAGGTGGTAGCGCCACTTTTGCTATGAACTTTGCTGCTGGTTCTAGGAGGTAAATCCTGGAACAGTTGGCGACGTGCAAATGTCTGCCGTTTGCCAGGCTCTTTACCACCAGCAGTATTCACTCCCATTCGCAATAGCTTTATGGGAGGTGAGCTGAGCTCAGAGGGCGCAGAGACAGAACGTCCCACCTGCTTCTCATGTACACAGCTCATAGCTCCCCCTCTCCCAGCAGCACCCTTACTGCTTTTGTGGCCTTGTTTGCTGCTCAATTTTCCTTTAAAAGTTAGAAAAATGTAGACAAAGGATTGCAAAGATATTCGCTCAGATGCACAGACAAATAATCGTGTGATCTGCTTCACTACACTAACTAACCCACATGATCGGGCCTGCCCTGTAGGCCTCAGCAGCAGAATAAAACCTCTGATTGGTCAACCAACAGTCACATGTTTCCGTAGTAACGAAATTTGGACGGAAAAGTAAATGCATCTAACGAAAATTCCTATTTCGGATTGGAAATTCTTCAACGGAATTTCGTATTTCGGATAAAAACCAAACTACCATCGGCATCGACTGCCATATTGAGATAGGTACCGGTATATATATTTTTGCCTTTAAATTCATCATAACAAATGTTCGTAATTGTTATGAAAAGTTAACGAACCTAATGAAAATTTGTATTTCGTACAAATCTAAATTGAATTTTGGACACGAATTACGAAATACTAATTAATTCTAATACCAAATGGAACGGAACGAAACAAAACAAATTTATTGACGGTGCACATGTCTAACAACCACTGCCTTGCTAAAGTAGCTGAGGGTAAAGGTGATGGACTGGCCAAGCATGTCTCCAAACGGAAGGTGGAGGAGCGCAAGGTCTCTAACATCCACCAGGTCCGTTATGTCCTCATGGAGGAGTGGAATAGGACTCCAGTGGCAACCTGTGAAGCTCTGGTGAACTCCATGCCCAAGAGGATTAAGGCAGTACTCACTTTTGTTGCCAGCGATTTAGACGTTATTGGCTGTGTTGAGTTATTTTGAGAGGACAGCAAATTTGCACTGTTATACAAGCTGTACACTCAATACTTTACATTGTAGCAAAGTGTCATTTCTTCAGTGTTGTCACATGAAAAGATAGAATAAAATATTTACAAAAATGTGAGGGGTGTACTCACTTATACTTATATACATATATTTTTATTAGACATGTGCACAACAAAAAAAATCGTTTTTTTTTTCGTTTCGTTTTTTTCGTTTTTGAAAAAATTTGTTGTTTTCGTTTCGTTTTTTTCGTTTCTGTTGATTCGTAACGATTCGTACATTCGTAAGTCGTCGTTGTTCGTATTCGTAAGGATTCGTACATTCGTAAGTCATAGTTATTCGTAACAATTCGTACATTTGTAAGAGTTATTTTTCGTTGATTTGTTTTTTCGTTAGTTTAATTTTCGTTCGTTCGTTTATTCGAAATTCGGACGCATTCGTAGTTATTCGTACATTCGTAACATTCGTAACAATCATAGATTCGTAATTGGAGCATAATTCATAATTTTATGTAATGTGTATGCTATTATTACATTTTAATAATTTACGAATCGAAAAAAAAAAGTTACGAATCGGAAAAAAAAAAAGTTACGAATCTAAAAAAAAGTTACGAATGTACGAATTTTTTTGTTCAATCCATTCATTCCGAATCGAAAAAAAAAAAAAAGTTACGAATTCAAAAAAAAAAGTTACGAATCGAAAAAAAAGTTACGAATCGAAAAAAAAGTTACGAATCGAAAAAAAAAGTTACGAATGTACGAATTTTTTTGTTCAATCCATTTAAAGCATGTTAAGCAGCACCAAGGGACACGGAAAATTACCAATTCAACAAAAAAAAAGTTACGAATGTACGAATGTGCTTCTGGGAAGGAAAATATAGGGTCCTGTGTGATGTGGACTAGAAACAGCTCACTTCAAGTCCTATAGGTGCTTCTGGGAACAAAGAAAAAAAATATATGATCTCTGTGTGATGGGACTAACACGATTCGTTCATTCATACTGTGGGTGCTTCTGCAAGAAAATACGAAAACGTGATGCCGAACTAAAACACTAGAAAAAAGGGTGTGCTCATCGAAGTAAGTCCCTGTGGGTGCTTCTGCAAAGAAAATATAGGAAGTTGCTTCTGGGAAGAAAATATAGGTCGTCCCTAAAGGTCTGTGTGATGGGACTAACACACTTCAAGTCTAGGTGCTTCTGGAAGGAAATATAGGTCTGTGTGATGGGACTAACACACTTCAAGTCCTATAGGTGCTTCTGGGAACAAAATATAGGTCTGTGTGATATGGGACTAACACACTTCAAGTCCTATAGGTGCTTCTGGGAACAAAATATATGATCTCTGTGTGATGGGACTAACACACTTCAAGTCCTATAGGTGCTTCTGGGAACAAAATATATGATCTCTGTGTGATGGGACTAACACACTTCAAGTCCTAAAGGTGCTTCTGGGAAGAAAATGTAGGTCTGTGTGATGGGACTAACACACTTCAAGTCCTATAGGTGCTTCTGGGAACAAAATATATGATCTCTGTGTGATGGGACTAACACACTTCAAGTCCTATAGGTGCTTCTGGGAAGGAAATATAGGTCTGTGTGATGGGACTAACACACTTCAAGTCCTATAGGTGCTTCTGGGAACAAAATATATGATCTCTGTGTGATGGGACTAACACACTTCAAGTCCTATAGGTGCTTCTGGGAAGAAAATGTAGGTCTGTGTGATGGGACTAACACACTTCAAGTCCTATAGGTGCTTCTGGGAACAAAATATATGATCTCTGTGTGATGGGACTAACACACTTCAAGTCCTATAGGTGCTTCTGGGAAGGAAATATAGGTCTGTGTGATGGGACTAACACACTTCAAGTCCTATAGGTGCTTCTGGGAACAAAATATATGATCTCTGTGTGATGGGACTAACACACTTCAAGTCCTATAGGTGCTTCTGGGAACAAAATATATGATCTCTGTGTGATGGGACTAACACACTTCAAGTCCTATAGGTGCTTCTGGGAAGAAAATGTAGGTCTGTGTGATGGGACTAACACACTTCAAGTCCTATAGGTGCTTCTGGGAACAAAATATATGATCTCTGTGTGATGGGACTAACACACTTCAAGTCCTATAGGTGCTTCTGGGAAGAAAAATGTAGGTCTGTGTGATGGGACTAACACACTTCAAGTCCTATAGGTGCTTCTGGGAACAAAATATATGATCTCTGTGTGATGGGAACTAACACACTTCAAGTCCTATAGGTGCTTCTGGGAAGGAAATATAGGTCTGTGTGATGGGACTAAACACTTCAAGTCCTATAGGTGCTTCTGGGAACAAAATATAGGAGCTCTGCCTGCCTGCCACGAACACACTACAAGTCCTATAGGTGCTTCTGGGAACAAAATATAGGAGCTCTGCCTGCCTGCCACGAACACACTACAAGTCCTATAGGTGCTTCTGGGAAACAAAATATAGGAGCTCTGCCTGCCTGCCACGAACACACTACAAGTCCTATAAGTGCTTCTGGGAACAAAATATAGGTGCTCTGCCTGCCTGCCACGAACACACTACAAGTCCTATAGGTGCTTCTGGAACAAAATATAGGAGCTCTGCCTGCCTGCCACGAACACACTACAAGTCATTTAGGTGCTTCTGGGAACAAAATATAGCTCTGCCTGCCTGCCACGAACACACTACAAGTCCTATAGGTGCTTCTGGAACAAAATATAGGAGCTCTGCCTGCCTGCCACGAGCACACTACAAGCCCCTCTTTCTAAATCAATCTAAATGAATGAATCTATCTAACTCGATCTCTCTAAATAAATCTCTCTAACTAACTAAATCCAGCAGAGTGTCACAGATCTAGCCTGCTCTATCTGCGCCGGAACAGCATGTGACCGGCGCAGACGGCATGGCGGCCTTTTATAGGGGGGGGCGTGTACTAGCCCCTGAGCTGTAATTGGCTACAGGCGTCCTGCCTGTAGCCAATTATGGCTCTTCGAGTTTCCGGGGCTGTGATTGGCCAAGCATGCGGGGTCACAGTGCATGCTTGCATCAGCCAGCAATGCACTGCGCCGGCCGCGCCGGCCGCAATGCATTGCGGGGCCGCTCGCATCACACGAACGTGATGCGAGCGGCCAAAATAGTTCTGGGCTCGCCGAGCGAGCGAACGCCCGGTGCTCGATGCGAACGTGGGTTCGCATCGAGCACCGGGCCCATCCCTAATTAGCAGATTTGAAGAGAGAAAATACCTACTTGTGTATCTTAGGTTGATAGTAACATATAGTTATATAAGGTTTGAGTGATAAAAGTATTACCTTGTGATTTGTCTATATCGGATTGGAATTTTGAGATTGTGGTTTTAAATTGGTTGCCAATGTCTTCGATGGCCTTTTCTATTGCCTGGTTCTTTTCTTCTTCCACATCCAATGTGATCTCTTCCTTACCTAAATCATGAACAGAGCAATACGAATATAACTTTCAGAACATCAAATACAGAAACATTGTCTTCTTTGATTTAAAACATGAATGTTTAAAACAAAGAAAATTACTAATTTGTTTAAGCTTATTTCAAAGAAAATGTAAAAAAAAAAAACTGATCACATGACAAAATCTTGTGAAAATCTTTACAATGGAAAATACAACTTTGTCTTTGACGCCACTGATGTAGGAAGAGGTTTCACAGCAGCTCAAACTTGGTTTCTAATTAAAGCAAGTAGCAGGTCACTAACTTTAAAACAAGGAACACCTTAACATTGAGCAAAAAAGGAGGTAGCTTTTGGAAGGAAGTCTTTTCTGATATTACTCTGAAATTTTATAATCAAATATAAGCAAGGTAAAGTGTAACTGACTGCAGTGTGTAGGATATCACAGTTATAGAAGCTCTGAAGAATGTCATCATTGCATCAACTCATGGCTAGACTTTATACATTTAAAAGTTGAGGATGCAAGAAGCACCATTGCAAGATCTAAAGTTTTTCTGGAAGGAGTGGAGGAGGGTTTAAACTTCTAGAATGATTTAACCGCTTAAGATCCACGCTATAGACGAATGATGGCTACAGCGCAAACCTACTTTGCCGGGAGGGCGTCAATAGATGTCCTCCCATGCTCCAGTGGTCTGCACGCCCCTGCAGGGCATGTGTGGCGTGCTCTGTGGTCAGCAAGTCTATGGGCGTAAGGGGTCGATCCCAACCACTTACCACACGATCAGCTGTCAGCCAATGACAGCTGATCATGTGATGTAAACAGAGCCAGTAATCGGCTATTAGCGTGAGGAGGGACATCGGTCCTGATCAAGGAGAGCAGCCGCCAGCTCATCCGTGCCCACCTGTGCCACCTGCCAATGCCACCTGCCAGTGCACAACAGTGCCGCCTACCAGTGCCCTCCAGCGCCACCTATCAGTGCCACCTATCAATGTCACTAATCAGTGCCTCATTAACAGTGCTGCCTATTAGTGTCACATACCAGTGCCCATCAGTGCCCCTATCAGTGCCCATCAGTGCCATGTTAGTGGCCATCGGTGACGCCTTATCTGTGCCCATCAGTAAAGCCTTATCTGTCCCCATCAGGGCCGCCTTATCTGTGCCCATCAGTGCTAGCTCATCAGCGCATATCAATAAAGGAGAAAAATTACTTGTTTGCAAAATTTTATAACAAACTATGAAACATGTTTTTTTTGTTTTCAAAATGTTCCATCTTTTTTTGTTTTTTTAGCAAAAAATAAAAACCCCTGTGGTGATTAAATACCACCAAAAGAAAGCTTTATTTGTGTGAAAAAAATTATAATAATTTCGTTTGGGTACAGTGTTGCATGACCACGCAATTGTCATTCAAAGAGCGACAGCGCTGAAAGCTGAAAAATTGGTTTGGGCAGGAGGGGGGGTTTAAGTGCCCAGCGAGCAAGTGGTTAAAACCCATATGTGTTCCATTTGGGGTGTCCTGTCCTATTTGGAATCTGAAACTGAGGCAAGGGTATATTTTTAAGTAAGGGCACACACAGCATCAAGACTTGAAGTTCCTAGCTTCCATTCTATTAAAATATAAAGAGTTTAACATCAGTAAAAAAAAAAAAATATGCTAAACAACCTTATCTGCTCACAAGAAGTCCAAATTAAAAACAATACCTAAAAGGGGCTTTTGGAGAGTAGCCTCTTGCCTACTGACTATGGACCTTGGCATTTGAGGGGGCTGTATTCTTTGGGAGGTGTGTGCTTGGGGGACCTTTGGAGTAGATTTACTTTGGATTCAATGCCTCCCCAAAACACACAGACTCTGAGAACTGGGAGCCCCGGATACAAATTTGGGGCCAATGTGCCCAAACAGCATTGACTGCTTCAACCCTCTCCTAGACTCAGAGACTCAAAGTAGATGTTAATATAATCAGCTCAAAACAATCTGATGCTGATGTCTCCTGCTGTTATGTGTAACTTGTTTATTAAGGTTTTATGTGTTTACTATTAAGTCTTTCTCGCGTTGTTAATTGAGTCACCTATTGTTTCTGTCTGTTTGCTAATCCTCCTGATGTGATTAGTCTGGTGTAAACTTTACCTCATTACCTAACCATTGTAGGGTGTTTACCTCAATGTGTAATTTTTGTTTTTATTGTTCATGCGGGGACTGTCACTGTTTTTGAAGTGTACAAAAAAAATGTATTTCGTTTCAATAAACTGGTTCCTTTGTTTTTTACCTCAACATCTTGTCTGTGTACAACACTTGGGGTAAAGGGCAGGAGGTCAGGAGGAACCGTTCAGCAAAGGCACCCAGGCGGGGTGCCAGGTGGTCTGTCACAATTCCTAACCCAGATGTAGGCCCAAACTGAGTCTTAAACATCACCCTTTCCCTAAACCCACCGAAAAACCTTTGCATGGCCCAACACCAAAACGTTATCCTTAACCTAAACTTTACCCCCTAATATTAAAGCCCAATTCCAATTAATAAACACCCTTCGACACCAGACCAAACCGAGGGTTGCAGGCAGACACATGCGAACATCTTGCAAGCGCTGTCTTCTCAAAGAGAAACGGATTTTGAACAAGATTTTTTAAACATTATAATTCTGGTGACAGTTGATGGTGTCTACATGACACCCATCGAAATGGAAATGTATGTCTATCAGTCCAGTATGACTAATGTAAAACAATGAACTCTCCCCTTCATCTGAATGTGATTGTAGTGAAACTGAAGCAAACCGTAATGATTTTGGGTAATTTTTACAAAATTAACTCAAAACACAGAATTGCTAAACTTTCAAACAAGATTGTTTTGAGGTTCTATTTAACTCACTGAAACTGTTCTGTATACAACAAGTTTCTATCAGCACAGTTGAGTGTGATGCAATGCTTTAAATGTAAAAAGTTGAGAATATATTTTTAAAGTTTTTATTTTTTTAATTCTGACCAAAGCTAACATAAAAAGGAAATATGTACACATGCGCCATACCTTCCCTGTAAAGATAGATAAGTATTACATTAGCAATAATGACACATGTGAGATATTTTGAATTTATATTCTTTTCTCCGCACTACAAACATGTTGTAAAATATACACAAAAATGAACCCATGTAATGAATTATTAAACTGCAGAGAGTTGGTGTTTTAGGTTGGATATTTTTTTTCTTAGTCATCAAACACTCAGATAAATAATATTTTGCTATCTAAAGCTATGCAACAATATTAAGAACTTCAGACTAAACATTTCCTCTATTGTAAATTCTGCAGTAAATATACCAAGATAAAGAGGTACATCTTCAATAAACAACCCAAAGCGCTCAAAAGATTGTAAGATTATTCTGTTTAGTAAAACTTTTTGCATCCGCATCTTTTACCTTGTGTATATTCCACGCAAGTTCTCTTCAATGTATATTAATACCCAAGGCAAACAAGACAAAACAAAATACACCATTTTCTTTATTCTCAAATATCAGGACTAAAAACAAGATGTTTAAAAATGAATTAACTAGATTTGGTCGAAATAATTGAAGTACCTCATTTGTATTAACACGCTATGTAATACCAAGTTCCATATGGAATGGTGAATTTCTTCAAAAATATAAATAAAGAATTTAAAAAAAAAATTTAATTTAAAGTTGGTTACCAGAGTATTTAGACTTACACAGTCTGGTGTATGGGAGACCATCATGTGGGTATGAACATACAGTAGGTGTTGGATCCAATCATACACACCGGTTCTTCCGGGTTCTCATCCTATTAGTGGGGATGAGCTCGATGTTCGAGTCGAACATTGTGTGTTCACCCGTTCGTTGAACAGCAAATATTGCGGGGCATTCGTAGCAAATTTGAGTGCTGTGGAACGCCCCAAGATCGCAGTGCATTGATGACTGACCTGACCTGCATACTTAGGCCAATCAAAGCAAGCTCTGCTACGAGAGTCATAATTGACCAAAGGCAGGGTGCCTTTGGCCAATCATGGCTCAGGGGGACTAATGTCTTGCCTGATCCCGGCAATATAGATAAAAATCTATGAAAAAATCTGTTTTTCCCCCAGTCCATTATCAGGCCCTTTGGGTCCAGGCCACACTATATAAGGCTGTTTACATAGTGGCTGTGTATAGTGTGTGACTGTGGACGAAGATAGATTGAGCTAGATTAGGCAGGCAGGTTAGTTAGTGGTAGTGTATTTTAGAGTCAAGGCTCTGGATCAATACAGACTTTACAGTCTCTCAGCGAGCCATTGGGAAATTGAGACAGCAGCTCCCACCCCATGCACAGTTCAGCACTCCAATGAGTGCTGGAGGGGCAGAGCAGAGAGCTGATGACTGACAGCTGCTCACTGAAGACTGAGAACTGAGAAATCAGTTGTCTTTGATTGCTCAGTTCTCAGTCTTAGAAACTGTGGGCACAGATGCAGTATTGAATCAATGCTGCATCCATTTTGGTGAGTATAAATGTTTATTTATTTTTAAACCCATATTCTCTTTTAAGTGGTGATCTTGGACTATGACTGCTTTTGCTGTATACAATAGGAGCATGAACAGGACACTGGCTAGCAGTATCTGGCAGCAAGCAAACAACTGGAGAGAGAGGCACTTAGTAAGGGAGGACCTATATATCCTCTTACTGGGGTTTGCTGGCTGCTGGGAGACACCCAATAGTAGACACTGAAATTACAACCTCCTGCCCAGGGAACCACAGTTCCACCAGCCAGGTGATCCAGGTCCTGACAGTTCTTCCCCCTTTAAGGACTGCTGGAGTCCTGCAAGTGGTTGCAGGGTGCTGATCAAATTGTACTGATGATGGGAAAATAGTAACAGTACTGGGAAGCATAGAGGAAATGTTAGCAGAAGCAAAGGAAGGTGTCTGAGGTTGCCATGGGTAATGGAACTGTAGGGAAACCCCTTAATGGGTAAATGCAGGGGAAATAAGGGCCAATACAAGCAGAGTATTGGTATACAGGAAGTAATGAACAATTAGCAGGTAGCAGATGTGGTTGCTAAGGGTAACAAAGAGATTATTGATGTTTAGAGGCACATCTGAATTGGTGAATTAACTGAAAACTGCGGATACAATCTCTAACAAGGCTTGGAACAGTGGCTGAACAAAGTAAAAGTGTCTTTGTTTGACTGGGGAAAGCACATCAGTAACACAATCTAACAGAAGCCTTTGTGAACAAGCTGAGTTAGCTGTGTCATCTTCCAGCAACCACACCAAAGACCTGGCCTAAGGCCTATTGAAGAGAGGAGTGAAAACATCATGGCCATGAGTCTTAGCAAGCAAAGCTAATTCAGAACAAACCTGAACCAAAGGTTTTATTTCCCTAAATGAAAATCTGCCCTCATTAACCAAGGTATGCAGTACCTTAATATACTGTAGCAATCTTTCGCTAGTGCAATCCTGCCAAATAAAGCGGCAAAGATCTTTATTTTCTAATATCAATTTCACATGATAATAACCTTCTCTGGATGCATCTTAACATAAAAGACAGCAAATACTAAATTAAATATCTCCCAGTTCTCAAGTGCAGCTGATCTGGTTATTAGTGGGCTCCAGTGTTATGTCAGGAATCAAAAACAGAGATTACCAGATCTGCTTGGCTACACTCAGGAAACTGTTTTTCAAAGCAGCATGTGGCGATTCGACGGGTTATCTTGCGATATTGGCACATGCTGACTATGGATCCTCACATTGGCCCGTTTGTACCACCTGTCCCCATGATCACTTATCGGAGAGCTCAATCACTCCGAGACCGCCTAGTCTGTAGCGAATATAGAGGTGGGGGCAAACGCGATCCGTGTAAAAACAAAGGCACTTTCAGATGTGGTGGCTGCAACTATTGCAGATTCATCAATACAAATAAGAATATCACTTTACCCAACGGTGCACCCTATAAACCCAAGCATTATGCTAATTGCAATAGTTTTTACATCGGAAAAACGATACAAGAATTCTGGCGAAGAGCCTATAAACATATCCTCTCAATGAGAACATGTAACCCCAACCTACCGCTAGGTAGACATGTCACAATGGCACATGAGGGAATATGCCCGAATTTCTCCTTCCTGATCCTAGATCGTGTACATCAGGGTATACGGGGAGGAGATACCAACAAGCTCCTGATGCAAGTAGAGCAAAAATGGATCTTTAAATTAAAGGCCACTCTCCCGCCAGGGCTAAATGGGACTACCTCCTTCAAACCATTCCTGGAGGGTTTCTCCTCAGGGGGCTCCGAGTGGGAACCCCCAGATCATTAAGGGTAACCAGCAAGGATCCCAATAGGTGTGTATCTCCATGGGACCCCATGTGTCTTCCTTTAGGTAAATACTGCCTCTTAATATATACTTCATTTTTTTATCTTTATTATTTTTTTCTCCTTACACGTCATTTCCCAACCATGACCTGTAAATTATTTTACCTTTTATGCAGCCTTGAAAGGTTATGGGGGGAAAAGGAAAAACCATGCCACAGTGTGTGTAACACAGAACACCATGGCAACCTACTTGCGCAGTTATGCCTTCCCCCTGTTCCTGTTTCTGTTCAAAAATCTTTTATTTGCTATGTCCTTCATTGTGTTTGTTCTGTTTTTGTCACTTTAGAACTAGTCACTTCAGCCATGCCTCCTGCTGGCTTCCTTGAGGCCACTGGCCATCCTGTCCCTTTATTCTTCCCCCCCCCCTCTTCAGCAGTTGCACTTCCCCCACTGGATCCTATTTACCAGCTCGGCACCCAGCGCAGGTGGGGCCTCTGGCTGCTGTCACCAGCGCTAGCGGCCCGACATAGACAGGAAGGCGGGGACTCATCCCACGCCTCCCTCTCACACTGCGCTGCGGGCCAGTGATGCGGACGCCGGTCCCCGCCCACCAACGCCGTGACGTCATTACGTCCGGCGCCGGTCACGCCTGCCACTCTCTCCTATGCACGGGCCAGTGATGCGGACGCCGGTCCCCGCCCACCAACGCCGTGACGTCATTACGTCCGGCGCCGGTCACGCCTGCCACTCTCTCCTATGCACGCCGCCCCACAACAATACGTGGCGGCGTCATAGGAACGCCAAAACTGTCATCATTGCGGCCGGGGGACGGAATTTTATTACCCACCCCCTGCCGCCCACCACCCGTCGCATCCACTATTGGCCAGACTCAGGACGGAGGCGGACCTCCGCGCCGCTGCCCCCGGGGGGCGTCTCCCTCTCCCCTCCTCCCATTGGCTCCCAGCCATTTAAAGCAGGCACCAATTGGCAAGCTCACTTATGCTGCCATCCCAGGACAGGACCATACAGCACTACTCAGAGATCAAGGTAAACCAACACCCGAGCCCCTACCACCCACTCCTAACCCCACAGGACCAATCTTGCAACACCCTTATCTTTTAACCTTTTCTCCACCTATAGGAAGCTTTCCCTGGCGGACCCCAACCCTGGCTCTAATATACCAGGACAAGGTACAATCCTTTTTGACATCACTCAATCTAACTATATACTGTAGAAATATATACATATACCAGCCTCCCTGTTCCTATTGGGCTGCTTTACTATCCCCCCTAGGAATCAGGTTATTATACCTGACATCTACGGACTGCGGTTACTCACTAACCAGCACCCACAGAGGGACACCCCAAATGGTCACAACCCTACAGCCCGCCAGGTATGATCCCCTTCAATGTACCTTTAAAACACGCATGCGCACATATTATTTATGCGCATGCAACCATGTATCCAAACTCTCAAACAAAAAACCAACCCCCCCCTTTCCTCACACACCCCCCTCCTCCATTGTCACACCCCTGGAATACACCCTTCCGATCTCGCCTCTTCATATACCGGTATGGTTTGTTTTATCAACCCCCAGGTATCGCGTAGCTTCATATGACATATCTGCTACCTTAACAACCAATGGTCCTGCTGGTCCGACACGCACTGCTTTAGACCCAGTGATGGTCTCCAAGGTACGGTATCATCCCCACTAACTCTATGCAATTAATTTTACTCATACCAAATGTCTATGTACAACCTTGGCTTTCGGGACTGATACCTGACACTGCTCAGAAAAGGTGACATAAGTCACCTCCACAGTACCTGCCAATATTCGTTGCCGAACCACTCCAGATGATATCTTTATGATGCTGTTTCAATATCTCCCATTACATGTATGTCTTCTACACCTTTTACAGTTACCACGCTGAATCCGGGTCCCTGGGCCTCCTTGGCAGGTGTGGGGAACATATAAGACGCCCTTTGTTGCCGAGCTGGTCGCCCCCGGTGGGGACTCCCTCACGGGTCTGTATGTGCATGCTGAATCTTTTCGCCCTAGGAGGGGGTTGTTTAATGGACACTTAGCCACAGGCCCGGGAACGTTAGCAGGACGCCAAGGCAGCCACCATACCCTGGTGCTTCTCCACCAGGTTCCTAAATTTCCCAAAGGAACCCTTTTCCTTTCTGGGTTTTAATAATTGGATGCCCACATAGGAGCTCAAGACAGCAGATAGGGTCAGTACAACTTAGATCAATTAACATTAATGCAAAGATCAATACGCAACCTTCCACTAATACTATGATTGTGAGTGTATATATTCTGTTCTCCATGTATTTCATTGTAATTTTTCTTTTTAGATTACAAATACACAAATGTGCCCACCCTAAAGTTTTCTCCCTGAAGAAGAGTCAAAAAATCTCGAAACGCGTCGGAGCACTACGCACATTTTTGTTGTTTGTATCAATATCCATGTCTTAGATTTCTCTTATGTGTTTTTTGCATCCTATTCATTTTTACATGTATGTGATATGTTAGTATATCTATGTGGATTTGCTAATCCTACCTTGACAAAAAAACAAAAAAACCCCCTCGTATCTTGATGTCAAATAAATACTTATTTAAAACTCTAAAATATATGTAAGCGTTCTCTCCCTTCTAAAAGTCCCCAAGAGGAATACATTTTGTACCACACTCAGGAAACTGGGACCAGACTGTGTATGCTTTAAGTGATCAGCACACAGCAAACGTGAAAAAATCAGTACACCAAAAAATCCAGTGACAGAATACCTGACTAATAACTAACAAACAGAAGCCTAACTAACAATTAACTATACACAAGGGTGCAGGGAGCAGATGAGAAGCTGGAAACAAAAATGGGACCAGGAAAAGGGGGAGTAGGTATAAGGCAGCAGAATACAAGGTACAGCGAACAATGCAGGAGCAGGAACAGGATAATGGCTAGCAGTATCGGGCAACAAACAAAACACTGGAGTGAGAGGCACTTAGCAAGGGAGGACTTAAATATTCTCCCAGCAGCCAGCATAAGATAGAAACAAATTACTGGGGTCTGCTGGGAGACACCCGCTGGTGGACACTGGAATTACAACCCTTCTCCCAGGGAACCACAGTGCCACCAGCAGATGATATAGATCCTGACAGTTCATTCCCCCCTTAAGAAGTGTTGACTGACTTTATGACTGAGATTGGAAGTATTCAGCAAGCTCCATTGTATAGATAATTTAGCCACATTTTTGGCTAAGACCCTAAAGAGACTTTTCACTTTTTACCGCCCAATAGGTGTATGCTGTACACATGTAGACCACCTTTCTCTCCTTTGTATTCCTACATTATTACAGGTCAGTGCACATCAGATTCCAACTGATGACCTAGAGGCATTCGTACAGTATGTGCACAGAAATATTGTGGGGAAAACAAAGTCCACTAAGTTGTTTCAACAAAGAGGTATGAGAGCTTAAGTGTTTTAATGAGAGGCAGTAATCTGTAAAATATCCATTTAACTCTTTTGTACTGAATCTTCAGACAGTTTGGTGTGAGGATCAGTTGTCAACCTTGACAACTTTTATCTGACTATGTATATTTTCAGCGATTAAGGATGTTTTACTGTTACTTATTTTTTCAGTAAAAAATTGAGAAAAAAGAGAAAATGCATAATTAGGAAATGTGTAAATACGGAGATAACTGTTGGAAATAAGCTCACCTCTTTCTTTTTTTTGCTTGGCTGTGCTCTTTGTGTCTCTGTCTTTATGGCTCCTTGGTGGCAAACTCTCCCCATGGTTGTTGTCTTGTAAGTGTGCTACCTCTTTAGAATCGTCATCTTTCAGAAGGACCTAAATAGCAAATATGAAAGCTATAACCCATGTGATTCGAAACAAAGGTGCAGAGTATATTCTATAAAAAGCATGGAGCAAAATTTATTTACAGAAATTTTCCATTTGCATAAGGAAAAAGGCTGTTTGCAGCAGCTCTAAGATATATGGAATACTTATGTAGAAAAAAAACATAACCTTGGTGCCTTCAAAAAGTTGATTGTTGAGCCTTAAGATAATCTTTGACTTTTGCCAATGACCCTGTATCCTGCATGAAGGCTACTCCAATACCATTACAGCACGATTTAAAAAAAAAAATTCACAAAATATAAATTTTATAAAGACCCAAATAATATAATTTACTATTACAGAATTCTAAAATTGTAACTGTTCAGACAAAGGTAGAAACGCAAATATTGTTTCTGATATTAGCTATACTTTACTTAAAAAACTTCCTCCTGTTAACTTTGTTGCACCTTTAGCTCATTCTGAAAGAATTGTGAAGGCTTCAGTAATTTGTAGTGGTGTTACTAATTTCCACAGCCCTCCTGAAAACATTAACTTACTGAATGACATATCAGTATGGATGTCACACCACTTTCTCAAACTCAATCTTTCTAAAACTGAGCGTGAAATATTTCCTCCTTCCCGGTCCCCACCCCATGACTTTACCATTAAGATCAACAGCACAACCATTGGTCCCTCCACACATGCCAGGGTGCTGGGTGTAATCCTTGACTCTGACCTCTCCTTCAGCCCCCACATCCAATCACTGGCTGAATCCTGCCGTCTTACCCTCTGCAACATCTCCAGAATTCGAACCTTCCTGACTAATGACACCACAAAGCAACTTATTCACTCCTTGATTATTTCCCACCTTGACTACTGCAACTCTCTCCTTAATTGCGTACCCTTATGCAGGCGACCCCCCCCCCCCTTCAGTCTATTATGAATGCTGCTGCTAGACTAATACACCTCACTAATCGATCTGTGACTGCTGCCCCTCTCTGCCAATCTCTTCACTGGCTTCCCCTACCCCACCATATAAAATTAAAAATGCTAACCACAACATACAAGGCCATCCACAACATCGCCCCCAGCTACATCACCAACCTCATCTGCAGATATCGCCCAAATCGCCCCCTCCGCTCCTCCCAGGACCTCCTGCTCTCTAGCTCCCTTGTTACCTCCTCTCATGCTCGCCTTCAGGACTTTTCCAGAGCCTTGACCATCCTCTGGAATTCCCTGCCCCAGTATATCCGATCTGCCCCTAACCTGTCCACCTTTAGGAGATCTCTGAAACCTCACTTATTCAGGGAAGCCTACCTCACACCCACCTAAAACTGTCCCTGAGCCACCCCCCATCAAATCATTCCCTGCATCTATTACCTTTTGCACCACTACCCCCTCTCTTTAGAATGTAAGCTCTACGAGCAATGCCCTCCTGTCCCTTCTGTATTGAACTGTACTGTAATTTGTGCTGCCCCCCCCCCCTCCCCACATTGTAAAGCGCTGCGTAAACTGTTGGCGCTATATAAATCATGAAAAATATTAATAACAGATCTTGAAAAAAAATTCTGAATTATTCTTTGCAGTGTTGAATGCGATAAAGTCTAATTATTAGAATACCATGGCATGTATAGTTAATTGATAGTACTTTATGATCAAGCCTCAGTACTATACATTTCACCAGTTTGTGGTACTGAACAAAATACAACTTCTACAATTACAAACCCTGTATTTTGCAAAACCTTGGACCTTGAACCTTGGCACAATTAGATTTTCTTGAAAACACAGTTTAAAATGCCATTTGCTTTGTAATACTCCTACTTACCCAAATCAGTGTTTGCATAAGCTGTAAAATGCACAAGTGGGAGTCACAAAAGCTGACCATACACTGATAGAATTTCTACTGTACCAGCCAAAATTCAAGCAGAGGTTGGCCCTGTTGACACGCTACTTTTCAACATTCTGCGATCTAAAAATCAAAGCAGTAGGATGGATTCTCATCTGAACAGTGTCTGCAGCCAATCAGCTCAAGTCACTGTTTGGCAGTGCCTACTATATTCTGACAGCTGCCAGTGCTGCCTATCAAAATATAAAAACCTCAGCATTTTCCCATCCACCCTGTATAAAGTGGGTGTACGAATCTGTCAAATGTTTTCATTAGGCTTAAAATCTTTTAGTGTATAGCTAGCTTAAAGTGATTGTAAACCCTATTATTTCTTAAAAATATCAAACATGTTATAGTTAACTGCTCTGTGCAGTGGTTTTGCACAGAGCAGCCCCGATCCTCCTTATCTGCCCCCCTCCCCCCCTGGTGCTCCTGGCTACTTCCTATTCTGGCACACCTGCAGCCTCTATCCTGAGCAGCGCTGTCTGCATCTATTGACACATTGACAGTGTGGCTCTGTCCCACCCCCCACTCCCTCATCACAGAATTTGATTGACAGCACCAGGAGCCAATGGCTCCTGGTGCTATCAATCTGCCCTGTGAGGACAAAGCTGCTGGTCTTAAGCACAGTTCTGATTCAAGAATGGACTCCAGTAAGTATGAAAAGAGGCTGGGGAAAGGGGGAGGGGAGCTGCACACAGAAGATTTGTCTTTACCTTAATGCATACAATGCATTAACTACTTGCCGACCAGCTTCGGCAGGTTGGCACAGCTGTGCGAATTGCCGTCATTGTACATTGGCTACGTGTTCATGTGTCTACACACTGGTGCTCCCCCCTATGTGAATCCGCTCACCTTAGAGAGTGTGACCTCACAATTATGTTCAGTCAAAACACGCTTGTGACCCACCTCTGGGTTCTGTGAATACTGTGGAATCCTGGGCTGCCCAATAGCGCTGTCTCCACATACTGTACATATAAAATATATAGAAAGGCTGGATAGTGTGATACCGTTTAATGTAATATTTTATTAAACAATGATCCCTCTCCAGGGTGCTCACATTGTACAGGCGCTTCAGTGCCCCACTCTACAGCAAACATAAAACGTTGAGATCGTATGTCCCTCCACCTTGAGACAGACCAGCTGTTTCCTGCACCGTCCTGTCCCCTCCCCAACGCGTGTCAATACAGCGATATGACGCATCTTCCTCAGGGGATTGTAATTTGATGGTTTGTGTTCCGGTTATAAATAGTCTGATGGCAGACATTTTCTTGTAGCCTGAGGACACTCTATTATCCAGAGGCTCTATGAAACACAATAGCACTGCTGGATCTCAGTAGCCTAACATCCATAGGGACCCACGACTAACTACAAAGAACTAATAGGTACTCCATCATGCCGTAGCCCTATATAGTGCAATCTGCATGCATGAACCCACGTAGAACTCAACATAAGTGTAATAGATCCCAGGACGATGCTATTGAGCGGAAATACTATCTCTTTACAATGGCATAGATAACAGTATACACTGAACAATAAAGAAACCAAAAAATTATAATAATTTTAAGAGAAATAAATTATAAAACAAATATGCAGAACATAGATACACAACAATATATAAATATAAAAAATTGTAATCCATATATAAAAGCATATATGCACATAAAAAAATATAAAAACATATATACATAGAAGGAGAGCTATGGTAGGTAATATACACCTAATCATACCCAGTACCACCTATAACTGCGCCCGAACCTGGGGACACCAGTACTAGAAACCAAAAAGAAAGCTATAATGGATCCCATACCCTCTGGCCATATTCATTTTGCTCCATAAGGGATAGTTAATGGGGATTTTTCTCCTTCAATTAGCTGTAGTTTGTGTAATACAATTTATATGGTTCAGATTTAAGATTAGAATTGCATATGGTATGGCAGGGGTCTCAAACTGGTGGCCCTCCAGCTGTTGCAAAACTACAAGTCCCATGAGGCATTGCAGGGCTGACAGTTACAACCATGACTCCCACAGGCAGAGGCACGATGGGACTTGTAGTTTTGCAACAGCTGGAGGGCCACCAGTTTGAGACCCCTGTGGTATGGGATCAATGCTGTATTCACCTTAAGGAGCAAAAGTAATATGGCTAGAGGGTATGGGATCCAGTATAGCTTTATTTTTGGTTTCCAGTACTGGTGTCCCCAGGTCAGTTTCCCACACATATATGACCAGTGGGAAACTGTGGAGGGGGGCAGTTATAGATAGTACTGGGTATGATTAGGTGTATATTACCTAACATAGGTCTCCTTATATGTATACATGTTTTTATATTTTTTTATATGTGTGCATATATACTTATACAAAAATGTAATCCATATATAAAAGCATATATTTATGTATTTATGTTCTGCATATTTTTTTTATAATTTATTTCTCTTAAAATTATTATCATTTCTTGGTTTCGTTATTATTAAGTGTATACTGTTATCTATGCTATTGTAAAGAGATAGTATGTCTGCTCCATAGCATCTTCCTGGGATCTATTACACTTATGTTGTTACGTTCTATGTGGGTTCATGTATGCAGATTGCACTATATAGGGCTACGGCATGATGGAGTACCTATTAGTTCTCTGTAGTTAGTCGTGGGTCCCTATGGATGTTAAGCTACTGAGATCTAGCAGTGCTATTGTGTTTCATAGAGCCTCTGGATGATTGAGTGTCCTCAGGCTACAAGAAAATGGCCGCCGTCAGACTATTTATAACAGAAAAACCAACCATCCAATTACAATCCCCTGAGGAATATACGTCATATCGCTGTATCGACACGCGTTGGGGAGGGGACAGGATGGTACAGGAGAGAGCTGGTCTGTCTCAAGGTGGAGGGACATATGATCTCAATGTTTTATGCTTGCTGTAGAGTGGTGCACTGAAGCACCTGTACAATGTCAGTACCCTGGAGAGGGATCATTGTTTAATAAAATTTTACACTAAATGGTATCACACTATCCAGCCTTTCTACATATTTTGTATGTATGTGGGGACAGCGCTTTTGGGCAGCCCCCAAGGTGGTTCACAAGCGTGTTTTGACTGAACATAATTGTGAGGTCACACTCTCTAAGGTGAGCGGATTCACATAGGGGGGAGCACCAGTGTGTAGACACATGAACAAGTTTGGATCACCATGACAAGATTTAATTATGTTTGAAATGGACTTTATGATTTAAACATGATGCACTGATTCATGAGATTCATTATCAGTGCAGTATATTCTCGTACTGTAGCACTTTATTTAACCAGTGTCACTTTATGTATGCACTTATACATTTAGTTGTTATATATATATTTTTTTATGTTACAAATGTACTTTATGATGTAATCATGTTATTTTGATTCACGAGATTCATCATCAGTATACCATTTGTTTGCACTTTAGTACTTTATCTCACTATTGTCAATATATATATTTTTCTATACATAAATTTTTTAATATCTTACATTTTTATTCATTAATTTTGTTCACAGTACTTAGCGCAGCATTTACATATATACATATACTGTCTAGGCATGAGCTTATGGAACGTGATCAATGCTAGCAGCTGTCCACATAGGAGTTTAAGTTATTTTAGGAGTGGTAGCTCGCAAGGTTTCCTTAAATTTATCTGACAGATTTATGACATTTTTATTATAAATAATTTATTTACTAGTAATGGCGGCGATCTGGGATTTTTAGCAGGACTGAGACATTGCAGCGGACAGATCGGACACTTTTGAGACAATTTTTTGGACCAATGACATTTATACAGTGATCAGAGCTAAAAATAGCCACTGATTACTGTATAAATGTCACTGGCAGGGAAGGGGTTAACACAATGGGGCGATCAAAGGGTTAAGTGTCCCTAGGGAGGTGTTTCTAACTAGGGGGGAGTGTAGTGACTGGAGGAGGAGGGAGATCGCTGTTCCTGATCACTAGGAACAGCAGAGCTTTCCACTCCCCTGTCAGAACCGGGATCTGTCTATTTACATTGAGAGATCCCCGTTCTGGCCAGCGGACATCACGATGCTCCCTATAGCAGAAAAACTGCGGTGGCTGGTCGGCAAGTAGTTAATGCATTGTATGTTAAAAGAAAAAAACTGTGCTGCATTGTATGCATTAGGCCACTTTCACACTGAAGCACTTTTAAACTGCCAGTAAAAACACTGAGCGCTTTTGAAGAGCTTTCCATTCATTTCAATGGGGAGGGGAGTTTTTCACAGCGCTGCCAGCACACTGCCCCAGTGTGAAAGTGTTCATTGATTTTAATGGAAATACGTTTTCGTGAGCTTTTTAGGCGCTGTTTTTAGCGTGAAAGCGCATCAGTGTGAAAGTGGTCTTAAGGTAAAAAAAAATCTTCTGTGTGCAGCTCCCCTCCCCCTTCCTCCAGCCTCCTTTCATACTTAGTCCATTCTTGAATCAGCACTGTGCTTAAGACCAGCAGCTTTCTCCTCACAGGGCAGATTGATAGCACCAGGAGCCATTGGCTCCTGGTGCTGTCAATTAAATTCTGTGATGAGGGAGTGGGGGGGGGGGGGGGGGGGGGGGGGTAGCACAGAGCCAAACTGTCTGTACCATTTGTTTGTACTTTATCTTACTATTGTCAATATATATTTTTCTATATATACATTTCTCTATATATACATTTTTTTACATCTTACATTCATTCATTTTGTTCACAGTACTTAAATAGCGCAGCATTTACATATATACATATAAATCTATCCTCTATTTTGCAGACGCTATAACTTTTGCGCAAACCAATCAATATATGCTTATTGCATTTTTTTTTTTACCAATAATATGTAGAAGAATACATATTGGCCTAAACTGATGAAGAAATTATTTCTTTTTTTGGGATATTTATTATAGCAAAAAGTAAAAAAAAAAATATTTTTTTTTTCAAAGTTGTTGGTCTTTTTTTGTTTATAGCACAAAAAATAAAAAGCGCAGAGGTGATCAAATACCACCAAAACAAAGCTCTATTTGTGTACATGGTCGAAAGACCATGCAATTGTCAGTTAAAACGGCGCAGTGGCATAACACAAAAAATGGTCAGGAAGTGGGTAAATCCTTCCGGTCTGTAAGTGGTTAAGGTCAGAAAAAACTTCTACCTTTACAGCCACTTTAACAGCGGTTCTGACCTGTCAACCGTTTGTGTTTATGAAACAGTGAATTCTGTTTATAAGATCTTACTGTACAGATTAAACGTATAACAGAAACAATGGGACAAATAAACAGGACAATTTAGCAAAGGACTATACGGTAATATAGTTCATAAGGCATATTCAACATCTCAAAAAGGAAAACCTAGTGTTATGTGACAGTTTTTAACCAATGCATTTGGAAAATATAAAACCTACAATATTTCAGAGGAATGCATTAAAGTCAACAATATATACTATATAAAATTTAGCAAATAACCCTCTATTTGCTTGCAAGCCTCTTGCAAAAGAAAACCACAAGCTGACTGCAAGCTACCACAATGAATGATTTATAACATCCAAAGACACCTAGCATATTTAGTGTTCACCACTTCCTGGAGAAGTTTTACTTCTCTTCTAATTAGATTCATTACAGATTAACACTACATGACTTCTTACAACCAGGATTATTATGATTTGCCTTTGTTATAAATTACTATACTATATGTATATTAGAGCAGTGGTTCTCAACTGCTGTCCTCAGGACCCACTAACAGGCCAGGTTTGCAAGATAACTGAAATATATCACAGGTGATATAATTTTCTGCTCAGTGATTGCAGTATTCTAGTCTGCATCTCCCCAAGGTAATACATAAAACCTGGCCCGTTAGTGGGCCCTGAGGACAGGGTTGATGACCACTGTATAAGAGGACAGCTAAAACCAGAGAGGGGTAAATCAACCCCTTTGGGTCTGCCAAGACCTGCAGGCTGATCCAACATTGCCAGAATGCAATCTCTCTTTAAAACACACCACCCTAACTCATCTCAGAGCAGACGTAAAAAAAACCCCCTCAGGAGGGGAGAGATGTAGCCTGTATATAACCTACAAACCCAGAAACCTACCACTACCACCCGCATATCTCATTAACTGCCATTGTCTAGACAGGCAGTAACTTCTGTCCAAGATGCTTCCTTGGACCAGTGGGACTGGCTATCGCAGTATCTAGAAACTATAAACAAACAGGTACTACTGTCCTATGTGTAAAAACACAATGATATTTCCAGCAGGCAAAGCTGTGTTGTTTGGGGTGGTGAGGGAATGATTAAATAGTCAGGATCCTGAACATATAGTCCAAAGTTCTGACAAATGAGCAGCAGAGAGTCAATAAATAAATAAATAAAATGATGTTAGGTATGCCTCCTAATAGAGGTGCAGGGTTTTTAAGGAAAGTCCATAGCCTGGGTGATTACCACAGGGAGTATAGCTGGCACAAAGATGGGAGCATGCTGGACAGTAGAAGAACCTCTGGGGGGGAATACAAGAAAAACAGACAAGCAGCGCCAATCTAAGTGCAGCAATCTTGTAACATATTTAATCAAGTAGTAATGCACTCACTCGAAACAGGATAAAAGCAGGCCATCATGGTAAATGTCTGATGGACAGCAGGGTTCCAGAACAATCATCCAGGCAGCGATGTGGTGTCTTGCTCGGGGGCGCCAGTAGTTTCCGATGGCTAGAGCGTACAGGGCACAGGAGGAAGCCGTCACTCAGGAAGTTCCCAGTCTCAGTGGGGGGAAGCTATGACATGCACGTGTTCGGAGCAGGCATGCTCCTTCCTCAGGCATAGCAGTTGTGTCTAAATTTGTGTGTTGTGACTGGGCTGTAACCACCCATAGCTGTTATTTACTTTTTATTGACCCTGTAGGTCTTCCCTAAGCCTGGTGTGTTGACTGGTTCTGCCTGTTTCTGGGAAGAGATTGCAGTAAGCATACACAAGTGTAGCGCCGGTACTCCTGATGAGTATGCACTATGCCTTTAAATTTAGTTTTTGCCCAAAACTGTAGTTGAGTTTTGGGGTTCATTGTTCTAAATTATGCTTTGGCATCAGTTTGGCTGGGCTGTATTGAGGTTCTGCCTGGTCATAGGTGGGGTTTACACCTGTGAGAGGTCTTAGAACGCAGTCTGGTTGGACGCATTGAGTACCAATCTCTTCTCGGAGCCGGTTCGGGTCCAGAAGTTGTTGCTGACTCCGTGGTCCTGGTCCTCCTGACCAGCCCCCAGAGGCCCTCGTGGCCTCGCAACTGGCTAGATCAAGGTGCAGTAACTGGAAGGATTATAAGGTGTTCCGATGCCATTTCGGGTTTGGAGAGGGGGAGGACTCTTCAGTAAGAGAGCCACGCACAAGGCTGGCTGCTCGGTAAGAGCCTGGAAGCTGAGCTGCCATGGACATTGATTGAATCCACAATTCTTACGGTATCGCCGGACCAGTTGAAAGATTCTGGTACAGTAAGAAAAGTTCCTACCTTTACCTTCCGGTTACAACTAAGTTCTTCAACCAAGTCTGTGTGAGAGACTTTGCAAAGCTAGAATTACTTGTTGGCTGCTAGATCCAAGCTCAAGGATTTATCCAACCATTAAAGAATCCAGTTGCGAGTGGCTATTCCCTGGATTATGTACAGAGAGAGAAAAACTTTTATTGAAGTCAGCACTTCCGAGCACCTGAGCTAAACTTTATCCTTATACCCTCTATTCCCAATTAGAGACTGAGTTTGTTCAACTGTTTTAAGCAAAATAAAAATCCTAAAAAGAAATTCAAGTTTCGTTCTCTATAGTTACTGGGCCATCAACCTTGGGAACCCCTAGACAAGGACAACGAGTTACGAGCTGGTGGAGGTAATCGCAGAAAAAATCAGCCGCTCCTTCGGGGGTAAGGGCGTTACACAAGGATAAATGTTAATCTAACTCAGACAATCTCTGAGGAGTTCTATGGTTTGGGAGAATATTTCCAGAGTTCTTCTTCCCCTGGGGAAGATGTTTGTCTAAAGGTTTGCTTCTTAAGCCTTGCCTCAGGATGAAGCACATGCTAAAGGCTGAATAAAATTGTAAGCAGGTGCTTCCAAGAAGTTCTAAGGTCCGGTTCACACTAGTGCAATGCCAGACATTGCATGTAATTCTCACCGCATTGCTGTGCAGATCACATGTGCATTTGGACCAAACGGAAACATGCTGCATTTTGCAAACTGATTGCAGGGTTTTGTTAACTTAACATACACTCTGCAATCAATTCGCATGAACAGGTTGCGATTTTGATGCAATGTGGTTTTGCAGCAAATTCGCACCACATCTAGTGTGAACCTGCCCTAAAGAAGTAAACCATTTTCTCTTGCTATGTTCATGCTTTTCAGTTAATTATGTCCACCAGGCACAAATTGTTACAATGTCTTAATGTTGAAGTGTGTCCTCAGGTTGACCTGCTGAGCTGGTGGTGTCTAAGAAGGCAGGGTTGATGCTTTTCCTGTTCTTTTCCTCAAGGTTACTGCCACCTGTAGGTCATGCGATATAAGTAGACTGAAAGGGACTATTACTTCTTGTAGATTTACTGCCTAAATGGACTCTTGCCTTGAAAGGATTGCTTTTATGCACTTTGCCACCTGCCTAGGGTACTGTCACTTCATGAGGCACTGAGAGCTTTGTATAGAAAAGTGTGTGAAAGATGTCTACTACTGGTCACCTGCAACTACATCAGTAAAAGCTCTTGATTTGTCCATCTGAATAGTCTGGTCTGAAGTCACTAAAGGGGTACATGCACAGGGTATCAAAAGAACAGGGCTTAGAACAAGGGGACATAAGTTAAAGACGATACAGTGCAGAGTCTAATGAGCAGAATGCTGTCCAGAGTAAGTAGGGCATCGTTGCTAAATGACTACCATATCTTTGTCACTTTCCAAAGCAGCCAACCATCTAGGAAACAGGTGACTTGGCAAAGGTGATAGCAACTCTGGTAGTAAAGGGGGGTAGACTTGGCCCCTTCGCTAGTGGCCAATTCCCCACATACTGGGACCAACTCCACAGCACAGAGTAGCTAGGGACCCAGCCTGAAGTCACAGGGGAGAGAGAGGTGTAGAGGGGCCCTGGGAAGGAAACAAGCATGAAGTTATGGAGAAAATGCATTTCCTGTATCCAGTAGAAACAGTGGGACCACTGAGAGCGAGGTTAAAGGATTGAGGAGTTGGTGGATACTGATAAATGCTCTGCAGTATCGTCTTAGAAATGCTGCACACTTGGGGAGTGAGGTTCTCTAACAGAAACGTGTCCGAAGTTGCCTAGTGTTAAGTGTAAGACGTATGGCCTTGGATTACAAGGAGATAATTGTGCAAGTTGCTGCTCACATCTAAAGTCTGGAGACCTGCCTTAATGTTGATTTCATATGACCGCAGCTCCTGCCTGTGATTCAGGCATTAGCACATGCAGTTCTGCAGAGTCCCAGCTATGGCACCTTAAGCCCTGCCCACATCTTGACCTAAAGCTGGATCAATTTACTTCATAAAGCTAGGCTGGAGAAAGGATCCTTCTGCTGAAGAGCATGGCAAAAGAGCTGCACAGAAACTACCATTTGAACATCGTAGGAAGGATTCCTTGCCAACAGATCAAGGTATTTTTGACTGCTTCCAAAAGAACAAAAAGGCTTACTTGTCAAGTACAACTGAAGAAAGACTGTCACTGCTCTTCTAAGGCTATATATTTGTCTGGTTTCTTCACAACTTCCAGCATTTAATCAAACTATGCCCACACCTACTTCAGAATATCCGTCCCCCATTTTTGAGCTATTTTTGGGTATCCTTCACCCCCAAACCACCCATCCTATTGTGAGCTCAGCAACACAAGGTAAAAAGACTAAAATGTCTAGCACCAAATCTATAATTCACCCTGTAATACACCACGAACCAGACCCTGAAAACTGAGGTGCTAGCCTACAGTGACTGGCAGTCTAGAAATAGTAATAATTGCTCATTCTCAGTCTGCAGAATATTTCGAGGAATTTGACAAGTCCTGTCCATAGGATGATTGTGAAAGGTATGTTTTGATGAAAATCATATAGTCTAACATCATCTTTGTCAGGAATACCAACTAATAAGCTGGAGCTATTTACAATTTTATTATACAATATGAAAATGGCAAGTCATTGAACATGAAGGAGAAAATAAATTATTGATATTATTGCAATGCCCTTTTCATATTCCAGTTTCAGCTATGTATAATATTTATGATGTAATAGAACATTATGAGTAACAGAAAACACACAAAATATAAAGTAAGAAAGCAGTGTACCTCTTGTATCTGGTTTCCCTCAGCTTCATTTACATACAAAGGAGTTTTTGGAGGGCGTGGTGGTGGGGTTTGAAAGTTATTTTCATAACGTCTTGCCATGTAATACTCCTCTTCATTGATTTCTTCAGTATTGGTTCTTGTTGGCACAGAGAACACTTTTCCTTTAAAATTACCAAGCACTTGAAAAGTAAGGTTCAGTCGGAACACAGGAAGTTCCCAAACTTCTTCAGGATGGTCATATAAACTAACAAGCAGGTAAGAGTCTGTAATTTGCTCTTCCAATTTTAATAAGGCAGTGCTAGCCAAAATGTCCTGTCCAATTGTAAAGAGATCCCTCACTGACACCTTGACAATCAAAGGAAATGTAAAGTGCTTACAAAGTTCAGATAAATAGTACTGTTTGTCATCTTGCACAACTTCTATAAACCCGCCTTCTACATACAATGGTAGTTTAACAGTTTCCTGGTTTTTGTCTTTAATCCTCATACATTCAAGGGCATCTACAAAAGTCTGTTTACCTTCATGTGTTATTTCACAGGATTGAGATTTTTTTACCTGAAACGTGTCCCCGACACATATTGAGGAGAATTCATTGTGTAGTGAATTAAACGTCTTTGTTGCCACTACCTGAAGTTCAGGTGTTTCCCTCTTGACAATCGTCAAGTCATAGACAGTTTGAAAAAAGCGGGGTCTCCTTTTAAATTTCCCTTTGTAGTTCGCTGGAATGAGAAAATGTCTGCTCTGAGTGTCACTTCTTAACTCAGAAGCAATAACCCGATCTGCTTGATACTTCCCGTGGACAATTATTTTTTTACCACCTTGCAAAAATGAATACGATTTGCAATGTTTGACTGGACCTTCTACAATTTCTGCAATAAATGGAAATTCATCGGTAGTTTTATCAAAGACATCCTGAGTAGCTAGCATCTCTTTAAATAATTTAATATTAAAGTGCTCCGTAATATCCAGTACTTCCACATCAAGATCTGAAAGAAGGTTAATAGCACCACCAACTGCAATAACAAAGAAAAAAAAAAAGTTTATACATTTTCCTTCAGAAAATAAAAATTCTTGCATCATTTAAATCTACTGTGTACAAATGATGAAAATAACAGAAGGAATGCTCAAATAATAACCACTTAAAGTTGAACTAAAGTCCCACTGTAAAAAAACTGCGAGCAGGCAGGCTTTTATTGCAGTGTATCTTCTTGCCTGCTTTCCGTCTCCTCCAGCACTGTAAACTCTGCTGCACATGCGCAGTTCAGCTTATAGTCACGAGTTGGTCTCTGAGTGTGGGATGACAGCCTACTGCACATGCGCAGGAGTGACGTCATACACTGCCAGGCAATGAAGAAGCCAAAAGACCGGCACTGTTGGAGGACTGTTGGAGAGGTATGTATGAAGACTTTACTTCTGCTTTAAAGGCTTTAATCTATATAAAAGCATTCGGTAATGTAATGTCAAATGTTCACAGCAAATACAAGTTGAAATTGTGAAAAATAGGAATACATTTCACTCCAGCATGAACACAAAAATGTAATAAACAAAATTAAACTTAGCACTGCTTCTATATCAAACATACTGTATGTGCTGAATATACATATATAAAAATACAAAGTGCTTGTGCAATTTCTAGTTCATTAAATTGCCATGATAAGTTCATCCAAGCAAAGTGCCAAACGTAGTGATTTCTTGCTAGTGAAGATACAGGTGCCACTCTGTGCTCCCCTCCCCATTCACCAGCAATTAGATTCAAAGGTGGATGAATCTGCCTCCTTTCTTCTCCTCTGTTATAAGGTGCCCATCATAGTGTATATGGCATACCAATGAAGCAACAGATAATATAGCGTAATACTGTTTTTAAAAAAAGGTTAAAAACAGATGCTCTTACAGCGGTAAAAGCATTCAGGCATGTGTAAAATAAATATCCGCTGCTATGGCGTTGCCTTCCAGCCATCATATAAGCTCTCTAGCTCGTCCCTGCTTGACCCGTTTTCCCCCTCCCACTAGGCATCTTCAGAAGCCTGTGAGCTGAGAGGGAGCAGTGCGAACTTTGCTGCGCCTGTTGTTGGATGTAATCATGCCATTACAGTGGAAGGCTGGGAATCTGCAAAGTGTCCTTAATTAGGGAGTCTAAATTTGTGCACTAAGCTAAACAGCTCAGGCCACATATTGTCAATCAGCTGGCTGGGTCGGGCAGCAGTACAGTCTAATCACTACATGCAGAGTTCGAACCATGGCTGCCCATTGTTTTCAATTTCTTCTCCCCACAGGACGCAACAACATAGTGTGTTGGAAAACACAAAGTGTAGAATTCTCTGCTGCATCCAGCACAGTCCGGACACAACCCAATAGTCATATATTTGGTCTGTCAAGATGAATGGAAATAAATGATCAACATTTGTCTTATAGTCTTAAGAAAATTTTTCAATCAAATTGTATTTATTGATTTTCCACAAATAACAATTGTTGCTATCAATAGCAAGCTAAACATCCCTTTTGAACTTGGTTGGCTGAGTTTGTAGACTCGCAACAACTTAGTTTCTTTAGAGGTTTAAGTGCTCCTACAACTAAACTTGAACTTGGGAGGGTGGGGTCTGCCTAACTTGCTTTCAGAAGTACTGAGAGAGACAGAGAATGGAGAAGCAGCAAGGAGTAGGAAAGGACAGCAGTCATTTTCTGAAGATGCAGGTGCGATGTTGTCCAGAGAGAGCCAAGCTGCTGATTGTCTGTGATTGGGTGTGTGTCCCTCTCATGCTGGGGAAGTGCTGGTATCTCTTTTATCTGCACTCTTGATAGTCACAACTATGAACATCGACAGGACAAGGTCATCCAGCACCAAGAGCAAACATCTACCCCCCTTGATGGTGTGCAAGCTCAGGGATCCTACTTCAGGCAGCCACGCGCTTGTCTAAAAATCACTACGATGCTCTGGATCTGCCAGTCAGGTTTTGCATGGACCTTAAACTATGCAGTGACATTGTGGGACCTTCCTGCTGTGTTCTCTGCCTCTGCTGGTTACTTGCGCCAGAGGAGAAGCAACGAGTTGTTTATGTCAGATCACCTAGCTATAAAGTATTTAGTAGCTAATAGGTTAGAAAAATAGGGGTGGAAAATAGCATCTTTTCCAATTTTTACACTGGGCACAGTTTTGTGTTGATGTCTGTACATTTTAAAAGTTGCTATTTTCTTTTTGTTTAAAATTGCCTAAATAATAAAATACAACAGAAATATGCAACAGAAATATGCAACAAGTTGTGAGGGTAGATTCACTCCAGGTGCAGTAGGGATGCATTGGGCAGCTATTTCAGCACAGTCTTATCGCAAGACAAGGCAAAATGCCTTGTTTCCTACCTGGCCAGTTTACACCACAGCATTGTTATTGAAGGTGGTGTTATACTTAATTTGTCCCTTCGTGGTCGCCAATTGTTACCTGTTTATTATATTTAAGATTTAATATCGCATATAACAATATGATGTGGGTTAAATGAGAGTTCTTTGACCAAGAGTGAAAGCTTTAAACACAAGAATAACATTTATTGATGAGTATATGAAAATCTATCTAATACACATCCATCTATCTATAGTTTACCTCAAGGAAGAAAATATTAGGTTAAAATAAAAGAATACATAGTATATTCATCAAAATACAAACATCAAACAAACATATGACAAGCAGGTATACCTTTAAGTGCTGGGAGCTGACCTGATATTTACCGGTAGTGATGTCTTTAGGCCCACGTCAGATTCATCTCTGCTCTACTCTTTGTGTGATTCCCACTAATATAGGCCCATCTCTCATTGACTTGCACAGAGCCACCCTGATTGGTAATTATGTTAGCCCTCTCCTCCCTCCAGGCGTATCTCCTCCAAGATTGGACAATTTATTCTTCCCTTAATTTAGCATAGCTCAGCCCCTCAATAACACCTCCTCTCTTGGGTTAATGAGTTAGCGATAATTAGTTTGAAGCAAAATTAATCAAAGAGAAGGTCATCACCTTCTTTTGAAAGGGGCACTTAACTATGAATGGCCATCGCCGGGGAAAATTGTTCCTTCCTGAATAGATCAAAGAAATATTCTCAGCATATCAAACATCCTTTAAAATGGATAAATGGTTGGTTAACAAAGAGGACTACAAAGCCTTTATCTAGCTAATGAATTTGGCCCCGTTAAATCTACACACTCAGATGTTATCTCTTCCTTGCCTTTGAATATTACGACAGGTAAATAGCAGAGCGTCTCCCATAACACATCCACACCTAAACTTCTTGCAAATCAAAAGGAACTGTTAAATGAATTAGATCTTCTCAGCAAAGCCTGTCATATATTTACATCTAGCTAAGTTAACCCCTTAAACTAATATTATTTCTTATTCTAAACTATATTATATATATATATATATATATATATATACGGTATATATATATATATACACACACAAATATTCCCAGTTGCTAACAAAGATTACTCATAAACTCCTCATAAGGCAACAGTGGTGTGCACTGAAAAAAGTACTACATACACTACTTTTTATAGACAATAGTGCGAGGCAATCTACTGCTTTGCACCGTGGTGTGGCCAATAGAACCTAATGAATTGTCTGTGTGAAACATTTCAATAACGTTTGTTTAACGAAAAAAAAGTGAACAGAGTCATACACTGCATTCTACATTCATGTGAATGGTTTTGCTTGCCTTCAAACCCATTCATACATGATGATGATGAACAGGTCTGAAGGTATTTAAACCAATTTATACCCTGGATCTCCAGAGGCTGCTGTCCGATCAGTACTGGTAACAGGCGTATTAGTGCAGTTGCGCTGACAGAATTGGAACTTTGCAGGGTTTTCTTACCCACTACCTACCAGCAATTTCTGCTGCAAGAAAGGCAGCAATCTGGAGTGGAGGTGGCCGAGGGGTGTAAGATAATAGAAAAAAGATGTAAGAAGGGGGCAGTTAAGCAAACCCAGCACAGGCCTGATCTAAAAGTGCTTGTAGTGCCCTGCCAAAAGTTAGGCTAAATATAGTTTTTAATTTAATAAAGTTTTTGGCTTTACTGTTCTCAGTGGAGAAATTATCTGTTTTTTTTTGGGGGTCTGGTCAGAGCTTCCTTAAGGTCAGTGGTTGATTGTTCCTGTCTTTTTTTGGAGGCAGTTTCCAGAACATAGAGTAGGAGGATCATCCACTGATTTATGAATATTTAGCTAAAGTGATCTGATGGAGGGTGTTGCTTTAGGGGTTCTTGTCTGGAGAAGGATGTTTTTGTCTCCCTCACTGAAGAGTGTCATGAGAAAGCTGGGTGGCAGACAGCTCCTGGGATATTGTGAGGTTTGGGACTTTCATGTGTGCCCATTGCTTGTGCTTAGAAGTTTGTCTGCCTCTTGATTATTGATATTGTTTAGAGAATCCTTAACCCCTGAAGTCCTCTCCTGTTCTAATTTCAGCAAAAATAATTCAGAGAAAGGCTCTTCCTACACTGAACCCATGTTGTCTGTGTGCATGGAATGGTCTGTGGTGCCTGGGACTGGCAGCCACTCTACCAGCAAAGGTTAATCTACACCTGTGGCCTTAAAGCAGACTATTTTATCTCCAGTGTTCAAGAGCCTTATTGCAGCTTGATAGAGTAGTAAGCTGATTCAGTCAACTTCACCTATACACCATCAGCAAGGTGGACACCATTTTAGGCTTTTTAGCTAAAATATTAAGTGTTTAAAAAAACCTTTAAGAACAGATACAGTTAGGGAAAACCACAGCTAGGTCTCTGGCCTAAAGTCTCCCAAACCATCATATACTTCTCTGCACTGTCAGGAACGCACATTTGTTTATTATGAGCTCCATTGGGCCCCAACATGGGCTGTGGACATTTACATATGTTTTGTATTCTTCGCTAACATTACTTAGTTGTAGTTAACATCTGCTTTACCATTTACTTTGTAATCAGTTTCTAAGATACATTATATGTGACTGTTGTATGTATTACTGTTTATGTATGTCAACATTGGGTTATCTAGTCACCTGTTCTCTCCCAGAGTGTCAGCTAATAATGAGAAAATATTTAATCTAAGATGGCGTGTTCTGGGTACAATTCGGGGGTTTCACCACTAGCAAAAGGTAAGAGGACCCTGCAATCAAATCTAGACACTCTTAAGGGGGTGCTACACAATATAAAGTTAACATTGCATGTAATGTGCATGTGTTGGGTCAATGCAAATAACGTGTGTGAATGCAAATAAGATATCGTTAAATATAAACCTTTTTTTGGTCTATGTAAATGACATTGGCTTAAGGAGGAACTCTTAAATCATATTGTTCTTCCAAATAGTACTTCACATTTATTCATACATAAAACAAAATTATCCTAAATGCAATGTTCAAACTCTTATCATCCTGTTATTTGGACTTGTCTGCATTTAATTAAATATCTTTATCTATATTTTTGTCTTAGTAGAAGTGATCTACTGTAGGAACCTGGATAAATTCTGTTGTCAATTGGAGATTCTAAATCATAGTTACGGAAATGGATATAGAATATGTCATGCTGTAACAGCACTTATGTTCATTTTAACAAACTGGATTGTGTAAGACTCCTTGGTTCTTAGATGAATTATTTGGAGAGACTAGATGCTTTATATAATCTAAAAATAAATGGTTACATTTACAATTTATTGTGATTGATTATTTTCATTATATGAAGAGGGGGAATCCTTTAAAGGATACATAAACCCAAGTATAAAAAGTAGAATATTGCAGCTCACAGTACTTAGATGTTGTGTTTGCACATTTTTTTTTTTTCCAAGTTAAGAACATTTTAGGCAAATACAGAAAATACCTGTTGATCTGGCCAGAAATGCAATGTCCTTGTCACTTCCTGTGACCTGAACTAAGGTATATCTTCCTCCCTAGTGATCTTATGTAAACTACCAATTGCCCTCCCCATGTAATGAAGAGATACAGACATGTTTGTAGTCCATACCAGGAGAACAGCCCAGGGTGACAACCATGAGTCCCTTTCTTAGATACAGTGGAGGAGGGACACAGCCACCCAGGTGGAGGAAGTGTGGTATTTGCAGGATTACTAGGGTGCAGTGCACACTTGGTTTATGTGTAACTGTTTGGTAGATTTCTCCTCACCTCCCATGAGCTTGACAAGCATCAGCCAGAACAGTAAGGCCCCTTTCACACCGGGGCGTTTTTCATGCGGTGCAGCGCTAAAAATAGCGCCTGTTCACCGCATGAAAAAATCCGGCCCCTTTAACTCCAGTGTGAAAGCCGGCGGGCTTTCACACTGGAGCGGTGCGCTAGCAGGATGACAAAAAAAGTCCTGCTAGCAGCATCTTTGGAGCGGTATAGGAGCGGTGTGTTCACCGCTCCTATACCGCTCCTTCCCATTGATTAGAATGGGACACCGCGGTAAAACCGCGGCAATACCGCCGCAAAGCGCCGCTACGGCGGCGCTCTGCGGGGGTGTTTAACCCTTTTTCGGCCGCTCGCGGGGGGGTAAAACCGCACCGCGAGCGGCCGAATACCGCGGGTTAAAACGACGGTAAAGCAGCGCTAAATATAGCGCTGCTTTACCGTCACCGCGGCTCCCCGCCCCGGTGTGAAAGGGGCCTTAGTGAGAGAAAACCTTCCCACCTATTTGATTGATGTCAGATAGAACAGGAAGTGAGTAGAATTCCCCCAATGGGGACATAGGTAGCAGTGAAAACAAATGCTCTAGTAGACTGGCGAATGTTTCGAACACCTGTCAGGATTTTATTCTTGTCTGTGTTCATATGAAGGAGATTTTACATGTTCAGATGATGGGTATCAGACAAAGCAGGAATGGAAATTACATTTTAAAACTGATACATGTTTTAATCCTTCCCCACTCTATTCCAAACTAAACAAAAAAACATTTGCTGGAGCTGGGCTTTAAGGCAAACCAAAGAGTCAGTTGTTCAGTAGAAATGTATCTCAACAACTGTAAATGTCTCACCAGAAAAAACTTTTTAATCTCATAGTCTTACAAATGTGTTTTAAAAAAACTTAATTGGCATGAAGCACTTGGAGGGCTTTCAATGAACCTATTTCCTTTAGCACTTTTTTCAAGACCTTCATCGGTTATATTTTTGTTTTTGACATTTTTTTTAAACCCAAGTTTGGTTAATGAAACACATTCTACATAATTAAAACATTATTAAAAAAAATTATGAAATCATTTCTTAATATTTTTTTTCCTAAAATAAATAAGATGTTATGCTTACCTTCACCTGTGCAATGGTTTGTCACAGAGAGGTCCCTTACCCCCTTTTCTGGGGTTCCCTGCCACCCCTCTCTCTGTGCCTCCTCTTTTCCAAGTGCTCCCACAACAAGGTGGCTGCTGTGGGAGCACACACGTGGGCGTGCTGCTGAACCAGGCTGTGTGTGTCCATAGACCCCGCTCCCCAATCCCTCCTCACAGGATGTGATTTATAGCAGCAGGAGCCTGCTGCCATCTGAGCCTTCTGTGAATACAGGAAGAGGGGGAACTACTGCAGATGGCACAGTACTGGACTGAGAGAGGACTCAGGTAAGTGTTTAAAAGAGGCTGAGGAGAGCTGCTATTGAAAGTTTTTTTTTTACCTTAATGAGGAGAATGCATTAAGGTAAAAAACATTTTTACCTTTAGAACCTTTTTAAAGTAAATGAGTAAAAGCTAAAATTAGAATGTTCTAAATTTTGTTGTTACCAGCAAGGTATCCTGGTAAAAAACATTGCAATAGATTCACAAAATACTACTTGAAAAATAGATTGGGGTTTACATACACTTTAAAGTGGGAGTAAATTTGCATGTATTCATTTACCTATAAGTAAGCCTAGAATAAGGCTTACCTATAGGTACTGCAAATACCTGCTAAACGTGCACCATTTAGGAGATATTTACTGTAACGTCACCAGCGCATGAGCTCTGAAGGAACGGCATACCGCGCTGTTCCTTTAGAGTCCTATGTCGTAAACGGCGGCTCCTGTGTGGCCACTCACACTGCTGGCGAACCTGGAAGGAAGATTGGGTGAAGATGAAAGCGCCTTCAGCGGTGACATTGCGCTGCTGGAAGGCTTCGTTTTCAGGCAAGTTTCACATAATGTGCTAATATGTGATGCATGCTAGCACGTTATGACATTGCCTTTCAGGTTTAACTGTCAGTGCAGACATCGACCTTTCATATCTATGTCTTTAAGAGGTCATCAACTTTAATTGCCAATCACTAGAGGGACTGTTGACACAGCAAGCAGAAAAAGGCATGTTAGATGATTTTACTAAAATTTGTATCATTGGTTAGTTACACTTGGTGGTAATAATTGCCTCAGAAGCATTTTGAAAATGAAATACACTATTTTACCAAAAGTATTAGGTTGCCTGCCTTTACACGCACATGAACTTTAATGGCATCCCAGTCTTAGTCTGTAGGGTTCAATATTGAGTTGGCCCACCCTTTGCAGCTATAACAGCTTCAACTCTTCTGGGAAGGCTGTCCAAAAGGTTTAAGAGTGTGTCTGTGGGAATATTTGATCATTCTTCCAGAAGTGCATTTGTGAGGTCAGGCACTGGGATGGATCAGAAGGCCTGGCTTGCAGTCTCCACTCTAATTCATCTTAAAGTTGTTCTATCAAGTTGAGGTCAGGACTCTGTGCAGGCTAGTCAAGTTTCTCCACCCAAACTCGCTCATCCATGTCTTTATGGACCTTGCTTTGTGCACTGGTGGAACAGGAAGGGGCCACCCCCAAACTGTTCCCACAAAGTTGGGAGCATGAAATTGTCCAAAAAGTCTTGATATGCTGATGCCTTAAGACTTCCCTTTAATGGAACTAAGGGGCCAAGCACAACCCATGAAAGACAACCCCACACCATAATCCCCCCTCCACCAAATAATTTGGACCAGTGCACAAAGCAAGGTCCATAAAGACATGGATGAGCAAGTTTGGAGTGAAGGAACTTGACTGGCCTGCACAGAGTACTGACCTCAACCCAATAGAAAACCTTTGGGATGAATTAGGGTGAAGCCTGCGAGCCAGGCCTTCTCATTCACATCAGTGCCTGACCTCACAAATGCGCTTATGGAAGAATGGTCAAACATTCTCATAGACACACTCCTAAACCTTGTGGACAGCCTTCCCAGAAGAGTTGAAGCTGTTATAGCTGCAAAGGGTGGGCCAGCTCCATATTGAACCCTACGGACTAAGACTGGAATGTGTCCCAATACTTTTGGTAACAGTGTATGTATTGAAGGCAACGAGATATTGTAAATGAATACACAGATGCAGGAATGAATGGATGTACAATACTGCTATGTGTGGCTTACCTTATGAACCTTACTCCCTCCCTGTAACACTTTTGTTGGTCCTTTTCTAACTATTGTTGATCATTTCCTAGTTATATCCCCTTTGTAGAATTGAGTAGTATGTCAATTTATTTTTTGTGTCCTTTTCATGTTCCCACTTCCAGTCATTCTCCTTTCATCATAAACTAACTGACAGCTGAATGAAAAGCAAACATCTCTATCAACTAACGCTTTCTTTATTTTTAAACTGTACTTACATTGCATTTGGGCCTGTATCTCATAAACTGGGCTCAGAAGCATCATTCTATTGATGAAAGCATGGTAAATTTGTTTGCTGTTTCCTATCTCCATTATATCTTCAAGGATGACAGTTCTTGCTCTGTTATTTTGAATTTTCCAGTCTAAAATCTCTTTGAGTGTGTATATCCTTTCGTCTTGGCACTCAAAGAACTCTCCAGTGCAGGAAAAAGGTAAAGAAAAAGAGTAAAGTGTTCCTTCTAGTAGAACTTTACACTTAGCTGACATGACTCCATTTACTTTATCTACGGAGTGGAACATGATATTTGTGCCTTTTTCTATGGCAAGGTCTCCGACGTGTAGGACTGAACTGCTATACAAGCAAGGATGAGCAAACTGTGTGGGTCCAATATGTAGTGTCTGTACAATCTCTTCAACTGAGTGATAAGGGTCCTTGTCGGCAACAACTTTAAATACGCCTATTAAAAAAACATAAAAACAGTTAAAATGCCCACACAGAGAAATTTAAATTCACAAAAACTGAATAGCTTGTCCAAGTCTGTCTTACCACAGAAAATCAAACCATTGAATATGGTTGTAACATATTCCCTACAATTATGGAACAGACACAATAATACATTTAACATGTCCTCGAACATTCCTCCCTTAGCATCATTCCAAGGTGACCCCCTTTTCTCAATCCTAGACATCAATCAAAATTCATTAAGCATATGGCAATTTCACAAATCTAAACTCGCTCACTCACTAGAATTAATTTTATGAATTTACAGATCTCCAATCCAAATATAACATCACACACACAGAATTTGAAAACTAAAAATCAAACGCTTCTACCAGAAATACTACTCACTCACCCTCCTATCCCCCTTTTCACTTTTTGAACAAATATGTACCTTTTCCTCATGGGACAGAGGTTTAATATCTAGAATTTATAAAAAATCTATACAAATTCAATATGCCAGAAAAATCACAACCCATGAATGAATGAATGAATGAATAACTTATATAGCGCTACAATGCGAACTGAATCGCCTCAAGGCGCTGTATTGGCGTTTTGTTGTCGAGCTTCTAGAAGAGGTAGGTCTTGAGTTTCTTCCTGAAGGCCTGATGGTTTCCTTCCATGCGAATGTCGGTTGGTAGAGCGTTCCATGCTTAAATGGGAATCAGACTAATGCCACACGAACGGAATTCTCCTTGGAAAAAGCTCTGATGTTTTTCCAGATGGAATTCTGCTCAAACTTTCTTGCCTACACACGGTCACACTAAATTCCGACCGTCAAGAACACGGTGACATACAACACTACGACGAGCCGAGAAAAAATTAAGTTTAATGCTTCCGAGCATTCGTTGAATTGTTTCCGAGCATGCGTAGGAATTTTGCGCAGCGGAATTGCTACAGACGATCGGAATTTCCGATAGAAACCCTTTCCGTCAGAAAAATTGAAGACATGCTCTCAAATTTTTGCTGGCGCGGAACTCAGCCAGCAAAATTCCGATGGAGCCTACACACGGTCGCATGCTGGCCGAAATTCCGATTGTGTGTACGTGGCATTAGATATATTACTCTCAATAGAACAATGGGATACTATATTTGAAAATCTGCACAAATGCACCAGAACAACTTCTATCAAGGAATCAGCCATAAAACTCCTCTAGAGATGGTATCTTACACCAGCTAAAATTAACTCATTCTACCCCTCAACATCACCCCTTTGTTTCAGGGGCTGTACCATGCAAGGCACACTATTGCATACGCTTTGGGACTGTCCTCACCTTAAAAATATGTGGCTCAAAGCTGGTACCATGATAGAAAGAATTACAGGCAGAAACTTTACCCTAACACCCCAATTATGCCTACTATTCTCCCCCATACAAGATACCCCACTAGCCAGTGCTAGATTAATCCATACTCAATTTAGCTCTATCCACTGGACTATTGCATTTAACTGGCGCTCACCCAACATCCCATGGGACCAGGTATTAAATCGTATGGTAAATATCAAACTATCAGAAAGAATACACCATACGCTGTACGACACCATGCATATTTACAAAAAGAAATGGACACCATAGGAAACAGCTCTTCTGGTTTAAAGCTCAATTCTATGATATTTTTAAGAATAACTAAGTAAATACTATCTTCCAATTTCTACTGAAGCCATACTTAACAATTGAGAATTATTTCTCTCATAATATATCATACATTCATGTATAATGAAAGATCACCCCTTCACCCATATTTCTCTTGTGTTATATATATATATCTGTACCATGACCTTTTCTACAATAAAAAACATTTGTAAACATAAAAAAAACTGAATAGCTTGCCATTTACTAGGACATAATGTTACCTAACCAATACCAGATTGGCTAATTGAACCTGTAACATAATATGCTTGTTTGTAGAAAAAACTTAACCTTATACTGTCTGCTTTATATAACTGACAATCCAGGAAAATAAAGGTATCTGTGGTTATTTATAAAAAAAACATTCATAAATCCATAATTATGTACAGACAAAACAGTTTTTTTTTTCCATTTACACTAGTAGCCCAGTAAAATCAGTTTATTCACCTCTATTCTCAAGTTAGTCAAGGGCTTTCAGGTGTTAGTAGTTTAAGTAGCACTAAGCTCATTTTACAAACCTAAAACACTTGTTTTTTGCCACATTATCTGGGCCAGTTTGACCCACAAATGTATACACTGGGGGTTTTTACAGTGGCAAAAAAGTATATTAACAGGTTTTATGCAGTAATTTGCCATAAAATGTGATCGTATCCCCATCTAGGTCACAATAGACTGTCAGGAAGTTTAAATGATTAATCAAGACAGCGATATTGATTATTTAATGAATCGATATACGACAGCCTTCTGGCATGTTAATTAACATTAGATAAATTAATAGATATAACTACACTGGCTTGATTCATTTCCGATTAACTTTTAGCAAAATAAAATTATCACTGAAAGTAAAGACTATGTAATAGTAAAATAAATAATAATTTATTTACTGTCAAGTCACTAACAATCACATATACAGCGGGTAAAAAAGTATTGAACACGTCACCATTTTTCTAGGTAAATATGTTTCTAAAGGTGCTATTGACATGAAATGTTCACCACATGTCAGTAACAACCCATGCAATCCATACATAAAAAGAAACCAAAACAAATAAGTTCAGAAATTAACTTATATGTAATAAAATGGGATGACACAGAGAAAAAGTATTGAACACGCTAACTGAAAATTATTTAATACTTTGTACTAAATCCTTTGTTGGTAAAGACAGCTTCAGGATGCCTCCTGTATAGAGAAACTAGCAGTGTTGCCAACCACCCATAGATTTACGGGCAGCCCCTAAAAACAGGGCACTTTTTCTGGTGCCCGTAAATGCCCGTAGGAGCCGAACAGTGCAAGTAAAAATGGCTGTGGCATGCTCAAGTGATAACTGCGCATGCTTAGCTCTGGAAATCCTTGAGACAATCTTATCCTAAGCCTGCACTGCCTAGCTCGCACCCACGCCCATTGATGATGTCATGACGCAGCCGAGCGGGCTGATGGAGGAGCCTCAGGCTCAGAGTGGACAGTGCAATGGAGCCGGAAGACTGGCGGTGGCACCAGCAGCACCACAAGAGATGGACAGCCTGGACCCGGCCGAGCTGACCCCCTGGATGGACACATAAGGCACTGGCCAGCACTGAGCACACCCTGCCCTGGCTGCAGCCATTAAATACAATCTCTGTCTCTCTGCTATCTCCTGTATCCTGTCTGCAGGCTCTGACCATCTCCTGTATCCTGTCTGCAGGCTCTGACCATCTCCTGTATCCTGTCCGCAGACTTTAACCATCTTCTGTATCCTGTCCGCAGCCTTTGACCGCCTCCTGTATCCTATCTGCAGCCTCTTACCATCTCCTGTATCCTGTCCACAGCCTCTGACCGCCTCTTGTATCCTGTCTGCCGCCTCTAACCATCTATTGTATCATGTCTGTAATCGTTGACCATCTCTTGTCTTTTATCATGTCTGCAGTCTCTGAGGGGGAGTCTGGAGAGGAATCAACAGTCAGAGCACCGCCAGGATAGGGATTATGGGAGGAGTCAGATGTGTGTGGACTGTGGTGAGGCGACTATGGTATAAAACCAGAGCCATCAATCTGGAGCAGTCTGACTGAGCGCAGAACAGTACAACTGAGAGGTAGTCAGTGGCAGTGCCACCAGGCCAGTCTGAGGTCACTGATGTACGGGGGGAGTGAATGCAATAATGTAAGGGGGCACTGATTTAAAGGTTCCCCCTTATATCAGTAACCCCCCTTTACCTTAGTGTATTTACTCTGCAGAAGGTGATCTCTGCAGAGCCCCCCTACATCAGAGTTCCTGGCATTACCCTTTACATCAGAGTCTGCAGGATTCCCCCTTACAGTGCAAGGGGGAACTCTGCGGTGGACCCTGATGTAAAGGGGAACTCTGATGCAAAGGGCAATGCTGCAGACCCTGATGCAAGTGGAAACTCTGATGTAAAGGGGAATGCAGTGGACTCTGATGTAGGAGGGGCTCTGGTAACCAGAGCCCCCTTACATCAGAGTTCCCCCTTAGACCATGATCTGCAGCATTCCCCTTTACATCAAAGTTCCCTTGCACTGTAAGGGGGGATCCTGCACACTCTGATATATGGGGAACTCTGTTCTGGCTGGGTTATATTAATCTGACCTTCGTGTAAATGGAGAAATATTTTTTTTTTTACTTTTATTTAACTTAAACACACTGCTAATAGCACTAGCTACATGTTTATAGTTTAAATATTGATATTTGCACAGTTTAGCACTGAAAACAGCAATTTTAGGTACTTTTTTGCAGTGTCAGTAAAAAATGTGGCTCTGTCAGTAAATCTTGGGATTGTTTGTCAGTAAAGAAATTGGTGCAGTTTGCAAATGTTGGCACCCTGCCAGTAAATTTAACTTCAGGGGGTTGGCAACACTGGAAACTAGTCGCATGCATTGCTCATGTGTGATTTAGTCCTATTTTTCCACACAGACATCAAGTCTTGAAGGTTCCGTGAACCTCTTCTATGAACTCTGATCTTTAGTTCCTTCCATAGATGTTCTATTGGATTCAAGTCAGGTGATTGACTGGGCCATTCTAGCAGCTTTATTTTCTTTGAAACCAATTTTGAGTTTCCTTGGCTTTGTGTTTGGGATCATTGTCTTCCTGAAATGTCCACATTCATTTCATCTTCATCATCCTGGTAAACAGCAGCAGATTTTTATCAAGAATGTCTTGGTACATTTTTCCCATTCATCCTCCCTTCAATCATATGAAGTTTGTCAGTATCACATGTTGAAAAACAGTCCCACACCATGATGCTGTCACCTCCAAACTTCACTGTTGGTATGGGGTTTTTGGGGTAATACACAGTCCCTTTTGACCTCAAAACATGGTGTGTATTATGGTATCCAAAGAATATTTCACAAGCTTGTCTAAATGTTGTGCAGGAAACTTTAAACGGGCTTCAACATGCTTTTTCTTCAGCAATGGAGTCTTGTGTAGTGAGCGTGCATACAGGCCATGGTGCTTGAGTGCATTACTTTGAGACACTTGTACCTGCTAATTCCAGGTCTTTCTGAAGCTCTCCGCAAGTGGTCCTTGGCTCTTGGACAACTCTTCTGATAATTCTTTTCACTCCTCTGTCAGAAATCTTGCGAGGTTTATGGTGAAATTATGTTCTTTCCACTTCTGGATTATGGCCCCAACAGTGCTCACTGGAACATTCAGAAGTTTAGAAATCCTTCTGTAACCAATGCCATCAGTATTTTTTGCAACAATAAGGTTGCAAAGGTCTTGAGAGAGCTCTTTGCTTTTACCCATCATGAGATGTTTCTTGTGTGACACCTTGGTGATGAGACACCTTTTTAAAGGCCATCAGTTGAGACTGAACCAGTTGATATTAATTTGCACTGACAATTACTGATAGATTTCAGTTGATGTCTTAGCTTTCCATGCCTTTTTGCCCCTCCCTTTCTTCATGTGTTCAATACTTTTTCCCTGTGTTATTCCATTTTATTACACATAACTTTTTCCACTTATTTGTTTTGGTTTCTTTGTATGTACGGATTGCATGGGTTGTTAGACATGTGGTGGACATTTCATGTCAATAGCACCTTTAGAAATACATTTACCTAAAAAAATGGTGATGTGGTCAATACTTTTTTTACCCACTACATGTCTTATTTATTGCAAGACAAACACAGAGTATAATCCATTGGGATAGTGTCCCTGAAAAGTGACGACCCACTCCCCCCCCCCCACTACCTCTCTGAACTTCCCTTTTTATTTAAAAAATATCCTTATTTAAATCTAAGGACTAGCCTAGGAGGTTAGTTAGTTAGGGTAATTCACATCTTGATTGGAAGGCAATTCTATTGATTAACCTAATGTTTATTTGGGTGTTGGCTGTACCTTCCCATCAGATGATGCTCTAAGACTAGGAAATCCTATTTTAAATTGACCCTGAGACATTATATTTTTATTCCTGGGTTAAATCTAGATATATTATCCTCATCATAGTGTGGATGGGGGTCCCTGGGGAATAATATAACTTAATTTTTCTTAATTAAAATTCTTAGATTTTAATGTACCTTCATTTCAATCATGGGATATTTGGCAAAGATGCACGATTACTCGTATATCAATTTTGATGTAGTAATTATTAATCACCAAACAACATTCGGATAGGTATCACATCAATTTTCCATCTCACTTCTGAATCATCCATATTACAAAATCAAACTTGTTTCTTACTTTAATATATTACAATAATATATATATAGTAATATTATTCTTATCATAATTGTCCTTTATCTAGTATGGTGCTGTGTACAGTGGGTATAAAAAATTATTGACCCCCTTTAAAATAATCATATTTTGCAGCCTGAATTGAAAACAGACAATTTTTTTGTTTTATCCAGCTGTATTTAGTGCAACTTATAATATCCAAGTGAAAAATATAACACCAACATGTTAAAAAAAAAAAAAAATAAACTGAATCACTGATTTGGAAAAAGGATCACCCCCCTCCTAAAAATGACTTGTAAACGCAATCAGGTGTAGCTAATCACCTTCTCAATGGCACACAAAGCCATTTCACTTTTAACCTGTGATCAGCTGTGCTCATTTTGATTAGCTCAGCATGAAAAGATCTTTCAGTATTTTAGTCCCTAAAGCAAACAATCATGGATGGCAAGGCACTGTAAAAAGATCTCTGGAATAAAGTTTTACCAATGCCTAGAAGCACAGTGAAGTCTATTATGAAGAAGTGAAAGGTAATTGGTACAACAGACCCTCCCTGGATCAAGACATTGCTCCAAACTGGATGAAAGAGCCAGGAGGAAACTGGTAAGAGAGGCTACCAAGAGGCCTACAGCAACTCTGAAGCAGTTGCAGGAATTTATGACAGAGCGGACATTGTGTGCATGCTTCAACAATATCGCAACTTTCCCTACAAATGTGGCTGGTATGGGAGGGTTGCAAGAAAAATGTCACTCTTCAAGAAAGGCCACATGGAGTCATGGCTTTGCCAAAATGCACCTCGAAGATTCTGAGGCCACATGGAAAAAGGTGATATGGTCAGATGAGACTAAGATTGCATTATTTGGCCTCAACACCAAATGATATGTCTGGCGGAAATCCAATACAGCTCACCATCCAAATACCACCATTCCTACAGTCAAGCATGAAGGTGGTAATATCCTATTATGTGCGTGTTGCTCTGCAGCAGGGACTGGAGCATTTGTCAGGACAAAAGAAAAAATGGATGGGGCAATATACCATCAAAATCTTGAGGAAAATCTGCTGCCCTCTGGGAAGAAAGTTTACCTTCAAACATGACAATGACCCAGAGCACACAGCAAAAATTACCACACAGTGGTTGAAGGAGAAAAGGATTAATGTCCTTACATGGCCTAGTCAGAGCCCAGAAAATCTATGGAATGATTTGAAGACTGCAGTCCACAAACAGTCACCATCAAATTTAACTGAACTTGAGCAGTTCTACAAAGAAGAGTGGGAAAATATTGCAAAGTCTAGATGTGCAAAATTAGTAGAGACATATCCCAACGGACTAAAGGCTGTAATTACAGCAAAAGGTGGTTCAACACAATACTGACACAAGGGGGGTGATCCTTTTTCCAACTCAGTGATTCTGTTTGAGTTTTTTTATTTTTTTCTATCAAGTTGGTGCTATATATTTCACTTGGATGTTATAAGTTGCACTGAGAAAATACAGTTGGATAAAACAAAAACCGTGCCTGTCTTCATTTCAGGCTGCAAAGCAACAAAATGTGATTATTTTAAAGGGGAATGGTTCTTTTATATACCCACTGTAGTATACAAATAAGTAAATTGGAAAGCATTTAAACAATTATATAACTAGTTTATAATTATTATTTTCTTGATTCCAATGATATCCAGTAGAACTGTTTTGTTTTATTTGAAAATTGTTCATAGTTTGAATAGTGAAACAAAATCACTTCACCCTAAATTGACCTCTCTTCAGACATTTTTTTTCTTCTGGAGAGAAATTCACAGAAAATTAAATTTTTGTTAATTATTCCTTGTGTACAATTCAGTTTATAAGTTCTCAGTGTTTGGACAATGCAAGGAGCTGACACTATGCAAAAAGTATGGTTTCTGCCAGCTGGATAAACAAATTGTTTATTTCTAGGGATAAACTGGTTGGTATCTGCTTCAATATCCCATCTAGACATTGGGGCTGATTTACGAAAGTCGTGCGCCATCAGTAGAGGTGCATGGCGAGGCTCAATGCACATATTTATATTTACGAAACGGTGCGCCGGGAACAGAGCGCAAATCCCCCATTTACTATAGCGATCTTGGTGCACGGGATAATGCAATCTGTGTGCCACTATGGATGTGGTGCACGGCATCTTCAATTCAATATTAACAGAAGATGGAGGTGCCAATATTATGGGGTGATGTGAGGAAGTTTAGTAACAACTGCCCAAGTAACAAATATGCCCGAAATAGAATGAGAGAAATCAGAGAAAGCCTACTGTGCCTGCAAGTACGTTTAGAACTGCGCAGGATCAATGTAAGCAGTGCTCATGTGGCTCTTGTGCTCATTCAAATGCATTTGTTTGCTGTGCAGCCAAAATCTTAGCAAATGTTAAGCAACGTACATGCAATTGCGTGGGTTGAACGGGCGCACCTCTAAACTTGTCATTTTTTTTTTCTTACGCTGGTTCACCTTCATGTATTTTTTTTTTATGAGATTTGCACACTGGTCGTGTTAGCATGTTACGTTGTCAACATGTGACATGCACCTTTTCAAATTTATGTAAAAAGACTCTTGCTCCTCTAGCTCCTCCTAAAAGGGCATTTAACCTTCCCCCTCTAATGCATACGATTTCCTTGGGCTAGCTTTTGCTTTTAAAGGGGAACTCCACACTCCATTCTCCAATGCTCTTGTCTCCCCCCTCTAATCCCTTGGATTTCCAGGGGCTAGGTTTTGCTTTTAAAGGGGAACTCCACAATCCACTCCATTCTCAAAAGGCTGTGAGCTGCCTTCACCAATCCAAACCACATCCTTTTTCAAAGCATAAAACAGGGCCAGCTAGGAAAGGGGCGCGAGAAGAGCGATCGCCCAACCCCCTCCTGAACCATACAAGGCCACATGCACTCAACATAGCTGGATGCCTTTGGGAATCTTGGGCTCAGCCCAATACCAACCACAAAGCACCTTGTACCCACTAGTTTAAAGGGGCTTTCCACATTCCGTAAAGCCCCCTGTCTGCAGCCCCCCGCAACCCCAGTCTAGGGTTGTGTGGAAGAGGACCTTGTCCCCTGAATATGGGAACAAGGTGGTTGACTTTTGGGGTGCCCGAGCCCCTCCTTCCCTCAAGCATCCACCCCATTTCATGGGCTGGCTTGCTGTGTGTTTGGCTAGGGGTTTGTTGGTTTGAGGGAGGGGCACAATATTTTTTTAGTTTGGGGTGGTATTTTTCACATGGGGGTTCTAATTTTAAGCCTTAACAGACCCAAATGGCCTTTGTATGTATTTGGAGGCAGGTTATTTTTTATTTTGTGTTAAAATCTTGCAGCTGCAATGTAGATTTGTACGTTTTCTCTAAAGCCGTACATCTTTTAAGCAGCATTTTGGATACATGCTACAGATGCACCACTTTACAGGCAGAGTAACCCCCCCCCCCCCCCCCTCCAAAGTTACTTGCTTTTAAGCAATTTTGGATTTTTAAAAGCACTTTTCCTTGTTTCGTTTTTGGGGTTGTCCAAATTGGTGACATTAATATATGTCCCTCAGGGTGGGACCTGGGCCCCCCCTACCCATTTTAAGGCCAATAACTAGAAGATAAGCCAGTCAAGTGGGGACAAGCAAAATTAACAAGTTAGTTCCCATAGACTGCAATGGTATATGTTGAATAACTTTTGCCCATGTTAGGCTCTTTGTTTGTTAATTTTCATGCAACAGATTTCCCAGCTGCAGCTTGACTAGGTTGATTGGCATGGCAAAACAAAAAAAGGTGTGATTTGTTTAAAATCTACTTTTCCTGGTGCCTTCATGGAAGCATATTTATGGATTGTGCAGATGCTGCCATGGATAGGCACCAGGAAAGGAAAATTACAGAGCGGTAAGTATTCAATTTTCCCTTTTAGTGCAGTGGTTCTCAGCCTCAGTCCTCAAGTACCCACGACACGACATGTTTTGGGAATTTATCTTAGCTAAAATAGCTGGCCAAAATACCAAGCCATTGACTGTGATTTAAAGCACCTGTGCAATATTAAGGAAAACCTGCAAACATGGCCTGTTGGGGGTACTTGAGGACAGGGTTGAGAAGCACTGATTTAGCACTGGGCTAAAATCTAGCTCAAGACAATCCTATTCTAAAGCTGGCCATACACCTATAGATTATCTGCAAATTTTCTATGGTTAGATGAAAAAAGTGGGAGATTCCTCAATCCACACAGTTTATCGAACATGGAGAAATCTGTTGCACTTTTTCCATCTAACCATAGAAAATCTGCAGATAATCTATAGGTGTATGGCCAGCTTAATTGTGGGCATTTAAAGGAAACCAGGTGAGTGTTAGAACCCCTGCTTGTCTTTTTTAGGTTGGGCTTTGTGTCCCTTTCTGAAAATTGGCTTCACTTCCTGTCACATAGCCAAACAGGAAGTGAGGGTAAAACCCTACCAATGTCTTTTCTTGGGGACACACAGATCAATCTAACTAGTGTCCTCATTAGGCAAATTGCACTCTAGCACTTTGTTGTGTACACCCCAAATTATTAGGTATTTTGGGGTTTATTAAAGACAAATCCACTCTGCAATACAAGTGTACTCGCTGTAAATCTGAGGGGAAGCACTGGTGATTTTATCATCCAATCATGTAGGAACAAAGATGCTGTTTTTTTATTTTCCTTGCATGTTCTCCTTGGATCTCCAGCAACTGCACTTTCAAGTGCAAAGTGTATTTGCCTTTAGTAAATAAATCCCAAAGTCCAAGATACCTACTAATTTTGGGTGTACACAGTGCAATTTACCTAATGGCAGGGGCGGACTGACCATTTGGCGACTCGGGCACTTCCCGAGGGCCCCGGGCCACTAGGGGGCCCCATCAGGTTTGCTAGCCTCAGTAAAACCAGGGACAGTATGTAAAAATCTGTGTTTTTTTTACATCTGTTTCTGAAATGTCCCTTACCGACATCCTTTTGGTCTAAACATCCAGAGATTATAGCTGCCCCACCTCTCCAGTACCTTCTCAGCCAATAGAAACATGTCTGTGTATACTGTGTGTACATGCATGTGTATACTGTGTGATTGTATACTGTGTGTGTGTATACTGTGTGGCCCCATAATCTCTGATTGCCTGGGGGCCCCATAATCTCCTATTGCCCGGGGGCCCCATGAGTTGTCAGTCTGCCCCTGCCTAATGGGGAAACTATTGAATAGAAGTTCCCTCAGGGTTTTTTTTTTAGCAACAAGGAGGTATTTAGGCAAACAATGATTTTTTTAAAATGGGGAAACTATTTAGATTGACCTGTGTGTCCCCAAGGAAAGATATTGGTAGGGTTTTACCCTCACTTCCTGTTTGGCTATGTGACAGGAAGTGAATACATTTGAAGGAGAAAGTTGCAAAATTTGGGAGGTGTCACCCCCAAAAACTGACAAGACTTCTAATCCCTCTGCACTCTATCCCTAAGCAAAAATAAGAAAGGATTTCATTTAGTTTAACTTTGCAAAGACACCTTACTAAGTTCAACTGAGATGCATGTCAATGGCCCATTTAGACCTTGTTTAATAGAAAACCCCAGTTGCCTTTTACTAGAAACATTTGTTAGTCCAGTCCTGTAAATCTGAATCTGCTTTACTATTAATTTCCCTAAAAATCGTGTTCTTGCAGCTAGATGCACCAAATGCATCTAGATGTGCGACCGCTGTGTATGTGAGATGTGCAACTGCTGTGTGCGCGGAGGTATGTGCCGTGGCGCATATCTGGTTCCCGGAAGCAGTGTCCAGCACACAGGAATGTCCTCACACCCCTACAGGAAGTTGCTTGTACTGCTGCTTATTTCTTCCCACCACCATGCCCCACGCACTGTTCTCTGAGAAAAAGATTATCCTTATTTCCAAATTAAGATCATTTTTTATTTATTTTTTACATGGGGTGGTGTTTGTGTGGGTCATGTATGGGAGAAAACCAGCGTACCTGGAGGAAACCCAGGCAGGCACAGGAAAAACATGCAAACTGCAGTCGGGTGGGATTTGAACCAGCAACCCATTTTGCTGCTAGGTGAAAGTGCTAACCACTACACCACTGTGCTGACCAAATATATATCTATAGATGTAGGTGCTTGTGTCCACCAGCAGAGAGAATTTGGGTAGATGCCACACTCCCAATTCTGGAGGCATAATAATGGTCTAGCACAGGGGTCTTCAAACTATGGCCCTCCAGTTGTTCAGCAACTACAATTCTCATCATGCCTAGTCATGTCTGTAAATGTCAGAGTTTTACAATGCATCAAGGGATGTGTAGTTCCGCAAGAGCTGGAGAGCCGTAGTTTGAAGATTTCTGATAACTCTAGCATGTCTTGAAAAAAATATTGTTTGGAAAATACAAGTGGGTCATGGCACAGCTACATTCCAAATTTGGCACTAAAGATGGTCATGCACTATGCCAATCTCTGTCCAACTCGATATTTAGACAAAATAGGTAATAGGAAGATGCACTTGAACAATTTATTAGATTAAAGGAAATCAATCAGGCTCTTGCACTAAATCTAATTAATTTAAGATCTAACTGATTGCAGTATATGGTCACCTGTATGATCAAGATCTGAAAATATACATTTATTGGGTTTAGAAACACTTCTCTGTTCTTTTTCTTTTGAAGTACATCGCGGGACACAGGCCATAGTAATTACTATGTGGGTTATAGTCCACTTTCAGGTGCTGGACACTGGCACATCCTAAACAGAAAGTTGCCTCCCTATATATCCCCTCCCACTACTGTGAGTATCTCAGTTTTGTAGCAAAGCAATACACGTGTATACTAGAAAAAGGGGCGGGACCTTTGTGTCCCATGATGTACTTCAAAAGAAAAGAATTTTACAGGTAAGCTGTTATAAAAATCCTATTTTATTTAATCGTACATCACGGGACACAGAGCCATCGTAATTGCTATGTGGGATGTCCCAGAGCAATGCCAACTGAGGGGAGGGAGACACGAGCAAAGTAGGGCACCATGAGATCAGAGGATTTATACTGCTGCCTGAGGTACACTGCGCCCAAAGGCGACATCCTCATGTCTTTTTACATCCACCAGATAGAATCTGGTAAATGTATGGATTAAAGACCAAGTTGCGGTCTTGCAGAATTGAGCAATGGAGGCTTAGTGATGCCCTGCCCACGAAGCACTAACAGCCCTAGAGGAGTCGCTTTGATTTGAGAGGGTAGAACTACCTCTTTAAACCATAAGCTTGAACGATTACTTGTCGAATCCATTTAGAAATGGTAGGTTTTCGATGCTGCCTATCCTCTTTTAGGACCTTCAGGCAACACAAACAAAACATCCGTTTTGCAAATCTGAGGTAGACTTTGACTGCTCTCACCACATCAAGAGAATGTAGTGATTTTTCTTCCATAGAACAGGGTTCTGGAAAAATGAAGGTAGCACAATATCCTGGTTTAGCTAAAAACCTGATATCTTAGGGTAAAAAGTTAGGATGAGGACGCAATACTACCTCATCCTTGTGAACAATAAAAATTTGTCTCTTTACAAGAAAGAGCAGCCAATTCTGATACCCTTCTTGCAGTAGATATGGTTACCAGAAAAAATTGTTTCCTAGTCAAAAAAGGACAAAGGGAATATGTCTTATCGGCCCAAAAAAAGAGATTAAACCGTGTTACCCCCTGAATAAAGTTACGAACCAAAGAATGTGAAGCAAGTGGACGTTGAAATAATACAGATAAGACCGAGACCTGTCCTTAGAAGCACTCAAGGTCAGCCTTATTTTTCACCCCATCTGCAGAAAGTCAAGGATTCTACCTTTGACCTATTTCCTGGGGTGCAACTCCTGGTTTCACACCAGGAGACATATGTTTCCCAGGCTCCATAATATATATTTACGGAGGCTGGCTCTTTTGCATTAACCAAGGTATAAACGACTGAAACGGACAGCCCATGCTTCTTCAGAGTGTGGTTCTCAATAGCCAGACCCTTAAATTTAGCATTTGTAAAGTAGGATGGAGCACCGGACCTTGCAAGAGAAGGTCTGGCCATGATGGTAGGGTCCATGGGTCCCCTACTGCCATCTTTACGATCTCTGCATACCAAGATTTCCTGGGCCCCGCTGGGGGCCACAAGAATCAACAACTTCCCTTCCTACTTGATCCTGCAAAGAAGTCATAGACGCAGGCTGAATATGAGGGAATGCATAAATCAGTGAGAACCGATTCCACGAGAATAGCAAGGCATCTGTTCCGCATGCTAGCGGATCCTTTGTTCTTGATACAAAGTTGTCGATTTCTTTGTTGAACCTGGACGCAAACAGCACATGGATTTATGTCTGGGATCCCCCATTTTTGACATATTGACAGGAAGATATCGGGGTGAAGGAACCATTCTTCCGGGAACAACTGCTGGCCACTCAAGTAGTCCGCCTGCCAATTTTCTATTCCTAGAATGAAGACTGCTGATGGCAAAGTACATAGTTTTCTGCCCAAGATAGGATATGATTAACCTCTCTCTGGGCCGCACAACTTTGCTTTGACCACCTGAACCAGTTCCTTTATGGCGCTGATCTTTGCCTGGGGCAAGAATACCCTTTTCTGGGTGTATCTATGATCAGACCCAAGTATTCTAGCCCCCTTCATGGATTAAAGGAAGATTTCTCTAGGTTGAGAATCCAATCTAGGTATTCCCGGTAGTTGAATATGGTGACCATACTTTGGTCTAAGTGGGCTACCGACTGGTCTATCAACAGCAGATAGACTAGGTAAACTATAATTTTTTTACCTTGGGCCTTTAATCTGGCTAGAGGAGGGGCCAGAAGCTTTGTAAACACTCAAGGTGCAGTAGCTAGACCGAAAAGCAGAGCTACAAATTGAAAATGAAGATTTTCTAGATTGAAAAGTAGATATTCAGGAACCAGTTTAGATCTTTGAGATCCAGAATGGGTTTGCCATCTCCATTCGGTTTTGGCACCGTGAAAAAAGGTTTGAACAAAACTCCAACCCCTGCTCTTTCATGGGGACCACCATGATCACTTTTTTGCCAAAAGATGGTCCAATGCTTGAAAGAAAGACTTATTTTTCTCCAGATCCTTAGGATCTGAGAAAACGAGGAGATGGGAACTCTTGGAACTCCAGTTTGTACTCTGGAGCTATTGAGGAAGTCCCCCATCTGTCTCGACACTCTTCCTGCCAGACCCTTGAGAACTCCAGAAGTATTCCCCCTACTCGAGCGAGTGGGGGCGCCTCCTCAAAAGGAGGCTTTAGTATTTTGTAGGTGTCCTCCCCCAAGACTTCTGTCCCTGGGGTGGACCCTGAGGATTACCTCTTGAATTTGAGGGCGGAGGCCATCGTGACTGCCTGGAGGCTGATGACCCTGGCACTAGAGAAGGAGCTTGTTAAAATGAAATGATTTTTCTTAAATGGCAAAAGGAGACTTTTTCCACTAGAAATTCTTTGGATGTATTACCCAAATCATCCCCAAACAGCCATTTCACTGCAAAAAGGAAGACTAGCCAGGAGCTTCTTGCATGACACTTAGTGAAGGCTTAAGGCCTGAAGGATAGAATCTCTCATAGCGACTATTGCAAACATAAAGCTGCTAGTAGCTTGCCAGATCCTGAGCCTGCTGAACAGGATAACCTTGAGCACCTGTTGGTCTCTCAAGGATTGACCAATTACTGTCAGCGCAGGCTGAAACCCTCAACCTGGCAGAGAAAAAAAATGTATTTTTTTATAGGAATCCCAACGTTTTATGCGTTGGATCCCTAAGCATTTGAGCATTGTCTGCCGGACAAGTCAAACTTTTTTTCACAGAGGATATTGCAGCGTCAATTGCTGGTAACCCCACCTTTAGTGAATTTTTTCCCCCATAGGATAAAGTGTGAAAAAACTTTTTAGGAAAAAAATGCTTATCTGGGTGATCCCACTCAGATACAAAAGCATTTCCAGCGATGAATGGACAGGAAAGGCATGCACAGCTTGAGGAGGCTTTAGCGAATCCAAACACTCAGTTAAGGGTAGCATAAATGTGGAGCGGACCATTCAGCAAGAATTGCACCATCAATCTTACAGATTGTGAAGCTGATCCCCCCACATTTGACCCCTCAGAAGAGGAGTCATCATCCTCACCACGGCCCCCTGAGGGAATTCATCTTCTCCTACCCCCAGTTCCTCAGTTTGAGGGTCCTGAGTAATGGAAGTGAACTTGTCGCATTTTGCCCCACACTGGGATGCGATTAAAGCCGCTAACCTTTTTTCCAATCCTATCATGGCTGAGGAAAAAGACCTATTTAGTAATATAGACAGGGGCATGTTGAAAACAGTTGCAAACATTTCATGGCCCCCGATGCTCACACTGACCAGCCCCCCTCTCTCAGGGGAGGATGCCATTGTAGAGATGAGTAGGCTTTCCAGAGCTTGAGGGAGACCCTTTTAGTCCTTTTTTGGAGTGTTTCAACCCCCCCTTCTGACCTTAGCCCAATTTCACAAATGCAGAGGTACTACCAGAAGAAATTGCATCCACTGCTTGAGCAATAGTCCAGCCACTATTAACGCTCAGCCTGATGCTATTAGTAAATGTGCCAAGGGAATTGCCTGTGTCACCAACCTCTTACATGCCCCTTTTTGCTCTTGTGTCCCTCCGACATCTGCAACCAGCAAAAAATTGAGCTTTTTAAACATAATCCCGCGCTGGACGTTGCAGGACGCCAACACCCTGCTAAGCCCCGCCCCTTCCATCACATAGCGGCACCCCTCTCTTTTCAAAAGAGGGTTCTCCCACGCGAGCGCGGTCCTCACATCCGACGTGTGTGTGGGGGGGGGGGGGGGGGGGATGGTGAGGAGGAGATCTGTGGCAAGCCGCCGTGCAGGGGTAATCAAAAAACAGAGTGGCCTCGCCGACCGTTTTTGGCTTCCCCCTATCCAGGAAGAGGGGGAGAGCTTTGTCCAATTGGGGATGTTTCGTGAAAGAAAAACCCCCCAATCTTTACGGAGGTCTGAGCTGCTCTCCAGGGAAGCCTGCTGCTTCTGTGACACTGCGTGATCTTTGAGAAAAGCATGACAAGCTACATGCTCTATACAGCCCGCGACTCTTAGGCATGACAACATTTACTTTTTTAAAGGAGACATTTCATAAGAAAATTAAAAAATTCCTTAGAAACCTCCACTTACCTTTCCCGCCGCAGGGTTTTCTGTGGTAAAAACCACATCCTTCACCCTTCACGGTGGGTTCGGTTAACAAACCTTCAGGAACCGGGGACCCTCGGGGAAGACACAATCCTGGCCCTGTAATAGCACCCCGCCAGTAAAACTTTATGGCTCTAAAATACCAAAGTTCTGGATCCCGGGGGCCAGCTCTCTAAAAAGAGAAGCGGTACAGGTAAAACCTTGTTTCTTCAGACACGAGGCCCGGGTGCCATTCAATTCAGCCTAAAAGACACTTTGAATGGATCCGGCTGCATAGCTAACCCCAGCAAGGATTGCTCCAGAGGAGCTCAGCACATCTTTACTCATGACCAACACCTTAGACACTAGCGGAAAAACTGAGGTACTCCCAGTAGTGGGAGGGGTTATATAGGGAGTGGACTTCCTGTCTTAGAGTGTGTGCCCATGTCCATCACCTGGAGGTGGCCTATAACCTACATAGTAACTACTATGGCTATGTGTCCCGTGATGTACGATAAGAAAAACACATGGGCTGCCATCCCAGACCTCCAGTAGATGCTTGTTGTGCAACTGTCTCTGGCTTCAATACTGACTCAATTTAAATTGTCAGCAACTAGCAAAGTCATAATTGATCTGCACACCTGTCCGGGTCAGGGCCTCAAGTATTGAAGCCAATGGATCAGCATGACAGGCAAGCTTCTAGGAATTTCAGAAGGAGAGGTCAACAATATCTGCCCACACATTTGTCTCAGCACATTTTCCTTTCTTTCCTTTTCTCTGTGAAAAAAAAAACTGAAGACTTTAACCCCTTCACTACCCGCCCATAGTCATATGACGCCCACAAGGTGGATCTCCCATCCTGGGTGGGCGGCATATGACGTTCTCCCATTCCCGGCCGCCTGGGGGGCGCGCGCGCGCCCGCGGCGTCGCTCTGGACCCGGTGCGAGTGCCCGGCGGCCGCGATGTCCGCCGGGCACACGCGATTGCCCGTTAAAACAACGGGACCGTGCGGGACCGTGGAGCTGTGTGTGTAAACACACAGCTCCACGTCCTGTCAGCGGAGAGGAGACCGATCATGTGATCCCAATACAGAGGAACACATGATCGGTCTCCTCCCCTTGAGTCCCCTCCCCCCACAGTTAGAATCGCACATATAGGGAATACATTAACCCCTGCAGCGCCCCCTAGTGTTAACCCCTTCCCTGCCAGTCACATTTACACAGTAATCAATGCAATTTTATAGCAACGATCGCTGTGTAAATGGTCCCAAAAATGTGTCAAAAGTGTCCGAAGTGTCCGCCGCAATGTCGCAGTCACGAAAAAAAAAATCGCAGATCGCCGCCATTACTAGTAAAAAAAAAAAAACATTGCAATAAATCTATCCCCTATTTTGTAGACGCTATAACTTTTGCGCAAACCGATCAATATACGCTTATTGCATTTTTTTTTTTTTGCCAAAAATATGTAGAAGAATACGTATCGGCCTAAACTGAGTAAAAAAAATAGTTTTTTTTTTAAAAAAAATTGAATATTTATTATAGCAAAAAGTAAAAAATATTGTGTTTTTTTTCAAAATTGTCGCTCTTCTTTTGTTTATAGCGCAAAAAATAAAAACCGCAGGGGCGATCAAATACCACCAAAAGAAAGCTCTATTTGTGGGAAAAAAAGGACATCAATTTTGTTTGGGTGTAACGTCGCACGACCGCGCAATTGTCAGTTAAAGCGACGCAGTGCCGAATCGCAAAAAGTGCTCTGGTAAGGAAGGGTGTAAAATGGCCCGGTGTTGAAACGGTTAAGTACACATTTGTACAGAGTGCTTTCAAGCCTCATAAAGCTTGTTTTTCTAGGAGAGCAGCAAAAATATTCCCCCACTGAGTGGGCATGAGCTGAGCTTCCATAGCAGATTATATATATAAAAAAAGAGATATAAAGATGGTAAGCAGGTTGTAAGGGAAAACCGAAGCTTAGAACACCACTCATGCTACTTTCTAAGGAAATAATTAGCAAAAATGATTGTACAATTACATGGCACACACTGAGTTAAGTATATCTTTATGCACCATTATAGACACTGTAAGCTTGAGAAAAATTGATCTAGCCTTAGTGGTGATTTAATTAATAGCACTTGCCTATGGGAACATGTTACATGTTCCACTCGTTTTTAGGGTGTAATGTTTCTGCTCCTGAATCCACTGCCTCTGCATCACTTTTTTATGTCAGTTCTGTGAATAAATGAACTACAAGTACCTACATCCTTTGTCAGCTTGTAGTTCTCAATAAACTACTACAGTGCTGTTGAGCACTGTGATAGTTCATTGAATCTTCCTGACAGTATGAAACTGCCAGCTCATACGGTGTATAAGAAGACAGCTTACACTGACAGTCTGCAGGAGTCCTGCATGGCACCAGCGATCTGCCGATTGCAGGTGAAATGCTTTTTAGGCTCCTAAAAAAATAGTCAATGATCTTTTTTTTTACCTGCTAAAAGGTGAACTTATCCTTTAAGATTTAGTCATCCTTCATTTGAATCAATACACTCCCAAACAGAGCGCAATTTGTCAGGTGTTAATAAGTACAAGCAGAAATAAATGTAACATAATTTTCAATTGAAATAATAAGGTTTTGTTACCTGGAAAATCAGGAGGAAGCTCCATTGTTGGCAACATGTCATACTCATTGCTTGTGAAAAGATGAGCCAAGACTTTCTTTACTCTGTAACCATTTACTTTAATTAGGTCTCCTGTTGAGAAGGAGCATTCATTTCCACAAAGTTCATAAATGGAGCCTACATGATTTGAAATAGAAAACAACATTAAAAAAAAAAGAATTTCTTGGATTACTTAAGGGAATCTGTCATGCTGCCCATTCAGGCAACATGTCAGGTTCTCTTGAAAGCTCAAACATGCACATACTGTTACATACTTTACCAGAACTCCCTTGCCCATCAGTTCATGCATTGGAGCCATGAGTCTAAATGTAGTGCAAGCTCGATGTTAATGCTTTGCTCCCCTACCACCAAATGCAAGACTGGTAAATGGCATTGAATTGTGGTATGTAAGTTAGAAGGCAACGTGCTCTTGCATACCTGTATGAACTGGGTCTTTCCAAGAGCTCCGATTTATTTAGGAGTAGGAGAGTGCATCGAAGATGAGTACATTTTCAATAAAAATTGTCACTTTGCCCTGAATAGCAGAGGCACATTAAAGTGTAACTCATGAATATATGCACCTTTTCGTTTTGTATAGAGCAAAGAAAGATTTAAACCTCTATTGGGTTGTTCTTGTTATGTGGGTTTCTGCTGGGGAGATTTCCTCTTAGTTCCTGTCTCAATGACTAACAGAACTGAAACTGAACTGAAAGTGAGGGTAACATCCCAAATAATGATACAAACAGCAATAACATTTTAACCATTCTCCCCTCTATTAAAATATGTGCTTTATTGCTGTGCTTATCCCCAGTGAAGAAAACTCCTGTGTCATCTCCAAAATATTGCAGCATCGAAAGCCTATAGAGTTCCTGATACTTCCCCACTATTTCATAATTAAAGAAAAAAGTTTTGTCAGGAGTTCTACTGGTAAATATGCCTTCTGATATTAAGAAAAATCCTTAAAGTGTAACCAAAGGGCAAAAGTTTTTTTTTTTTTTTTTAAGTCATGGATAGAGTAGAGTAGAATTAGAACACTTGTCAGTTCAAAAGAAAATCCCACATTTTGGGTTGATATCAGAAACACTGATGGTAAATCTTTCAATGGGGATTTTAGTTCTGGTGACCCTAGTGTCACACCGGGATTCCCTCACTTTTAAGGGATTTCCTCTCACTTCTTGTTTTGGCAATGGGACAAGAAGTGAAGAGATATCTCCCCAATGGGACACAGATCGCAAAAAAATACTGGGTTTCTTACACTTTGATGGAATAGTCAGTAGAAAATTTAAACATACAAGTACAAAAAAGTTAAAGCAATATAGTCTGATCTGCCAGGCTAAGGGGTCTATTTATAAAGCATTGAAAGTAACTTTCATCAAACATTCTATGTCACCTGCAGTGAATGTTTACTGAATGTCAGAATCACTGCTTTATACATATGCCTCCACATGTCCATATGACCAAGCGTCCACTAATATGAATTAGTAAGCAAGAAGGAGCTGAGCCAATTCTTTGAAGAATTTGCAGTAACACATGTTTTGCTATACACATGCTTATTCCCTTTGCGTGTATTCGAACAAAACAAAAAAAGGGAGGAAAAAAAGCAAATTGGACATAATGTCACACAAAATTCCAAAAATGGGCTGATCTAAATTCTTGGCACCCTTTCAAAATTGGAGAGAAGGAGAGAAGTTCACTTAGTGTTTGCATTGTGTGTCTGTGTGTGTTCGGTCACTCCCTATGCATTACGACACACCCCGTGTCTTCATCAGGGGCCCTAATGCATAGGGAGTGACCGGACGCTACGAGAACCGGAAGTGTTGTAAGAGGCGCCTGTAACATCGTTGTCATTACAGATTCACTGCTGTTTTTTTAATACATAATTGTAAGTACCCATTTGGCTTTTTAAATCAATAAACCTACTAGTTCATACATTATTACGCTATGGGAGATTCTCTTTCACCCCTTACATATAGCCGCTGTATGTGAACGCCAATGCTGAGACATTGAAAGCCAGCAGTAGGAATATAGGACCAGGAGAGGCATCATTTACCATCATTGAACTCTGGGAGGTCCCCCAATCGCATTAACCTTAAAGCCATATACCATATGCACTGAGGTAAGAGTTTAGAGAGCACTGTGTGTTAGGCACTAAGATCCCACATTGGAGGCTATTCACTGAAGATACAGATTAAAGCACTTTATGCACTATTTGCACTATTTGCACGTTTTTAATATTATTTTTTCATCACAATTTTTTCTTGATTGTGATCTGGGACTACATTTATTGATTTGCACAGACTATCCAGCTTTAGTCACTTTATTTAGTATGTACTTAATAGTGAACATGTGCATTTTATAGCAATTTTGTATAGGAATTTTGCACAGGATTATTGTTTCTATTTCACACCGGATTATTGCTTTTATTTCACACAGGATTATTGGAGATTGTTATACATGATTGTATAGTCACTTCATCACATTGTTTACAAGCATTATTTGAACAGTGAATATAAGCAATTTTTGCACAGTGATTATAAGTAAGCAATTTTTGCACAGTGATTATAAGTAATTCCTGCACAGTGATTATACGTATATATACTTATCATACTTAAACATAAACATAAACTTAAATATACTTAAACTTATTATTATATTATCATAGCTTAGCTTAATTAGTTGCGCTGATCATTTCTTTATTTTTTATAAAAAAAAGCAAGACTACAGTTTGCCTAAATGTACTTGAGTAAGCCAAAATCCTTCTGGGAAATGTCTCGTGTGGACAGATGAGAACAAGATAGAGCTTTTTAGTAAAGCACATCATTCTACTGTTTACCAAAAAATGGAATGAGGTCTACAAAGAAAAGAACACAGTAGCTACAATGAAATATGGTGGAGGTTCAATAATGTTTTGGGGTTGTTTTGCTGCCTCTGGCACTGGGTGCCTTGAATGTGTGCAAGACATCATTAAATCTGAGGATTACCAAAGGATTTTGGGTCGCACTGTAGAGCCAAGTGTCAGAAAGCTGGGTTTGCGTCTGAGATCTTGGGTATTCCAGCAGAACAATGACCACAAACATACGTCAAAAAGCACCCAGAAATGGATGGCAACAAAGCGCTGGAAAGTTCTAAAGTGGCCAGCAATGAGTCCAGATCTAAATCCCATTGAACACCTGTGGAGAGATCTTAAAATTGCTGTTGGGAAAAGGCACCCTTCCAATAAGAGAGACCTGGAGCAGTTAGCAAAGGAAGAGTGGTCCAAAATTGCGGGTGAGAAGTGTAAGAAGCTTATTGATGTTATAGGAAGCGACTGATTTCAGTTATTTTTTTCAAAGGGTGTGCAACCAAATATTAAGTTAAGGGTGCCAAGAATTTTGACCAGCCCATTTTTGGAGTTTTGTGTGACATTATGTCCAATTTGTTTTTTTTTTTCTCCTTTTTTTGTTTTGTTCCAATACACACAAAGGGAATACACGTGTATAGCAAAACATGTGTTACTGCAATACTTTTCTGTGAGAAATACGTGATTTTCTGGAAAAATTGCTGGGATGCCAACAATTTCGGCCATGACTGTATAACCAATAATCATAATTAATTAACATACCACATTGGTAACTTCATTATTTTTAAACCTTGTTGACTTCATTATTTTTAAACTGCATTAGTTGTTGTAATATGAATTACTTTTATTTATGGATCATCTGCAAATCCTAATAATAATATATATATATATATATATATACACACACACACACATATGTATATATACGCACACACACATATTGTCAAAAGTATTAGTGCGCCTGCCTTTACACCCACATGAACTTTCATGGTATCCCAGTCTTAGTCTGTAGGGTTCAGGATTGAGTTGGCCCACCCTCCCTATAAAGGAGCGTTGCCTTTTCCTCTTGTTTTGACTCACACTTGTACAGGATTGTGAGGACATACTTCTCAAATGGGGCACATGCAGTACTAAAAACCTAAGAGGGGTTCATATATAAATATGCACTATGGGTATATATATACACACACACACACACACATACAATATATTGTCAAAAGTATTGGGATGCCTGCCTTTACACGCACATGAACTTTAATATTAAGTTGGCCCACCCTTTGCAGCTATAACAGCTTCAACTCTTCTGGGAAGGCTGTCCGCAAGGTTTAGGCATGTGTCTATGGGAACGTTTGACTATTCCTCCAGAAGTGCATTTGTGAGGTCAGGCACTGATCTGTTGGAACAGGAAGGGGCCACCCCAAACTGTTCCCACAAAGTAGGGAGTATGGAATTGTCCAAAATGTCTTGGTATGTTGATGCCTTAAGAGTTCCCTTCACTGGAAAAAAGGGGCCAAAGCCCAACCCCCCAAAAACAACCCCATACCATAATCCCCCCTCCACCAAATTTTTTGGACCAGTGCACAAAACAAGGTCCATAAAGACCTGCATGATCGAGTTTGGGGTGGAGGAACTTGACTGAACTCAACCCCATAGAACACCTTTGGGTTGAATTTGAGCGAAGACTGCGAGCCAGGCCTTTTCATTCACATCAGTGCCTGACCTCACAAATGCACTTCTGGAAGAATGGTCAAACGTTCCCATAGACACACTCCTAAACCATGTGGACAGCCTTGCCAGAAGAGCCTGGTTGGGCCAACTCAATATTAAAGTTCATATGCGTGTAAAGGCAGGCATCCCAATACTTTTGACAATATAGTGTATATATATATATATATATATATATATATATATACACACATACATACATACACACACACACACACACACACACACACACACACAGTGCATATTTATATTTGAACCTCTCTCTGGTTTTTAGTACTGCATGTGCCCCATTTGAGAGATATGTCCTCACATCCTGTAAACGTGTACAAGTGTGAGGAAAAGGAAACTCTCCTTTAAAGGGACACACATAGAATATTTACCAAAATAACTCCTCAATGGGGACAGAAACAGCATTTAAAACCTGTCAGAATTCTAAATCCTCTCTGCTCTCATCATCTTAAACAAAAGCAGCAAAATCTTCTAGTTATATTTACTTTTATTTTATATATAGTACATTTGAAAGCATTCTTTGGTATCCTCAGATTCCTTTTCACTGTGTCTCTATTGAAAACCATAATGAGAAAAATTGAATGATTCAGTGCATTATATCTATTTCTCCTTCTCCTTACAACATCATTCTCCTTGTTATCTAGTTTGTGTCTATGATGGTGCTCTAATGAAAAAATTGCTGCAAGGACATTTCTAAATATCATATCACAAAATTCTGATACTCCACTAGAGACTTTCTATAGTACAGACTCATCAAATGAACTAATGTTATTTTCAAAAGATTTGATATAAAAGCAGAAATACTCACAACCACACCTGTTCTAGCTTTTGCCTCCAGCAAAGAGAAATAGAAAGAAAATGAACTAATATTAAAAGCAACTACATTACTAGTGGCTGCTAGTGTGTTGCTTCTTTAATTACTTATACCATTTCAATTTATTTTGATATCTTGTTTATAAAAATTCCAAACTAAAAGAAAATTAAATATATTTACTTTAATTCATGTTTGCAGTAATTGAATAAACCTGTGTAAAACTCTTTATGCTGCATTCATTGTTCATCAATGAATGGCTGGTAAAATAAATGTAAGACACTGTCCTCTTTCCCACCATACATATGGCAATTGGTCTATTAAAGGCAAATAGGCGGTTCACTTTGAAAGGAAAATTTTCTCTTAAAAGAGAAGTATGACTTTCTTTTTTATTTTTGATTCATACTTACCTATGTGGATGGAGCATCAGACCGATGTTGCAGCTGTCCCCCGCCATCTGTGCACTGAGAACCGAGCAACCAAACACCACGATGGCTCGGTTTTCACAGATCCCAGAGAAAAGAGATGCTGCCTGTCAGTTAGTTGTGGAGGGGTTGGGAGCGGCTGTCTCAGCGGCTTGCTGAGACTGTCATCAATCAAGGTAGCTGGTGGATCCAGACTTGGGAAGTCGGGATGACGCGGTGCCTCGAATGATGGCAGTGATGTCAGCGGAGAGCAGACTTCAGACCACTCTCCGCTGAAAACGGGTCACAGGAGTGCAAAACGAATTGCACTCCTGTGACCCAAAGGAGAAGCCTAGCCTAAAAAGCTCAGGCTGGACTTCTCCTTTAAGTAAGAGCCCTTTCACACAAACAGCTCGGCCACGTTAGCAGTAAAGCATTGCCAGTTTTAGCGGCGCCTTACCGTCGCTTTCCGGCCGTTAGCGGGATGCTTTTAACCCCCGCTAGCGGCTGAAGAAAGGGTTAAATGCGCCCAAAAAGCACCGTTGCCAGAGTGCTTTGCAGGCACTTCGGCAGCGGTGCCTATTCATTTCAATGGGCAGGGGCGGTGGAGGAGCGGTGTATACAACACTCCTAAACCGCTCCAATAAGGCTGCTTGCAGGACTTTTTCTAACGTCCTGCAAGTGCACCGCTCCTGTGTGAAAGCACTGGGGCTGCAGGGAAGGCATTTTTCAGGTGCTCTTTTTAGCCCTTTAGCGCCTGAAAGACGCCTCCAGTGTGAAAGGGGTCTAAATGTCCCCTAAGTTTACAGAATGAGGAGAAGCTCTGATGACTTCAAAAAAGTTTAACTACTGATCTTTCTGGTCCTCCACTCTAACTTTCAGCACATATTTCTCTCACTACCACCTCCCTTTTTATCATGTTAGGTCTTACTTTGGTTACATTTATTTATATTCAGTAGTATCTCTCTCTCTTTTGTTATAATATTGCTATTAGTTTCTGCCAATTATCATAACATTTATGACAGTGTATATATAAAATGTTGTACTGTACAACGGTAAACTGTAAACTAAAGGCCTACAAATCTCACGTGTCTGGAAATCATAGAAGACTATAAGGCAAAAACTACTGGCTGAATTTCTCTCCTCTCTGTGGGAAGCACATCAATCCTTGGAGTCTCCTACTTTTTCCGCCCCCATCCAGCCCTGCGGGCGTCCTCTACTCTCCTCTCACTCCCCACAGTCCTGCTCCACTCTCCCCCCTCCCTACCCTACAAGCAAACTCTCTCGAGAGAGTGATCCGAAAAAATAAAAAAAGTAGCAATGCAGGGATATCTGACTTTTATCTCCCGGGAGCCAGTGCAATGCAGGAAACCACGTCAAATGCCTAGGCATTTTAGAAGCAGAGAAAGAGGAAGTAGAGCAAATAAGGTAATTCCACAAAATTATGTTTTTTATTCTCAATGAGTGTACAGCAAGGGGTTAATATTTAATTGAAAGAAAGTTAAAAAAAATGGCTGAAGATCTGCTTTAAATGTGTCCTAGGGAAGTGTTTCTAATGCCGCGTACACACGGTCGGAATTCTCGTCGGAAAAAGCTCTGATGGTTTTCCCGTCAGAATTCCGACGGAATTTCGCTCAAACTGTCTTGCCTACACACGGTCACACCAAATTCCGACAGTCTGTAACAGAGCGGCATAAAACATGTTCCACAGCACTATAAAAGGGATGTTTAATGCTTCTGAGCATGCGTCGGAATTTTGCGTGTCGGAATTGCATACACACGATCGGAAAATCCGATAGAAAGGTTTTCCGTCGGAAAAATTGAGAACAGGTTCTCAATCCAAAGTCCGTCGGAAATTCTGACAGAAAAAGACCGATGGGTAAACACACGGTCGGAAAATCCGTCGAAAAGCTCACATCGGACTGTTTCCATTGGAAATTCCGACCGTGTGTACGCGGCATAACTGTGGGGGGGGGGGGTGGACTGACTGGGAGTAGAGAGAGAGATCGCTGTTCCTGATCACTAGGAATAGACGATCACACTGTACACCCCTGTCAGAATGGGAATCTGCTTTGTTTACATTGGCAGATCACCGTTCTGCCTATCTGAGTAGCGATTGCGGGTGGCCGGCGGACATGGCGGCCACCGGAGCCAAGCTTTGCCCCCCCACTATGCAGCGGGCACGCGGCCACAGTATCTCATGCACAAAACGACATAAACGTACATCGTTTAGCGCAATAGGGCCGCCTTGCCGCAGTATACAGTTTATGCGGTAGGCAGTCCTTAAGTGGTTAATTGTCTCCTGTCTAAATTGTCCCTAGTATGAGTAGGTATGAATGTGAGTTAGGGACATTAGACTGTAAGCTCTTTGAGGGCAGGGACTAATGTAAATATATAAAATATATGTAAAGTGCTGTGTAAATTGACAGTGCTATATAAGTACTAGGGATGAGCCGAACACCGAGCGGACCGATAGTTTGCACAAACTTTCGAACCCCGTTAAAGTCTATGGGACTCGAACGTGAGAAATTAAAAGTCCAAATGTGAGTGGATTTGTTTGTTCTCTGTTATTCCTCTAGTGCTGACCATTGTGCAATGATTTATTTATCTTGTCTTTATGTGATCAACTTCATATTATGATTCCAAGGAAGAGGAGCAGTAAGAGACACCAGCTGATTACTATTTATGAACTGAAGCAGCGGGAGTAGCTGTTTGTACTTTTTTTTTTATTTGGTGCTTCATTGTGGCATATTATTTTCATCTGCTTAACAGGTCATCCTTAACATGTTATAGGCACCACCATAGGCTTGTTTCCAGTTTTTATTGGGCACCCAGGAGGGGTCCGGGAGTGATTGTCAATCTATTTTGGTCGGCTATTAGGTGACAGATTGTCTATAGAAACATTTTTGTAAATTTTCAGCCTCACTTATTACACTCATTACCTTTTTGGGCTTGTCAGCCCCAGATCACAGATTTTACTAGAAGGTTGATTATAGCACACTATTATTATGTCAGAACACTTTTAACCACTTCCCTACCCGCCCATGTACATATGACGCCCACAAGGTGGATCTCCCATCCTGGGTGGGCGTCATATGACGTCCTCTCATTCCCGGCCGCCTGGGGGGCGCGCCGCCGGCGGCGCACGCACGCGGCGTCGATCGGGTCCCGGTGCGAGTGCCCGGCGGCCGCGATGTCCCCCGGGCCCCAGCGATTGCCCGTTAAAACAACGGGACCGTGCGGGACCATGGAGCTGTGTGTGTAAACACAAGGGGAGGAGACCGATCAGTGATCCTCCGTACTGGGATCACATGATCGGTCTCCTCTCCGCTGACAGGACGTGGAGCTGTGCGAGTCCCCTCCCCCCACAGTTAGAATCACTCCTATAGGGAACACATTAACCCCTGCAGTGCCCCCTATTGTTAACCCCTTCCCTGCCAGTCACATTTACACAGTAATCAATGCAATTTTATAGCAACGATCGCTGTGTAAATGTGAATGGTTCCAAAAATGTGTCAAAAGTGTCCGAAGTGTCCGCCGCAATGTCGCAGTCACAAAAAAAAAAATCGCAGATCGCCGCCATTACTAGTAAAAAAAAATTAAAAAAAATGCAATAAATCTATCCCCTATTTTGTAGACGCTATAACTTTTGCGCAAACCGATCAATATACGCTTATTGCGATTTTTTTTACCAAAAATATGTAGAAGAATACGTATCGGCCTAAACTGAGTAAAAAAAATTTTATTTTTTAAAAAAATGGGATATTTATTATAGCAAAAATTTAAAAATAGTGTTTTTTTTTCAAAATTGTCGCTCTTCTTTTGTTTATAGCGCAAAAAATAAAAACCGCAGTGGCGATGAAATACTACCAAAAGAAAGCTCTATTTGTGGGAAAAAAAAGACGTCAATTTTGTTTGGGTGTAACTTCGCACGACCGCGCAATTGTTAGTTAAAGCAACGCAGTGCCGAATCGCAAAAAGTGCTCTGGTAAGGAAGGGTGTAAAATGGCCCGGTGCTGAAGTGGTTAAAATGGTCGCAGCTTAAATCATTTAGCTATCTTCTTTTACTCGCATATTTATAATACATTTCAGCTCTTTAGTATTATTGTCTATACAGATTTTTATCAAGGATGCATTGGTACATTTTTCCATTCATCCTCTCTTCAATGATATGTAGTTTGCCAGTACCGTATGCTTAAAAATTGCCCCACACCATATTTCCACCTCCAAACTTCACTGTTGGTATAGGGGTGTTTTTGGGGTGATGTGCAGTGCCATTTGCCCTCCAAACCTGGTGTGTATAATGGCATCCAAAGAGTTCAATTTTGGCTTTATCTGACCAGACTATATTCTCTCAGTATTTCACAGGCTTGTCTAAATGTTGTGCAGCAAACTTTAAACTAGCTTCAACATGCTTTTATTCAGCAATGGAGTCTTGTGTTCTGAGCGTGAGCACAATGATCTCCTATTTTGATTATTTTACATCTTATTTAATATGAGGGTTTTGTACCAGGATATAGTTCATACAAACAGGTACTTTAGGAATATATCTTTGAACAACAGTATTGGGATATGAGCGAGTACACACGACCAGTTTTCCGGTTGGAATAAACTCCAAAGGTTTTTCCGACGGAGTTCCGCTGAAACAGTCTTGCCTAAACACGATCACACCAAAGACTGACCATCTAGAAATCGGTGACGTACAATACGTTCGACGTGACTAGAAAAAGGAAGTTCAATAGCCAGTAGCCAATAGCTGCCGTCTCGTACTTGGTTCAGAGCATGCGTTGTTTTTGGTCCGTCGGAACAGCATACAGACGAGTGGTTTTCCCGATAGTAATTGATTCCTGTCGGAAATATTTAAAACATGTTCTATTTCTAGGTCCGCCAGAATTTTCGAAAAAAAAAAAGTCAGATGAGACCCACACACGATCGGAATATCCGATGAAAAGATTCCGTCTGACTTTTTCTGCCGGAAAGTCTGACCGTGTGTACGCGGCATAAGTTTTCTTTCAGTCCTTGTTCTAACATTTACTCCAACAAGCTGTAGCTTCTTGCCCAATGAAACCAAAAGACCTGAAGGGTCTGGTATGGATATTTAGGGGGAACCCCACGTCATATTTTTTTTTATTTGACGCGGGGTTCCCCTTAATATCCATAGCAGACCTGAAGGGCCTGGTAATTGAATTTGGGGGAATCCCCACGCTTTTTTTTTTTTATCAATGACTTTCAATGAATGACTGTTCTCTATATTACGGGAGCCGACAATTCATTAGCCGCGAGTGATTTTAAATAGCTTTTTTTCTCGCAAAAATTACACTTTGTGCAGGGACAGTTCTAAGCACGGGAAACATGCGCCCCTTCACAGGCATACTATACACACCCCCCAGGTACGAAATTTAAAGGAATATTACACTTTTATTGTTTCACTTTAAGCATTATTAAAATCACTGCTCCTGAAAAAACTGACGTTTTTAAAACTTTTTTTTGCATTGATACATGTCTCCTGGGGCAGGACCCAGGTCCCCAAACACTTTTTATGACAATAACTTGCATATAAGCCTTTAAAATGAGCACTTTTTATTTTGAACGTTCGAGTCCCATAGACTTTAATAGGGTTCTAAAGTTCACACAAGCTTTAGGTCTGTTCAGGGGGGGTGTTCGGCTCATCCCTACAGCCTAACAGAAGCCTTGAATATACGCCCTTATTTTTACCACTGCTGTTATTTATTTTTTCAATACATCCGTTTGAATTTAGAGGGAGACTTTTTTTTTTTTTTTGGATTGTGGTTTCCTGGTAGGGGAGGATGAGGGAACTTGGGAAATTTTGCTATGTCCTGATAACAAGGATGTGCAGGGGCGACACCTAACTAGTTTTGACTTTTGCTTTCCTCCTGCTCGAGGTTTAGAAATGTGCATGTTTGACGGGGCAAATGTCTTGCATTTTTTTGTTTTTCTTTTGTTTCTTTATTGTATTGAATTTTGTTTTCTTCTTTCTTGTTGCACTACCGCGTTTATTTACACTGTTGTACATAACAGTAGGTATATTTGACAATGACTTAAACTACATAATTTATAAAAAAAGATTTCATCTTTGCCCAGCTCATATAGCCTGTAGCCCATGGTTGAAAGGTTAGGAAACACCAATTAAATCCACAAGGGCAAATAAAATGGGTCATAACCCACATATACAAATGCTTACTAAGCTATTCGATTATTCACACTATACAGATTATACAGCGGTACATAATATTGTTCTGTGTTATTTGTTGTTTCAGGTTAGAAAGAAGCAGAATAATTATTTACATGCAAGACGTCATGATGTATACCCAGCAAACAGTTTCTTACTAAAAGTTCATCTCAGATATATATAGATCCAAAAAAAACTTTTATCTTTTTTCTCAAGTATATTTTTACATTTTTACTCTGCTACTGTTTCCACACTTATAAATGAGCAGTAATCTTAAAGTATTTGTAACCTTAAAAAAAAAAAAACAATTATCGGTTCTCTTTAAAGCAGAGGTTCACACAAAAATTGAACCTCTGCTTTTTGGAACCCTCCCCCCCTCCGGTGTCACATTTGACACCTTTCATCCGGGCACAGACTCCCACGGGAGTCTATGCCTCTTCCTGTCCCGCGGACCATTGCGCTGCGCGATTTGCGCATGCACAGTAGGGAATCGGGAAGTTCATTTCCTGATTTCCTGATTCCCATACCGAAGATGGCGATGGGAGCACCCGAGGGACGGTTTGGCCTCGAGTGCCGACATCGCTGGACTCTGGGACAGGTGAGTGTCCTTATTTTAAAAGTCAGCAGCTGCAGTATCTGTAGCTGCTGACTTATAATTTTTTTTTTTCGCGGGACTCCCTCTTTAAGGTATTCGTTTTTTAATTAAGATATTGTAATCATGGTAGAAGTGCAAGTAGACAGCGTGCCTGCATCTTTCGTGGTCTGGTTAAAGCCACAACCCCCTCCTCCATTGATTGCTATTGAAAAGCGGTCACATGACCTCAGGGCCAGATTAAGAACATCGTGGGCCTGGTGCTGAGGATTTTGGTGGGGCCTTTTATAAACAATAAATAAATAGAGAGAGAAAGGGAATGAAAGAGGTGTGAGGGGTAAGGGAGGGAGGATGAGAGAGAAAGGGGGATGAGAGAAAGAGGATGCACATGAGCATGCGTGGGAATGACATCAACGCAGCCCGGCCAAGGCAAGTGACCGAAGGCACAGAACCCGGAAGGAAGACCGGGTGAAGATGGAAAGGCCCGGGCCCCGCCGGATTGATCACAGCACAGCACTGGAGGGCTCAGTCTGACAATTTAAGTGTACCCTAATGTGCTAATATGCTGTGCATACTTGTACATTATGGCATAACCTACCTCAGGGCCTCTAAAAAATAGTAATGTTAGAAAGTTTTACTACCGGTTTAATATCACAGGAGCCTCTCATGGGGCCCCCTACTGACCCTGTGGCCCTTGGGCTGTGCCTAAGTGCATAGTTGCCAACATTTCAAAAATATTTTCAGGGACACTTTTTTTTACAAGTGCTATATTTAGAGTAGCTGACATCCCCTATGTTCATCTATACATCATAATAGTAATAACAAAATAAAATAAGTTCTAATAATGGGGCAGAACAAATATGAGGACTGAGATTTCCTTTAGTTAAACTAACAAAAGTGGGCCCATTCTAGAGCTGGTAACATTGAGGATATTCAGTATAATTTTAAACAGTTTTTGTGGGTAAGAGGCATAGGGGAGGAGTATGGACGGTATAAAAGTGGGAAGTATGTGCAGGTGAGGGAGAGGAATGTGGAGGGTCTAACAGTGGGCACTATGTACATGAGAGGAGTGCGGAGGGTATGGCAGAAGGCACTATGTACAGCAGAATAGTGTGAAAGGTATGACAGTGGGCAGTATGCACAGCAGAGGAGTGTGGAGGGTACGACAGTGAGCACTATGTACAGGAGAGAAGTGTATGACAGCGAGCACTATGTACAGGAGAGGAGTGTGTAGGATATGACAGCGGGCGCTATGAATAGGAGAGAAGTGTGGAGGGTATGACAGTGAACAGTATGTACAGGAGAGAAGTGTGGAAAGTATGACAGTGGGCACCATGTATAGGAGAGGAGGATGAAGTAATCTGGGAAGGAAAAATTTAAAGGTTTGTGGAAGGATGTTTAGGGACTGCGTAATGGTTAAGCGGGCCATACATGGATTGAAATTACACCAATTAAGCAGAGATCAGCCATAGTCGATCTATGTATGGGCTAGCTGGTTTTACACAAGTCAACCTATTAACCGACTTGAGTACAACCAGCCTGTCAGGTTTTCCCCAAAACAATCAGTGCTGCCAGCTATAGTTAGCAACACTAATCTTGTATTCACTGGCAGAACACAATAACACTGCTGGAGTGATTCCCCCATTCACAGGTCAGCAGGTGAGAGGGTGTGTGGGAACAGGCTGGGAAAAGATACTAATCAGTGGCTGGGTAGGCACTGGTTAGTATCAGAGCCAGATACACATAGGTTACATATGCCGCGGTTGTTAGAGTGAGAGCAATAATTCTAGCACTAGACCGTAAATATCGTGTAACATAAAAAGTTGCAAAGACCACCATTTTATTCCATAGGGTGTCTGCTAAAACAATATATATAATGCTTGAGGGTTCTGTGTAATTTTCTAGCAAAAAAATAATTATGATTTTTACATGTAGGAGAGAAGTGTCAGAATTGGCCTGGGTGGCAAGGGGTTAATTATCATAAGTAATATACAAATAATTATTATAAGCACTGTGATCTCATCCTCTCAGTCTGCTGCAGAGTGTTCCAGCTATTTAGTATTTAAACTGGCTGCTCTGTATGTAGCTTCTGACATGCTGCGAAAGCAGCCCTGTATTTCCGGAACCATAGATGAAAGCAGCCCCATATTGTAACCAGTGCTGGAGTAGGTCTTTCACTACCTACCCCCCAAATGTGGGGTCTCTGTGACTCCTGATCGCCGAGCTACAACCCTCAAAGTCGATCTTTTTTTATTTTTGATTTTTTTTTTTTTTTTTGGGGGCAAATGGGCCTATCTTGAGAAAGGGGCCTGGAGCTGCAGCTCCAATAGCCCCTATGTTAATCCGGCCCTGCATGACCTGCACATTTACAGCCTGATAGCTACATGCATGTTTTTTGTAACTGTAAGCAAGCATTAATGAAATGTATACTGTACTAGAATCTATTCAAAAATGCTTTTATTAAAAATTTACTTCACAACTTTAACATCAACAAGAGCTTAACATTTTTTTCGTTTAAACTGATTTGGTTTAAAATGTATATGCTCAGTCTGTTTTTGATTTTAATTTGTGGTTTATGATCTTTATCTTTAAGTCGGCAGAAGGGTCTTTGGCGAAAACAAGCAGGGGGAGGTAATGAAGCCAACAGGGTATAGACAGCTTCTTTGGCTTCATACACTTAAAAAAAACACAATGCATTCTGTCAGAGACAGCAGACTACACATCACCTTATCCTTTCATATTTTATTCACACATGGTGGTGTAGAAGCCTTATCAAATAACCAACCACTGGTAAGCACTGTGCTTGTTGTATTACTCGCTTCTCTATACATGATATTGTTCAAGAGATTAATAAATCTGTATAAGTCAGGGAATACCATGCTTAGCAACACTGTGAAACTTCACCATTCATCCAAATCTGAATCACAAACCATTTTAACAACTTTCTTTACTTAGCAACAGACCTTACTACCCATGCAGGTACAAATCCCAAACTGTTTGTGAATTATAAAGCATTGTTATTAGCTATACTGATCATGAAAGCTGTTAAGAAAATTCTCATTCCAAACTTAAAGGGGAGTTCCAGGCCTTTTATGTTGATTAAAAGTCAGCAGCTACGGGGGCGTGTCCGGATGTAGACCGGGAAAGACGTGCTGATCGAGAGCTCCGCAGATCCTGAAGGAATCCTTCGCCATCCTGTACCACATCGCAAGCCGGTGAGCCCTAAAACAACCCTACTTGCTCCTGGTCACCCCCTGCCTCCATCCCAGCAAGAATTGCGGCACCCGGCCGGCCGATTGAGTCACCATCGGTCCGTGGCCTGTTCTCTACACCCAAGCCGCCGCCATCTGGCGGCCTACGGAGCAGCCAACATCCTGAGTGCCCGGGGCCCATGACCCGAGGAACAAGCGGCCATCGCACTCCAACATCCACGCCTAGTACTACCTCCGGGGGGCACAGCTTGGGGGCCTTAATCCGGGAGGTGCTCAGAAGGCTCCGGACACCGGCTCCTTACTCCCGCGATCCGCGGCCATTTTGAGGCCTGCTGAGCCTCCGATATCCTCAGCCCCCACGATCCGCGGACTAAGCGGTCACCCCCTCCCACATCCATCCGGGCTCCTGAGGGGACTGGACTCGCTGCACGGATCCGGGGGGCTGCCAGAAGGTCCCGAACACCGGCTCCACACTCCGGCGATCCGCCGCCATTTTGAGGCAGCATCCTCCCTGCCCTAGTGCCTTGCTGAACTGTGGGGACAGAGGCCACTTAGCACCCCTGACCCTGGGTCTCTATAACTGTAGGGGGCACACATTGAGCTTCAGTGCAGATACTTCCACTACACCAGCCTCAGATGCCTGCCGTCCCTGTCTGAGAATCTCACACGCTGCACACCACAGGCTCTTAAAGGGGCATACACGCCCGACATGATGATGCCCTCCAATAACTTCAGCGCACCGTCCAATCCTTGGTGGCCAAATCTATTGACACTGAAAATCGCCTTCGGAGGAATAATGTCAGGGTCCTGGGTCTCCCGGAGGGGGCAGAGGGGGATCGGCCAGCCGAGTTTGCAGAGGCCTTCTTTAAATCACTTCTGAATCTGACCAAAGTCCCCCCGACATATGTGGTGGAGAGGGCCCACAGAGTCCCAACCTTGGGGCCCCACCAAGACCCTTCCTGGTGAGGTTTCTCATCTACAGAGACAGAGACCGCAAACATCCCACCCTTCCCTTTGAGCATACAACAGTGCATCTCTACCCTGACTTCTCCGCGGATTTACAGAGACGTCGCAAAACCTTCACTAATGTCAGAAGACGACTCCGGGACTGAGAAATCAAATACTCCATGCTCTACCCAAGTCGCCTGAGAGTTCAACATGGTGGATCGGTGAAATTCTTTGAATCCCCCGAAGAGGCCGATACCTGGCTAATGTCTTTGCACTGACCCTTATCCTTCCTCTCCAACCCTGGCTGTTGTTCATATTGTTCTTGGGGTCTCGCTGTGGGCCCCTTCCATGGCGGGCTGCGGATGACCCCCCCTCACTTGGAGCAATGTTCTCCCCTAATCTCACCTGATCCTTGTTGATCGGAGCTATATCGTGACAATTCCAACACACATTCCCATAGACATGATGCCCACGTAGGGTATCGGTGGATTATCCGGTCCCCCACCGGACGGGACGGGATCTACGTCCCCCCGCACTCGCCTACTGTTAAAGGCCGGATACTGACAGGGACCCTCCCTGGAACCTTGAGCCTCAAGCAGGCGATTTGTTATTGCTATGAAAGTTAAGAGATTAAACTACAAGCCCAGTTATGTTGGGGTATCGGCGATGTAGTAGGGTGTTACTCAAAACAGTTAAAACTGCCAACTCAGGCAATGTTTTTTTTTTTTTTCTAGGCACTGACCACTTCCCGACCCCCCCCCATGAGGATCTGGGAGGCGTTGAGATCTGGTCAGGTTGGCACCAGATGTTTGGGGAAGTTTAATTTGGTTGAATGTTTTTTATTTCTGTTTCTGTTGTGTCTGACGTACAATGGCTCTTGCTCCACTGCTGCTCACCAGGTGTCACTTGCTCGACTACTACTAACCTCCTTCAACTATGAGGACCACTGTGAATATGGCATCACGTGATCAGGATACCTTCTCAGTGGTATCTTGGAACGTGCATGGCCTCAACTCCAAATTTAAGAGGGCGCTTCTTTTTCAATATATCAAACAATATAATCCAGCTGTTCTGGTTCTGCAAGAGACACACCTGGTGGGCAGTAAGCCAAGGGCTCTGAACAGGCCCTGGGTACAAAAGGCTTTTCATGCCTCTTACTCGACATACGCAAGGGGGGTTTCCATTTTAGTACATAGATCTCTCCCATGTGTCATAGATGTAGTTCACACAGACCCGCTTGGTAGGTATGTGATACTGGTACTCACGCTATGGCAACACAGGTATGTCTTTGCTGGCATATATGTGCCTCCGCCCTCTAAGGCTGAGGTTCTACATGCTATACTGGAGAGGATTGCCCCTTATTGTCCTGCAAAAATTTTACTGCTGGGGGATTTTAATGCCATCCTCTCCCCAGATCTAGATAGGCCCATACCACCTAAGTCTTTCAGCGGGGAGTTGTCAAACTGGGCGATAAATGCAGGAGTCACGAAAGTCTGGAGGTGGAAATTCCAATCCACCAAATCCTATTCATGTTTTTCAACCTCCTACAAATCCGCCTCCAGAATTGACTATGCGTTTGCCAACCCCTCCTTGCTGTCAGACGTTATAGCAGCTACTTATTTGCCCAGCGGTTTATCTGACCACAGCCCCCTTGAGATCACCCTGCACACTTCTGCCTCTCGTAGTGGCTCTATGTGGCGCCTGGGTGCTCAATGGATTTCCCAACCTGATATAGTCGATCAAACCCCACTGGCCCTACGCAATTACTGGGACTCTAATGAAGGGTCATCCTCTCCTGAGATAGTGTGGGAGGCCTTCAAGGCATATACAAGGGGCCATTACATCTCGGCCATTAAAGCGGTCAGGGTACAACAAACTGCTACCACAGCAGCATTGGAGGGCGAGATGGGGTTGGCTTCTGACGAATATGGAAAGGTCCCTTCTGCCTCAAACTTTGATGTGTTGCATGCATCTAAAAGCAGTCTCCATCTACACCTGACAGAGGTTACTAGACTGGAAATGTATAACGCAAAACAAAAGTTCTTTGAACAGGGGGACAGGAATGGCAGACTGTTGGCAATGATGTCTCACCATGACGCCCCTCATACCGTGATCCCTGAGCTTACCTCTCCCACAGGTGAGGCCATCTCCTCCCCAGAGGCTATTCTACAAGCTTTCCATGGCTTTTATGAGTCTTTATATACCACTACACTGCCCTCTGGTTTAGATTCGGAGAGGTTGGCATCTCTCCTGGATCCGATAGCCCTTGGCTGGCTTTCGGATTCCGAAAGATCTCAACTGGTTGCCCCAATTACCGCGGAAGAGGTTCAAGATGTAATTAACTCCCTATGTACTGGCAAAGCACCGGGCCCAGATGGTCTCCTGACCGACTTCTATGTAGCACATGGCAACACGCTGGCCGCCCTATTTACACACTGCTTGGAACAGGGCTCTCTCCCACCCTCCATGGCACACGCACATGTTATCCTCATCCCTAATTAGGGCAAAGACCCCAAATTATGTGCCTCTTATAGACCTATAGCACTCCTTAATACTGACCTCAAAATCCTAACTAAACTCCTTACCACTAGACTTTACCCATTACTCCCCTCTCTCATTGACTCGGATCAGACCGGGTTCATGTCCCGCAAGTCTACAGACATCAACCGCCGTAGATTGTTTACTAACCTCCATGCACGACATGACAATCAGGGAACTAGAGTGGTTGCCTCTCTCGATATTGAGAAGCCTTTCGACTCGATTGAGTGGCCTTTCCTGTGGGAGATTCTTCAGAAAATGGGATTTCCCCTGGTATTCATTCACTGGCTACAGACTATTTATCATTTGCCTATGGCTGCCATTCGCCTGGGGGGTAGTCTGTCTCCTGATTTTGAGCTTTCCAGGGGTACACAACAGGGCTGCCCTCTCTCTCTGGCACTTTTTGCCATTGCCATGGAACCAGTGGGGGAGGCGATACGTGTCTCACCACACATTAAAGGTCTACGGCTGAGCTGGCTGGAAGAGAGGGTGGTCTTGTATGCAGATGACCTCCTCCTCTTCCTGAATGATGCTGGCCCCTCCCTACAGGGGGCTTTGTCAGTCCTGGAGGAATTCTCGGAGGTAACTGGGCTTAAGGTTAATTGGGCAAAGTCGCAGCTGTTGGCTATCGATGCCGACGCTAAAAAAGAGGCCTCGGCATCTCTTCAGCTACAATGGGTGGACAAGTTCACCTACTTAGGGGTGTGTATTTCAGGGAACGTGACTGACTTCATTCCAATGAACTTGTCACCAGTAATTGACTCTGTCAAAGCCAAACTGAAAGCATGGGAGAACCTCCCTCTGTCCCTACTGGGACGTGTTAATCTCATCAAGATAAAAGTCCTTCCCAAGTTTACATACTTGTTTCGTAATTCCCCTCAATGGATCCCTAAGTCATTCTTCTCCCAACTAAGGAGTGGGGGAAACACTGCGCTAACTCAAAAAGTGAAAATGATGAAATCAATCCAAAAAATAATACTATAGTGTACTGTGTACAGTGAATATCCTGAAAATATATGTGAAAGCAGCCAACACTCTAACAAAGTCAAACAAGCAAATAACCACAATGTGTAGCGCTAACAAAAAATAGAGCCAATGGACTCATAAAGTGAAAGAAAGTCCGGTGCAATATAATATAGTGAAACAATGATAAAGTCCTTTGTTAAAGAAAATTAATCATATGGCATGGATCATCCTTGCACATGAGATGTATGTGGAGTAACTCTGCAAACACAGATGCTAATGTGTATAGACGAGTATATAAACCCTCCAATGGTTATGGAATACATACGCTTACCAGCGATGTTGGACCCACCTACCATACAGCAGTGGGTCAGTAAGGCTTATGGTAACTCCTGTAGGTGGCGCCCAAGGGATGAAAGCTGGATTCTGGCAGCACTCCTCCAGGTCTGGGATGGACTCTCGGCTGGATATTCCGGAATCCTCCAAAACGACACACGTGTGGGGCACGACACCAGGAACAAACCAGGAAGCAGGATACGGAAAAAGGAAAAAAGAACTCCAATAGTGTGATTCCACCACTAATTTATTGGGTATGGGGTATAAATAATGGTACAAACAGGGGAATTCACCCAAGCAGTACAGAGCATATACTGATAAAATCAAAAAATAAAACAGAGTAAAAGCAGTATAAGGGTCTCAAAATCAGCAAAGACTGACGCGTTTCGACCAATAGGTCTTCTACTGGGGCATCCAGTAGAAGACCTATTGGTCGAAACGCGTCGGACTTTGCTGACTTTGCTGAGTATATGCTCTGTACTGCTTGGGCCACTGAGGCTGTGGTGTTGAGATCTGCGGAGGCACTGTCAAATCTTTTTTTGCGGGGTCCCAAGGCTCCATACGACCTAACCCCTTCCATGCGCACCACCCTTAGGGCCTGGAGGGAAGGTCTGACCTGTGAAAAGTATCCCCAGACCTCTGTGTCCCCGAATGCCCCGCTCTGGAACAATCCCAACCTACAGCACTTTCTTGGGATCCCAGACCCGGTGGTATGGGCTAGGTACCATATCAAGGCTCTTGATCACCTGATGTCTCATCACAATGCCCCACTCTCACACAAATTCATATATCTACAGTTGTCCCACGCTTTCAGAGCTCAGTTCCCGCTGGGTGAAGGGCAGATGGTGCAGTCTGACCTTGAGCGGATTTTGCAATTTGATTGTTCCGAAAAACCCACCTCAGTGCTATATGCACACTTCCTCCGGGTCTCTTCTCCTGGGCTGTCCAGGCTCCACCAGCAATGGGGCCAGGATTTTCCGGAGATGGACTCGGAGGATTGGGAGAACGTGTGGGACTTCCCATTTAAAATACTGGTTTCCTTGAGAGACCGCCTCATTCAATATAAGATTGTTCATAGGGCGTACCTTACTCCCGCTCAGGTGCATAAGATGAAGTCTTCTCTCTCCCCGGAATGCTGGCGCTGTGACCATGCTCCCGGGGACTATATCCATATATTTTGGTCCTGCCCAGTAATTGCAGGTTTCTGGTCACAAATTCTTTCAGAGGTGAATCATCTGCTAAGTATCTCTATTGCTCCTTCCCCACAAATATGCCTGCTGGGGCTGGTGGAGCAACTGGTATCCAGAGTGGCTGAGAGAACCCTATTGGGTCTCCTGCTGTTCTATGCCAGGAAATCCATTGTTCTATGCTGGAAGCGAAAGACTCCTCCCTCTATAGGCTCATGGAAATCACTTGTTAACAATGTGATACCCCTTTACAGGGACACCTATACACACAGAGGTTGTCCGGAAAAAAAAAGATAACAGAGTCTGGAGTAAGTGGTTAGCGGAACCCTCCACTGCTGCAATAAATTACGTGACTTCTCTGTTATATGTTGGCCCTCCTTAGCCTCCTTATAGTACAAACCGGGTTTGTGGGATAATCTAGGTGACCTAACTCATTGTTGCCCCCCCCCCCCCATGGAGCAAGAGCCTTGACAATTCATTGCTGTCATTATACTAAGGTAGTCATTGATACTTTAATGTTTTTTAAAACTATGACAATACTTTGTGACCCCTGCGTGGGTCCCTTCCCTGTTGACAGCCAGATGTTGGCTGTGCTGTTGTGCGTCTGTATTGTTCTGTTTGTTAAGAAAAATAATAAGTTTAAAAAAAAAAAAAAAAAAAAGTCAGCAGCTACAAAAAGTGTAGTTGCTGACTTTTAATAGACAGACACTTACCTGTTCCATGGTCCAGCGGAGCAGCCAAACGGGTGTCGCTCCTCTCCGCCGGTGCCTCCATTGCCACTCTGGGCACCCGGCTGTGACAGCTTTCGGCTTCACGGCCGGGCACGCACGGTGCATGCGCGAGTCGCACTGCGCTCCCGGAGTTGATAGGCAATTTCCTGGGACCTGTCACGTGTCCCAGGATATCGCCTAGAGGGAGGGGCCGCCTAAGGCGAAAGGAGGAGTGGCCGAGGTGGTCCCTGGGCAGAAGGAGGAAGTGGGACAGGAAGTCCTCCTCCTAATGAAGCCCCCACTCCCCCCCAAAAAAATTACATGTTAAACGTGGCATGTAAGAGGACGAGGAGTGCTTAAAGCGGAAGTTCCATTTTTGGGTGGAAATCCGCTTTAAATTCAAAAAGAAAATCTCACTCTCACAATATACAGTATGTACTTTTTAGCTAGACATCATAAAACACTATTTATGAAAGCTGTTGAGATAAAAACCCATAAGAGTAGGTAAGATACCGTATGTCAGAAAAAGTATGTACTTTTAAATCGTACAGAATCCTAAAATTCTTTATCTATCTCTCTTTTTCTCTCTCAGTTCTTACTTTGCAAAAGGATATGCAGGTATGCTGTGCACTAGCAAATTGTATTCTCATGGAATTCACTATGTGGCCACCATGCACGCAAACATGTGCTTTACTATGGAATGCACATTCCAGTGTTTAACAGAGGATGAAACTCTGAAAAAAATATTCCAACAACCCCCATTATTGGCTTTCAGACAACCACCTAACCTCAGACATAAACTAATCAGCAGGAAACTTCACTCTGATTATAAAGTCACAAATAATGGAAGCAAACCCTGCAATAAAAAACGCTGCAAATTATGCCACCAGATCAATCTATCCAAAAGTGTCACACACACAAATGGGACCTTCAATATCACAGGCTTATACAACTATACAACTGTACCTCCAGTAATGTGGTGAACCTAATCCAATGCAACAGGTGTAGCAAAGGATCTTATGTTGGTGAAACAGGACAGAAGTTACAAGTAAGGATGAATTTGCACAGACACACCATCAAGGAACATAAGGAAGATGGTCTCTGCACACCTGTGGGACATCACTTCTCACAACCGGACCACACTATAGTAGTAGCCCCGCTGCTAGTTTTAGTGTGGCGGTTTTCGGATGCACCAGAAGTCCCTGTGATAGAAGATCCCTCCTAAGGGGTAACATCAGAGGGGGCTGGTCTGCTTATTTTGAAAAGTGTTGTAAACCATGGTCTATTGGGCCTGAATGGAGCTACCAGGACTAAAGCCCCATACACACGGTCGGATTTTCTGATGGATTCTGTCCTATCGGACAATGTTGTCGGAAATTCCGACCGTGTGTAGGCACCATCGGGCAGTTTCCATCGGATTGTCCGACGGACAAAGTCCTATCTCCTGCTGGATAGATTTTTTGACAACAAAATCCGATCACACCAAATCCGATCGTGTGTAGCGAATTCCGACGGACAAAGTGCTACGCATGCTCAGATCACATTACAAGACCAAAGCTATTGGCTACTAGCCTCTACGTAGTCCCGTCGTAGGCAACAAACGTCACCACGTTCAGAATGATCGGATTTTCCGACAACTTTGTCCGACCGTGTGTATGCAACACCAGTGTCAGACTAAATCCGTCGGACCAAATCCGATGGATTTGGTGGTCGGATTTTCCGACCGTGTGTATGGGGCTTAACTGTGTCGCTTCCAAGAGAAACTTGGAAAGAACCCTCAGGGTGAGGTGGAGGGGAGAAAAGGGCCTAAAAAGAGGAATATTTGAGCTGGGATTGGATTTTTCTTGATTTATAATCCACCCCAGATGTTGTAGGCTCTGCTGCATTGTGTCCAGGTTTCGAAGGAATCATCCAGGTATAGAACAACTGTAATGGACTAGAGTCTTGAAGGAACTAGTGCCTTGGATAACACTTTGGTGAAAATTCTCGGGGATGACGACAGCCTGAAAGGAAAGGCCCTGCACTGAAAATTATAAATTTTGTCTCTGATCTGAATTGCTAGACGTGAGGTAATTTTGACATTCTTCCCTTATGAGAATATGTAAATAGGCATCTTTTAGATCCAAAGTTGCCATGAAGACTTCTTTCTATAGAAGATTTCTTATCGAAGAAATCAATTCCATTCGAAACTTCTTGTATTGAATTGATGTGTTCAGGGGTTGGAGATTCATAATCTGAATTTCCCGGACGGTTTTTCGTAATACAAACACGTGAGGATAAAAAACGCTCCCTTGAGTGCGCATGCGCGAGGGACCCGTGATGGGCGCTTAATCACGGAGCTCCGCGCCACCCCGGACCAACGGCACACACAGCGCAGGCCAGAACCCCTGTATTGCCGCGATAGTGCGGCGGTTAGCCTGCAGACGCCCCAGGGATCCCCCCCTGCATGTCAAACCGCGTTCCCAGGAGAAACCTGGAGAAGTCCTTTACAGCCTCCACCCGGCCTTTGGAGTACCAAGATGGCCGCCGCAGCAGATGCTGCACATCTACCTCAGATCTCCCTCACTGAAATTCTGCAGGAACAAAGGCAAGTTGTCTCCCCTGCACACCTGCACTTCTCCCCTGGACCCCCTCTCCCCTGCCATAATGAGATGATGCCCTCCCCAGCATCCACGGAATCGCTCCTGGGCCACACTTTGAGACCCTCCATTTTCCCCAGCAGGCCCTGTGATGGCCGCCCTGACTGACTCTCATGTTTATGGAGCCCCTGACAGGGATCATTCCTTCAACATGGAGGATCTCTTTCTCAGAATGTCTAACCTCCTTGACAAAGGCCTAGCCTCCACTGCAACCAAGATCACAAGTGAAATTAAGGCAGACCTCCAAACTATTGGGTCCAGAATTGACGCCATAGAAACCAGGGTAGACCAACACACAGCAATGGCTCACCAGCACTCTGACCTCATCTCCACCCTTCATGATCAGCTGGACACTGCCATATCCCGCATCGATGAATTGGAAAACAGATCCAGGAGGTACAACTTCAGGATCAGAGGCCTGCCAGAATCCATCCAGGATGTCTCCTCTGCAACGCAAGACCTCATAAAATCGCTGATCCCCAATATTCCATCTCATCGCCTTGAACTGGACAGGGCTCACAGATCGCTTGGTCCCCCCAGGAGAGACGGCACCCCCAGGGACATCATCGCCAAACCGCACTTTTATGCGGTAAAGGAAGCAATAATGAAGCAGGCACGAGCCTTATCTCAGGTGACATGTCAGGGTCACCCAGTGCAAATATTTGCTGATCTCGCCCCCTCCACCATTCAACGCAGAAGGACCCTGAAACCTCTTCTGCAAGCCCTCTCAAAGAAGGAAATCAAATACAGGTGGTCCTTCCCTTTCGCGGTAAAGTTCTCTTTGAAAGGTCAAGAATACTCTCCAACTTCATCGCGGGTGAACACCTGCTCCTTAAACTGAAAGTTATCACCTAAGAAGCAGACATGGACATCTCAACCCCTCCTGCGGTCTCCAACAAACGCCACCTTCAACGAGCCCACTGACCCCTTTGGAACAAGACCAAGACTCGCAGATCAACACAACATGGTCCTCCTTGAAAGCAGATCGAATGAAGTCTCTTCACTTTCCAGGAATTCGACGACTCTCCGAGTTGACCTTCCTCTAAGTTGACTAAACGTCCTTCTTCATTCATCCCGAACCTGAACTCTACGCTCTGCCTCAGAGGTTACTACCCTTGGGGCAACACCTGCACCCCACTGACCCTGTTTGAAAGAGCGCTATGGGAATTTCTCCAAGCATGGAAAAAAAAAACATTTAACACCCTAGTGCTCCAAGTTCTGCGACCTCACTTCTTGAACCCGTCTGGGTCCAGAGGATCTGTCTCCTACTGACTCTCTCTACAACACTCCTCTAGGTTGAAATGCCAAGCGGGAAAATTGATTCTCTTCAGCAGGGGTCTCGATGCCCCTCCAACAATGTCAATTTCTACTACCTTAGGTTCACTCAGTGCCTTATCTCTGTTAGACGAACAGTTGTCTTCAGGACAGTTTTCGGGTTATGTTTTATAGTTTTTCAATTCCCGCAGACCTGAAATGCCCTGGTCTGGGGTGGTACACATGCGCCTCCTCCCATTCCCTTCCGGACTCGTAGGGATAGGACCTCCAGGCCGAGTTTGGCATGGAGCTATTTTGTTTATTTTTCATTGTTACTTCCCGCGCTTCTAAGCGCAGGAAGTATTCCTGCTCTAGCCTCTCCCCCTGGGTCCCCCTTTACCCTAGAGGGAGACCGCTAGGCCCTTCTTCTTTCCACTCTTCTCTTCCCTCTGCCTCCCTCTCTTGGAACATCAATTTACCCTTGTTTTTCTTCCAGTGAGAACATTCGTAAGAGGTGCACATGCAGGGACGCCGACAAGCAGCAGACCAGAAGATTCTTCTCGTATCCACTGCAGGACGGGACACACTAAGGTAAGTGATGGTAGACACTCGCACACTCTCCCCGGTAGATTCCATGGCTGACAGCACACAAAACACTTTAAAAATAGCTACCCACAATGTACAGGGCATGAACTCCCCCACGAAACAGAAGAAGCTATTCAACTTCTACAAATCCTCCAGGCTTGACATTGTCATGCTTCAGGAAACACACCTCCCGATTCGGTATAGCCCCAAATTCCTCCATGCCAACTTCCCCAATTTCTTTTTGGCCAGCGCCGAAAACAAAACTAAAAGGGGTAGCTATTGCCTTTGCCAAAAACTGCAACTTTACCTTAACCTCAGAAATAAGGGACCCAGATGGCAGATGTATCCTTGTTAAGGGAACACTAGAGGAAAACCTCTTCTCCCTCATTTCCTACTACGCATCTAACAAAGGACAAGTGACCTTTTTTAAGCATATGTTTGATTTTCTCTCCCCATCCCTGGAGGGAACGGTCATATTCGGGGGAGATTCCAATTCTGCCTTTGACCAGGCTTTAGACAGATCCAAACCCCCTTCCTCCCAACTCACCAGACCTACCAGGGGAAGCCTTAAGATAGCCAAACTCATTCATGCTCAGGGCTTGGCAGATGTATGGAGAGAATTCAACCCGGGTAAACGTGACTTTTCTCATTTCTCCGCCCCCCATAACTTGTATGCCAGGATTGATCACCTCCTGATTCAGACCCGAGATGTCTCCCGGATACTCTCATCGAGAATCAAAGACACCGTCCTTTCTGACCACTCGCTGGTCACTTTATCTCTGCACAGACAATATCCGAAGCCGGGATTTGGACACTGGAGATTGAATGAATCCCTGCTCTTGGATCCAATAAGAGTACAGATGTTAGAGACATCTCTTTCTGAGTACTTCTCCCTTAACAATACTGAAGGGATTTCAGCGGAAACCCTGTGGGTAGCCCACAAAACTTTTATCAGGGGTGAATTTATCAAATTGTCGACACAAATTAAAAGGGAACAGACAGCCGACATCAAAAGACTTGAAGCCGAATATACCTCCTTGCGCTCCCAGCACAAACAATTCCCCTCGCCATCATTGCAAAACCAAATTGATAAGATCAGACTCGAACTTAACCTTACATTGACAGCAAAGGCTGAAAAACAAATAAGGTGGAGCAAAAATAAATTCTATACCCAGGGAGACAAGTTAGGTTCCATGCTAGCCTCCAAATTAACTCCCAAATTCCATTCCTATGTAATGCCCAAAATTAGAATCCCGGGACAGGGTACATCATCCAACCCCGCCAAAATTCTCGAGGCCTTCCATGACTTCTACTCCAAACTGTATAGCCGCCAAGACGCCACTGATGAGCCGACCATCTCGAAATATCTCGATGGGATCCCTATCCCCACCCTATCCGCAGACCATAAGGCAATACTGGAAGCCCCCTTCTCCACTGAAGAGGTCCAGGAAGTTATTAAAGCTCTAAAATCTAATTCAGCACCGGGCCCGGATGGTCTCTCCAACTCCTATTACAAGACGTTCCCATCTGCCCTGGCCCCCCACCTCACTAAATTCCTCAACTCAAACACAAAGGGGACCCCACTCGATCCCCATCTTAACACTGCCTTCATTGCTGTAATTCCAAAGCCGGACAGGAACCCGGAAGAAGTCAGTAATTACAGACCTATTTCTCTCATAAATAGCGACTTGAAAAACCTTACCATAATTTTTGCGAATCGCCTGGCTTCTTTCATTAACCGATACATTCACAGGGATCAAGTGGGGTTCATCCCAGGCAGACAAGGCCCTGATAAAATCAGACGAGCTATAGATATAGTATCTATTCTTCAAACAGGATGGGATGGGGGCCCTAAACAATCGGGTATGCTACTTTCCCTAGATCTCCATAAAGCCTTTGACTCAGTCTCCTGGCCATATATTTTTGAGATCCTGAAGCGCTGGGGCTTTGGCGACAACTTTATGGGTCTATTATGTGCCCTATACTCAAATCCCACCGCTCGAATCAAACTTCAAGGTCACTACTCCCAACCTATAACCATAGCTAAAGGAACTAGACAAGGCTGTCCATTATCGCCCATGATTTTTGCTATAGCCATAGAAACACTTGCCATCTCCATTCGACAAAATCCCAGCATTCAAGGAGTCAAATGCGGTTCCCAGATCCACAAATGCGGACTCTTCGCAGATGACATACTCCTTTTCCTCACCTCCCCGATAACTACTCTACCTAACCTTTGCCACTCTCTAGATGAATTTGCTAAAATATCTGGGCTCCGGGTTAATTATAACAAGTCACATGCACTTAACGTCTCCCTCCACCCTTCCACGGTCGAATCCCTACGGAAGCATTTTCAGTTCCATTGGAACACTTCCTCCATTAAATACCTCGGTATTGCACTCACAGCCAAAACAGAGGACCTTTACGGCACTAATTACCCTCCCATGTACCGGAAATTGGAGCTGGATCTCCATTCATGGTCTAAACATAATTTCTCTTGGCTCGGGAGGGTCAATTCCATAAAGATGACGTTGCTCCCCAGACTCCTCTATCTCTTCAGATCTCTACCAATCCCCATCAGAAGGGATCACATTAAAACATTCCAAAGCAAGGTCCTTAAATTTATCTGGGAATCGACCGGTTATAGGATTCCGCAACAAACACTGTACCTACACAGACAGAAAGGGGGCAAATACAAATGTAGTATACAAATACTACATGGCAGCCAGGATTGCCCAACTCTCTGTGATCTATTCCAAATATGAAAAACCGTATTGGGTCCCTTTAGAAAGGCAGGCAGTGCCTCACAATACTCTGGATTACCTCCTCTGGTCGAATCCTAAAGCGCGCCCCCCGATTATGGCCCCAACCCTCTCACATATGTTTGCCCTCTGGGACTCTGTACGCTCCACTACAACTCTAGTCTCAGCTTACAAACCTCTATCTCACATATTTCATAATCCTGCCTTCCCCCCAGGACAAAATATACAAGCATTCAGATGAAGGCTCGATAAGGGGCTATACCGAATCGGACACTTTTTTACAAATTCAGGCCCTATCACCCTTGCTTATTGCATCAAGAAATTAGATCTACCTGACTCTGAAAAGTTCAGATTTGGACAGATTTCACATTTTCTACACAAACTTTGCAAGGACAAACCCCTTCCCCCACAGTTTACGGAATATGAAATTTGGTGCGGTCAGTCCATGGACCAGCGGGGGGGTGTGTCGACAATCTACTCATCACTCACCTTACCGGCCACTAAGTCCCCTTATATGCTCCGCTGGGAGTCAGACTTCCAGTTCAAATGGGATCTGGGGGTCTGGCAGAAAGCAAGCTTTGACTCTTTCAAAGGTATCCTAAACACAACGCTAATAGAAGCAAGCCTGAAAATCATCTCAAGATGGTACTATACCCCCTCGCGTCTCGCCTCAATTTTTCCGACAGCAAACCCCATGTGCTTTAGGGGGTGTACTCTCGTGGGCACCATGTCTCACGTTTGGTGGGAGTTCCCCAAAATACGATCATTCTGGAGAAAAGTGTTTAACTTGATTGATAAGCTTGCAGGACGCCAGATCCCCAGATCTCCTATGGTGGCCCTCCTCAATGCTCACGTCCCAAACTTATCCAAGGCCTCCAGTAGACTTATCAGGTTTATCCTTTTAGGTGCCAAACTTACGGTTGCTAAATCCTGGAAAAACCCCAGGGTCTCCTTCCCAGCAGTAATCAGGAAAGTCTCTTGGATAATGTCACAAGAGAAGCTATCCAACATCATCTCAGACACAGTTAGTACTTTTGAATCCACATGGGAACCCTGGGCTATTTATATTGGTGCACCATGGCTCACTAACTCAATACCTCCTTGAATCACCTGTATCCAAAAATTGATGTTCCGAATATCCTTATCTGCCTCCCCTCCAACTTCTCGTTATCCTCCCTGTTTTTCCCCCTCTTGTTCTTTCTTCTTCCGCTTCCCGCTCCTTGCTCTCCTTCCTTGTTGAAGTTTACTGGGACAATGTCTGGCCCCTACTTTAGGAAGCCTCCTTATTTACTGGCAAACCAGAGGAGAAGGCCTAATTTGTTGATAATCGACAATAAGGCGGGGGGGTGGGGCGGCGGGGATCCCCCCTACCGGGCACAGTTAGCTCCCATTTGGGGTGCCTGATGGTGGGGGGTCACTGTTCGCTATACTGCCAAGCAGGCCTTCCCCTCCCATATTCCCTACGTTGGATCTACGGGTCCCACCACGTATCTCCTCAACTTTTGCCACATTTCTTTGACGTTTTATATATGATGCCAGTTTTTGCTATGTTTCAGTATGTTCTGGTTTTATATCCTGTCATTTTTCATTGTATACACTTTGTCAAACATAATAAAATACTTTGAAATAAAAAAAGCTCCCTTGTTCTTGAATCGGGACTGGTACCAAAACTTCTTGGTCTACCATTTCCCCAATCAGTAAAGGCAAGGCCCTGGCTTTCTCTGGGTCCCTTGGAAATTTTGTAACGAGGAACTTGAGGGTGGATGCCTGTGAAACTTTAGGACAAAGCTCTTCTTTATGATGTTTTGCACAAAATTGTTTGTTGTTATGGCTTCCCACTGTTGGAGAAATCTTTTTAATCCTCCTCCCACCGGAAACCTGGCGTCACTGGGGTTTTGAGTTTTGATTGGGATGGTTTAAGAGAATACCTGCCCTGCCTTTTTCCCCTATGCCCCAACCAGTAAAAGGAACGCTGCAGAGACATTTTAGAAGCTGTGTCTCCTGTCCAGGTTTTCATCCAAAAGGATCTTCTAGCTGCTACTGAAATTGCAGCGGATTTAGCTGAGAACCGATTCTGCCAATGCGTCAGCTATGAATCCCACGGCTTTAATCAGCATTGAAAAAGATTTTAGTATTTCTTCTCTTGAGGTACCTGTAACCAAGTGCTCTTGAAGCTGTAAGAGCCAGAATTTGAAGTTCCTGGCAACACACGTAGTGGCCATTGCAGGTTTTAAATTGGCCAACCCCAACCCAACCCTTTTTAAGACTATATCCATTCTCCTATCCATAGGATCGTTTAGGTGTCCCATGTCTTCAAACGCTCCAAATGGCTTCTGGATTTTCATCAAAAGGGAACCGTCTCTTTAAGGAATTTGGGGGAAAAAAAGGCTTTTCTTTTCATCAGGTTCAGACCGCTCCTTACGAATTAGATCTAACAGGATATCATGGACTGGAAAAACTCTTGCTTTCTTTTTCCCCAGACCCTGATACATCATATCATGTCTGGATAATTGCGCCTTTTCTTCTTGGATTTCCAGAGAATCATAAATTGCACCTAGAAGGTCATCTACTTCCTCTAGGGACAGTTTATACTTTTCAGACATGCTAGACTCAGCTTGCGCTTCCCCTTTATTAAAATCTGAGTCTGAAGATGCTGGCCTGACTACTGTAGGGCTCTGCTCCCTAATCCCCAAGGACTCTACTGGATTTGAGCTTACAGAGATGGGAGAGGAGGGTACACTCACAGCTGCACTACCTGCAGCCTGACTACCTAAGGCTGTTAGTGTGCTTGCTTTGGAGATAAACTTCCTGAAGGATTTAAATGTGGAAGCTACCTCATCCTTAAATGAGTTTAGAAATTTGGCCATGGGGGAATCTGCCTCGGATTTTAGCAAATTAGCAATGAATTGCTTCCATAAGGCTTTGGTGTAGCTGGAAGAGAGTTTAGCGCCACAGTTAGGGCATTTCTTCCTGCTTTATATATCCTTCCTGGAAGCCTCTTTAACCTGAAAAACAGAATGGATGAGGAGAATAAGCCATAAAGGTTCCCAGCTAACTTAGCCAGTAGCCCACCTCCATCTGGGACTGTGAGAACCCACCACCTAGGGGTTCCCTAGTCACCACCTTCAACAAAGGCACATTACAGTATTGCCCAGCAGCCTACCTGTGCCTGGCTGGTCCCCGATTTCCCTGGAATCTCCTGGAAAGAAGCCTCCATGGTTCCCCACTGCTCCAGTTCTCATCGCTGCTCCTTTACTCCGGATGCTGGCTGGGATAAGGCGCACAGTCTGGCTCTCCCCTTCCTCCCTGCTCCTCAGAGACCCGGAAGGCCTTGGCGCACTGCAATGACGTCACTCAGCCGGATATGACGCTCAGCGTCTCCGGCCCAGCGAATGTGTGGCGTGGCTTGGAGGCCTCCTCTCTTCTAATGCGGCCCAAGGGGATGGAGCCACCAGGGGAACACTTTTTGATTCCCCTGTGTGGGCCAGAGTGGCCTGGGGACATCACAAATCGCTGAGAATGTCATCACCCACCTCTGACCCTCGCCGGGTACTGGAGGGAGGTGGGAGCGGGTCTACTCCACTCAAGCTGGATGGTGCCCGTGACCAAGGACGTGGGAGAGGAGGGATAGTGTCCCAAGCTGCCGGTAATACCTAGTGCCCCCATCCTGTCCTTCCCCTACCTCAATCCTCCTGAGGAGTCCCAGAGAGAGGGAGTCCTCTCCCAAAAAACACAAAAATGGTCCCTGTCCTGGAAGACGACTGGGGAAAGTATCCCGTTTTCTTTGTATCAATTCCTTTATGTGAAATCCCTGGTGTTCCTGCCAGTCCCTCACAGTTAAAAACTGACCACACTAAACAGGAAAACACACCGTGGTCAGTTCTCTAGCTATGCTGGGAACTAAGTGTGATCTCCTCCAATGATCATACTTGTTCTGACACGCCCCCGCTGCACAGCCATTCACTCTTAAGCTCATTGTGCTGCTGCTTCTCCTCCCCCAACTCTTATGCAGCTGAAAAGTATATGTGATCGCTTATAAAAAAAAAAAAAAGAGAAAAGGAGTATTAATGTTTTTTTATATCTATACAAAAATGTTTTGCCTTTCATTTCGATTTTAAATGGAATGGATTGTTTTACAAGGTGATCGTTTACAATCACTTTAAGTATACAATTATATCAGTAAGAGAAAATTCAGTTTTATTTGAAAATGTTTTTTACTGGAGACAAAACGGATTTTATGAAAGCAGTCTCTTACGTGGTTGCCCTGAGAAACCTGTACATTTTGTTCTGTAAATGTTCATAAAAAGATTTAATCTCCCATGTCCTTTGAATAACAGAATTGCCCTTATATAAGGAAAAATAGGAACATATCCCAAAGCAACCATTAACAGACCTGCTTTGGGAATTTGTTTTGTTTCCGTTGCTGTAGTTTGGTGTGCTCTGCATGCATTGTTTTTGTGTACACTTTTTTCTGCCTAATGCACCCAATATGGTTGGTTTACTAGAGAAATTGTGAATGTCCATTTAGCATAGAGAAGCACTTTACCAACCAAAAATTAGCTTCTGACAGGTATGACGAACAAGCAGATAGCCTGCACATACCGGTTGTATCTTTCAATGCCTTAGCTCTACCTGAATGTCAAGCCAATCTAATTAGATAAAGTGCTGACTTTTTCAGCAGTGCCAACACTGGCCAATCCATCTATCTTCCACACATTCCTATTTTGCCTGAGTTATGATGAGCTGCCTCACTGGACAAAAAATGTGTTGGAGACGAGGAGCAAACTCCAACAATACCTTTGAATTGAGAAGTGACCTCCAGGTGATTGGGTGACCACCACTTCACTTTGTTAACTAAACATTCTCTAATCCTTTAGAAAATGAGCCCATGGTCTCCGAGACTGCAGCACCTTTCCAGATCACGTGGTCTGCCTTTTTTCCAAATGCTAAAGGAAAACCTGCTGTGAACTTTTAATCATATTTTTTAAAATTCATGTTGGGTTGTCCAAAAACATTTCAGAAAAACTGCCACTTTCATTATTAACGTTATTACAATTGGACTTTGCACATTATAATTGTTTGAGGCATGTATTAGAGAGACAAGATTGGATTTATAGGTGCACATAATATCAGTCTGTATATTTTCAAGTATTTGAATTATAAGTATGCACAGAATATGAGCACAAGAACATCATCTAATGCCATGGAGCTTATTAGTATATGTAGCTTGCTGTTTGGTTAGAGTCATCTGTTGGATTTAATCTATGATGACCTGTCATATGTGGTTTCCTATGTGAATAGTTGATTTCTATTTCTTTCTTATCATATTATCCTTCCTGGCTTTCCTAAAACATTTTTAAAATAAACCTTAGAGTTTGAGTGTGGTGTTAGTAGAAAAGGAAAATAAAGTTGTTGCTTATCATGCATATCTTGGTCCAGACAAGTTGGGTGCAGTCTAAATCACCTTCAGCTTTTTATAAATATAATTGTTAGGTTGTGACGCCAAAGTACTTTTTTAAATGGTGACCATTTTTGGTAACAAACTGTAAATCATTTTCTACCAACTGTACTGCATTTTGAGCTTTAGAATTGTTCTATGCTTATTAAAGTATCATCCTGTTAAAAGATGTCTGGTTATCCAGTGTAATTTTTAAATATACAGTACTGTACAAAAATTGTAGCCACTTGTGAAAAAAATACTGTTAAGTGCAGATGCTTTCACAGATAATGCAATAAATATTTTCTATTTATCAATTACCAAACTGCCCTGGGTTCGGTTTGAGATGGTTTCGGCCAACTTCAAAGATGTTTAGAAGTTGAACCCGAATCCCACTGAAATCAATGGGAGCCAAATCTGTCAAACTGAAAATGGCCATTTTCTGGGATAATAAGCAATGGGATGTAAAGAAATGGTGTGTGGGGTGGGCACTGCCCTGGGAAACATGTACCAATGCAAAAAAATAAAAAATTGTAAAAATTCCATTCAGTCAGGAGCAGTCATTTTTAAATGCTTAAGGTGAAACATTAAACATGACTGATTCTTTTAAATAAAGTGCATCTGGAAAGAATTTACAGTGCTTCACTTTTTCCACATTCTGTTATGTTACAGCCTTATTGCAAAATGGATTAAATTCATTATTTTCCTCAAGATTCTACAAACAATACCCCATAATGACAATGTGAAAGGAGTTTGTTTGAAATCTTTGCAAATGTATTAAAAATTAAAAACGGGAAAAAAAAAATCACAGTATAAGTATTCACAGCCTTTGCTCAATTCTTTGTTGAAGCACCTTTGGCCCCAATTACAGTTTTAAGTTTTTTTTAGTATGATGCTGCAAGCTTGGCACACCTATTTTTGGGAAGCTTCTCCCATTCTTCTTTGAAGGCCCTCTCAAGCTCCATCAAGTTGGATGGGGAGCATCGGTGCACAGCCATTTTCAGATCTCTCCAGAGATGTTTAATCGGGTTGAAGTCTGGGCTCTGGCTGGGCCACTTAAGGACATTCAAATAGTTGTCCCGTACCCACTTCTTTGTTATCTCGGCTTTGTGCTTAGGGTCTTTGTCCTGTTGGAAGAGGAACCTTCGCCCCAATCTGAGATCTGAAGCGATCTGGAGCAGGTTTTCATCAAGGTTGTCTGTACATTGCTGTATTCATCTTTCACTCGATCCTGACTAGTCTCCCAGGTCCTGCCGCTGAAAAACATCCCCACAGCATGATGCAGCTTTCACCATGCTTCACCTTAGTGATGGTATTGGCCAGGTGATGAGCGGTGCCTGGTTTCCTCCAAACATTATGCTTGCCATTCAGGGCAAAAAGAGTTCAATCTTTGTTTCATTTGACCAGAGAATTTTGTTTTTCATGGTCTGTGAGTCCTTCAGGTGTCTTTTGGCAAACGCCATGTGGGCTGTCATGTGCCATTTACTAAGGAATGGCTTCAGTCTGGCCACCACCATACAGGCCTGATTGGTGGAGTGCTGCAGAGATGGTTGTTCTTATGGAAGGTTCTCCTCTTTCCTCAGAGAAAACTAGAGCTCTGTCAGAGTGACCATCAGGTTCTTGGTCACCTCCCTGACTAAGGTACTTGTCCCCCGATCGTTCAGTTTGGCCGGGCGGCCCACTCTAGGAAGAGTCCTGTAGTTCCAAACTTCGTCCATTAATTCAATGCTGCAGACATTTTATCTACCCTTCCCCAGATCTGTGCCTCAATACAATCCTGTTTCAGAGGTCTACAGACAATTCCTTGGAACATCTCAAGGATGATCAGTGGAAACAGGATGCACCTGAGCTCAATTTTGAGTGTCATGGCAAAGGCTGTGAATACTTGTGTACATGTGATTTTTTTGTTTTTTATTTTTATAAAATTTGTAAAGATTTCAAACTTCTTTCACGTTGTTTGTATTGTTTGTAGAATTCTCAGGAAAATAATTAATTTAATCCATTTTGGCAAAAAGGCGGTAACATAAAAAAATGTGGAAGTGAAGCACTGTGAATACCTTCCAGATGCACTGTAACATGCCTGGAGGTGTTCTAATCCTCTCTGTGACGGGGCTCAATTCAGTGATGTACAGAAATGCTGCAGCAGCACTAACATTTACAAAGGAAAATGTGTTTAAAACTGCTGACAAATTGCCAGCAGGGATTCCCAGTAACATCAGTGGTTCCCAAGGACGCAGAAAGTGCAAGCACCCTTAGCTTCGTTAGAAACCAGTGACAGAGGGAAGCTGTCATATATAGAAGCAGTAGAAATACCCCTTCTATATACCATATATTATTTGCGACTCTCGTGTAACAGGGGGCCAAATAGGCAAAAGTTCAGGCCTAACAATCAGTTCATCCCTATTACCATAGTTATACAGTCAGGTTGAAAAGAGACATAAGTGCATCTAGTTCAACCAATAAAAACCTACAACCCACAAAGTGCACAAACAAAATAAAACAAAATCAAACTATTTGGTTTCTCCACCCTATGCCTTTAAAACGGAATCAATTCTACCAGGTACACTTGCACACATTTAGGGATTTCACAGGTATATGGTCTAGTACACGATTAAACAATCAAGCCAAACAGGTGCTAATGACCAAGAATAGAATGTGTACATTAAATACGGCCAATAAATCAAACAAAATCAGCAGCGTAGGTTGGGTAAAAATTGGGTTAGAAAAAGTACTAATATAGTTGAGGTTATTGAACAATTGCCATTGTATAAAAAATGTATACAATGGCAAATCTGAGACCAGCAATAATATAGAATTTTCATATACAAAACTATAAACATCTTAGAGGGTTTGGTAAGTCCAGTTATACACTGAAGACCAATTTACACATTCTAATAAACTTTTCTTTAATACTAGAGATAAAAAGGTTTACAAGAAAACAATGTGGCATCTTCCACAGTAGGACATGGGGGTTCCCAAAGCTGGCCCTATGGGCTGCATTGTTTTAAAAAAATGTATTGAAGTTATAATTGTCCCTTAATTTACAATGGTCATTAGTGGGGTTTTTATCACCCAAAACAATATTTCTATTGCAGACTGGGGGGGCGGTAATTGCGCAGACTGGGGGGGGGGGGGCGGTAATTGCGCAGATCGGGGGCGATAATTGCGCAGACTGGGGGTGGTAATTGCGCAGACGGGGGCGGTAATAGCGCAGACTGGGGGGCGGTAATAGCGCAGACTGGGGGGCGGTAATTGCGCAGACTGGGGGGCGGTAATAGCGCAGACTGGGGGCGGTAATAGCGCAGACTGGGGGGCGGTAATTGCGCAGACTTGGGGGGGGGGGGGGTAATTGCGCAGACTGGGGGGGTGCGGTAATTGCGCAGACTGGGGGGGCGGTAATTGCGCAGACTGGGGGGGGGGGGGGGCGGTAATTGCGCAGATCGGGGGGCGGTAATTGCGCAGACTGGGGCGGTAATTGCGTAGACGGGGGGCGGTAATTGAGCAGACTAGGGGGGGTAATTGCGCAGACTGGGGGGGCCCGGTAATTGCGCAGACTTGGGGGGGGGGCGGTAATTGCGCAGACTGGGGGGGGCGGTAATTGCGCAGACTGGGGGGGGGGGGGGTGGTAATTGCGCAGACTGGGGGGGGGGCGGTAATTGCGCAGACTGGGGGGGGGGGGGGCGGTAATTGCGCAGATCGGGGGGCGGTAATTGCGCAGACTGGGGGGGCGGTAATTGCGCAGACTGGGGGGGGGCGGTAATTGCGCAGACTGGGGGCGGTAATTGCGCAGATCGGGGGGCGATAATTGCGCAGACTGGGGGCGGTAATTGCGCAGATCGGGGGGGGGCGGTAATTGCGCAGACGGGGGGCGGTAATTAAGCAGACTAGGGGGGGGTAATTGCGCAGACTGGGGGGGCCCCGGTAATTGCGCAGACTGGGGGGGGGGGGGGGCGGTAATTGCGCAGACTGGGGGGGGGGGGGGGGGGGGGCGGTAATTGCGCAGACTGGGGGGGGGGGGGGCGGGGGGGGGTAATTGGGGGGGGGGGCGGTAATTGCGCAGACTGGGGGGGGGCGGTAATTGCGCAGACTGGGGGGGGGGCGGTAATTGCGCAGACTGGGGGGGGGGGTAATTGCGCAGACTGGGGGGGCGGTAATTGCGCAGACTAGGGGGGGGTAATTGCGCAGACTGGGGGGGGGGGGGGGGTAATTGCGCAGACTGGGGGGGGGGCGGGCGCAGGGGGGGGGGGGGGGCGGTAATTGCGCAGACTGGGGGGGGGGGGGGGCGGTAATTGCGCAGACTGGGGGGGGGGGCGGTAATTGCGCAGACTGGGGGGGGGCGGTAATTGCGCAGACTGGGGGGGGGGGGGGTAATTGCGCAGACTGGGGGGGGGCCGTAATTGCGCAGGGGGGGGGGGGGGGGCGGTAATTGCGCAGGCTGGGGGGCGGTAATTGCGCAGATCGGGGGCGGTAATTGTGCAGACTGGGGGCGGTAATTGCGCAGAATTACCGCCCCCAGAAGCGAAAAAATTTGGAAAATTTTGAAAAAAAAAAACAATATTTTCTCCTTTCTTTTTTAGAAGAAATCCAATAAAATCAAATTTTGTCATAAATTTAAGCTTTTTACAGCTCCTCCTGCGATTCAAATCTCCCAGCTGTGAATGGAGCTACAATGCGGGTGGACGGGTCACTTTCATTGAATCCGGCAAAAAAAAATTTGGAACGCTTCACGTTTAAGCGTGTCATCCTTGCGCAGGGGCCATGCTAATCTTCTCTGTATCGTTCCAATTTTAGTACGCGTCCTCTGAACCAAGGACAATCCAATGGGGTCCCTGACCAGTATATAAAGGACAACCAGAGCCAGAACTGTCAGCTTATGGTGAGCCGCCTGGGAATGAGGAATTGGTGATAATAAAGATTCCAGAATCCAAACCAATAAAAAGTCCTGGAAAACAAATATCAGATTCTCCTTACAAGTTACAAAAAATTCCGATGCTCCATACACAGATCAATAACCAATTATCTACAGATCAGATACAAGCAGAATATGCAAATGAGCACAGCAGCCGCAAAGGATTCTGGGAGAAGGGAGGGGCCATCCTTACCTGGTCACATGACAGCCGTGTCCAATAACAGCCGTTATGTGATGTAAGCAAACAGCCGGTTGCTAGGCAATCGGCTCTCCTCACACGGAAGTCGTTGCTGAGGAGAGGAGAGCTGATTGCTGCAGCCGGCTGGTGATCAGTGAGTATTAGTTGTTTTTTTACAGCTTTTTACTCACTTATCACCAGTCTAGTGTAAACACACATGTCCCCAAAACATACATGTCCCCAAAACAGTGGAGGGGAGAGATCATACTCTGCAACACCCTGCCAATACTCTGCAATACACGGTAATACCCAGCCATATAGACTTGGAGGATGCAACCTGAAACCCGCCCTGAGGTTCACCCCTCCGCATTATTGGATGCGTGCTCTTAAATATGTAATGGATAGATGCAATATCGATATTCACCATCAAAAGGTGAAAGCAGCTACTTTTAAAATACATAATATGGTAATAAGGCAATAATCTAAAACCAGTCTTTTGTAATAAAAAGTCTTATGAAAATTGCAGCAGCGCTAGTGTCCTTATTCCACCGAGGACATTACGGTAAAAATACACATGAATCCACGAACACTAATCATCTGGTAAATGGAGCAAAATAGTCCCTTGTGTGACAATAGTAGAAAAGCTTCCACCGAATGTTATAAACCACGTGAGATCCCGACTCCCCTATGGGGATGCACTCACCAGAAATTAGATATATACAGGCCCTTCAATAAATCCTCAGCACCACCGCTCCTCTCCTTACTGTCTACTTTCAGTAGTTAGCATTCAAATTGCCCTCATGTAGGAAGAAAATAAGGTGCATAGCATAGTACAGTTTTTAAAGTTTAAAAAGTATTTTATTGAAACATAAAAGCCCCCCCCCCTTAGTACAAGCTGCGTACCATTCATCAAAATTATAGAAGCATAAAGTGCACTGTGCCTTATCATGCAGCATCCGCCGGAACTCCACTTGTGTAGAACCGCTGTATAGAACAGCGTTGTATTTCCTGGTTGCTGAGTCCGTCTGGAGCGCACGTTGAGGCGCACAACGTCACTTCCGGTTGTAGGTCACGACTGCCGCGTTTCGTCACTTCCTGACTTCGTCTGAGGGCGTGACCTACAGACCGGAAACTCACCTTAACCGCTTCCCGACCGGCCACTGCATATATATGTCAGCAGAATGGCACGGGCAGGCAAAATCACGTACCTGTACGTGATCGTGCATTTGCCTGCCCGTGGGTCGGGAGCTCCGTGACCACGGCCGCGGGACCAGCGGACCCGATCGCCGCTGGTATCCCGCGATCGGTTACGGAGCTGAAGAACGGGGAGAGGTCTATGTAAACAAACCTCTCCCCGCGCTTCCTACACTGACTGTCAGTGATCGGCGGTTCCCTGTCATCGGGAATGCAGATCAATGACGTCAGACGTACAGCCACGCCCCCCTACTGTAAAAAAAACACAACACGTCACACTGACTCTTCCCCGCCCCCTAGTGGTTAACCCCTTCACTACAACTGTCATTTACATAGGAATCAGTGCTATTTAAATAGCAGTGATTGCTGTATAAATGACAAATGTCCCAAAAATGTGTCAAAAATGTCCGATGTGTCCGCCATAATGTCGCAGTCACAATAAAAATCGCTGATTACTAATAAAAAAAAAATATTAAAAAAAATGCTATAAAACTATCCCCTATTTTGTAAACGCTATAACTTTTGCGCAAACTAATCAATAATCGCTTATTGCGATTTTTTTTACCAAAAATATGTAGAAGAATACGTATCGGCCTAAACTGAGGAAAAAAAAAATGTTTTTTTATATATTTTTTGGGGATATTTATTATAGCAAAAAGTAAAAAATATTGATTTTTTTTCAAAATTGTCGCTCTATTTTTGTTTATAGCGCAAAAAATAAAAACCGCAGGGGCGATCAAATACCACCAAAAGAAAGCTCTATTTGTGGGAAAAAAAGGACGCCAATTTTGTTTAGGAGCCACGTCGCACGACCGCGCAATTGTCAGTTAAAGCGACGCAGTGCCGAATCGCAAAAAGGGGCCTGGTCCTTTGGCTGCCAATTGGTCCGGGGCTGAAGTGGTTAAATAGTACACAGATATTGAATCCCCCAATCGGGACTCTGTGTACTTAATGGACATGGACGGCGTGCAATCAGAGCAACCCGCTCCAATGCGCTCCGTGCACCCACTGCTGCTGGTTTAAAACAGCTATTTAAAAAAGGCTTTTGAAATGTCAGCGCAGCATGTAGTGATAACATGCAATTACAAAATAGTGCACCTTTTGATGGTGAATATCGATATTGTATTTATCCATTACATATTTAAGAGCACGCATCCAATAACGCGGGGGGTGAACCTCAGGGCGGGTTTCAGGTTGCATCCTCCAAGTCTATATGGCTGGGTATGAAAAAGACACTGGCTGGAGATGATGTTTGCTGCTCACCCCTGGGGTGTAAAAACAAAAAAGGAAGGAATCCCCCCAAGAGGAATAGGTGGGGTTTTTAGGCAGCGTTTAAGAAATAAGTTCTCTGAAAGGTAATGTTATATTCTAAATATGAATCTTTATTGGATTAAAGATGTCACATGTGACATATAGGTAAAAATAGGAGACATGGGTCCCAAATGAGTAAAACAATACAGAAATTTTTCAAGAGGATTTACACTAACAGACAAAAGACTTTTACAACAGTATAGTTTACATAACCAAATGTTGGGGGTAAAAGTGAACCTGACGCGTTTCGACCTGTTTTGGTGGAGGGTCTTCCTCAGAGGTGATTTTGTCTGTTTGGAAGAGAAAGGGTAAGAACAACATATTGTAACAATACTTAATTTACATATATTTGTCTCTAATTGGCCTTTCACATCAGGGAGTGTAGCATATTATCATATTGTACTATGAAAATATTTACCCAGTGTGTAAACTTCTTGTAGATTACTCCTTGTGTGTGATGGGGTTCCCTCTGGGTCGGTGTGCTCCGAGTCCTAGGTAGCGTCCCGCTACAACGCCCCCCAGCGGGCGCGCGGCAGGCGAGGCGATCCGACAGCGGGACTTACGAGGGGTCACATCCAATGAGTAGGCTTCCCACGGGTCCGTACGTGGGCCAAGCAGGCAGGGGAGGGGATGGGAGGGGAGGAATGTGGGGAAGGAAATGGGAATGGGGGTTCCTTGAGTTCCCCCGTTCTGCACACCTGTCGTAGGATCCAAGATCATATACTTAGATGTATGTCATAAGGGGTTGCCATTACGAATAAACAATGTCTGATACATTTGAAACAGTGGTAGGGAGAAATAAAAACTACAATTTTATTTCTCCCTACCACTGTTTCAAATGTATCAGACATTGTTTATTCGTAATGGCAACCCCTTATGACATACATCTAAGTATATGATCTTGGATCCTACGACAGGTGTGCAGAACGGGGGAACTCAAGGAACCCCCATTCCCATTTCCTTCCCCACATTCCTCCCCTCCCATCCCCTCCCCTGCCTGCTTGGCCCACGTACGGACCCGTGGGAAGCCTACTCATTGGATGTGACCCCTCGTAAGTCCCGCTGTCGGATCGCCTCGCCTGCCGCGCGCCCGCTGGGGGGCGTTGTAGCGGGACGCTACCTAGGACTCGGAGCACACCGACCCAGAGGGAACCCCATCACACACAAGGAGTAATCTACAAGAAGTTTACACACTGGGTAAATATTTTCATAGTACAATATGATAATATGCTACACTCCCTGATGTGAAAGGCCAATTAGAGACAAATATATGTAAATTAAGTATTGTTACAATATGTTGTTCTTACCCTTTCTCTTCCAAACAGACAAAATCACCTCTGAGGAAGACCCTCCACCAAAACAGGTCGAAACGCGTCAGGTTCACTTTTACCCCCAACATTTGGTTATGTAAACTATACTGTTGTAAAAGTCTTTTGTCTGTTAGTGTAAATCCTCTTGAAAAATTTCTGTATTGTTTTACTCATTTGGGACCCATGTCTCCTATTTTTACCTATATGTCACATGTGACATCTTTAATCCAATAAAGATTCATATTTAGAATATAACATTACCTTTCAGAGAACTTATTTCTTAAACGCTGCCTAAAACCCCCACCTATTCCTCTTGGGGGGATTCCTTCCTTTTTTGATATGGCTGGGTATTACCGTGTATTGCAGAACAATTGGACCATGGACACTTAGATCTAAACTTGTTTTACAGAATGCGACTCAGCTGGCCATGTAATTCAAAGGTTTTGAGTAGAAAACGGTGAAAGAATGTGAAATCTCTAATATAGGGAATTGAATAAATTCACCAAATGACCAACTTGAAGTGGCAGTCGCACAAGCTAAACACTTCTGAAGCAGATTTAAAATTTCCACAAAAAACTCCAAACGGACTTATTCAGAATACTTGTCTTGAATCTAATATCAACTATGATAATTTGAAAGTCCTTGTTTGAAATAAATGTTTAGCTAAATATCAATTCCTGCGTTTCCTTTTCTTATTTTGTTAATTTATTTTAACATTTTCTTTAAAACAATGTCAGTGTTGTGATCTTGTTGCTGGTGACAACTTGCAAATAGATTGGTATTTTTCCTTAACTGCCTCATTACCTTGAAGGTTGAAAAAGGGAGGAGATAACCTAATGGGTCAGCAGTCCACCCAAAAAAATTATAGAATGGTTCAATCACCTGCAGGCTTCTTATATTGCGCACACAACTCAAGCAACTGCATTTTACAAATAAGTGCTGGGGGTCAGCAGACCTTTTTTTTATTAGAGATCAGATTTGGATATGCTTAGCTTCTAAAATATTTGTTTTGGATAGGCTTACCTTCTAAAATGTGATTATTCTTAGAAATTCAAATTTTAGAAAGCAAAATACAATACAGCAAAAAAATTTAATGTCAATCTTTGTAAAAAAAAAAAAAATACAAAAAAAAACTGTAAAAAAAGTTTGTTCTTGTGGTTGCACTTTGTTATTTTTATTTATACAATTTTTTTTTGTGGTACAATGGAACAAAATGTAAGACAAACAATGACTAGTTTGATATTGTTTCTTATTTTATACTAAGTAACAAGCTTTTTAATTTAATAAAACTATAAATAAAAACTCTGCGCTTAGTGTAACAAATTCAAAATAAAAATACAAAAAAATTCTATTTGAATAAGACTGAAAGCTTTCACCTTGCAAGGCTGTGACTGATCTAGCACACATCCACTATAAATATAAAGCAATTAAAAGCCTTATATCTCTGAAACACCATGCATCTCTACTAACAAGCTTTAGGAACGTTAACATCACATTTCCGGAGATACCCAATTTTCTAGTTTACTTCATTGAAACTTATTTAAAGACCCATTAAATGTGCAATTATAAAGCCTATTAAACTCCTACTGCAGCGTTTCTATTCCATTTGGTAATCCCACATGCTATTATATGTTAGCCGAAATACCTGCTTAAAGCAATCACGGTATTACCTTCATGATAAAATCCAGACTGAATTTGCAGGATCCTGGGAAGGGTTTTAAGGTCCAAGGACTGAATGAATTTCTGCAGCGTAGCTGTCATCTTGGAAGACAAGACATGCAATCAGCTACCAATTGTATTCTGAAAGAGTGGAGGTGTAAATTATCCAGCTACAGAGACTGTTCTAAGTTTTTCTGGGTTACACACAGGAAGAGGTTTTATTTGTCACAAAGAGAAGCTCAGTTCCTGTTCTCACCTACCTCAAAAACTCAGAGAGCTTTGTTCAGACACCTGCAAGTAGCCAAGATCCTGCTCAGAATATCTTGACCTAAACCCTAAATATAAATAGCACTCTATACTAGGCAAGGCACACATGATGGACTCTATATTCAGTCATTATAGGGCCATCTGGATGTTCAGATTCCATTATAGACAGTCACACTACTACACCACTCTAATTAAATATCTAACGCTGCATTGTAACTAGGGATGAGCCCACCGTTCGAGTCGAATGCAAGTTCGACTTGAACATTGTGTGTTCGTTTGTTCTAAAACGAACTGAACATATGGGGCGTTAGCGGAAAATTTGAGCGCCACGGAATGCCCCATAATGCACTGTGAGATCGCAGTGCATTGCTGTATGATGATTGGCCAAAGCATGCACCTGACCTGCATGCTTTGGCAAGTCACAGTGTGCTCTGCTGAGAGAGCCATAATTGGCCAAAGGCCGGGTGCCTTTGGCCAATCATGGCTCAGGGGGACTAAGTCCACATCCCACACTATATAAGGCTGCTTACAGAGTGGCCGTGTGTAGTGTTGTTGGCGTGGACAGAGAGATAGCTTGAGTTAGATTAAGCAGGCAGGTTATTCAGTTAGTGGCAGTGTATTTGATATATATATATATATATATATATATATATATATATATATACTCTGCATTTAGCATATACTATATATTCAGTGTTTACTCGATATTCAGTCAGTGCAGGCAGTGTGTGTGTGTGTGTGTGTGTGTGTGTGTGTAATATATATATATATATATATATATATATATATATATATATATATATATATATATATATATACATACATACATACATACACACACACACGACTGTGTGTGTGTATATACAGGGCTCAAAATTTCAAGTCTTGAGCTACTAGCCATGCCTTAAGCATTACTAGCCACCAGTTGCCCCACCCAACCCCTACCATGCCCGCCCCTAATCCCGCCCCAATGCATGCCCTCAAATTCTCATGAAATGACACTTAATTGTTTTTTGCAGTATTAAGTTACACAAATAAATATTAACAACAACTTTATCACCCATGCCCATCAACACAGCGTGACCAGTGCCAATCAACACAGCGTGACCAGTGCCCACTAACACAGCCTCACCTGTGTCCATCATTGCAGCCTCACCAGTGCAGCCTCACCAGTGCAGCCTCACCTGTGCAGCCTCACCTGTGCAGCCTCACCTGTGCAGCCTCACCTGTGCACATCATTGCAGCCTCACCCATGCAGCCTCACCTGTGCACTTCATTGCAGATTCACCAGTGCAGCCTTACCTGTGTCCATCATTGCAGCCTCACCTGTGTCCAGGGCAGGACTTAGGGTGGTGGGGGCCCCTGGGCTTGAGTCACTTTTGGCCCCTACCTTCTATACATAACCGTATTTATCGGCGTATAACACGCACCCCAAGTTTAGGAGGAAAATTCTAAGGAAAAAAACTTTTAGGAGGGAAGTTTAAGGAAAAAACTTACATTCAAATGCTCATCAATGCAGCCATATCAGTGTCCATCTGCAGCCTTGTCAGTGTCATTTGCAGCCTTGTCAGTGTAGCCTTGTCATTTGCAGCCTTGCCCCAGTGTCATTTGCAGCCTTGTCATTGCAGTCTTGTGTATCGGCGGCTCTCGGGTCCTCTCGCAGTCCCGAGCGGAGCCGAGAGTAGCCGAGTGTACTCGGCTCGGTCACACAGTCACGCCCAGTCCCTGTGTTATGTTCATCATAGGGCAGGACTGGGCGTGACTGTGAGCGGAGCCGAGCTGAGCCGAGTACACTTGGCTATGTATCTTGGCGGGCCCATGGGCTTGAGCCCATTTATTGCAGCCTCACCAGTGTCCATCATTGCAGCCTCACCAGTGCAGCCTCACCCGTGTCCATCATTGCAGCCTCACCCGTGCAGCGTCACCCGAGCAGCCTAACCCGTGTCCATCATTGCAGCCTCACCCGTGCAGCGTCACCCGAGCAGCCTAACCCATGTCCATCATTGCAGCCTCACACGTGCAGCCTCACCTGTGTCCACCAGTGCAGCCCCACCTGTGCAGCCCCACCTGTGTCCATCATTACAGCCTCATCAGTGCAGCCTTACCTGTGTCCATCATGCAGCCTCCCCTGTGTCCATCATTGCAGGGTTACCAGTGCAGCTTTACCTGTGCAGAGGGGGCGGCCGGTTTATTATAGCGGAAGAGAGCGTGTAGGAAGAGGAGATCTGGCTTGATCACAGAGCTGGGTTTACCCGCTGTAACAGCTCTGTGATCAAGCCAGATCTCCTCTACCTACATGCTCTCTTCCGCTATAATAAACTGGCCGCCCCCACTCCGCACAGGTAACCCTGCAATGATGGACACAGGAGAGGCGAGTGGAAAATTTGAGGGCTGTGTATATATAATATATATATATATACACACATACACACACACACACACACACACACACACACACACACACACACACAGTATCTCACAAAAGTGAGTACACCCCTCACATTTTTGTAAATATTTTATTATATCTTTTCATGTGACAACACTGAAGAAATTACACTTTGCTACAATGTAAAGTAGTGAGCGTACAGCTTGTATAGTGATGTCAATTTGCTGTCCACTCAAAATAGCTCAACACACAGCCAATAATGTCTAAACTGTTGGCAACAAAAGTGAGTACACCCCTAAGTGAAAATGTCCAAATTGGGCCCAAAATAATAATGGTGGCCACACAAAATATTAACACTTTCGGCCCAATTTGGACATTTTCACTTAGGGGGTATACTCACTTTTTTTTACCAGCGGTTGGTTAAGAGATTGATGGCTGTGTGTTAAGTTATTTTGAGGGGACAGCAAATTTATGTTATACAAGCTCTACACTCACTACTTGCTACATTGTAGTAAAGTGTAATTTTTTTCAGTGTTGTCACATGAAAAGATATAATAAAATATTTACAAAAATGTGAGGGGTGTACTCACTTTTGTGAGATACTATATATATATATATATATATACTCTTGTTGTCTTATGATTTTTATTATGGACTTATTACATCCAGAACAAGTGACGACTACCGATACTGGGATCTAGAAATGTGGACTGTAGAGATGGAGAGTTTAAAAGTTTTTTTTTCTTCCACATATAAACCATTATTTTAGGTCTGACTGAGTCTCATATTCTCAACGGGCCACAAGGGGCTGTAAAAATATTGTAAATATATTTAATTTAGCTTGTATTTATGTAGGGCATGCAACATAGCTTCACAGAAGTGTCTGTAATGCCGCATACATACGACTATCCGCCCGTGTGTGGGCTCCGGCGGACTTAGAAAGAAGTCTTGACTCAAAATTATCCGCCGGACTCGGCAGTCTGGCGGACAATCCGGCCATCCGTGTGCTAGTCTGCCGGACTTTTGAAATGAACGGACTTGCATACACACGGAAAAAAGTCCGTTCATTTTGAATGTGACTCCAGGTAGACAGGACTAGCGAAGGAAGCCAATGTCGCCGCCTCCATCGGCGAGATTGACACCTTGCTTGCCCCGTCACCTGGTATGGATTTAAAGGGGAATCCCTACACCGAAAGAACAGCGTGGGGGCCCCCCCCAAAGTCCATAGCAGACCCTTATCCGAGCACGCAGCCCGGCCGGTCAGGAAAGGGGGTGGGGATGAGCAAGCACCCCCCCTCCTGAGCCGTACCAGGCCTGCATCAACATGGGGGTGCTTTGGTGCTGCGGCCCCCCCACCCCAAAGCACCTTTTCCCCATGTTGATGAGAACAAGAGCCTCTTCCCGACAACCCTGGCCGTTGGTTGTCGGGGTCTGTGGGGGGGGGGTGCTTATCGGAATCTGCGAGCCCCCTTTAATAAGGCGGCCCCCAGATCCTGGACCCCCACACTATGTGAATGAGTATGGGGTACATGGTACCCCTGCCTATTCACCCGAGGGAAAAAGTGTTAAAAAATGTCACATAGTGACCCCGCCCCTTGTCACATGGTGATCCCGCCCCTTGTGATGTCACAGTCCCGGGGGATGCTGGGACTGTGACATCATAAGGAGCGGGGTCACCATGTGACATCAGCCGGTGACCCTGCCCCTTGTCCCTACATAAGTCGCCGCGCAATGCGTCCCTGCCATTACAGGCGGAGAAAGCGTCGTGTCAACATCGGAAGAAGGAATAAGAAGAAGAACAAGGCGGCGGCGACAACATCGATGAACCAGAAGACCGGGCCAATGCTAGTAAAAGAGCTGCAAGAAGATAGTGGAGGCCCGGCAGAAGAAACGAAGAGCGGGACAAGACCCCCGAAGTCAGAAGAAGACCCCCGGACGGCGGCAGCGACCAAGGAGAAAGTGGGCTCCTCCGCTAGTAAAAGAGCAGAAGATATCGGAGGAGCTGGCGAGAAGAGCCCTAAAGTCGAAAGAAAACCTGTGTTGTGTTTTTTTTTTTTTTTTTTAAGTTTTTTCCCTCAGGTGAATGGGTAGGGGTACCATGTACCCCATACTCATTCAAATAGGCCCCCGCCCGCAGACCCCGACAACCAATGGCCAGGGTTGTCGGGAAAAGGCCCTTGTCCTCATCAACATGGGGACAAGGTGCTTTGGAGTGGGGGGCCACAGGGCCCTCCTTCCCTAAAGCACCCCCCCATGTTGAGGGCACGCGGCCTGGTATGGTTCAGGAGGGGGGGGGCGCTCGCTCGTCCCCACCCCCCTTCCTGACCGGCCGGGCTGCATGCTCGGATAAGGGTCTGCTATTGACTTTGGGGGGACCCCCACGCCGTTTTGTCGGCATTGGGGTTCCCATTTAAATCCATACCACGCTACGGGGCTAGTAAGGTGTCAATCTCGCCGATGGAGGCAGTGACATTGACTTTCTTCACTAGTCCCGTCTACCTGGAGTCACGTTCAAAATGAACGGACTTTACTCCGTGTGTGGGCAAGTCCGTTCATTTCAAAAGTCTGGCAGATTGTCCGCTGGATAGTCCGATCGTGTGTACGCGGCATTAGGCAATTTGGTGCCTAAGCTTGTGTATCAAAGAATGGGACCCAAATCTCATTGTTCTACACATACTCACTTCAAAGGATCCCATGTTCGAATATCCAATGATGGGCTGTGGCCAGTCCTTCATGTATACTTAATTTCCCTGAAAATGTAATCTACTTACAAGGTTAAATTTCCTGCTCAAAATATACTGCGACAAGGATTTGCATTAAAGGCTGTCCTTACCCAGGATTAGAGAGGCACAACAATCAGAGCCATGCCTTGACAACCAATGAGGCATCAGCCTGTAATGATATACACAGAATAGATGGGAGGGAAACACGCACTCTCTGGTGGAGCGGTCACCCGAATGGAACCTTTGTGGGTCATAGCCTGGTAACTATTGGAACTAAATATGTTTATTTTATCTATTTTCTGTCCTGTATGTAGATTAAGGTTTTAAGGAATATACTCTGTATTCCTTCATGTAATCCATGATTTTTACCCTTTTCCTGGGCAATTGGATAGCTTGCTGTGTATTAGTCTAGGCCTACTTTACTATATACCAATACATTTATCTAATTGCACAGGAAAAGGGTAAAAGTCATGGATTACATGAAGGATTACAGAGTATATTCCTTAAAATTGGCAGTCATGTTTTACAGCAGGGCCTTTTCCTGAGCCCAACAAGAGTATCTGTGAGGGGTTAGAGTGTTGTGGCACCACCACCCAAGGCCTAATTTTTCTGCCCCTGTTTAACGGGGGCATGTATCTACAGCTTTTGATATAAGATTTCACAGCAGCACCCAACACGAGTATCTTTTAGGAGTTACAGTGTTTTGGCACCACAACCACCACCTCCCAAGGCCCAATTTTTCTGCCCCTGTTTAACGGGGGCATGCAATTACAATTCTTGAAATAGTGTTTCACAGCACAGCCCATTCCTGCGCCCAACAAGAGTAACTGTAAGGGGGGTTACAGTGTTCTGGTACCATCAACACCTAAGGCCCAATTTTCTGCAGAGTATATAGGGCAGGCCGTATAGTATATATATATATTGCTGTTCTGAGTATATAGTGCCTGGGGGACCCCAATGCATTAATGCAATTTTTTTTTAAATTTGGGTGCGGGGTTCCCCTTAATATCCATACCAGACCTGAAGCGCCTGCTGTGGATTTTGGGGGGGGGGGGGGGGGAGACATCCATGCCATTTTTTTTTGGCATTTTTATCTATATTTTTTGGGGGGGGAAATCCGCACCATTTTTCATAGTATTTTTGGCCTTTTTATCTATATTGCCGGCAAACGGCAATACATTACAGCCGCAAGCAGTTTTAAATGACCTTTTTGTCCTTTAGAAATTTAATTTTGCTGTGGCACTGTTATAAACATGGGAAAGATATGCTACTTTACGTGCATACTAAGGACCCCCCCACCCAGGCACGATATTTAAAGGAATATTTCATTTTTATTGTTTCACTTTCAGCATTATTAAAACCACTGCTCCTGAAAAAGTCTGTTTTTAAAACTTTTTTTGCATTGATACATGTCCCCTGGGGAAGGACCTGGATCACCCAAACACTTTTTATGGCAATAACTTGCATATAAGCCTTTAAAATTAGCACTTTTGATTTTCCACGTTCGTGTCCCATAGACTTTAAAGGTGTTCGCATTTTCAAACAAATTTTTTTGCCTGTTCTGCTGCGAACCGAACCGGGGGGTGTTCGGCTCATCCCTAATTGTAACAACTGTTTTGACATCATCTGAGATATCAGCAAAATGTTTGCATTCAGTTGTTCATGTATGCCATTGCTGCATAGTCTAATATAGCCACAGTTATTTTATGTTTTAATAAAATATTTTTTCCCATCAAACTCTGCAAATGCCATACTAAGAATAAGCTTTCAATTTTTTATATTTTCAATGACATATGCAGATTTTCTCTCTTAACCACTTTTTCTATTTAGCACTGTGCTACTTTAACTGCTTTAATACAGGACAATTTTACCCCCTTCCTGCCCAGGCCAATTTCCAGCTTCCAGCGCTGTCAATTGCACAGATTTATAATTTTTTTCCCCCACAAATAGAACTTTCTTTTGGTGGCGTTTAATCACTGCTGTTTTTTTTTTTGCTAAAAAAAAAATGTTGTCAGTAAAATTTGAAAATAAGTAATTTTTCTCCTTCACTGATCTGTGCTGGTGAGGCTGCACTGATATGCCGCACTGATGGGCACTGATAGGTATCACGGATTGGCGGCACTGAAAGGCAGCACTGACTGGCATCACTAATGGGCATTGCTGGGACTGCACTGTTGATCAGTGCCCTAATTATCTGTACAGTCTCCGTGCCTCCTACTTTGTCAGTGTGAAGTGAGGAGAGCCTGTGCATTTGCTTTGCATTTTTGTTTTAGGACCCTGTAAAGCATTGCACCAGTGATCAGCAGATCGTAGGTGCCATGCAGGACTCCTGCGGACTTGTCAGTGTATCTGTTTTCTCGTACCATGTACAAGCAAGCAGCTACTGTCAGGACGAATGAACAAACTACCATAAAGCTCAACAGCGCCGTGGTAGTTCTTCGAGAACTACAAGCCAACAACCGCAAAGGCTGTCAGGACTTGTAGTTTCTCATTCCCAGGGGACTATGATTGAATGAATTGGCCGGGCAGAGCCCTCATATGGCCACGTTAGTTTTACAGAGTGACAGAGGGTGCCTGGAGAGGTTGCCTGCCCACTGTCACTGGGTGGGGGGTGGCTTCAGCTGCTGAAAGATGTTACATGTTCCACCCTAAATACGGGTGGAACATGTAACATGTTCCAAAAGTTGAACTTATCTTTTAGCTGGTAATTGCGCGGTCATGCAACATGGTACCCAAATTACATGTATGTAAGATTTTTCAAACAAATTGTCGGGGCTGGGCTCAGCTCTCCCTTCTCAGTGCTCAGGTTGCTCAGCTGTTGGTTAATTGCCAGCACTCACTAGGATACACTTAACCCCTTGATTGCCCCTAGTTTAACCCTGTTGCCCGTTTAACCCTTTCCCTGCCAGTGTCATTTACACAGTAATCAGTGCATTTTTATAGCACTGATCGCTGTATAAATGACAATGGTGTCAAAAGTGTCCGCTGCAATGTTGCAGTAACGATAAAAATCGCTGATCACCGCCATTACTAATAAAAAAAAAATTAATAATAAAAAGGCCATAAATCTATCCCCTATTTTGTAGAAGCTATAACTTTTGCGCAAACCAATCAATATACAATTATTGCAATTTTTTTTACCAAAAATATGTAGAAGAATACATATCGGCCTAAACAGAGAAAAGCAATTAGTTATTTTTATATATTTTTGAGGGATATTTCTTATAGCAAAAAGTCAATTTTTTTTTTCAAAATTGTCGCTCTTTTTTTGTTTATAGCGCAAAAAATAAATGCAGAGGTGATCAAATACCACCAAAAGAAAGCTCTATTTGTGGGAAAAAAAGGACATCAATTTTGTTTGGGTATAATGTCACACGACCGCGCAATTGTCAGTTAAAGCGATGCAGTGCCCTATCGCAAAAAGTGCTCTGGTCAGGTAGGGGCTAAATTCTTCCGGGGCTGAAGTGGTTAATGCCAACATTTTACAATTTCTGCCAGGATATGCAAACTTTTGGGCACAAATGTATATCTATTGATAGATACACACAGAATATATATATATATATATATATATATATATATATATATATATACACATACATACACACACACACACACACACACACACGCATTGTATGTATTTACACCTATTTAAGTTATGTTATAACCATCGCTATGACAGATGGGGGAGTGTGTAGTGTGTACAGTGTGTGTATCGTGTGTGTGTACAGTATGTGTAGTTTGTGTGTATTGAGTGTGTGCGTGTGTATTGTGTGTATGTGTACACATTGTGTGTAGTGTGTGTGTGTATGTATTTTGTGTGTGTGCCCTCCCCTGCATGGGTTCTGGCTGTAGCCAAGAACTGACTTGTAGTGGAGGTGTGCTGTGCAGTGTAGCGAGATGTCCAGGATGGTATAGCTGTGGGTGGAGGAATGGATACCTCTATGACAGGTGATGGGGTGGGGGTTGGTGTGTAGGCCTCCTGCAGATCTCATGGCCCATAGAACACACAGCAAATGTCCATGTCCCCACCTCCGTTATTCTACTGTCATGTGTGTTGCAACTTGCACAGCACAGACCTGCTCACCGCCGCCTGCAGCACGATGGCGGAGTACTCCTCCGGCCCTCCGCTGCTAGAGATCATGGCCTCCCCCACGCCTTCTTTTCACTGCACCATCACCTCTTTCTGAGCTGTGCTGTCCGAGGCACTGCCTGTGTCACCAGCAAATGACTGTGCAATGTCACCTGGGCTAATTCTGCGCCCCTCTAAATGTTGCACCCAGAGCGAGTGTACTGTCTGCCCCCCCACCCCTCGCTCTATGCCACCGATAGTGTGGCAGGAAATCTGACATTAACTGACTGACACTGACATCACCAGTGACACCAATACAGTGAGCAGTGGTAATACTATACACTGTCCCTGTACTAATAACACTGGCTGGGAAGTTAAGACGTTAAGTGTGTGCCTAACAAATGTTAATATGTGTATTATGTGCTGCTTTTTACTAAAAATCTATTTGTTCCTTTGCACTTCTATGCAGGGAGAAGAAACAAAGAGATCATTCCCATGAATCATTGACTTAGACCTGCTGACAAAATTGCCCAGCTCTCCCTGAACCTTATTATTAATAGCCAATTTAGTCTATATCTAGTCTATTATCTTTGAAAGTAGCCAGAAAAATTATCTAGTTTCATCTCCTATAAACTTCAATGGGTTTCAGGTTTGCAAACCTCCCTCTAGGTTCACAGAACCCAGGCAGATTCACTCAACCACATTCAATGTATTGTAGCTTACCAGTCCTTGGATACCGCAGCTTTGGTTTTTTTTTTTTGGGCTTAGTAAATTTTCTGCAACTACAGAAAAATACCTGTTTATCCTCACAGAAAGCCAGTGCCTTGTATCTTTTTTGTGCTCTGAATATTGTCTGCTTTTTAAGGTATCGTCTGAACTACACAACCGTTAAGCGCTCATTTACACTTGCTTCGACTTCAACACACATTAAAGTGCCTACTGTTCCAACATGCTTCTTTTATGTGTCATTAAATACTTATGCAATGCTTCTGTGATACTTCGGTGGTTCTTTAATGATGCTTCAGCAGTGCTTTTTTTTAAGCTTTAATGAAGCTGTGTGTGTGTTAATATCTCATACCTACAATGCCTCAAAAACAAAGTGAAATTAAAGCTGAATTAAAGCCTCTCAAAAGCTTCAGGTGCTTCAAGTGAGCTTGGTCAGAGACTTCTATGGAGGCTTTGAAGACGCTTTGAAGCGCCACTAAATCGATATAGGGTATAATTTTTGAAGCAAAGCAAACACAACATGTGAAAAGGACTGCAAGATAACCATTTTATTTAGTGAAAGGTGCTTTGATAGGCATTCAGAGTGCTTTAAAAAAGCACCTCCAATGCCATGTTTTGAAAGTGTAAATGGGCCCTACTCCCTAAGTAATTGATAGGAGGAGAAAGTAAGTCAGTTGTACTCCTAATCAGGAGAGCCTAGGATGACAAAGCCGCTCACCCAAAGATACAGTACAGTGAGTAAGCATTGTCACCCTAGGACCTGAATCAAGTTACTTGCAGGATCACGAAGTGAAAATAGAGTAACGACTTTTACAAAGGAAAACGAATGAAGTCACAACCATCAAAGACTGGTGGGCTGCAATTTTTTACATTTTTCTTTTGTATAGATAAACTTCAATAATTGCTCCAAGAAGATATGTTTACCATGTTAGACTGTTGGGAAATGCCCTGCACATTCCTACACATTGTAGCTACTTTTATGTACATTTGTTCTAAGCAACAATGAGCACTAGGGACCTTTGTTTCTGAAGTATCACTAGCATTTTAGCTTTGTGCACTAATGTCGGAAAAGACATTCTGTAGTAAGGTTAACCACAAGCTGTGTGCCTTTATGCAGTTTAGTTCTCTGAACAGCAAAATGTTTATACTCGGCAAAGGATACCACAAAAAGCTCACATTCTCAGAGATAAAGTAGACGGCTCAAAGACAATAAACTGACATTAGAGGAAAACAATCAGAATAAATATACTTTTAGATCAGAAAGCATTAAAATAAACGTAGAACAGCAGTGAAAACTAAAGCTCCAACTTAACTACATCTCTTTCCTTTCCAACTTTGATTTGAAATAATTTTTTGTCTTTGTTGCAGAATACAAATTTGCTAAAGCAAGACTTAGAGATAGCACCGTTTTTCGGAATGCTACTCATTTTTAATTCAATATACAGCTAGATTCCAAAAGCAGATATATTTTCATGATAAAATAATATAGAAAATTATTTTTACCATATAATATTCCTGTAATTTAACATATTCATGCTTAAGGCTGGGTTCACACTGCCATACGGAACCCGCTCACAGCAGGGGTCCGATGCGTCCCTGTTCACCGTTTTAGGCCCTATTTTGGTCCAAATTTTTGTCTGAATTGGGACCTGAAATGGACCAAAAGACGCACATGACTCCTGTGCAATATTCTTTGCAGCCGTCCCTGAGCTGTGTGAACCGACTCCATTGAGAGCCGGTCAGAGTCTCCTGACATGGGAATTGGATGCGGGGGGAAACCGAAACCCAAATCCAATTTGCAATAGTATAAAACCCTAAAACCCAGCCTCAAAGTTTAGAGCTGAATACCTTTTTGACTTATGTGAGATGTGTTCACACAGAGACCTATATAATAAACCATTGGAAACTTAGGGAAATATAGTTTTTATTTTGAAAGAGAACAGTTTTTTTTTTTTTTTTTTTACTGGTTAGTGGGAATATTCTGGATCCCCATTATTTGGCAATCATTAGGCATGGGCTTCCCTGAAGTGTCTTAAGGATGTTCAGTCTTCATCCCCTAGAGGAGAGTATGGTTTTCATTATTAGATGTTTTTACATTGCATGCATCAGGTTTGCCCTACTAGTGACAGATGACATGCAAGCAAAATGCCAAAGTACCAAGTTGGCAGTCAAAGGCAAGGTTCATAAACTGTGATCAATATTGTCAATGCACAGTCAGAAGTGGTGCACTAAACAGTTTGAGCGCTGCACATTTACCACCAGAATGGAAATTCTTGCCTTCATTCTGTACAGCCTACCCACCAGACTGAAAGTTTGCCTACACATAAGTCAGCAGAAAGGAAGTACTACTTCATGCAACCCATAAGGTTTACAGTGGGTAAAGAAATAAAATCACCCCCCAAAATGAAGACAGACACTGATTTTGTTTTATCCAGCTATATTTACTTTGTGCAACCTATAACATCTAAGTGAAAGATATTACACCAACATGTCAGAAACATTTTTTTTTTAATTAAAAAACAGATTAATGCGGCGTACACACGGTCAGAATTTCCGATGGAAACAGTCCGATGGGAGCTTCTCAACGGATTTTCCGACCGTGTGTATGCCCATCGGTCTTTTTCTGTCGGAATTTCCGACGAACTTTGGATTGAGAACCTGTTCTCAATTTTTCCGACGGAAAACCTTTCTATCGGATTTTCCGATCGTGTGTATGCAATTCCGACACGTAAAATTCCGACGCATGCTCGGAAACAATTCGACGCATGCTCGGAAGCATTAAACTTCCCTTCTATAGTGCTGTCGAACATGTTTTATGCCGCTGTGTTACATACCGTCGGAATTTGGTGTGACTGTGTGTAGGCAAGACAGTTTGAGCGAAATTCCGTCGGAATTCCGACGGGAAAACCATCAGAGCTTTTTCCGACGAGAATTCCCACCGTGTGTACGCGGCATTAGAGTTGGAAAAATTACTTAATCAGGTTATCACTTTCTCAATGGCACACAAAAGCCATTTGACTGTCAACTATGATCATCTCTGGTCGTGTTGATTAGCTCAGCATGAAAAAAAAGCTTTCCTGGAACATTTAAGTAGCTGATATAGCAGCTGAAGCAAACAATCAACTAGGGATGGCAAGGGACTGTCAAAAGTTCTCCGAGATAAAGTTTTAGACAGACACAAGTCAGCACATACAAAAATATTCCAAAGACTTTATTAATGCCTAGAAGCACAGTGAAGTCTATTATTAGGCCCCTTTCACACTTGTACGACTTGTCCTAGGATTTGGGCCTGCAAAGTCGTATGACATGTAGTACCCCAAGATTTCCAAGTCGTGCCAACTTAAAGGAGTCCCTGCACTACTTTGGTCCGACTTTGATCCTACTTCAGCCCATTGAATATCATTGAAGTCGGATCAAAGTCAGATCTCAGTCTTAACTGATCTGACTTTGGCATGCAACTCTAATAATCTTGAAGGGGAACTCCATGCCAAATAAAAAAAAAAAAAAAAAAAAAACGGCATGGGTTCCCCCTCCAACAGCATACCAGGCCCTCCGTTCTGGTATGGGTATTAAGGGGAAGCCCCACGCCAAAAAAAACGCTTTGGGGGTATCCCCCAAAATCCATACCAGACCCTTATCTGAGCACACAGACTGGCAGGTCAGGAAAGGGGGTGGGGACGAGCTAGTGCCCCCCTCCTGAACCGTACCAGGCCGAATGCCCTCAACATGGGGGTGGGTGCTTTGGGGGGGGTGCTTTGGGGGGGCCCACCCCAAAGCACCTTGTTCCCATGTTGACCCCAAAGCACCTTGTTCCCATGTTGATGGCCGTTGGTTGTCGGGGTCTGCGAGCAGGGAGCTTATCGGAATCCGGAAGCCCCCTTTAACAAGGGGGCTCCCAGATCCCGGCCCCCCACCCTATGTGAATAAATATCGGGTACATTGTACCCCTACCCAATCACCTAAAAAAAAGTGTAAAAAATAAAACACAGTCCAACATGTGGCCCGTGGAGCCCTCTGATGTGGCCCGCGACCTCCTGCTCTGGGATTAAATAGAATAGAGTACCGTTATTAAAGGTCAGTTTTATTAATAAAATCACAGTGTATATATGGGCATATCTGTTCTGCAGTGGTTACTGGGCTGCTTTCAAACTGATCCGCAGGTGCAGAGCGGTGCAGAACAGTGCACCTGCGGGTTACCTGCACTGAGCTATAGACTTCTGTTATTACCTGCGAGTTTGGTGAGCTTTCTGAAAGTGCACCAAACCTGCAGAATATAATAGAAGTCTATTGCAAAGTGTAGGAAAGCCAAAGGTACACTGCGTTGCACCAGCGGCGCAGGTAAACTGCAGTGCATCTGTGTGAAAGCAGCCTTTGGCCCCTTTCACCCGGTCAGTCTGACCCAATTGGACCCTTCATTCACCTCTAAGGAGTAGCAAATGTATACCGACTTGTGCCCTACCTCCAATCCATTCCAAAAAAAAAAAGTATAGTGGGCTGTGTCAGTGTCCGCTCTTCATATACAGAGCAGACCTGCCTTCCGCCCGCTCCGCTCATTGTGGCCCGCGACCGCTTACCAAGTAGCTTATGTGGCCCTTGCTCTTCAAAAGGTTGGGCACCCCTGCAGTACACGTTTTTGTTCCGCTCTTTCCGGCTCTTCTGCCTCCTCCGCTGATGTCTTCTGCCTCTGCCGGTTCTTCTGAGCTCTCCGCTGATGTCTTCTAGCCATCTCTGGTTCTTCTCCCTCTGTCTTCTGCCTCTGCTGGGTCTTCTCCGCTATCTTCTTGCTCTGTTCTTCTTCCGATATTGACTCAACGCTCTCTCCCACTCTAATGCCAGGTGTGCGGTGTGCCACTACTTATATTGGCATGGGTGGGGTCAACGTGTGACACCTGGAGGTCCGCCCCTCATGACATCACTGTCCAGGGCATGATAGGTGGTAAAGTCATAAGGGACTGGCCTCCGGTGACCCCACCCCATGCAGTTGCAAGAATTTATGATAAATAGTGGCCATTGTGTGCATGCAACAACAATATCACAAATTCTCTACAAATGTGGCTTGTATGGGAAAGTTGCAAGAAAAAAAGCCACTCCCGAAGAAAGGCCACATGCAGTCAGTCAGATGAGACATAAATTTAATTATTTGGCCTCAACACCAAACGATCTGTCTGGTGGAAATCCAATAAAACTCACGATTCAAATAACACCATTCTTCCAGTAAAGCAAAGAGGTGGTAATATCCAAGGGGAGTGTAGAGGTGTATGGGGGAGTCTTGTGACGTTACGACTCTGCCCACCGAGCGCCGGACAATAGACCCGCCCACCGATTCCGGAGGGCTCCAACTGCAGAAGGGGGAAATATTTCAAAGGCCGGGATACATGCATGAGGCATTATATGCATATACAGTATCTCACAAAAGTGAGTACACCCCTCACATATTTGTAACTATTTTATTATATCTTTTTATGTGACAACACTGAAGAAATGAAACGTTGCTACAATGTAAACTAGTGAGTGCACAGCTTGTATAACAGCGTAAATTTGCTATTCCCTCAAAATAACTCAACACAGCCATTAATGTCTAAACCACTGGCAACAAAAGTGAGTACACCCCTAATTGAAAATGTCCAAATTGGGCCCAAAGTGTTAATATTTTGTGTGGCCATCGTTATTTTCCAGCACTGCCTTAACCCTCTTGGGCATGGAGTTCACCAGAGCTTCACGGGTTTCCACTGGAGTCCTCTTCCACTCCTCCATGACGACATCACAGAGCTGGTGGATGTTAGAGACCTAGTGCTCCTCCACCTTCCCTTTGAGGATCCCCCACAGGTGCTCAATAGGGTTTAGGTCTGGAGACATGCTTGGCCAGTCCATCACCTTTACCCTCGGCTTCTTTAGCAAGGCAGTGGTCGTTTTGGAGGTGTGTTTGGGGTCATTATGTTTGAATACTGCCCTGCGGCCCAGTCTCCAAAGGAGGGGGGGATCATGCTCTGCTTCAGTATGTCACAGTACATGTTGGCATTCATAGTTCTTACAGCACTAGACTGTAGGCAGGACACGCTTGTCTTTGTATGCCTCATCTGGTTGCTGCCACACACGCTTGACACTATCTGAACCAAGTAAGTTTATCTTGGTCTCATCAGACAACAGGACATGGTTCCAGTAATCCATGTCCTTAGTCTGCCCTTAGTCTGCTTGTCTTCAACAAACTGTTTGCAGGCTTTTTTGTGCATCTGCTTTAAAAAAGGCTTCCTTCTGGGACAAAAGCCATGCAGACCAATTTGATGCAGTGTATGGTCTGAGCACTGACAGGCTGACCCCCACCCCCTTCAACCTCTGCAGCAATGCTGGCAGCACTCATATGTCTATTTCCCAAAGACAACCTCTGGATATGACACTGAGCACGTGCACTCAACTTTTTTGGTGGACCATGCCAAGGCATATTCTGAGTGGAACCTGTCCTGTTAAACCTGCCGTATGATCTTGGCCACCGTGCTTCAGCTCAGTTTCAGGGCCTTGGCAATCTTCTTATAGCCTAGGCCATATTTATGTAGAGCAACTCTTTTTTTCAGATCCTCAGAGAGTTCTTTGCCATGAGGTGCCATGTTGTACTTCCAGTGACCAGTATGAACGAGTGAGAGTGATAACACCAAATTTAACACACCTGCTCCCCATCCACACCTGAGACCTTGTAACACTAACGAGTCACATGACACCGGGGAGGGAAAATGGCTAATTGGACCCAATTTGGACATTTTCACTTGGGGACATTTTCACTCATTTACACTGTTATACAAGCGGTGCACTCACTACTTTACATTGTGGCAAAGTGTCATTTCTTCAGTGTTGTCACATGAAAAGATATAATAAAATATTTACAAAAATGTGAGGGGTGATACTGTAAATATATATATATATATATATATAGGAATAAACATGTATCAAATTCCTTTACTGTATTATGCTTGATGTGATATGACAGTTAAATATTTCTACCTATTGTTTATTAGTGCTTATATGTTAAATACAACTTTATAGAAAAAGCAGTCTCAGTATGTGGTGCACTTACACTACATATTTAAAATAATTACACTAGCAGGTTGATACACGGTGGAGGGGTTTAAGCACCCTAAATATATTATTGTTAGTTACAAAAAAAAAGTGCAGACCTTTATTGCTAATTAAATACTAAAAAGACACCACTTATGGTTACATATGTTGGACAATTTGAAGGTAGTAGCAATAAAGGCAGTATTTTAAGATCAAAAGGGCTTAATTGTTTTGCAGTTTCAGACCATGTGAAGGAAAGCACAAGGTTCTTTAAGGCATTTATGACAGGTAGGCGTGTCCCTCTTTTGCATTCAGACTAGTCTTGGAGGTTGTCCTTGTTTACCTAAGACCAGGCCTGCTTATTCTGCCTCATTTTGTATGACCTGGTTTGCCTCCTGGTTGATGCTACTGCCTTCTAGCTTTTATCCTGTCTACCCGATTGTTACTGACCTCAGTTTGCTTGTTGGACTCTGTCTTCATCTCCTGATTTGATACCACCTTGCCCAGCTGTTGCTGACCTCATCTCGCTTCCTGGACTGTCTTTGCCTCCAGATCCGGTATCATATTGTTTCTGTGCCTGTTTCTGCCCAATGATATTCAGCTTTCAGTTGCTGGGTGCAACCCAGATCTTGATAAAAAAAATAATGTTCTTTTGTAAGGAACATACATTCCACATGAATAATTATGCTTTAAATTGTCTCCAGCATTGTGCCTGTTTCTTGCTGGAGGCTGCCATTTTACTGAAGCCCAGAGCCCCTGAACAGCAGTAAATCTTTAGTCTGTAAGCGGCCTCTAGTGGCTTCAAATTTCAGCACAATGCCACAAATGGAGAGCAACTGAGCATGTGTAGAGCAGGGTGAGATAGTGTATTATTGAATTTTAACCAGTAGAGATCCGCGCTATAGCCGAATGACGGCTACAGCGCGGACCTGCTTTGCCGGGACTATGTCTATTGACGTAGTCCCGTGCACGAGCGGCCTACGCACCCCCTGAAGGGCGCGCTGTGTGATCAGCGAGTCTGTGGGACTCGCTGAATCACAGATCAGAGTAAGGGGTCAATCCCAACCCCTAACCACGTGATCAGCTGTCAGCCAATGACAGCTGATCATGTGATATCAACAGAGCCGATAATCGGCTATTTTTCCTCCTCGCGCTAACAGCGCAAGGAGAAAAAAAAAGCCGATAACCGGCGGCCGTGAGAGGGACATCACTCCCGATCATGGCGAGCTGCCCCCAGATCACCAGTGCCTACCTGTGCCCCCTGCCAGTGCCACCTAAGAATAGGCAACAGTGCCGCCTATGAGTGCCCACAATGCCGCCCATCAGTGCCCATAGTGCCACCCATCAGTGCCCACAATCTGCCTCATCAGTGCTGCACCTCAGTGCCACATATCAGTGCCCATCCGTGCCATCTTATCTGTGCCCATCAGTGCAGCCTATCAGTGCCCCCTCATCAGCGCATATCAATGAAGAAGAAAAATGACCTGTTTGCAAAATTTTATAAAAAACTATTAAATATGATTTATTTTTTTCAAAATGTTGCATCTTTTTTTGTTTGTTTAGCAAAAAATAAAAATCCCAGCTGTAATTAAATACCACCAAAATAAAGCTCTATTTGTGGGAAAAAAAATTATAAAAGTTTAATTTTGGTTTTAGTTGTATGACTGCGCAATTGTCAAAGTGCAACAGCGCTGAAAGCTCAAAATTGGTCTGGGCAGGAGGGGGGTTTAAGTGCCCAGTAAGCAAGTGGTTAAACAGTAGAGGCATTCATTTTCAATGTTTTACATAGCTATACCAGCAAAACGGGCCAGCCCAAAGTGATCTAGCATTTTCTACTTTTCACTTTAAGTACTAACGAATACCTGTGACCGCTTAGCGGTTTAGGCCTAGAGACATCTAGCCCATGTGGTATTTAACAAAATCCTTTGTACCTTTCATGTGAAATTTCCCATGCAGTCATTACATGATTTTTGCCTTTTCCTAAATTAACTCCTTTCTCCATCATCTAGTTAAACAGCAAACCCAGCTCCCTGACAATGACATCACGCTCTCCACCTCATCCAATCAGATGAGAGGCATTTTATTAGAGAACAAGTCTTGTTAAAAACTGACAAAATCTAATTTAAAATGTAGAATTAAATTACATACAATGAATGTAAAATGTCCTCTGCCACAAAGAGCAATATAATGGTGGCTACATAAATAAAACAGTAGCTTTGCAGTGTCATTTTTCTATTTTGGATAGGAAGCCTCATCTAAAATTGATTATAAAAAATAATGCAATAGATAACACCATATTTAGAATATTTTAATTGCCTTGAAATTTCTCCGCTATGCAAGGACAAATTAAACCATTTTCTCCTCCATATAATGCATTAAAACACATTAAATTTCTTTACAACTGTTTTACCTGAACTGTCTCCAAGCTTTTCATTAAATGGCACTTGTCTATTAAAGATTTAAGATTTACTTAATATATCATGAAAAAGCAGCAAAAGCAGACTGAAATATGTTTGACATATCTAAAGTGCATTTCTGACAGCTGGAGGTACAGTGAAGAACTTTTCAAATTAATTTTAAATACCACTAACTCCTTGGTGGTTTGTCTAGCTCTCCTCAATGTAATTCATGTTAAAAAAAAAATGTAGCCCAGGTGCTTTATCGACTAACTGATTTTGAGGGGAAAATATACCTTTAATCTACCGAGGAGATACGCTGACACATTAGTATTTGTACAAAGTGGATTTTTATCTTGGCTGAATGAAGAAAAAGAGCAATTAAAGAAAGGATTTTAGGCATATTAATTGCATGATGTGAAAATGTCATTTGAGTGTCTGCATACTTTGTTTTTGACTGCACAATGCATCAATATTAAGGGATGTCAAAATTATGGCCACAATTACAGCCTGGTAGCTCTGCTGTACCACAAAGCTCCTTGTCATTTTAAAGGGCAAATAGTTTTCACGTCAGAGTGTCGGAATTTTGCATTGATAGTCATCATATTTATGAAGTGCTGGATCTAGTGAAGATGAAGAATGAAAGAGGGTAAGCACAGCTATGTCTATGGGAGACATTGATCAAAACATGTTTGTTTGGAAAGTCGGAAAGTGCTATTTTGCTCACAGCTCTTCACAATTTCATACCTCATTGGCACGAAGGGGTCTATTTATGAAAAAAAAAAAAGAATTGTGTGCATGTTGCCACATGCGCACATGTAAGGATGGGGAGGGTAGGGAGATGGGGTGGTTGTCACGTTCTCCATGTTTTCATCCTCGTGGGGTGCAAAATGTTGATTAGATGAGAGGCCTACCCCAAGGTGGATTCTTCTCGGCTAAACTAGACACTTTCAACAAGGTCACTGCCTTACACATGGGGTACGTTTGCTGGAATAGATGACTTAACACTAATAAACTCTTGATGTAATATACACCACCACAGTCACTGATGCATTTTGGGGAAACGTTCACAACACTGCAATCTCCACCTGTCCAGTGTATCACTGCTACCTCAGTCCCAGTAACGGTATGGAGCCCTTCTGTGCACCTAGTTCTGACTCCATGTGTGCACTTCACTTAACCCTTTCTCTTCTGTACCTGTGTACAGGATGGGGACCACTGCGGTGCTGATCTGCTTCCGTTGCTATGGACACGGACAGCTCACAGGGATATTGCCGACAACAACGCCTCCTGCTAGAAGCTATGCCACCTGGCACATGTACACACTTACGACAGGTTGCTAGAGAAACCCTCTTTACACTTGGTAACCACTTGTTTTCACACTGTATTAATATCTGTCTTCATACCCCAATGTGCTTAATAACCAGAGCTGCAGACTAGATGTGCCATTTTTTTTGCATTACATCCCTTGAATAACTTCAGACCAGGCAAAGACAACATTTCAAAGGCTTTACTGAAAAACTTGGTAATTACAAATAACATTGGCAACAGTCTTTTTTCTAACATCCCTAGACACTAACTCAGGATTATGGCTGCTCCAGCATACCTGCACAGGAAATAGTCCCCATTTCGCAGAGTCCATGGTGGTAGTATACAGGATTGGCATCTTCAGAGCGAACTGAGTCCCAGCAGTTCCTACAGGCTGTAGCAGGATCCTGAGGAAAGATGTGCATTAACTGTTACTCTGGACTCAGCAGGCCAAGACGATAGAGTCCAGCAATGGTAACAACAGCAACTGCAGGATTTCAATAACCTCTCTTCGGTTCCGGACACCTGTCCCTTTTATAAATACACAGAACCAGTGGGTCGGACCCAGGAAAGCCTGCCAAGAAAAGAACATGGAAACCCTCCCAGCTGGGGCAGCATAAAACTCTACCTGCCTACACACAAATGTCCTGAATCATCCCAATAATGTTTCTAATACAGCTGGTAAATTAAGCATTGAACATGTCACCATTTTTCTAGGTAAATATATTTCTAAAGGTGCTATTGACATGAAATTGGCGGTAACTAACCATGCAATCCATACGAAAGAAATCAAAACAAATGCGTTCAGAAATGTAGTTATGTGTAATACAATGGAATGACACAGGGAAAAAGTATTGAACACATGAAAAAAGGAAAGTGCAAAAAGGCATGGAAAGCCGAGACACTAGCTGAAATCTTTCAGTAATTAGAAAGCAATCCTGCCCCTTGTCAATACAAATTAATATCAGCTGGTTTAGTCTCAACTGATGGCCTATAAAAAGGTTTCTCATTACCAAGGTGCCACACAAGGAACATCTTATGATGGATAAAAGCAAAGAACTTGCTCAAGACCTTCGCAACCTCATTGTTGCAAAACATACTGATGGCATTGGTTACAGAATGAATTAAACTTCAGAATGTTCCAGTGAGCACTGCTGGGGTCATAATCTTGAAGTGGAAAGAACATAATTTCACCATAAACAGGCCATGACCAGGTGATCCTTCCAAGATTTCTGACAGAGAAGTGAAAAGAATTATCAGAAGAGTTGACCAAGAGCCAAGAACCACTTGTGGAGAGCTTCAGAAAGACCTGGAATTAGCAGGCACAATTGTTTCAAAGAAACAAAACCGCCATGGCCTGTATGCATGCTCACCACACAAGATTCCATTGCTGAAGAAAAAGCATGTTGAAGCTCATTTAAAGTTTGCTGCACAACATTTAGACAAGCCTGTGAAATAATGGAAGAATATAGCCTGGTCAGATGAGACCAAAATTGAACTCTTTGGATGCCATAATACACACCATGTATGGAGGTCAAATGGCACTGCACATCACCCTAAAAAACACCATACCAAGGTTTGGATTTTAGAGGTGGGAATATCATGGTGTGGTGCTGTTTTTAAGCATACGGTACTGGCAAACTACATATTGTTGAAAGAAGGGTGAATGAAAAAATGTACCAAGACATTCTTGATAAAAAATCTGCTGCAATCTACCAGGATGATGAAGTTGAAACAAGGGTGGACATTTCAGCAAGACAATGATCCCAAACACAAATCCAAGAAACTTTCAATCACCTGACTTGAATCCAATAGAAAATCTATGGAAAGAACTAAAAGATCAGAGTTCATAGAAGAGGCCCACGGAACCTTCAAGATTTGAAAACTGTTTGTCTGGAAGAATGGGCCAAAATCACACCCAAGCAATGCATGCAACTAGTTTCTCCATAAAGGAGGCATCTTGAAGCTGTCATTACCAACAAAGGATTTTGTACAAAGTATTAAATAACTTTCAGTTAGTGTGTTCAACACTTTTTCCCTGTATCATTACATTTTAATACACAACTTAATTTCTGAACTTATTTGTTTTGGTTTCTTTGTATGTATGGATTGCATGGGTTGTTACTGACACATGGTAAAAATGTTATGTCAATAGCACCTTTAGAAATATATTTACCTAGAAAAATAGTGATGTGATCAATACTTATTTTACCTGCTGTATGTGGGAAATGTAATTTTCTATGTATTTCTATGATTGTCAGCTCCATCTAGTGGAAATAATGCAGTATTTTACTGAAATATCACTTTACCCTCCATATAGTGTGTACTTGTCTCAATCCAAGGCATTAAGTGTAGGGTTGAGCAAACCCGAACTGTAGAGTTTGGGTTCGTACTGGACTTTTGGGTTTTTGGTACCCGGACCCGAACAATTTACTGTATGTTCGGGTTCGAGTTCGGTGTTCGACAATGTAATGGTGCATTTTAAAAAGCTGCAGGGCAGCCAATCAACATTAGTTTAACTTGTGTGCCCTTAGAAGCCATCATAGCCATGCCTACTAATGGCATGGCTGTGATTGGCCAGTGCAGCATGTGACCCAGCCTCTATATAAGCTAGAGGCACAAATCACAGCACGTCACTCTGCTTTAGATAGTGTAGGGAAAGGTTGCTGCTGCTGCTTTGACGGAGAGAATTAGATAGGAGTCCTGATTCAGAAATCAAATTACTCAGAGATCTACCTTGATTTTGTTGTGTGGGTGCAGTGCACAATTTTTGCGCGTGGGGAAAGTGTAGGGATAGAGGAAAAATAGGCAGGGATAGTGTGCTACTCAGGCATTTGCGTGTGGGTAAAGTGCTGTTCTCTACCAATCCAGCCATCTGCAGGAGTTAGTGTGTGTGTGCTGTGTGAGACTAGCACAGCACACTGCGCTGTGCTAGTGGGATTAGTGCCAGTGGGGAAAGGCATATGCCAACTTGAACATCTAGATTTGGGCTAGGGCATCCAGGCCCTCCTACTCCCTTTCTTGTTATAGGGAGAAGAACCTCCTGACTTTCCAGTTTTAGTCCTTGGCAAATAGATGAAATACTTTCGAGCTCAACTCCCACTCCGCTTTCCGGATTGGTTGGCAACTGACAAAGTCGCTTCCCGGTTGCTCGTCCCTTTAACCACTTCAGCCCCGGAAGATTTGGCTGCTCAATGACCAGAGCACTTTTTACAATTTGGCACTGCGCTTCTTTAACTGTGAATTGCGCAGTCATGCAATGTTGTATCCAAACAAAATTGGTGTACTTTTTTTTCCCACAAATAGAGCTTTCTTTTGATGGTATTTTATTGCCTGCTATTTTTATTTTTTGCGATATAAACAGAAAAAGGCAGACAATTTTGAAAAAAAAATATATTTTCTACTTTTTGTTATAAAAAAAAAAATCCAATAAAATAAATTGTAATTTTAGTCATACATTTAGGCCAAAATGTATTCAGCCATTCTGTCTTTGGTTAAAAAATGTTAATAAGCGTATTTCCTGACAGACTCCATGGCAGCCAACGTGTGGGTTTAGTCCCGCCTCCACTACCCTATAGGACGTTACTCCCATAAATCTTTGCTCCCTGCCAGAGGCCGTGTTCTTTTTTTGTCCTCCTCCGAAGGACCTGTCTTTTGTCTTTCTACCTGAAGATTATCGTTTTCCTCCTGCGATTAGGACTGGCCGAGCGACTCGGAGTCGCACATTTCCAATAAGCTCTAGCTACTAGCGGAGTATGGAAAGGGTCATATGGAAGAGGCGCTGAAGAGGTGTAATCCTGCTCACTGACCAGGCAAAACCGCGTTATGGTCATTATCCTAGCTACTAGCAGGTGACAGTCTCCCCACAAGTCCGGCAAGTATGTTGTGCTTACCTTCGGCCAGGTAATCGATCGCAGGAGGGGTGAGTTGCATCTGTTCTTTGTCTCATGGCAGCCGGTTTTTGTATATTATGTGGCGTCTGTTTTCCTTGTGTCCCTGTGTCCCCCACACGCCGCTGGTGCGGTGTGTCTGGCTATCATGGCGACTGGTTCCTTCTTCGTTCCAGCCGCCAAGTGCCTTCCTGGATCGCCGCGCGGCCGTTCTGCGCATGCGCGGGACCGGCGCGAGAACGAGGCTTGGTTGGCGTAGCGGTACTCGCGCATGCGCACTAGCGTCGTGGCCGTCGCATTGATGGCGTCACGATAGGCGGCAGATTTAAAAAGGAAAAATAGCTTACAGGCTTCTGGAATGCCTGTAAGCTTGCAGAAGTACTCCTGAGACCCCGTTTTTTGCAGGAAAAGGTAGGGAATCTTTAAGGGACAGGTTTTGGTCTGGCATTTTGATTTTTGAACGGGATCATTTTACTTGCAGCCACAATGGACCCTTCCAGATCCATGGATCCGTCACCGCCTGCTAGTGGCCAGCCCTCTCGCAGCAGGTATTTGGTAGGGGGTATTCCCTGGGATGCCTGCTGGGGGAGGGGGGATGGTGGAACATCATTCTATGTGTTGTTCCACTGACATGGTTGGACTGTTTTTTCTCTTTGTCAGCCCTTCTAGGTCTACCCAACACCGGAGTTCTCACCGAGGAAGTGATTCGTCAAAATCCCACCGCCGGCACTCCTCTTCCAGATCCAGATGCCACGGTTCTCCTGAGAGATCTAGTCACCGTAGTCGGGAACCATCCCTGCCTTCCACGGCTTGCTCCAGTCATTCGGAAGGATTATGTTGGGGTGTAGGGCTCATGTCCCTGTAGACAAGTCCCTTTGTGATGCCTGCTATGTGAAAGCAACTGGCGAAAGGAGTGACTCCGACCAACAGTTAAAATCCCTAGTTGAGAAGATGGTCAAGGACAGTCTAAAGAAGTTGGAAGCCCCCCATATGTCTCCCGTAGAGTCGCCAAGATCTCCAGGGAGGGATGCTCAGGCTCAGGACACCTGGGAATCATCCTTACCCAGCCATCCTTCCGCTGTCCTCTCAGACAGTGAATCTGAGGAAGATGAGGCTGGTTCCGGTTTTGACTTCTCTCTGCTCCCTCCTTTGGTCAAAGCTATCAATTGAATTGGGAAGACCCAGTGGAGGCTCCGGCGAAGCAGAGAAAATGTTTCAAACAATTAAAGAAAGAGCGTATCAGCTTTCCGTTTCTGACGGAATTAGGAGAAGTTATCACGGAAGAGTGGGGAAAGGTAGAGAAGAAGAACTCTCTCCTTTCCAAAATTCAGAGGCTTTACCCATTCAGAGAAGATGAAGTAAGGCAGTTAGAATCATCCCCTCTGGTGGATGCGGCAGTAATGCGGTTGGTCAGACATGTGACCCTTCCTTTAGAGGACCCAGTCTCCTTCAAGGACGCTCTGGATAGAAGGATAGACTCTGACCTGAAGCGGGTCTACCTCACGGCTGGCATGGCCTGTAAGCCAGCACTGGCTCTGGCTGCCTTGTCTAGAGCGATGGAGGTCTGGTCTGATAACGTCGACGAGACACTTAGAGGTGTATCAGAAGATCTAGCCAAAAGTTCACCTATCCAGGAACTGAGGCTGGCTTCGGCTTTCTTGGGGGAGGCTTCAATTGACATTATTCGGCTGGTGGCTCGAGTTATGCTATCCTCAGTGACTGCCAAGCGTGCCCTGTGGCTCCGTCCTTAACTTGCCGACCCTGCATTGTGCCGGATTCCATTTGACGGTTCGTCACTTTTTGGGAATAAGTTGGATAGTGCTATAACTCGGGCCACTGGGGGTAAGTGAGGTTTTCTTCCCCAAGACCGGCGCCTGCAAAACCAAAGAAGACCGTTTCCAAGGAGGCAGAATCAAGAGCGTGCCAGGGAGGTGTGCAGTTACAAGCCTGGACGGGAATTTTCCAGATCTTGGAGGTCCAGGCAATCATCGTTCAAAAAGGCTACAAAAAGCAGTTTGTCGGGTGAAAAACAACCGACCAAGTTCTTTTGAGATCAAGCCCGCCCAGATGGGCCAGGTGGGAGCTCGTCTGCTCCATTTCCGGCACGTCTGGGCGGCCTCGATCCAGGATTTTTGGACCGTCAAGACGGTCTCTTCAGGACACACTTGGACATTCAGCAGTGTCCCCAAGCTCAAGTGTGTTCCCACGTCCATTCAAACGTCAGAAGGAAAAAGGCAAATACTATCAGCCTACGTAAGATCTTTACTGGAACAAGGCACTGCTATTCCTGTGCCAGTCGAGCATCGTGGTACGGGAATGTATTCCCCTCTTTTCTTGGTCCAGAAGAAGAGTGGTGCATGGAGACCCGTAATAGACCTGACGCATCTAAACCGCTTCATAAAAAAAGAGAGGTTCAAGATGGATACTCTGTCCCTGATCCAACAGTCAGTACAGCCAGGGGACTGGATGGTCTCCATAGACCTCAAAGACGCCTACTTCCACGTGCCTGTCGCAACAGACTTTCTTCGGTTCTCCATAGGCCAACTTCACTTACAATTCACATGCCTTCCCTTCGGTCTGTCAACTTCTCCACGTACCTTCTCGAAGGTCCTGTTGGCAATTGTGGCTCTTTTAAGGATCAGAGGAATCCGGATCCATCACTACTTAGACGATCTACTCCTTCTGGCTCAGGACAGAGATCGTCTCGTAGATCACAGAGATCAGACCATCTCAACTCTCAGGGAATTCGGATGGCTCCTGAATGTGGAGAAGAGCCAGTTGGAACCTTCACAGTCTCTCGTGTTCCTCAGAGCTTTCTTCGATACAGTAAGAGGTACCATCTCTCTGCCCGAGGAGAAGGTTACAATAGTTCGAGACAGGATCCGCCTGGCTCTCGCATCTTCTCATCTCAGCGCTCTTCATTGTCTGAAGATCATAGGCACCATGGTGTCCACAATACGATGGTGAAGTGGGCGCAATGGAGAATGCGTCCCTTTCAGAAGGGTTTTCTTCATCAGTGGTCGAGGGACAAAGTCCAACCGATTCGTATCACGCAAGTCATGAGGGGTTCCCTCTTCTGGTGGCTTCAACGGGAGAACCTGCTAAATTGCCATTCCATTCTTCCAATCAAGTGGATCACAGTAACGTCAGATGCCAGCAACAGAGGTTGGGGGGCTCATTGTCTGACGGAGGTGGCTCAGGGCATTTGGGACTTCCCTTCTCAGGGAATAGTGTCGAATGTCCTAGAGTTACCTGTGGTATTTCTAGCACTGGTGGCCTTCCCTCATCTGATAACAGGAACATCTGTAGTTCTCAGATTGGACAACACGACAGCTGTTGCCTACATAAGGAAACAGGGGGGCACCAGAAGTCGATCTCTGCTGCTAGAGGTAGAACCAATCATGCGCTGGGCGCAGATGAATCTGGCCAACTTGACGGCAACATATGTACCCGGGGTTCTCAATGTCCAAGCGGATTTTCTCTCAAGAGTCCACTTGGACAACGAGTGGGCTCTTCACGAGGATGTGTTCAAATGGATCGTAACCTTGGGGATCTCTCCAGAAGTGGATCTCTTTGCCTCCCAACACAACAGGAAGCTAACGAGGTACTACTCGCGGTTCAGGGATCTGCAGGCCTACGGGATAGACGCACTAACAGAGCGTTGGTGGTTCCACACGGCATATGCCTTCCCTCCGACTCCGATCATCTTTCAATTCCTGAGGAGACTCAGATGGGAAGAGGTGAAGATAATAGCCATAATTCCTCACTGGCCCAACAGGCCGTGGTTCCCTCTCCTATCTCTTCTCAGCTACCAAAAACCAGTTCCTCTTCCGACCAGACGGGATCTGCTCTCCCAGGGCATGATTCTCCACCCGTGTCCAGCTCACCTACAGTTGAGGGCTTGGTTTTTGAGAGGGGAAGGTTGGAAGCACTAGGATGTCCCAAGGAAGCTATCCCCACTCTCCTAAGTGCAAGGAGGCGAAGCACTAATAAAGTGTATGAGCGGATTTGGGCTAAATTCTCATCACATATGTCTTCCAGAGCCAATTCATGCGGCTCCCCGGCAGTTCAAGACATCTTGAGTTTCCTGCAATCAGGTCTGGATTTACCCTTGTCGGTTAGTTCCCTTCGGGTTCAGGTGTCAGCTATATCCGCCTTCACGGGGGTGTCATGGGCTAAACACGCCCTTATTCAACAATTCTTTAAGGGAGCAGTGAGACAGACCTCAAAGGAAGCCCAGATTCCCCAAATGGGACCTGCCTCTTGTTTTGGATTTTTTCTCTCATCTGGACAAACCACTTTCCATCAGAGAGCTTACCATGAAAACTGCCTTTTTAGTGGCCGTCACCTCGGCGAAGAGGGTGTCCGAAATTCAGGTTCTAGGAGCCAAAGAACCTTTTCTGACCTTCTTTCCAGACAGGGTGGTCCTGGTTCCAATGTTAGGGTCAAACCCTAAAGTCACCTCGGTTTTTCATGAGAACCAAGAGATCTCACTCCCCACCTTCAGGTCCACTGGAATCTCGGATGTTCATCCTCTTGATGTTGGTGGCTCCTTAAAGCAATACTTGGAAGTTACAGCCCCATTTCGCCAGTCGGATTATCTGTTCGTCCTGTTCTATGGGAAACACAAGGGCTCCCGAGCATCAGTCAGATCTATTGCTGCATGGATAGTACAAGCGATTCAGTGGGCATATAAAGAGAAGGGCTTGGCTCCTCCTCAGGCGGTGACAGCACACTCAACCAGAAGTCTTTCAACTTCGTGGGCAGCCTCGCGCCATGTGGCTCCTGATGTGATCTGCAGAGCGGCGTCTTGGTCGTCAATCCATACCTTTATGACTCACTATTGTGTTGAGCCAGCGGCTCTATCCTCAGTTGATTTTGGTGTTAAAGTTTTGTCAGTTGACGGTGTCAAATAAATCTTTGTTTGTTCAGCATTTTGCCCACCCGGGTGTGTGCGGCGAGTTATTTCCCACACGTTGGCTGCCATGGAGTCTGTCAGGAAAACAGAAAATTCCTATCAAAATACTTACCGTAATTTTCCTTTCCTGATGGACTCCATGGTAGCCGAAGTTCCCTCCCAAATGGCTGGAGTAGGATAGTTACCGAACACGGCCTCTGGCAGGGAGCAAAGATTTATGGGAGTAACGTCCTATAGGGTAGTGGAGGCGGGACTAAACCCACACGTTGGCTGCCATGGAGTCCATCAGGAAAGGAAAATTACGGTAAGTATTTTGATAGGAATTTTCCGTTATTTATTGGTTTGCGCAAAAGTTATAGCCTCTACAAACTAGGGTACATTTTCTGGAATTTACGCAGCTTTTAGTTTATGACTGCCTATCTCATTTTTTGAGGTGCTAAAATGGCATGGCAGTACAACCCAAATGACCCCATTTTGGAAAGTAGACACCCCAAGGAAATTGCTGAGAGGCATGTTGAGCCCATTGAACATTTTATTGTTTTGTCACAAGTGAGGATTGAAAAATTAAAAAATAAATAAAATAAAATTACACAAAGTTGTCACTAAATGATATATTGCTCACACATACCACGAGTGTTTTTGGGAGCCTAGCCGTGAACAGGACCCCGAAAACCAATCACCGACGTCAGGCTAAGGGCGTAAAATGGTGATTTCACTTCCTCACAGTTTCGGTGGTCATGAAATGCCCAGATAGCACAATCCCCCCCCCTCAAATTACCTAATTTTGGAAAGTAGACACCCCAAGATATTTGCTGAGAGGCATGTTGAGTATTTTGCAGATCTCACTTTTTGTCACAAAGTTTTTAAAAGAAAAAAAAGAAAAAAAATGTTTTTATGTCTTTCTTCATTTTCAAAAACAAATGAGCTGCAAAGTACTCACCATGTCTCTTAGCAAATAGCTTGGGGTGTCTACTTTCCAAAATGGGGGTCATTTGTGGGGGTTTTATGCTATCTTGACATTTCAGGGCCTCCGTAACTGTGATAGGTAGTGAGGAAATGAAATCACCATTTTATGCCCTTAGAAAGCCTGAAGTAGGTGATTAATTTTCGGGGTCCAGTACATGGCTAGGCTCCCAAAAACTCTCCCACATGTGGTATCCTCGTACTCAGGAGAAGCAGCAGAATGTATTTTGGGGTGTAATTCCACATATGCCCATGTGCAAAAAAAGAAAGTGTCATATTCCCGAAACTTGTGGCAACATATAAAATATTCCATGGACTCAACATGCCTATCAGCAAATAGCTTGGGGTGTCTACTTTCCAAAAAGGGGTCATTTGTGACATTGAGAAGCTTATGTCACACATCACCCACTCTAACCACTTGAAGACAAAGCCCTTTTTGACACTTTTTGTTTACATGAAAAAATACATTTTTGCAAGAAAATTACTTTATACCCCCAAACATTATATATTTTTTTTTAAAGCAAAGGACCTACAGGTTAAAATGGTGGGTGTTGCAATTTTTTTTTCACAGTATTTGCGCAGCAATTTTTCAAATGCAATTTTTGGGGGGGAAAAAATACTTTAATTTTAATGCACTAAAACACACTATATTGCCCAAATGTTTGATGAAATAAAAAAGATGATCTTATGCCGAGTACATGGATACCAAACACGACATGCTTTAAAATTTAGAAACGTGCAGCGGCAACAAACTACATATGTGTATACAGATTATCCCTGCGCCACCATAAACAGAAATAGAGCAAAGTGACTGCTGCACACACTGGGGCAAATGTCTGAAGCCAAAGGTAAATTGTATTTTAGGTAGTGGTGCGCTGTATAGAACAATCCTAGATATGCTAGACGGAGCTAGCTAGATAGGCAGCAAAAGGTAGGTGTGGATGATGGTAAAGCCAAAACGATGTCTGTAACCTGAACGGTTGCAGCCTTAATCCAGTGCAAATATCGCAAATTTTAATAAAGAAAATACATAGTAAAACCTAGTGGTTAAAAATGACTAGTGCAGTGTGCACTGTGGTAAATAAAGGTAAAATCTCAACGAATATGATAAAGTGTCCAAGTGATAAAACAGCATAAAATAAATAATCCCAGTGGGTGTATAGCAATGTGAAATCCTTAAAATAAAGTAGACGGATAAAGTGCAAAGTGCTGGAATAGAAAAAGGAAATGGACACTGATCCAAGTTTCAGCAGTGTCTTGGTGCTGAAAGTAGAGCCTTAGATTGGCTAGTGATCCTCAGAAGTAGGATATTTTGTGACAAAGAAGTTACACAAAAAATGAAACTTATATTTAAGACCGGGTAAGCGAAACTCGCTAAACATAAAGATGTATTCAAAAGTCCAGATGGAGCATACTCCTAAGGTGATCAGTGCAAGTATGGGTGGGGGGAACGTGAAAACTGGTTTCCTATTTAATCCAGTGAAGAAAACCAATAATATAAATAAATAAAACCAATAATTTAAATAAAAAGATCTGTGACTGTGTGGCACACACCGTATTCACAACGGTTAATACACAGTTGAAGTGATGTAAGGTTTTAGGTGCAATGTGACATAAATTGAGTCCAACATAAAAATAAAGTGCGAGTGCTTGATAGCTGTGTGGGACGGTAGGTGATCCGTGCGTTCTCCTTCGTGCAGAATAAATGGATGGGTGTCCCCTTACCTTACAGCTGTAAGGTAACAGCGTGTAGCGGAGATCTTGTTTGGGTCCTTGGTCGGCGTTCCTGGTGTACTGCCCTGGGTCCTACCCTGCCTATAGTATGCGGTCCTGCCTCTTTGTATGTGTCCACAGTGGGGGAACTCGCCAGTAGTATAGGTTTTTTAGGGAAGAGATGAAGGAAACCTCATAGTGCAGTATTCCAGTATAATACAGCGTTTTAATGGTATACAGAAAGGTACTCACATTTAGCAAACAATACAATAAGCGATGTAAAAACGAGCTGCGGGCTCGTATGACGTCACTTCCGGTGTCACAGTCCCGACGCGTGTTCGTCACGGTCACGTGACTTCATCAGGGGATAACTGTGTGCATTGGGAAGTGTCCTTAAATATGGTGTGCTATTAGCATATACGGCGGCCATTTTCCTGTAGCTCCGGTGACCGGAAGTCAACAAACGGCCATCTTTACTCTGTAATAGTCGCCGGAAGTGTGCCGGCGGCCATTTTTTTGGATCTAGGGACATAGTCGGATGTAAACATCCGTCGTGGAGCCATATTTCTTTGGCTCGTTTTGGGCGGAAGTAGTCTGGCGGCCATTTTCTTAGAGCTAGGGGCTAGCATAGCAATCAATGTCCATAAGGTATGTCTCTACCAGAGCGAGGGGAATAACTGTCAGCAACATATAGCGCTTCACTTGGTGTATATGGTCCTGGTATACAACCTGTAGCATTAATGGGGGTTGAAATGTGTTCCATATTACAAAGTTGTATTAGTACTACGTTCAACATATAATAGATAAAAATGATAGTAAATGTTAAAAATTATGTTAAAATATATTTTTAAAAATATATTTTTAAAATATATTTTTAAAATAAAGGGAAAATGCGCGCATCTGTATGTGTATAAATAAATGTATATACACATGGCATGACCGGAAATGGCGTCACATAAAATTACTTCTAAAATCATACATATACATGAGGAGAGGCATATATGATAAAAAAGTGCACGAGAGATGATGCGATATAGGTTCCATGGTGCAGAGAGAGTGGTCGTGCGAGAGGGTGCATCTGAAGAATAAAAGAATATAAATGTGTGATGGGGATGAGGGGTTTGTTAAAAATCACTGATAAAACAGTTAAGATCAAACTCTATATTCATTCCTCGAGGAGCAAGGGTATCTAGGGTAAAAATCCATCTTGATTCTAGTTGGCTCAACGTCCTTACTTTATGACCCCCACGCCAATGTTTTATATATGGCTCTATCCCCCAAAATTTAAGTTGGGTTGGGTCTCTGTTGTGGTGGGTGAGGAAATGTTTTGATACGCTATGTTTGTCATAGCCTTTAGTTATATTCTGCACATGTTCTTTTATGCGGATCCATAGGGGTCGTTTTGTTCGCCCTATGTATTGGAGCCCGCAATTACACTCTAGGGCATATACTGCCCCTACTGTGTTGCAGCAGATGAATTCCTTGATTTCGTAAGTATTACCAGTGCTAGTCGATGTGAATTCCTTCTTCCTTTCGTTTGGTCGTTTGGTTTTTCTGCAGGCATAGCACCGTTTACACGGATAGAAACCTTTACCCGTAAAAAAAGTAAAGGCTCTATTGGGAGGGTCGGGAATATTTTTGACAATTTTGTCGCGAATGGTTGGTGCTCTTCTATACACGAATTTGGGGAGGGCCGGGAGGATATCCTGTAGGTATTTATCTGCCAGTAGTATGCTCCAATGTCGTTTGATGATTTTTTCAACTTGTTTATGTTGTATACTGTAATCTAGAATAATTGGTATCATGTCTCGGGAGGTTTCTCGTTTAGGTTTGTCTTGAATCAGGTCTCTGCGGTCCATATCGGTGACCTCTTTGATTTTTTTATCGATAAAACTTTCTTCATATCCTTTCTCGATAAATCTATGTTTCATGGTTTCAGCTTGGGTGTAGAAGAGTTCTTTATGCGTGCAATTTCTCCTTAAGCGCATGAGTTGGCCCTTCGGGATGTTGAAGAGCCAATTCTGATGGTGACAACTTCCTAAAGGTAAATAGCTGTTACGGTCGACATTTTTGAAGTGAGTTTTGGTGGAGATTGTGTTGCCATCTTGTAGGATCTCCAAATCCAGAAACGTAATTTTCTTGTCACTAATGTCCCAATTTAGCTTAATATTCCTATTGTTTTTATTCAGTTTTCCTAGGAAAGTGACAAGTTCAGCCTGGTCGCCTTTCCAGAGGATGAAGATATCATCGATATATCTTTTGTATATAAACAAATTGTCTGGGGTGTCGGAGAAAACTGTCTCCTCTTCCCATTGTGCCATGAAAAGGCCAGCAACGCTCGGAGCAAATTTTGCCCCCATAGCAACTCCCGTTTTTTGAAAATAAAAGTGACGGTTATACCAAAAATAGCTATTTTTTAGACTAAAATCCAGACATTTAACAAGAAACTTCCTCTGAGTACATGGCAGTTCGGTATATTTCCTCAATCCCCATTTGGCTGCTTCGCACGCTTGATGGTGTAGTATAATGGTGTACAGAGAAGAGACATCGGCTGTAGCTAGCCACCACGGTCCATCTTCTTTTGGAATATCTTCTAATATTTGTAAAATTTGTTTAGTGTCCCGTAAGTAGGCCTGTGTCTTTTTTACAGCAGGTTGTAGAAAGAAGTCAATATATTGTCCCATTCTCGCTGTCAATGAATCTATGCCATTAACTATTGGCCTCGGCGGTGGATTGTCTTTATCTTTATGTATTTTAGGGAGTGAATAAATGATGGGTGTTCTGCAGGATTCTGGTATGAGGTATTTGGCTTCTTTTTTGTTTAGAATATTCCTTTTCATGCCCAAGTGTACAGTCTGTTCGAGTGCTTTTCTGCATTTGAATACTGGGTTACTTAGAAGTCGGGTGTAGGTATCTGCATCTTGCAACATTTGATCCATACTGGTGTTATATTGTTCTTTTGATAGGATTACGATGCCTCCCCCTTTATCCGCTGGGCGGATCACTAAGTCCTTTCTCTTTGTCAACTTGCGAATCCCACTTTTGATGTGTTTGGGTTCTTCTCGTTTCTTCGTTTTTAATTCTTTCAGGTCTCCGAGAACTACCCTTTTAAAGACATCAATGTGCTTATTGTCCTTCACCAGAGGGTTGAAGGTGGATTTATTTCTTAAAGTGCTGTGTGCTATATGTTCATCTGGTTCTCTCTTATATGATTTACATGGGTTACTGATGATGTATTTCTTTATGTTGAGTTTCCGCACATATTTTTGGATTCCGATATATGTTTGAAACTTATCAAGATTTTTTATTGGTGCATATTTGAGGCCTTTATCCAATACCCCAATTTCTTCATGGGACAGTATCTGTCCACTAAGGTTAAAAATTCCCTCTCCTTTCACTCTCTTTTTCTTTTGTGATCTCTTCCCCCCTCTACATCCTCTCTTCTTTCTGGTGTTCTCCTGATGTTCCTTGGGTCTTCGGTTCTCCTGGAGGGTTGGTTCTCTCTGCCTTTCTCTAAAAAAGATCTCTCGTAATCTGTATCTGAGTGGCGGTGTCTATCGGATCTGTCATCGTCGGGTCTAGTGCCCAGGGGTGCATAATAGTTGTACGTAGGGATAGGGCTCCTTTCGTATTGCCGATGGGGTCCTTGGGTTGGATACCCTCGATGATCTCTTTGTTCCTGTTGGTGATCCGGACTTCTGCCTCTCGGTCCGTATGTTTCATATGGACGTCCTCTGTCTTCGTTGGGAGCCCCTCTGTTGTCTCTTTGGTTATATGTATATGTTCTATTATCTCTCTGGTCGTAGGGTGGTCTTTGCCAATTATTTTGACCATTATTCTTCTTGTTATTCTTCCAAAATGGTTTTTTCCACCCGTTTTGGGGAGTGCGTTCCTGGTGTTGTGGTCTCCTGTCGTTGCGGTAAGGGGTATGCTGGTTGTAGTTCCCTTGTCTTACTTCCCGTTTAGGTGTCTCCCGTCTGTTCTGTTGTTCCTGAGGTCTATGTTGCATGTTGTAGTTGTTCCCGGTATTCGAGTGTTGTGGGAGCATTCTGACCGTTTTTTCCGGAGTGGAATATGTTGAAATGGGGTCTGTATGGCCGAGTTGGCTTTGCCATTTAAAAGCTCGATCGGTTTTAAAGTCATTCATATCGCGACTGTATTTCTTGCTTTTTCTTTGTTGTACCTCTTTATCTTTGTTCGTTAGGTCTTTGTTAAGCTGTGTGGTCAGGGCAATGAATTCTGCAGAGTCTTTATAGGCGTCTAGTTCGTCTTTCACACCTGCTATGATTTCATTAACAGTTTTAAGTTTTTTCCTTTTTCTTTCTAATAGAAATCCTAATAGTTCCAGACCTTTGCTATTAAAAAATTTGAACCAGTCGTCGATTGATTCCTGATCTGACAGGCCATCATTTGGTATTATATCCCATCTAAGTCGTCTCGGGACGATACTATCTTTCAGGTATTGCTCAAAGGTGGTGATGTCCCACCATAGGCTGACCTTTTTTTCCCATATTATGGCCTAGTTTCCTCATCAGGCTCTCCAAGTCACTACTTTTCTTAGTGGGTGCTGTAACGTTAAAAATTTCTTCTAGGTTTACCTGCCTTTTATCTAAAAATGAGAAGACATCCATGGCGGCCGCAAGAATGGGTGTGAATAGATAGAGATATGTGTATACAGATTATCCCTGCGCCACCATAAACAGAAATAGAGCAAAGTGACTGCTGCACACACTGGGGCAAATGTCTGAAGCCAAAGGTAAATTGTATTTTAGGTAGTGGTGCGCTGTATAGAACAATCCTAGATATGCTAGACGGAGCTAGCTAGATAGGCAGCAAAAGGTAGGTGTGGATGATGGTAAAGCCAAAACGATGTCTGTAACCTGAACGGTTGCAGCCTTAATCCAGTGCAAATATCGCAAATTTTAATAAAGAAAATACATAGTAAAACCTAGTGGTTAAAAATGACTAGTGCAGTGTGCACTGTGGTAAATAAAGGTAAAATCTCAACGAATATGATAAAGTGTCCAAGTGATAAAACAGCATAAAATAAATAATCCCAGTGGGTGTATAGCAATGTGAAATCCTTAAAATAAAGTAGACGGATAAAGTGCAAAGTGCTGGAATAGAAAAAGGAAATGGACACTGATCCAAGTTTCAGCAGTGTCTTGGTGCTGAAAGTAGAGCCTTAGATTGGCTAGTGATCCTCAGAAGTAGGATATTTTGTGACAAAGAAGTTACACAAAAAATGAAACTTATATTTAAGACCGGGTAAGCGAAACTCGCTAAACATAAAGATGTATTCAAAAGTCCAGATGGAGCATACTCCTAAGGTGATCAGTGCAAGTATGGGTGGGGGGAACGTGAAAACTGGTTTCCTATTTAATCCAGTGAAGAAAACCAATAATATAAATAAATAAAACCAATAATTTAAATAAAAAGATCTGTGACTGTGTGGCACACACCGTATTCACAACGGTTAATACACAGTTGAAGTGATGTAAGGTTTTAGGTGCAATGTGACATAAATTGAGTCCAACATAAAAATAAAGTGCGAGTGCTTGATAGCTGTGTGGGACGGTAGGTGATCCGTGCGTTCTCCTTCGTGCAGAATAAATGGATGGGTGTCCCCTTACCTTACAGCTGTAAGGTAACAGCGTGTAGCGGAGATCTTGTTTGGGTCCTTGGTCGGCGTTCCTGGTGTACTGCCCTGGGTCCTACCCTGCCTATAGTATGCGGTCCTGCCTCTTTGTATGTGTCCACAGTGGGGGAACTCGCCAGTAGTATAGGTTTTTTAGGGAAGAGATGAAGGAAACCTCATAGTGCAGTATTCCAGTATAATACAGCGTTTTAATGGTATACAGAAAGGTACTCACATTTAGCAAACAATACAATAAGCGATGTAAAAACGAGCTGCGGGCTCGTATGACGTCACTTCCGGTGTCACAGTCCCGACGCGTGTTCGTCACGGTCACGTGACTTCATCAGGGGATAACTGTGTGCATTGGGAAGTGTCCTTAAATATGGTGTGCTATTAGCATATACGGCGGCCATTTTCCTGTAGCTCCGGTGACCGGAAGTCAACAAACGGCCATCTTTACTCTGTAATAGTCGCCGGAAGTGTGCCGGCGGCCATTTTTTTGGATCTAGGGACATAGTCGGATGTAAACATCTGTCGTGGAGCCATATTTCTTTGGCTCGTTTTGGGCGGAAGTAGTCTGGCGGCCATTTTCTTAGAGCTAGGGGCTAGCATAGCAATCAATGTCCATAAGGTATGTCTCTACCAGAGCGAGGGGAATAACTATCAGCAACATATAGCGCTTCACTTGGTGTATATGGTCCTGGTATACAACCTGTAGCATTAATGGGGGTTGAAATGTGTTCCATATTACAAAGTTGTATTAGTACTACGTTCAACATATAATAGATAAAAATGATAGTAAATGTTAAAAATTATGTTAAAATATATTTTTAAAATATATTTTTAAAATATATTTTTAAAATAAAGGGAAAATGCGCGCATCTGTATGTGTATAAATAAATGTATATACACATGGCATGACCGGAAATGGCGTCACATAAAATTACTTCTAAAATCATACATATACATGAGGAGAGGCATATATGATAAAAAAGTGCACGAGAGATGATGCGATATAGGTTCCATGGTGCAGAGAGAGTGGTCGTGCGAGAGGGTGCATCTGAAGAATAAAAGAATATAAATGTGTGATGGGGATGAGGGGTTTGTTAAAAATCACTGATAAAACAGTTAAGATCAAACTCTATATTCATTCCTCGAGGAGCAAGGGTATCTAGGGTAAAAATACCTCGTTTTTACATCGCTTATTGTATTGTTTGCTAAATGTGAGTACCTTTCTGTATACCATTAAAACGCTGTATTATACTGGAATACTGCACTATGAGGTTTCCTTCATCTCTTCCCTAAAAAACCTATACTACTGGCGAGTTCCCCCACTGTGGACACATACAAAGAGGCAGGACCGCATACTATAGGCAGGGTAGGACCCAGGGCAGTACACCAGGAACGCCGACCAAGGACCCAAACAAGATCTCCGCTACACGCTGTTACCTTACAGCTGTAAGGTAAGGGGACACCCATCCATTTATTCTGCACGAAGGAGAACGCACGGATCACCTACCGTCCCACACAGCTATCAAGCACTCGCACTTTATTTTTATGTTGGACTCAATTTATGTCACATTGCACCTAAAACCTTACATCACTTCAACTGTGTATTAACCGTTGTGAATACGGTGTGTGCCACACAGTCACAGATCTTTTTATTTAAATTATTGGTTTTATTTATTTATATTATTGGTTTTCTTCACTGGATTAAATAGGAAACCAGTTTTCACGTTCCCCCCACCCATACTTGCACTGATCACCTTAGGAGTATGCTCCATCTGGACTTTTGAATACATCTTTATGTTTAGCGAGTTTCGCTTACCCGGTCTTAAATATAAGTTTCATTTTTTGTGTAACTTCTTTGTCACAAAATATCCTACTTCTGAGGATCACTAGCCAATCTAAGGCTCTACTTTCAGCACCAAGACACTGCTGAAACTTGGATCAGTGTCCATTTCCTTTTTCTATTCCAGCACTTTGCACTTTATCCGTCTACTTTATTTTAAGGATTTCACATTGCTATACACCCACTGGGATTATTTATTTTATGCTGTTTTATCACTTGGACACTTTATCATATTCGTTGAGATTTTACCTTTATTTACCACAGTGCACACTGCACTAGTCATTTTTAACCACTAGGTTTTACTATGTATTTTCTTTATTAAAATTTGCGATATTTGCACTGGATTAAGGCTGCAACCGTTCAGGTTACAGACATCGTTTTGGCTTTACCATCATCCACACCTACCTTTTGCTGCCTATCTAGCTAGCTCCGTCTAGCATATCTAGGATTGTTCTATACAGCGCACCACTACCTAAAATACAACAAACTACATACATTTTTAAAAGCCTTTAAAATCCTTTACAGGTTACCACTTTAGATATACAGAGGAATTCTACTGCTAAAATGACTGCCCTTGATCAGAACTTTGCACTGATACTCCACATGCATGGTGCAAAAAGCAGTCTAGAGGATAACTAGCTGCTAGGATTTCTTTTACATGAAAGCCAACCGCTGGCTGAAAAGAATGATACCAAGATGATACCTAAACATGCAGGCATCATTCTGGTATAACTACTCAAATTCCAGCAAAATACTAGCACGCTGCTGGTCCTTGTTGGGCATGTACTGTAATGTTCTTTTTTTCATGCAGCCTGTGGGCTGAATGAAAAAAAGAGATTGGTTGGTGGGTAAGCCCACCATTAGAATACCACCCTTCATCCACCCACTTCTGATGGGCATACATGCACCTTTTTTTTTTTAACTGTGGTGGTGAAATCACCTCCTACAGCGCTGGAGTCGCTGATTTACATATCGTGAGAGCAAACACTGTTACTGTCAAGATAAATAAATCAGTGCTGCAGCTGAATGGCATACCTGCTAAGCAAATGATGGTTAACAATAAAACAAAGTAGCATTACAGTATAACAGTAAGACATACCATACCTGTAAAGTAAATACAATAAAACATAGTAAAAATAAAACATTACAGTTCTAAAATACGGGAACAATACAGATAGAACAATAAATATAGAAAAATAGAGATCGAACAATAGAGTGAACAATAGAGAGCGAACATAAGCGAAAGAACAATAGAGAGAAGAAAAACAAAACCACAACTATTGTTAGCTTTTTTATTTATTTATTTGCACTTTTATATAAACTGTAAACGTTCCAGATTAGGGTCTCTCAAAATGTGATGGCCATCTCATCTTTCAAGACCTTGTGTAAGTGTGCCCTAGAACTGTAGTGCTGTAGCCAATTGGAATAAATATACAGACACTTTTTTATACCAGCGTCTGGCCTTACCTGCAATTAGATACGGCGCCAACAACTGGTCATTGAGGTCCAACCCTCCCATGTTAAGGTTGTATTCGTGGACACAGAGGGGTTTCTCCACAACACCAGTCGCCATAGGAATTTGGACTGTTGTATCTGTGTGAAGGGAGGACAGAATGAAAACCTTCAGCAAATCCCTCCACTTCACTGCTAACAAATTATTAAATTTCAAGCAGGTTCTCTCCCCCCGTCTAAGTCAGGACTCTACAAGCTGTTGGGGGAAGCCCCAGCGATTAGATCGCACTGTGCTACATGTGCCAATTCCACAATCAAAAGGGTGACTAAAAAGTGGCACGCTTGTGTAATAATTGTCCGCGCACAAGTGGTACCCCTTTCCCAATAAGGGTGACACCATGTCCCACACAATCCAGTGCTCCCTAGATAGTCTGGGCAGTTCTCCGGCTCCACGTGACTATCTCTTCCCTTGTAAACCATAAAACGATATGCATAGCCTTCTCCTCTATTTCTAAGGGATGTTGGTGCCATACTTCTTGTAGATTTTGATGCTGGTCTCTGTCCATATATTTGACCATATATGTATAGCCTGTTGCCCTGTCACAGAGCTTATACATCCTGGCCCCATATCTTGCACGTATGCTGGGAAGATACTGTTTGATAGACAAGCGGCCAGAAAACGTAATCAAGGACTCATCAACACAGACAACTTGATCGGGAGTAAACAAGGCTGAAAACTGCTGGTTGAAGTGGTTTACGAGGGGTCAAATTTTGTGGAGTCGATCGTATCCAGGGTCACTCTGACGACGACAGAGTTCATTGTCATTGAAATGCATGAACCGCAAGATCTGCTCGTATCGTGTCCTGGTCATGGAGGCAGAGAACACAGGCATATGGTGAATTGGGTCAGTGGACCAATATGACCGCAACTCACTAAGTTATGCCCATGAATAGGGATAGGCCCAGGAAGATCTTAAATTCAGAAACCGTAATGGGTTTCCAATCTCTGGCAAGGGTCAACTGGAGATTAGCGGCGATGAATTGAACAGGCATACAAATTGCTTTGGTCCACAATAGATCTATAGAGATCGTCCGTGAATAAAAATCAAGTCACGTTCTCTTGGCAAGGATATTTTAGACTCTTGCTGACTGATTGGCTCTCTGGGCTCGATTAGCCGCCACTACTGGCTTATCGGAACTTTATATGTCGAGTCATAACCTGACCTTGTGACGGATGTCTGGTGGCTCCCACTCCAGGGTGACAGCGTGATCCCTTTTGGGGCACCCGGGAGTCTGGGATCCCCTGGACTTCTCCTGTACCTGGCTCTTTAAGACGCTATATAGGGCCATATACAGGGACGGAGCCTTAATGTACCCCCTTCATTCAAGAGTTATGACTGTTTCTGTATTATTGCTTCATGTAAACGGATCTTACTATATGTGACACCACATCCCTTGTTTGTGACTATGATTACCTATGTGTACTTACATGCCTGTTAATGTTCTGTTATTGCAAACATTTTCAATAAAAATTATTCAAACGAAAAAATCAAGTCACGTAAAATCAACTGTTTCCACATGAATTCAGGGTTGGCCAGTGAATTGGGGAAGTATGGATGCCTCAGAAGTGGTGGGCTCCCAATTCGGATTGGAAAATGCAGCAGGAAGGGCACTATTGGCTCGACGGGGCTGTGTTTGTCTTCTTCTTGGTGGCTGTGCTAGCCACCTCACCAGCTTGAACTGCACTTATGGGATTCGCCATGTCACCAAGTATTACTGCAGTGCTGGCTGTACGACCAGAATGAACTAGGCCACTGGTGGAGGCCAGTTCACCAGAAGGATGAGCGGCACTAGTACTGGCTTTCTGCTCCAAATGAGAGCCCTGCAGTTCTTGCTCCTTAACAACAGCAGAACGGGATCGGGTACGCCTGACCTTGGCAGGGACCACTACTCCGTCATCAGAGCTATCTGTCTACTGGTTTGTATTCTGAGCCAGAATCAGACAGATGGGTGACTTCATCTTCACTCATCTGTCAGGCTCAGAAACCTTCGATTGGACATTTTGGCCTCTAAATTTACTGGTACACTAGTGAGACTCAAAAGAAAAATGAGCACCCGACTGTCAGCGACTGCTTCATACGCTACCAAAAAAACTATTAGCGTTCGCAGGGATCAGGCCTGACTCTGGAAATGCTGCAGTTGTGTTTTGTGAGTGACAGTGATCTATTGATACTGCACTTGGGTGGGCTGGGCTGGGCCGGGGCGGAGGGGCTAAAGGTATTTGGGCTGATCCCGCTAATGCTGCATTTTTGGGGACTGATATCACCCGCCAGGTGATCAGGGGGTAAACCTTTATTTAGGTAATATACAGCGGGTGCCCTGATGCTATAAAAAAATAACTAGCTAACCAGCGTCACCCGTGACACTAATACAGTGATCACTGGTGACAGGGGGTGATCAAGGGGTTAAACCTTTATTAGGGGGGTCCCTAGACCTATCTGGGCCTACCACTAAGTACCCTAACACCGATTAATGTTATTATAAAAATATGAACACTGCACTGGGTGACACAGTGACAGGGAGAGAAGGGGGTTAACTGGGGGGCCATCGGGGGTGACAAGTGTGCCTATGTGTACTGTGTCAGTGTAGTGTTGGTGCAACTTACTCATAGATGTAACAGCAGAAAAGGGAAATACTGGCGCAAAGACTAAACATACATTATAGCAGCAGTCAATTAAAATAAATTAAATGATAATATAGGATGTTTTATCAGTTATTTAGAAAAGTCCCGGCAATGAGAGATGGGGAAATAAAATTAAAATTACTGTGCACCAGCGGCAGCTCCCTTGGGAGTAGAAGCAGGCCTGGACATAGGGCAGACTGGGTGTTTGCCCGGTGGGCCTAGGGCTGACAGGCCGCATGTGAAAGCTTGCAGGGCCGGCCGCGGGGCGATATGTATGGCTGAAAGCCGCAGTTCGCGGCGCATGTGCCCCCCGCCGCCCCCGGTCACCTGGCAACCAGGACGCACTGAGAGGAGGAGGGACAGAGAAGCCGAGGCCACCACCTCCCCTATATGTGGCCGCAGCACCTTGCTGGCTTTCAAGTGCAGGAGGCGGGTATGAGACCCGTCTCCCGCACTTGATACCCAGCAGGGTGCTGCGGCCGCATATAGGGGAGGTGGTGGCCTCGGCTTCTCTGTCTCTCCTCCTCTTCTTGTGTCCTGGTTGCCAGGTGACCGGGGGCTGCACATGAAAGCCGACGAAGTGCTGCAGGGGAAAGGGAAAGCAGTACACGCCCACTCCTCTTCCCGCCTGTGAAGGGGTTCGATCTGATGCTCCAGGCCAAGAGAGTGCTCCTTTCCCTAATGGTAACTATGATCATTTTATACCTGGCTCTGCAAGTAATAATTACTGGCCCTGTGAGAAATAATTTGTACCTGGCTCTGTGAGTAATAATTTGAACCTGGCTCTGTGAGTAATCATTTATTACTGGCTCTGTGAGTAATAGTTTGTACCTGGCTCTGTGAGTAATAGTTTTATACTGAAACCCAAAGTTACCAATCGGCCAGAGTACCCTCCCCTCCACCACAAATGCCTCAACACCCCCCCGCCCCGCCTATCCCCCCCCCCCCCCCCCCGCGCGGGCTGCTCAATCTAAAAAAAAAATGCCCGGGCCTTTTTTGGGGCCCAGTCCGGGCCTGAGTAGAAGCAAATACTCTGACAGACAAATGAAGAAAGAGACAAGGTGTGTCAATCTAAGAAGAAAATCAAGATCTAGGAGAAGCCTGTATCTGGTTTCTCCTTGGTGGTTCAGGTATGCTACAGCTGTAGCATTGTCAGAGCTGAACTGAACCTCCCTGCCGAGATACTGCTCTTGAAACCCTTTAGTGCGTTGCCCACAGCCCTGAGTTCTCTGAAGTTGGATGAGGACCGAGTTACCACACTGTCTCAGGCACCCGGTGCCTTGGCTTTCTCTAGGTCGGCTACCCACCCCCCTGGTGATTACATCCATGGTAACTATTACCAGGTCCCACTATGCCCAAAGCCTGCCTTCCTGTAGATTTTATTACAGGATTTATATAGCGCCAACAGTTTACGCAGCGCTTTACAATATAAAAAGGGAGACAATACAGTTATAATACAATAAAATACAAGAGGATTAAGGGGGCCCTGCTCAGAAGAGCTTACAATCCAATAGGGTGGGGGAGGTGATACAAAAGGTTGTAACTGTGGGGAATGAGCTGATGGAAGTGGAAGAAGATTAGTTGGAGACATGATAGGCTTCCCTGAAGAGATGAGTTTTCAGAGATCGCCTGAAGGTAGCTAGAGTAGGGGATAGCCGGACAGGTTGAGGCAGCGAGTTCCAGAGGATGGGAGAGACTCTGGAGAAATCCTGGAGACGAGCATGGGAGGAGGAAACAAGAGAGCTTGACAGGAGGAGATCTTGAGAAGAGCGGAGAGGACGGTTTGGGATATGTTTGGAGACAAGATTGGTGATGTAGCTCGGGGTAGAGCTGTGGATGGCTTTGTAAGTTGTGGTTAGTATTTTGAATTTAATTCGCTGGGTGATTGGGAGCCAGTGTAGGGATTGGAGGAGAGGGTTGGCAGACACTGAACGGTTGGTAAGGTGGATAAGTCTGGCAGCAGCATTCATGATAGACTGAAGAGGGTAGAGCCTATGGAGAGGCAGGCCAATGAGAAGGGAGTTGCAATAGTCAAGGCGAGAGATAACGAGGGAGTGAATGAGGAGCTTGGTGGTGTCATTTGTTAAAAAGGGGCAAATTTTAGAGATGTTACGGAGGTGAAGTCTACAAACTTTTGACAGCGATTGGACTTGAGGCTGAAATGACAAGTCCGAGTCTAGGATTACACCAAGTACCCTGGCGTGAGGGGAGGGACTGATAGTTGCATTGTTGATTTTGATGGAAAAGTCACGGAGGGGGGCACGGGCAGGGGGGAATATTAATAGCTCAGTTTTAGAGAGATTTAATTTAAGGAAGTGGTGCGACATCCATGCTGAGATGTCAGTTAGCAAGTTAGTAATGCGAGAGGAGACTGAAGGAGTGAGGTGAGGAGTAGACAGATAGATTTGGGTGTCATCGGCGTATAAGTGGTATTGGAAGCCGTGGGCGGTTATCATTAGATTGCTTTGGACCACCCATTATTCCAGGGAAGATTTTACCTGTGGAGTGAGGACTACTCTTTTGTCCAGGGATTCTTCCTTCTTGTCCCAATTTGAAAGAAGTTAGAACTGAAGGTCTTGAGTGGTGTTTTGCTCAAACAATTGCCGGGATACTGCTTAACATCCGACCCAAAACCTCAGAACTTCTCTCCTGGACACAAGGGTGCTTTTATTAGCCCTTCGTTGGGTAAGACTTCTTTCTCTACCTTTTCCCTCGGCAGGAAAAGTATTTGTACCCATACAGTTGTGCTCTCAAGTTGACATACCCTGGCAGAATTTATGATTTGTTGGCCATTTTTCAGAGAATATGAATGATAACACAACAACATTTCTTTTACTCATGGTTAGTGTTTGGCTGAAGCCATTTATTATCAATCAACAGTGTTTACTCTTTTTAAATCATAATGGCAACAGAAACTACCTAAATGACCCTGATCAAAAGTTTTCATACGTTTATTGCCCCCTTTAACATCAATGACAGCTTGAAGTCTTTTGTGGTATTTGTGGATGAGGCTCTTTATCTTCTCAGATGGTAAAGCTGCCCATTCCTCTTGGCAAAAGCCTCCAGTTGCTGTAAATTCTTGAACTGTCTTGCATGAACTGCACGTTTGATATCTCCCCAGAGAGGCTCAATGATATTGAGGTCAAGAGACCGGGATGGCCACTCCAGAACCTTCACTTTATTCTGCCAATGACAGGTCAACTTGGCCTTGTGTTTCGGATCGTTGTCATGTTGGCATATCCAAGTGCGTCCCATGCGCAGCTTTCTGGCTGATGAATGCAAATGTTCTCCCAGTATTTTTTGATAACATACTGCATTCATCTTGCCAACAATTTTGACCAAATTTCCTGTGCCTTTGTAGTTCACACATCCCCAAAACATCAGCGATCCACCTCCATACCTTTTATCATAGGCCTTGTTGACTCCTCTCCAAATGTAGCGTTCATGGTCTTGGCCAAAAAGCAAACATCCATGCCTCCCTTGCAGAGTCCTTAGGATCTGTAATATAGGCAAGTTCCAGTTGCCGTACTTAGTCCTCCACCTATTTTAGCAGAGACGAGGAATTCCATTTAACACATGTAATCTCAGTAATAAACACCCCTCTAAGGTAGGCTTTAAAGGCCTCCCATTTATGGATCTCATCAGGGTGTTGGCTATGGGATTGGAAAAAACTGTCAATTTGTGTTGCTATTCTAAGTTTAAGTTTCCAGGGGGCCTTATGCAATGAGGTAAAAATGGCAACATCACTCGCCTGGGCCGGTATCAGCAGTAATACTAGCAAAAAATTAGAAGGCGGGTAGTCGCTCACTATGTATAAACCTTAGAAATAGGTCTTCTGTAAAGAAGCAAACTGTATGGAGAACGTCGCCCCCAACTTTCTCTTATTTCTCTGGTGACATAGCAGGAGTCATCTTGGATCATCTTCCCACCCGCGCCGACGAAGGCCGTGTCTTCCGCAAGGAAGTGTTGTAGGGTGTTAATGCTCTTTATAAATTATTTTTTGAATTGGTCTCAAGTAGAATAAAGAATTCCAGAAGGTGGAGAAGCGAGGGCAAGGCCAAAACATATGTAGTAGGTCAGCGGACAGTTCTCCACATCGTGGAGAACAGGTTTATGTTGCCAGCCCCATTCATGACAGTTTGGCGGGAGTGTAATGTAAATGGTCAATAAACTTGAATTGGCTTCGTCTAGCTGACGTACAAATAATATTGTGAAAGCAAGTTTCAGTTACATCTTCACAAACTTTGTCAGTAAGGTCAGGACGGTAGTGCAGTCATTTCCTGTAAGAAGATGTAAATGGATTTTGGGGCTAAAGGGGTTAACTATATCCTCTATGTTGCTAAATGCGTTTCTCAGTACCAGTAACCCTTCCCTGCATTTTCTACATGTCTTGGCACAGGATAGAGAAGTCCAGTTTAAGTTCCTCCACTTTACCCATTAGATCGTGTTATTTACTTTGATAGTGGACAGCACTTCAGGCAAGAATGTCTCTGGCTCTTCTTCGAATGCTGCCAAGCTAGGAAATGTCTTCGGATCAGCTGTGGTGATGCCAGAGAGTCTGCCAGAGAGGAGTCCAGTGGGGCATCTGCTCCATCCCCAAACAGCTCAGGAGTAAAAGCAAGTGAAAACTGTGGGGCAGTGGAGTGGCAGCCATCTTGCAGTGCAGGATCAAGCAGGTTAGTGGAGGAATGCTCCCGAACTGAAGTAAAAAGCGGTCGCTCACATCTCATGCTAGGACACATCCACAGACCTTTGTGTCTTCTGGTCGGTTTCAGGTCCAAATTCAGACAAAAATTCAAACCTGATTCGCACCTGAAACGAAGAACAGGGACCCCCTGCTGTGAGCCACGGCTGCAGCTCGTGTGAACCCAGTTATTCTTAGATTAATGGGTAAATGAGTTTGAGTGTTTAGTACTACAAATATTAAATATGGTTGCAGATCCTGTTGGAGTTATCCAATATCAAGTAAACTGTCAGCAATTAAAGATGGTCCCATCTCATTTATTTTTTTACATATTTCAATCAATTCCTGTTTTATAGTGTAGCACCCTCTACCTTAGGTAGGTGCTAGAGTATTGTTAGAGTATTGTTTTTGTGTGTTTTTGTGTGTACTGCCAGTGCAGGTAAATTTAGGCAGCCCTGGCTATGAGCTAGGCCTTTTTTTGGATCTGGGGGCAGGGGAGTGGTTTAGTGTAGCAGCAGGTGACTGACATGTGCTTCAGCTCCCTGCGCCTCCTCCGTTTCTAGTGAGAATGTTCTGGAAAAAAGGTAGGGCAGAGAGCTGGAGTGACATGGGATGTATTTGGGAGCCCATACCAATCCCCAACTAGGATTGACAAGGGGCAGGCCTCCTATAAATACCCATGGTCAGCCTGCTGGGGGAGGAGTTGTCGGGTGGAATAACTGAATGATGGCGTGTTAGGCTGTGGTGGCCCTTGAGGGACTCCCTTTATGGGGGGGGTGACCTTAGGCCTTGAGCTCGGTAGGGAGCTTTCCTTGACACGGTCATTGAGAGGTGTCCTGGAACAGGAGCAGAAGGAAGACAACGAGGAGCACGGCCAGGAAAGTCATTCAGGAGGGATCCATGCTGGGGTCAGTGAGTACGAAGCACAGTGAGAAGCTCTGGGAGAAACATGCCAGGATTGGATGTGGAGCCAGAGGGAGAGACTGTGATGTTGTTGAAGTCAAGTTGCTGCAGTCAGGAGGATTGGCAGGATTTGCACCGGACTTTCTGGAAAGAATAGTCCACCAAGTATCAGTTAGCACAATTATCCTCTAAAATGGTTGCTACCACAGAGGGGACTGCAAACCCCCGTCTGCAAATGGCTACTAGGAAATTGTTAGGACTTATTCAGAGTGAGGCCTAGCCATGTGCTAATGGTGACAGGAATCTAGAATTGGACAGTAGAGGAAAACAAGTGATCAAGTAGCGTGCTGGAGGAGATGTGAAGGAAGAGAGACTGTCAGTTTAAATAAAGGTAGTTAAATCTAAATTAAGAAAGATTCATCATTTGAGCATCCCATGTCCCTTTTCCACATTTAAGTATAAACCCCTAATAAAAACAACAAAAACCAGCAAGAGACTGTTCATTGTCTACAGAAAGTGTGTATAAAGTGGATGTGATGTATGGATGCTGAAACATGCAGCGACCCTACAGGGGCACCGCTACATTTTAGAGGTCCCACCGAGATCCAACATCATGGTTAACCTGCTGGCCATCACCCCTAGCAATGCAGAAGAGGGGGGACTTTGCTTGTCCTGTTGCATAGAGATTTTAACTAAGTGAAAAGACTTGTGTGTTTGCCTGCAATTCAGCTTTTACAAGTGCCGTTGTCAATAGCAACCATCCAGGATTGTCAATATTGTTGTTCCTGCTACCCAGTCACCCCAACCAGTGCTGGGGTGGACACTAGTACCTATGTACTGTAAGGTGATCGTGTCCATGGATTACAAATATGTCCAGCGCTTGGTTCGGTGTGGACATTTCCCACTGGATTACAGGAAACTTGAACTTTGCTCCAAACTCCTGCTTAAAGACAGTAAAGTGTGTTTGAGAATGTCTACTATTACCCCAGGTGATAGGAAGCAGCTTGGGGGTGCCTGCGGGTGGGACTATTTTAAGTCAGTCCTTTACAGGGAGGCATTAGTTATTGACTTTATTGTTGCCTTAGGCAAGCACTGGACAATACACCTGCTATAAGTCTCTAGTTACTGTGGCGCAGTCCGCGCTCAGAAACATGTCTGGGCAAAACCTGCTAGCATCAGCATGCCTGCTAACTCAAGCTTGTCCCACAAGGGGTTAACGCAGCGCGTGCAGAATGCAGCCCGCTTATCTGTTCCTCAGGCGCTGAGCAGACGAAGAGTTGGAGGGCGGAGCCACGCCCTGGAGGAAACTAACAGGTCCAAGCTAGCGGCAGACACAAGGCAGCTTAAGATGGCAGAGGAGAAATAGCTGATGCCCACATTGCAGTGGTTACCTAATGTGCAGGAGCAGGTGCTGGTGGATACTAGCATCCGGCTAGAGCTATGTGGAGGGCATGCCTTGGGGGTGATTGATGGAGCGAAATGGCTGTTTGCTCTGCCCTGAGTGCTGAATTCCGACAGCGGAGGTCACTGCTTGTAAGTAAGTCCCACCCCAGGTTTCAATACTTAAACTTCCCGGGACCATTCAAGGCTTCTGCATCACTAGGATTTTCATTAAAGGGGGCTGGCTTAGGAAAGCTAACCAATCAGAAGTCACGCTAGGCCAGCCTATGGGGCATCACCATTAAGGGATATACTCAGAGAAAAAGGCGGCAACTTTCTCTTTGGGGGAAACCAGCAAGCAGAATGGAGCTGAGGTAGGATGGCAGCTAGCAGGGAAAGGTATGCCCTGCTATTTGTAACTAAAATATGCTTGTAGATCACAGTCTAAAGGAATATACTCTATAGTCCTTCATCTATATATTTTATTTCAAACTAGTATTTTATTCCTTGATGTAAGACCATAGCTAGAGAGTTGTGTATTAGCTAGACTTTTAACTACCTTTAATAAGTGCGATTATATTTAAAGCTTTTCCTCCTGGTCAATAGAACTCTTATTTAACCCATATATTTTGTGAGTAATAAATCAGAAATACAGATTGTAGAGGTTAACAAGCCGCAGTACTACACTTTGAACCTGCTTACAGGACTTTGTGCACTGTCGCCGCGGAGAACCCGCATGGGCGGAGGGTCAGGGATCACTCCCAAGAGGCGGAGAGGTGTTGTGGCCTAGCGACCCCTCCGCGAAGATAAAGAACATATGTGGTGCAGAGGAGGCTGCTACAACCTGTGGCCTGGCTACTGCACGTGCTAGTGTGCAGGACCAGACAACATCTCTGAAGAGCCAGCCAGCTCTAAGTCCCTTGCTGTGCCTCTCCAGATAAAGCCCATGCTAGAGGGAGGTGTGCCTCCAGGTGAGCTGGATGAGGTAAGCGAGGATCGGGTCATAGATTGGGGTTCCCCCAGAATACTGGAAATGTTTGGGTCTTTGGAGGGAATATTTGAGTGGTCATCCCCTGAGCAAAGTTCTGAAGAGGAGGAGTGGGAGACAGGAGTTTCCCATCCCACAGAGACCTAGTCAGAGGCAGGGGAAGATGCTCGGCCTACAGCATGGACCCCTGTCCCTTGCAGCAAACTTGTAAGATGACCCTTCACTACCCAGACCAGAGCGCCCACCACCCACACCCGCCATTGCAGATGTCTTTGTAAGAATATCAGTTCCCTTGCGGTTTATGGCTTTCTGTTCTTTGTTAGTTGTCCAGAATGAGCATGCAGATTAGAAAATCAGAATTAAGGTAAAACATTTGATTTGCATGCTTAAGATAAGTGACAGTGTTAAAGTCATTGGTTTAGTATGGCAGCCAGAAAACTAGCATTGTTAAATTGTCTAAACCTTAATTGTAATTAAAAAAAATAATAATATTTTATCCTGGAATTTTGCATTACACACTTATGGCAGTGGCTTAATCTGCAATAGAGTGATTTCATTGAAAACTCTTGTCAACAAGGGGTTATATTTCATGCCATCATCCTAATAAACTGTTTGTAGTTGAATCCATTAAACTGCAAATTTATTCTCTACACCAGTAACAGTGTAAAATGTTTTAATATTTTAGGCATTCCAGCCATAATGACACATTGGCTGTTATGGCAACTGCATCCTTGGTCCTTCTTTCTTGGATGGATTATCTATATACCATTCCAAAAAGTAATCCTTGACATTTCCTGCAATCTCTGTATGACATATAATAAGGAGTGCAAAAGCCTTTCTTTAGCATCACGGTTTAGGAAGAAGATCCTTCTCCATTTCAGCGTATCCCATCAACATGTGTTTGACGTTTGAGAACATTGTGTGATTTCTGCACAGACTGGAAAGGATGCTGCTTTATGGTCTCTTCATCTAGAAGTCAGAAACATTTCAGTGAACTGGAATAAGTTTTCTGACAGTAAATACTGTAAGCTGTATTCAGCAAATGACAGCCAGTAACACTATATAGATTATCCCCAAGGATTTATCTAAGTGTTTACAGACTAGTAATCTCCTGCTCGAAATATGTCCTTGCCTCAGATTGATTAAATTTCGCTGTATTGTAAACTGGAGGCATAAATAAAAGTCATCTCTCTTAAACAGTAAAATAATGAACTATGAAACTGCAAACTACAAGGAAAAATGTATTAAGCAGGTAGAAACCCTTAAATGTACAGTAATTCAAAAGAGGGCAACACATTTAACCTTTCAAAAACATACACGTGTTTGCATTCCTAATCTAAACACATTTTTTATATTTTAAAGACATATCTATGTACATGCTATAGTAGTTATATCATTTCTACTTTTAGCTTTTTGTAGTAAAAACTACACACCTTATATATACAAAACCAATATATACTGTATACACACCGCTCAGACATACCTTTATGACCACTAACAGGTTAAGTGAATGACATTGATTATCTTGTTACATTGGCATCTGAAAGCTGGTGAGCTATACTGGAAGCATAGGCATGCGCACAGGGTGTGCCGGATGTGCCTGGGCACACCCTAATCACCCCATGCGCATTAACATTATCGCTCTGCATGCTAACAGGAAGATAGGAAAGATATCCCTGTTACGCACTTCTCTCTCACTGTACCGGCAGGGAGATCAATGTGTTAATATGATGGTCCATAGTGAGTGGCTTTACAGCTAATAGCGCCTGTCACCCAGTATTTATTACCCTAATGCAATAGGCTGCGCACACCTATGATTGGGAATCAAGTAAACACGTCATCTCTGAAGTTGTTGTGATGAAAGCAGAAAAAATGGTCATTAGAGCTTGAGTATGGGGCTGCATAGCTGACTGGTCAGGGTGCCCATGCTGACCTGTGTCCACAGCCAAAAGCACCAATGGGCACGTGAGGACCAGAACTGGACCACGGAACAATGGAAGAAGGTGGCCCGTTCTGAGGAATCACATTTTCTTTTACATCATGTGGATTGGTGGGTGCCTGTGTGTCGCTTACCTGGGGGAATGAATGGCATCAGTCTGCTGTATGAAAATAAGGCAAGTCAGTGGAGGCAGTGTGATGCTTTGGGTAATGTTTTGCTGGGAAACCTTGGGTCCTGTCATTCGTGTGGATGTTACTTGACACATACCACCTACCTAAATGTTGTTGACCAAGTACTTCCCTTTATGTAATGGTATTCCCTGATGGCGGTGACCTCTTTCAACAGGATAACACACCTTGCCACACTGCAAAAATGGTTCAAGAAAGGTTTAAGGAACACAATGACGAGTTTGATGCGTTGACCTGGCCTCCAAATTTTCCAGAATTTAAGCCAATTGAGCACCTGTTGGATGTGCTGGAAACACAAGTCCAATCCATGGATACCCCACTTCACAAAGTAAAGGTTTTGCTGCCGACAGCTTGGTGCCAGAAACCATAGCATACCTTTAGAGGTGGAGGGGAGTCTATGGGGTTTATTTACTAAAGGAAAATCCACTTTGCACTACAAGTGCACTGGCTGTAGGTCTAGGGGGAACATGCAAGGAAAATTAAAAAAAATATATTTTTCCTTGCACATGATTGGATGATAAAATCATCAGCGCTTCCCCTCATATCAAATCTTCAGCAACTGCACTTGTAGTGCAAAGTGGATTTGCTTTTAGTAAATCAACCCCTTTGTCTCTATGTGTCAGGGCGGTTTTGGCGACAAAATAGGCCATTTATGAGACAAAAATGCGTTTTTCCCCTTAACCCCCTTCCGCCTGACCGCAATCCAGCCCTTTAAGAGTTTTAAAAGCCGGGGGCAGAGGCGGCATTTGGGTCATGTGACCACTGTGATTGGCGGTCACATGATCAGAAAGCCCCTGATCACAAGTACGCAACGGGAGCTTACTGATCCTTGCCATCTACCCTGCTGGGAGCATGCAGGGAGTGCGCGCTCAGCGCGGTAAGTTGTTTACACAGGGTCGCATATATGGGGCCGCTCTATGTTAATGCCCACCGCTGAGAGGCCACATACAGTTGTGCTCATAAGTTTACATACCCTGGCAGAATTTATGATTTCTTGGCCATTTTCCCGAGAATATGAATGAACCCAAAAACTTTTCTTTCACTCATGGTTAGTGTTTTGCTGAAGCCATTTATTATCAATTAACTGTGTTTACGCTTTTTAATTCATAATCAAAACAGAAACTAGCTAAATGACCCTGATCAAAAGTTTACATACCCCAGTTCTTAATACCGTGTATTGCCCCCTTTAACATCAATGACTGCTTCAAATCTTTTGTAGTATTTGTGGATGAGGCTCTTTATCTTCTCAGATGGTAAAGCTGCCCATTACTGTTAATTCTTGGGCTGCCTTGCATGAACTGCACGTCTGAGATCTGCCCAGAGTGGCTCAATGATATTGAGGTCATGAGACTGAGATGGCCACTCCAGAACTTTCATTTTATTCTGCTGTAGCCAATGACAGGTCGACTTGGCCTTGTGTTTTGGATCATTGTCATGTTGGAATGTCGAAGTACGTTCCATGCGCAGCGTCCTGGCTAATGAATGCAAATGTTCCTCCAGTATTTTCTGATAACATACTGCATTCATCTTGCCAACAATTTTGATACATTTTCCTGTGCAGTTGTAGCTCACACATCCCCAAAACATCAGTGATCCATGTTTCACAATAGGAATGGTGTATCTTTCACCATAGGCCTTAATGACTCCTCTCCAAATGTAGAGTTTATGGTTTTGGCCAAAAAGCTAAATTTTGGTCTCATCACTTCAAATTACTTTGTGCCAGAAAGTTTGAGGCTTGTCTCTGTGCTGTTTGGCGTATTCTAAGTGGGATATTTGTAGCATTTGCTTAGTAATGGCTTTCTTCTGGCGACTTGACCATGCAGCCCATCTTTCTTCAAGTGCCTCCTTATTGTGCATCTGGAAACAGCCACACCACATGTTTTTTTTTTTTTTTTTCAAAAAGTGTTTATTGAGAAGTATAACATCGTAAACATTGAATGTAACATTTGTAAAAACATTTTTCGAAGAAAATACAGGTAGACAAGGTATTGTAATGTAGTATAATCTCGGGGTTATAGAAACATGTATCGGTCTAGGACGAGAAGTCAGGACAGAACAGAACCCGGGAGGTGATTTTCGAACATAAAGGGAAAGCTGGATGGATCTGTCCACAAGGATCCCTAGGTATTACAAAGTAGAGCATACATGGAAGAGACAAAACAAGAAAAAAAAAAATAACAGGATGGGGGAGAGATAAACAGGAGGGGGGGAGGGGCGTCACGTCCAAAGTTGAGCTTGTTGCTGGGTAGGAGTCTTCACGATGTTGACATAGAATGATGATGTCGTTGGTGGGAAGAGAGTACATGGGAGGGCTAGTAGTGAGGGAAGTAACCATCTGGTGTTGGGGACCACTGGGTGCGAGGTGTCTAGCAGGGGGGACCGTTTCTTCTATAGATGAGGGTGACTGATTGAAGTAGGAGAAAGAGTATTGTTCGATGTTGGATAGTTCTCCTGGGGGGAGTGTAGCCAGCAGGAAGGTTTTCCACTTGGAATAGAAACGGGTTTTGGAGTTTTCCTGTTTGAAATCGGTGTTGAGGCAGTCCTTGGATAATAGGAGACATAGCTCACGTTCAATCATGGAGACGCTAGGGCAAAGCGTTGAGGTCCAGTTTTTCAGGATAGATCTCCGAGCGATGAGGAGACAGATCAATGACCAGTCTTTTGTGGGAGGGAGGCCTGTTGTGAGTTCCAGTGGTACTTAGGTTAGTAGTTTGGGACCATGGTAGCAGCTGGGGGTCCCAGTGTCCGAAAATGAGGAGTAAAGGATCCTTGGGGAGCTTCAGCAGGGTTATTTTGAAAATGTAAGCAAGGACCTGATCCCAGAAAGTGGATATGTAAGAGCAGGTCCAGAAACGATGGGTTAGGGTCGGTTTTGGTTGTTTACAGAGTGGGCAAAAGGATTTGCTCTGGTCCGATTTGGAGGATAGGAAGGGTATGTGGGCTCGATGAGCAATTTTCAACGGGGTTTCTCTCCAGATTTCATTGGGCGTTAGTTGGTGCACCTTTTTAAGGCCTTGTAAAATGTTGACCAACAAGTCAGGACCCGGGAAGTCTTTGCCCCAATTAGCCACAGTAGAGGTCGTTAGAGGAGGTGTGGATTCACGTAGAAGGGGTTTATAGATGTCTGATACTTTATAGGAGCCATCTAGAAGCATTTGGTCCGTGATATTTGGTTGGTATCTCTTGTGGTGTTCTTTACAGGCGGATGTTAGGAAGCTGATGCATTGACCATAGTAGAACATATGGGTCTTAGGAAGTGAGAATGTTTTAGCTATAGACGAGAAGGGTAGAGGTCTTCCTGTCTCCGTGCTGCATAGCGACGAGAAGGTTGTGAGGCCTTTTTCGGTCCAGACGGAGAAAGGTTTGTGTTCCCATCCAGGGGGGAAGCCGGGATTGCCTTGTATTGGTAGGTGCTTAGACATAAAGGGTGATAGCTTAAGGATCTTTCTAGCTTCCCTCCAGGCTATGGCTGTGTCCCTTAGCAGGAGATTGTGTTGGTAGGGGAGGGGGATAGTTTTCCATTTACAGTGGAGAAGGGCCACTAAAGAGTAGGGGTGGGCCATGGAAGATTCCATAAGATAGTTGGAGTAACGGGAGGATTGAGATATCCAGTCAAGAGTCGTCCTCATTAAGCACGCCAGGTTATAGGTTCTTATATTCGGTAGACTAATACCCCCTTCGCTCCTGGGAAGATATAATTTCCTAAACGCAATACGCGGTCTTTTGTTTTGCCATAGAAAGTTTGAGATGGAGGTATTTAGAAGTTTGACATCTTTGTGATGTAAAAGCAGAGGAATGGTTTGCATAGGATATAATAATCTAGCAAAACTGACCATCTTTACTAGGTGGCATCTTCCCAAGAGCGAGAGGGGCAGATCCATCCAGTTGCCCAATTCCTGTGATATTTTCGTGATCAACGGAGGGTAGTTGAGGTGGTAGAGGGAGGAGGGGAGCTTCCCTATTTTAATTCCCAGGTAGGTAATGTGTGACTTGGCTAATGTGAAGATGGAGTTATGGGCCCAGGTAGGGTTGGAGAGAGTACTTAAGGGAAGTATTTCGCTTTTTCCATAGTTGATACGGAGGCCTGAACAGGATCTAAATTCGTCAAATATCTTTTTGATAGTGGGCATGTCAGAAGAGGGATTGGCTGAGAAAATAAGGACATCATCAGCAAAAAGGGAGGTGCGTAGATCGTGTTGGCCAATTTTTATGCCGTGCAGGGGGGCTAGTGTGGCTAGGTATCTGGAAAGGGGTTCAAGAGCGATGTTGAAGAGGAGCGGGGATAATGGGCATCCTTGACGTGTACCCTTGTGTAGGCGGAAGTTGTCTGATAGAAGGCCTGCTGCCACCAGTTTGGCCGTAGGGGCTGTGTACATAGCATTGATGAGGTGGCAGAAGGGGCCCGTAAATCCAATTTATGACAGGGCCATGGAGAGCCAATCAAAGCTGACGTTGTCAAAGGCTTTCTCCGCGTCTAATGTAATAATGGCATAGTCTCTACCAGGGTTTTGTTTAGCGTGTTCAAGGGCCATCATAACTTTGCGGATATTCAGGGTGGCGGTTCTACCTTTGACAAAGCCAGATTGGGCAGGGTGGATTAGGTGGGGGAGGATGGTAGCGAGTCTAGTGGCTACTATTTTGGACAGGATTTTTACATCTAGGTTTAACAGTGAGATCGGTCTATAAGAGCCAGGATCTTGAGGGTCTTTGCCTTTTTTAGAAAGTAGTTTGACAATGGCCTGGTTTCCGGTCTGGAGATAAGTGCCTCCCGCCAATATACCATTGTATACTTTGTAGAGAGTGGGTTCTATGGTGTCGTGAAGGGTTTTGTAAAATTCACTAGTGAAACCGTCGGGACCAGGTGCTTTGGAGGGGGTTAGGTTACGGATGATGTAATTTCAGAGAGAGAGATGGGGGCATTGAGGGCTTCCAGTTGTATAGGGGTGATAGTAGGAATGGCTACCTTCTCTAGAAATGAGCGTGCTTTTTGTTTGTCTATGGGGTCTGGTGCGTATAGTGCCGAATAGAATTGAAGCATAGTGTTGTTTATGGATTGTGGCGTGGAGAGGATATTTCCATTGGTGTCTCGGAGGGAAGTGATATGTGTCGGGCGGAAGAATCCTTTGCAGAGCCTAGACAATAGCTTGCCTGCTTTATTTCCATATTTGTGTAGAGTGGCGTCTAGCTGAGCTTTCTTGGTCAACTCAAGGGTGTCAGCCCAAGTGTCAAAGGCCCTTTTGGCGGTCTGCCATTCGGTCCTATTGTCCGGGGAGTCCTTGGCAGTCAGGGAGCACTGGGCTTTGTGAAGTCGCGCACTGGCTAATTTATATTTTGTTAGGGTGTGTCTTTTAAAAGAGGCGGCATAGGATATGATCCGGCCCCGCAGAAATGCTTTGCCGGCATCCCAGAAGAGGTTTGGGTTATCTGAGTGAGGTTCGTTGGCCGTGGAGTATTCTGCCCATGATTTTTCCATGTATTGGCGGAAGTCAGTGTTATTGTGGAGGTAGGAAGGGAAACACCAGATATTAGGGTGGGGGTGGTAGATCTAGATTGTCGAGTGTTACCTCTATTGGGGCATGATCGGAGATGGCGATGTCATGGATGTCGGCAGTGGTTAGCATGGGGATAAGGTTGTCAGAGCCAAAAAAAATAGTCAATCCTGGTAAGGACCTTATGGGGGTTGGAATAAAAAGTGAAACCCCTGTCTGCTGGGTGTGATAGGCGCCAGAGGTCGTGGAAGTGGAGAGAGTCCATAGTGGACGCAAAGTGGGTGGGAGTGGTAGAGTTCGAACCCTGTGTGCGGTGTTTTGGGGACGATCTGTCTTCTGAATGGTGAAGGATGTCATTAAAATCCCCTCCAATTAGGTGTGGGAGGTGAGTGTTAGTAAGTAGCCATGAAGAAAGTTCGCTGTAGAACTGTTTGGTGGGGTTATTAGGGGCATAGACGTTGGAGATCACTACTTCTTTCTAACCTATTTGAATGTGTACTGTAAGCAGGCGACCCTGTGTGTCTGAGTTAACGGACAGGACCGTGCATGGGAGGTTCTTGTGTATTAGCAGGAGAACTCCTGCTTTGCGCCCTACAGCATCTGTGCCTATGACTGTGCCTACCCATAGTTTTTTCATTCGATGAAAATCAGGGGATAGCAAGTGTGTTTCCTGGAGTAGGGCGAAGTCTGTCTTTAGTCTTTTAAGATGTCTAAGGATTTTCATTTGTTTGTTTGGAGAACGGAGACCTTTTACGTTCCAAGACACTAATTTCATATTGGGGGGGGGGGGGGGTGGATGAGGGATTTGGGCCGATATTTTAGATTTATTGTTTTGTGATCGAGGATGTAAGGGTATAGCAGTGATATGGGGTAGGGTATTGATCTCTACGAGGGGGTGTATTGTGAAGTGACTTGGTGTCGTACGTGAGCCCAGTGGTGATTGGGGGGAGTGGGAAAAGAGGGCATTAGGGGAAACCTGAAAACATAAAGAAACAGTAAAATCAACTATACATTGAGAGAACTTCACTTTTTTCCGCATGGAGTTACTGTGTAAGGCGGCTCCCCATACTGGACCCTGATAGAGATGCCAAAAAGAGCACCCATTTCTGCAGAGATGGGTTTGTGCGGCTGCCTCGGGTTCTCAATAGGGGGAGATTGATGGAGCGGTACACAGTAATGCCAGGAGACGCGAGAGCGCAAGAAATAAGCATTCGTAATAGAGAGAACAAAAACGATATAACATTTCTTGAACAAGGAAGGTAGTTGAAATTTGTGACCACCAAAAAGAGGGTATACAAGTATTAGCTGTAACAGGTGTGGCTGATGGGATGTGGAGGTGGAGGGGGAGATCCTGTCGCCTTAAAAAAGGCGGGTAATAGAAAATCAGTGGAAGAAAAAAAGAAAGAGTCAAACCTGGTATGTATCATTTGAAGTGGCTTTTAGAGAGTGATCCGTTGGATCATAAGGTGCGACTTTCCTTTCAGCGGGGGGCCTGACGATGATGGTCCAGGGCCGAGGGCTTGAAGCGCTTAGGAGAGTCTTTGCGCGGGCTTCTTTGGTCCAGGGAGCGATTAAGTGGAGCAGCTTTGCGAGGAGTGTGGGGATGTGGGTCTGCGAGTAGAGACCTTAGGAAAGCTTCTGCCTCAGAAGGGTCTTGGAAAGATAACTGCTCTCCATTTGGGGCCTTGAGGCGGAGGATAGCTGGAAACGCCAAAGAGAATTTTATTTGCTGTTTATAAAGTTCTGAGCATATCTGCTGGAATGCTTTGCGTTTCTTCAAGACCTCGATGGAGTAGTCGGCAAAGATCAGGACCTTTATTCCATCAATTTGGAAGGAGCGTATTTGCCTAAATTTTTGTAGGATAAGGGCTTTATCGGAATAGTTCAGTTATTTGGCGATAATCGCACGGGGCGATTTGCGTTCGGAGTTGAAAAGTCCCATACGGTGGGCCCGTTCTACTGTGCAAGGACCTGGAAGGCCTAAGGCTTCAGGAATGCGTCTGGCGCAAAATTCAGAGAGGTCTGTTGTTTGAAGCGATTCTGGAATACCAACGAATGGCAAGTTGCTCCTTCTGGACCTGTTCTCCAAATCATCTAATTTTTAAAGGATGTATTGGTTCGTTTTATCTTGAGCATGTTCTGAGGCCTGGGACTGATACATCTCATCTTCCACGCTAGTGATGCGATGCTCAAGATCGTCCAGTCTAGTGGTGTGTTCTCTCAGTTGGGCCTTTAATTGTTGCATCCCAGCGTTAAAAGCTTTCTCCACAGAAGCTGTGATCATAGGAGATAACAGGAGCAGCCACAGCCTGAGCTATGCGCTCTGTGTTGTTGTCCCCTGAGGGATGTGGATTAGGGGCTTGTGGAGGGATGTTTGGTGCGGTATAGGCCTGAGGTAGAGAGGCCTGTGTGGATGAGGCTGGTGGTGAGGGATGGGAGGAAGAGCAGCCGCTTACCTCCATTTCCGCTGCCTGTGTATCAGCCGGCGGCTCCGTGTAGGCCGAAGCCGGGGCCTCAATTTGCGGCTGGGCCGGTAGCGCCGTCAGGCCCGTGTGGGATCGGGAGCCGGTTTTTTCCACAAACCGGTCCATACGGAGGCGGGCGGTGTCCGGAGGGGGCTGGGCGCTTTCTGGGTGGCTCAGGCTGGGCTTTATATGCCGTTTTTTGGGTCCTGGAGTGGGAGCCGAGGGGCAGAGCAGTCACTCCATGCGGCGCCGGAACCGGAAGTACACCACATGTTTTTAGAGAGTCCTGTATTTCACCTGAAGTTATTTGTGGGTTTTTCTTTGCATCCCGAACAATTTTCCTGGCATTTGTGGCTGACATTTTAGTTACTTTTCTTTCCCCATGATTTAGAGTCCAGAAATGTCAGTGCAGCACTGGATGAAAGATGCAAGGGTCTGTCAGGAGTCCAGTAACTCATTGACCTTTTATATACACACACACCAATTACAAGTAAACAGATCACAGGTGAGGATGGTTACCCTTTAATAGACATTCAAACCCCTTTGTGTCAACTGGTGTGCATGTTATTAGGCCAAAATCACCAGGGTATGTAAATTTTTAAACAGGGTCATTTGGGTAGTTTATGTTTTGATTATGATTTAAAAAGAGTAAACACAGTTGATTGATAATAAATTGCTTCAGTAAAACACCACCCATGAGTGAATATTTTTTGTTGTGTTATTCATACTCTCTGAAAAATGGCCAAGAAATCATAAATTCTGTCAGGGTATGTAAACTTATGAGCACAACTGTATAAGCGTACTGTCGGCACCTAGAGGTAAACTACATTCTTATTAATATTTTCAAGTTAATTTAATTTCCTTTTTTGGATAGAGAAGACAATGGTTTAGACAATGAGAGTACAGATCAGTATGTTCTGGTGAACACAAAAAGCACAGAGGGGGAAGATTGTCACACCAACATCGCTTGTGTTAGTATGACGATCTGTCAGGTTATTTTTCGTTCAGCCCGCTAGGTTGTGCAAAATTTTTTTTAAGAAAACTTCGTGTGTACCCGGCTTTAAGAGATGCTTTGGCTTCACGTACACTACAGGCTGGATTCACACGTGTGCGGTGCGAATTTAAGCTCCGTATTCACAGCTAATTGACAAAGTAGAAGTTTAGCATTTAACGTCAATTTTTCATCAGGATCAGGTCAGGTTTGCATCAGGATCAGGTCAGGTTTGCATCAGGATCAGGTCAGGTTTGCATCAGGATCAGGTCAGGTTTGCATCAGGATCAGGTCAGGTTTACATCAGGATCAGGTCAGGTTTACATCAGGATCAGGTCAGGTTTACATCAGGATCAGGTCAGGATTTTATCCTGTTAACAATGGAATGTATCTGCGAATCAGATGCGTTCCCATAGAAAATAATGTGCACACGTTTTTGGGGCAATGCAGAGTGCGAATGCAAAGAACATATGTGAACCAGCCTCATTCGAATGAACGTATTTTAAAATGTCATGCAAATTGGATGCGGTGTAAGCTGCATCCAATTCGCATAGGTGCGAATCCAGCCTTAAAGTTGGTAGTAGGTAGATTCAAAAGAAAAAAAAATAATGCAGATTTTAAATCCTTAACACATAATTAAATGTATTTTTTAAATGTAAGCAAGTATCCAAATTTAACCGGGTATCATTCTCTTGCAGTCCCTGCATAGCAGTGAGAGGAAGAAGCAGCACAAGATATATTGTATACCAACAAATTTGAAATCATATACTGTATGTACATATGGAAAGTCTTATTTCCTTGTTACATATGCAGGTGTAGATTCCCGATTTGTACTGCTACACAATGGCTGTGCTCTACTGCCTCTTCTTAAAATTCAAGCGTAGCAGAATAAATGGAAAATATTACAAGAGAAAACATTTAAAAGTTATGTTCACCTTTGGCACATTACACCCATAGTTGGGTTGCAACATATTCCAGCACCCTCTCTCTCTCTCTCTCAGCCGCTGTCACAATTAAAATTGGTGCAGCAGCATTCATTCATAGCAATATGTGAATGAATAAACAGAGTCCCATCTATCACCACGGCAAATAGACATGTAGTTTCCAAACTAGGGCTAGGAACACACAATCGAAGACCATTCACATTCTGCAGCATTCTAATAGAAAGCCCATACAGAAGTACCCTCATCTTGCCTGTCACCTATTGAGATGGCACTGCATTGCTGACCTTTGGTGGCTAGAAGTATTTAACACGTCTACATGTTTTAACAACTACTACTACTGGCGCATGCTGTGTTTCCTCATGTTGGATCTTCCATCACTACAGAATGTTTGAGCTGGCAAGTGAAACCACAGCAAGTGTGGGGGGAGCAGGTATTAGACACATGCAGAAGTGTGGAGATCCCTTCATACCCGGGGGTCAGCAATGCTGCAGCATTTCAGAACACAGGCTGCTGGAAAAGTATATAGCCTCTCCTTTTACAGGTTGGGCTTACATGACTTTTGGCACTGTGGTGACAGGGTCACTTCAAACATGTAAAAGGGCACATCAAAAACATTGCAATGATAATCAAAATATTAGGTTACTAAAAATGCATACCAGTTGGACTAGTCAATCGGGAACTCTACCTAAACTCTGATTCTTCTCTTCAGAAGAGGTTAAACAACTAATGTCCAGACCTTTGATCACAGGTCAGCCACTGTGGGAACCTTAAACACTTTTTTTTCAAAATTCAGAAAGTTTCAGCTGGATAAATACACAGTATAATGCATTTCCTTGCAATTGGACTTTTTGAGCAGCTAGATTAGTCGTCTTTTTTGTTTTTTTAAAATAACACTTTCATTAAGTCCTGTATCTTGTGGCTTTTCCTGAGAGCTCCAATAATAACTTCAATGTCACACATGGCATTTTACTTGAGTCTTAGCTAATACACAACAGTTTGGTCTAGATTCATGACATCACAATTAGGCAAACTAGGTTATTGTTTATGGCAAAAAAAAATAAATGAAAAAACATCAAGTGGTTTATTCGAAACAATGTTAAAAAAAAGTGAAATAAAAATCTAGTTGTTGAGAATGTAATGAGAAACAAAATATGAAATGAATATAAATGGCTAGGAGTTAAACAAGCGCTGCTTAATAATTTTGCAGAATAAAAAACAAAAAAACATGCAATTCAGGTAATAGAAGTGTTTGCCACAAAACAAACGGCAACAGTTTATCAAACCTCTTAAATTTTTACGTAGATGTAGAAGTAAATAAAGTGCAATAGACATACAGTACTGTGTAAAAGTTTTAGGCAGGTGTGATGAAATTATGTAAAGTAAGAATGCAAAAAAAAAAAATATATATATATATATATATATATATATATTATACACACACACACACACACAGTTGGGAAAATAATTTGATCCCCTGATGATTTAGTAAATTTGCTTACATTAAGTTGCAGTTCAGTGAGTAAATATTTGATCCCCAAGCAAAACATGACTTAGTACTTGGTGGAGCAACCCTTGTTGGCAAGCAGAGAGGTAAGATGTTTCTTGTAGTTCGTGACCAGGTTTGCACACATCTCAGGAGGGATTTTGGTCCACTCTTCTTTACAGATCTTCTCTAAATCCTTAAGGTTTCTTGGTTGTCTCTTGGCAACTCCAAGTTTCAACTCTCTACATAAATTTTCTATAGGATTAAGGTCTGGAGACCGACTAGGCTACTCCATGACCTTAATGTGCTTCTTCTTGAGACACTCCTTTTTTGCCTTGGCGGTATGTTTTGGGTCATTGTCATGCTGGAAGCCCCAACCACTACCCATCTTCAGTTTTCTGACTAAGTGAAGAAGGTTCTGATCCAAGATTTTACAATACATGACCCCGTCCATTAGCCCCTCAATGTAGCAAAGTTAGCATGTACCTTCAGCAGAGAAACAATCCAAAAGCATCATGTTTCCATCTCTGTGCTTGACTGTAGGGATGGCGTTCTTAGGGTTATAGTCAGCATTTGTCTTCCTCCAAACACGGTGAGTCGCGTTAATAATAAGATCTGCATAACAGATGTAGGTGACCTCTTTACTGCAAAAGAAGGTCATATACGCTTATGCAGGATTGTGCCTGCTCACATATGGAGACTGGTGGTTATTTGGAAAAACTTCCTCCCCGGATTAATGAGCATGGGATATATGAAAAACAATAGAGGTGCCCATAGCGTAAACACTTTTTATTTAAAAAATTATTAAAACTTCAAAAGGTAGCCAAATGGCCTCTTACATTGGCTGGTGCCTACCCGGCACTGGGGTTGAGCGCTCGTCAGTGTGGATCCTGGGCATGAGTGCCGTGTACCACCTCCGTGGTCAGCGTGCTTTCCACCTATCGGTGGAAATGTAGGATTTATGAGTTGCAATAGTGAGAGCTTCCTTGCTTTCATAGTAGTGCAAGCGAAAAAAAAAATGTCTCTCGCGTTGGAGCCAGAGACCTGTGAACTCTATCAAGGCACCAGTCAATATCTGGGACATGGGGTACCAAGGTGACAAACAGGCCCAGGAGATATGAACGCAGTTCTTTGTCACCGATAGTTTCAGGGACCCCACGGATCCTTAAATTTTGATGGCGTTCCCTATTCTCCAAATATTCTTGTTGTGATTAGAGTTGTGAGACTGTGTTTAACCACTTACCAACCAGGTCAATTCTGACATTTCTCTCCTACATGTAAAATCATAATTTTTTTGCTGGAAAATTACATATAACCCCAAACATTATATATGTTTTTTTTAACAGAGGCCCTAGAGAATACGACGGTCATTGCAACTTTTTATCTTCGACGATACGTGCGCAGCAATTTTTCAAATCCGTTTTTTGGGGAAAAAAACTATTTTGTGCTTGAAAAAAAAAAAAACAATGTGAAAGATGAAGTTACGCTGAGTAAATAGAGACCCAAAATGTCACGCTTCAAAATTGCACACGCTCGTGAAATGGCGCCAAAATTCGGAACTTAAAAATCCCCATATGCGACGCTTTAAAATGTTTTACTGGTTACATATTTTAAGTTAGAGGAGGTTTAGGGAAAAGAAAATAATGTTGCGCTAAAGTTCTGATGTGCATATGACCAGATTGTCTTGACAAACCCACAGTAAAAACAACTAAAAATTACATGAAATGATAACGGTAAAATTATGATCATATGTAAAAACATATATAAATAAATAATATATAAATGTGAAAAAACATAATTACTAAACATAAGTGTGCTTGTGAGCAATCCTGTTATGGATATATGGTGAACAAGATACAAAGAAAGTCAAAATATAAATAGGTGAATAATCTAATATTTTTCATAAAAGATAATGATTTTGAAGGTGACTCAGTGCTTTGGTGGATCTAGATCTGAATAGTAGCAAAGTCCTCATAGGGAGTGAAGTCCTCAAGGGGTGATAAACTCCATGCGATCGTCCAGCAGCACTGGAGAGGTGCTGTAAGTGAAATAGTGATGATCTGTCGGCATCAACGCCTGTAGGAGTGAGGCTTACCAGAGTTCACAGACTTGGGAAGGCGTATGCCTCGCAAGTCGTGATAGGCTTTAGGTTAAGGGACTGGTGGGTCATGGCTTCACAGGCTGTTTCCAAAGCTTCGCTTAGTATGGCGTTGATACAGACATGGAGGTTAGGCAGTAAACAGGGAATAGGCGTCAAAACTCAGCGTATTCAAGCGTGGTCATATGTACCGAAGTAAGGTAAAGAAGGAACTTGCATGGTGTAATAACATTTAAAAAGCCGTTTTAATATTTAAAGTAGAATAAACACACTCAAATTTGAGTAGAGAAAAATAGGCTTAGTTCTCAATGGATAGTAGCGTAGTGCTGTTGCTGTGGTCAACCCGACGCATTTTGTCCTCTAAGAGGTCATTTGGGGTATCCACAGAGGAGGTTTAGGGCTCAAATATTTGTCTAACGCTAACATTCGCAGCGACACTTCACCTCACCTTTGAACACTGTTTTCATATGTGGGCGGGACTTACGTATGTGTTCGCTTTACTTTACATTTTTTAGTTTGAAAATTATTAAAAAATTAATAAAAAAATTGATCACTTTTATTCCTATTACAAGGAATGTAAACATCCCTTGTAATAGGAATATGGCATGATTGGTCCTCTTTACAGTGAGATATGTAGTCAATAAGACCCCACATCTCACCTCTAGGCTGAGAAGCCTGAAATCCCCCACCCCCAAAAAAAAGAGGCGGCGCCATTGTTTGAATGCAGAGGCCGGGCATGACGTCATAACATCGCGCCGGCCTCTGACGATCATAGAGACTCTGGCGACCATCTGGTCCGCCAGAAATGTCTATGGTAAACATCCGGGGGCCGGCGGATCCGTTCTCTGACTCACCAATCGCAGTGGCTAGTCGGTAGAAGCACCAGATGGCAGTGTGAGGGGGGATGTCCCCTATCACCGCCTGTAAGAACGATCAAGTGGCTGACCAACCGCTATGATCATTCTTATGGTGTAGGGAATCCCCGGCTGAAAAGGCCAATATCTGAACGATGCCTGTAGCTGAGGGGAAGATCTGAAATGAGTGGAAGCTCTGCTGATTTCTATCATCTAATCATGAACAAAATAAAATGCAGTTTTTTTATTTTCCTTGCATGCCCCCTCAGAACTACAGCGACTGCACTTCCAAATGCACTTGTAGTGCAAAGTGGATTTGCCTTTAGTAAATAGTGTTCAAATAACAAGTCCACTGGAGGATCTTCGACAGACCCAGAAGTGTTAGGAATCTCTGAGTCAAGATCTGCTGGAGAATGACACCGAGACCGAGCTTTTGACATTTACAAGCAGGAGGAGCAACAAGGCATTAAACCTTGCATAACAGAAGGAAAACCATCCTTAGTAAGCCAAGGAGAGGGATGATTAGCCATGTCAGAAGAAAAGGGTTCAGAAACAGTCGCTGATAGATACACAATATTTTCCTGTGCTAACCTCTGTCTTATGCACATTGTAAACAATGTCTGACAGAGGATTTGTCTGTAATAACAGGGCGATCACCCCTCCATTTGGAAACAGACATGCGGCTTATACCCAAAGTGGGTATGTACATTTAAGAAGAAGCTACCCAATCATCCAAGAATGCCTATGGACCGTGAGTGGAACTAAGGTTTAAAGCAGAAAAGGCAGTGTACACTGGTCACTGTAGAAGGCAGCAGGAAAATAGAGTGGAGATTATGGATAACTTGTCAAAGCTGCTGAGCGCCATAACTAAGACCTGTGGAGTGGAGAGTGGCTGTCTGTATCCTTCAAACTACTACAGCAGCTGTTACCTCATATGTCTTGCAGAGCATGGGAGGGAAGTTTCTATTGTGTGCTTTCTTGCAATGCCACAGCATTACCATGAAAAGAGTGCCAAAAAGAAGCATCTGTAAAGTGAGCGAATACACAGGAAATCTGTCGTAAGCCCTTATAGCTCTGGTAGCAGAGAGAAAACTGAAGAGGATTGTGGTTTGGGCAGATAACACTGTCTGGATGCCAAGTAAACACAAATACACAACCCATAGGAACAATAAAGAGAAAGGCTGTCCTAGTCCCCCAATAGCCAAAAAACAGTGCCCGGTCTGCTTAGGCAATACCAGTGATTAACTGTAAAGCCGGCCATTATTGGAGCATTTTTCTTTCCTACAACCATGGCTCAATTCCCCCATGAACACAGTCATCATTGATGGGGTAACCCCTCCCTCTGAGCCATTGTATTCTTCCAGTGGGTGGGTGTGGTGAGCCGCCCCTGCCAGGAAAACACTGTGATTACTACTAGCATCTATAATAGCTGCTAGCAATAATCACATGTAAAACTCAACAGGCTGGTTGTACCCAAGTTGATCAATAAACTTGGGTACATTCAGCCTGCCCATACATGGTTCAAAAGAAAGCCCCATGTTAAAGTCCCCCTGAACATGCTTACAAAACGTAAAATTCCAGGACAGGGTCAGAGAAGCGTTCACAGCCTTGGTTCCCACAGTCAGTAAGGAGTTCACTGAAAGAAACCTGCCTGACCTGAGTAACAGTCCTGTGTCACTGCAACACAGTCATTAGGTTACTACTGAAAAACAATAGGGGAGGGAGGAAGGGGAGCCAAACAACCTTATAATGTAGTAAAACGTAATTTAGTGCATCAATAACATACAAACATTTTCCACTCAAAAACAAGGAGAAAGCCAGGCTTATCACTGTGCAGTGGACAGTCCGTCCTTAGATGATTGTGGCAGGACCGGCAGCACCTGAAGATATGTATACAGTCACCGTTGCTGGAGGAGAGCTCTGAAAATGCTGGGTGGGTTTAGATGACGCTTTACAGGAACACTTCTCCTGCTGTGTAAGGGTGCAAGGAACTTTGGGATACACATTTCGGAGAGCAAAAACAACAACTTCGTCAGTCTATCCCCACTTTTCTTTCCATCATGGGCATGTACCAATGCCAGAAAAGCAAATGCTTGACATGCGCTCATGTATAGCACGGTCAAAAAAGTGTTACTGATAAGAAAGGTACAATGTTTCCCATTGATGCGTTTTTAACTTGCTCATCCAATTTTGTCCTCTAATTACCTGCTTGTGCGGCCTATTTTATGTAGGGCACACTAGGTGCGCCTTACTGAAACCTCCAAGAAGTTATCCCAAGAAACCTATTGGATCGTTAAGCTGGATAGCTTGAAACTAGACGGTCTATATAAAAAACTTGAAGTTTATACCAGCCTATAATCTTGCAGTAGTCAACATTCAGATATTTCAAGATCATTCTTTCCTCTGCTCTTCCAGTATTCAGGGTTTTCCACTACATAAGCGATCCCATTTCTTCCAAGGGTCTGGACCCTCCCAGCCCACCATTTCCACAAAGGTCCACCCTGGGTGCTTGCACAGATCCTTCCCCTTTTCCACCCTTGCCCTGATGCTTTTTTATCAAAAATTCAATTACGTTAATCTTAATTCATTTTCTGCACTGCTACGCGGATTTCCTTGTTTTATGCCTTTTAAGTGCTTTTTTAATGGAAGTGCATTTCGGATTTATCTACATTAGAATACTATACAGTATTACACAATGGGGTCTTGCCTCTACTATCTCCACATGTGAAACAATGGGGCAAGAAATTTAAAGGAGAGAGGAACATTACACCCATTGTGGATCTGAGGTCTGCTGTTTCAGCCACTGTTCGCTGTGAATACCGTCTACATCCTAGAAGGGAGCGCTCACTGGTGAGTGTGGTGGAGTGCACAAATTTAATACATACGGATATTGAAGCACCTTTAAAGAGCAACTGTCACTTTATTAGTTACTGATGGACTTATTAACTTGCCAATTTTGGAGGATATATTTTTTTTCAACTCAGGTTTATGAATTTATTCCATATGAATTGTTTATTTTATGGTTTGGAGCACTTTAAAGAGCACCCGTCACTTACATTTTTATTGATGAATTTTTTTCTTGCTTTTGAAAGATTTTGGACATGGTTATGAATTTATGTCATATGTATGATTGTCTAGCAATATCTAGTGGTTGCACACCAATGACAAATGGGTTTCCAACAATGACATATGATTTATAACACTGGACACTTATAGAGTTGGATTTATTATCACATAAGAATCCATTGGGGCCATCTTTACCTATACTTACTAGTTATTCTTATCAAATGTTTAAAAACATTGCTCAGCTGCTAAAACAGATAAAAAGAAACATTGCATCATTCCGTTTCTTCATCTACAGGTCAAAGGGAGGAACTTCGATCTGCAGATTTAGTCAGTTTAACCGCTTCCTGACCGCCTCACGCCGATGTATGAATGGCACGGCTAGGCAGAACCCCCTACAGGTACGTGGCCCTTTAAGAGCCTAGCCGTGGGTCGCGCGCGCAAGCTCCGTGGCCGCGGGACCAGCAGACCCGATCGCCGCTGGTGTCCCGCAATCGGGTTACAGAGCTGAAGAACGGGGAGAGGTCTGTGTAAACAAACCTCTCCCCGCGCTTCCTACTCTGCCCGTCATTGATCGGCTGTTCCCTGTCATCGGGAAAGCCGATCAATGATGTCAGACGTCAGCCCCGCCCCCTAATGTTAAAAAAACACACACGTCACAGCCCATAACCCCTCCCCTCCCCCTAGTGGTTAACTCTTTCACTGCCAGTGTCATTTATACAAGAATCAATGCATTTAAATAGCATTGATTGCTGTATAAATGACAATGGTCCCAAAAATGTGTCAAAAATGTCCGATGTGTCCGCCATAATGTCGCAGTCATATGCGTTCCATTTTAGTGTCATCTAAACCCAGCTTGCACTGTTAGCGCTCTCCTCCAGTGGCGGTGACCGTTTAAATATTGGCGGCTGGTGCCGGTTCTGCCACAATCATCCAAGGATGGACTTTGCACTTTACAGTTATAAACCTGGCATTCTCTTTGGGAATGCAATATATTTTATGGATCCACTGAATAAACCTTTACTACACTATGTGGCTGTTTGGCACCCCTCTCCTCCCATGTGTTTCCTGTTTCCTTTACAGCAGTTGCAGGAATCAGTCCAGGCACCACGTCATCACGACAATAAAGTTTGGATCTGCCAGGTGCCTGGACCGATACCAGTCTTAGCCTCTGAGCAAGCCGCTGGGAGCCTGAAATGTCCACCACTCCACGCCCCTCCACAGCTCAGCGCTCCAGTGAGCGTGGAGGAGCAGAGATGAGAGCTGCTGATTGACATGCAACAGCTCTCTGCTTGGGAATTGGTGAGAACAGAGCCATCGCCGACGTTCGATCGCTTGGTTCTCAGTGCATAGGCGCCATGGGACAGATACAGCATCGGACCGAGTGAGACGCTGCATCCACCTTGCTATGTATGGGGGGGGGAAAAAAAAAAAAAAAAAAAAACATACTTCTCTTTTAAAGCTTTTTCCCTCGCTTTTCAGCTGGTGATCTGACCAGTAACACAGCTCCTGTATTCGAATACCCTCACCCTGGATGATTGAGCCCAGGGGGCACCTTCGGACAGCAACATTATCAGTCTGGGGGGAGTGTTAGATGCACTAACAGATTTAGATACACTAACAAATTGAAGCTGAACTTCAGCTAATACTTTATAAGCAGTTACGTTACCTTTTTTCTCCTTTTGGATAAAGGTTCTACATAAATAAATAGTACTTGATAATTGTAAGCACACCTGCCAGTGTTAAATTTTTGTCTCATCTCTGTAACCGATACATTTGGTGGAGAGCTTGCACCTTTGAACATAAATCAGACTTACTGTTCAAATCACCAATGACAACAGAAAGAAAGCCTAAAAAAGAAAACAAATGCAACCTTCACATCAAAAAAATAGTTAGCTGCAATATAAAAAAGGGTTTCCTTTTGGGTTCAATCCCGCTTGAGAAAGTTATTTTTGTTGGTCCACAGATCAGATACACCAGAGAAATTTGTTTAGAAAGCATTTAAGGATGTCATTGAGAATTTTCTTGCCAACTACAGAGCACCAAGCTACATTCAATTGCTTGAATAACATCTAACAGCATACAAGACAATCAAGAGCAGCATGTCAGAGGAGATACTTTTCTGCATTTACACATGGACTTGTTTTTCCAAAAATCTAGGTGCAGTCATTGATGAACATAGTGAAAAATTTCACCAAAACAATGCCACAATGGAAAAACAGTAACGGGGCAAATAAAATACCATCAAAGCTGGCTGACTATTGTTGGACACTTCAGCGAGATGCACCGAATACCGAGTAGAAATGAAAATCAGCAGTAAAAGACTTTTATCCTAATGCTGCTTGTCAGAAACATTATGTGATTAAATCCAAAAATGGAACTTACGCTTTAAGTGTAGATGACCCGCTGACATGCCACATTTGGCATTACATTTTTTTGGAGGAGGAGCGGGTACCCTGTTTTTACGAGCAACCAGCTCCCACTTCCTCCCTGGCGCCATGGTCACCTCTCCCCCCTCCCTCCCTGCAATCTTCTGGGACATGTCACAGGACCCAGAAGATTGCCTAGCCAATCACAGCGTGCAGAGCAGTGCGCTCCCGGGTGTGAAGCCACAGTCGGGCGCCCACAGTAACAATGCCAGCGCCGCGGAGAGGAGGGGGAGAGGATTGGGGCTTCGTGCGCCCGCATCGCTGGACCACGGGACAGGTGAGTGTCTGATTATTAAAAGTCAGCAGCTACACTATTTTTAGCTGCTGACTTTAGAATGGTTGGAACTCCGCTTTAGAAATTAAAAGGAAGAACTCCGGACAGCCGCACACCGGGAAAATAAAATCCAAAGGGTTTATTTAAAAGCAAAAAGACACTACAATCCAAACACGGCAAAAAAGGGGGTACAGAGCTGACGCGTTTCGCACTGTATTTCAGTGCTTACTCATAGCTGGAACTCCGCTTTACTTATATATATATATATATATAAAAGTTAATTTTATATTTCCCAAGATTCCGAAGTGATACAGTCATTCTAAAAGTATATTTCTGTTCTGTTTGAAGGGGTCTATGATTAATCACCAAAAGTCTTTCAGTAAGCAAACATTTTGAAAAAATGCATTGACCAGTAAACATTCACCATAGATGGGCACCCAGGAATGTGTGTGTTAGGTGCAGTCCATGTAGACAGGATCAAGGTGACAGCAGCAGTCTCATCCTTCTCCAACTAAGCCAGACAGATGATTCTGACATGCTTCCCTCCTCCAGTAAAAAAAAACAAAAAAACTGTAAAAGTTAAAATCCCTGATAAATCAAGCAATACAAGCAATACTCAGTGTTCTAAAATTATACCATGATTGTACTATTAAGCACCAAATGGCAATAAGGCCCCTTTCTTACATGGCTTTTAATCAGATCTGCCCGTCAGGTTTTTCAGGCAGAGAAGATTGAAAGCTTCATGCAGCTCTACGGGCAGGCGGATGTAAAAAGATTTATGTCCGTTTACATCCACCTACCTTCGAGTCCATCCAGGGCTGGAAAAAAAAAATTGGAAAAAGACTGCTTATTTTTATTTGTTTTTTTTTCAGGATTTAAACATGACAGATCAGAGGTAGCCTGATGTAAATGAACACAAATCCTCTTACATCCAGACAACCATAGAGCCATCACAGGTTTGCAGATGTCTGCTGTCAAAATGTAGACTGAGACTGAACAGGCACAGATGTCACAAAACTGACATCTGTTCAGCTGCGAATCAGCAGGGGATCTTTTTCATGGCTCCCCTGCTGGATGGAGCTGACAAAACCCGTGTGAAACGACCAAAGATAAGTTGCTAACAAATCAAAAGTTATGTTTATCCTTTCCTCTGCTCTACAACAGATCTACGGCCTAATGCCAAAGAGATTTTCTAAAAACTTTAAACAGGTTTCTAAATCATAATAAGCCCCTTCAACCACCAAAATGGAATTTGCTACTGCCATCCAGGTGGACAGAAACTGATGAAAACACATCAGCAAATCTTCACGTTGAAGCATTGTCAGTGAAGGACAAACGTATTAGAGCCCACAAATTACTGTAAATACTAAATAAAATAAAATGAAATAGGAAAAGTCAAAAACATGTCATAAATTTGCATTTTAAAATTTATATCACACATACACAAGTTATTAAAAGTGAATGCAATTCCAAAAAGATCTATAAACATTATATTTAGATAAATTCATCAATAAAGTGCACCCTAGATGAAGCAAAATACTTGCAGTTAGGTATAACGGTAATAGACAAGGAGAAAGGGTAAGAAGAAAAGGCTTTTTATCTTGGCAACTTCACAGGTCAAAGGATTGTGTGCCATCTCACATCTGTGGTCAACTATAATTTCAGCTGGGTGTCCTGCTGGCAGATCTGACTCTCTCTTTGTGTGATCATATACATACAAACTTAAAGTGATACCATCAGAAAGGGAAAGTCAGCTGAGGTTTCGCTCATTTCCATACATTGTGAGCATTTCTGCAGTGACTAGGGATGCACTTGGGTGGGGTGGGTTAGCTGAACTGGGAACATGACTTTTAACAGAGCAGCCCAGCCACCTTAGTGTCACCCAATACCTTTTAAAAACACAACCTATTGAAAATAGATTAAATCCTGGCTTGGAAATGTAATGGATGATGCATGAAGCAGTGTGAGTGGATGGTAAGCATTATAGGCCAGCTTCTCTCCTACTCCTCCTTCTGTATATACTGTATGTATGTTTATTCTGAAGGGGACTGCACATAACTGAGTATAAGGTAAGTGCAGTTAACGGTCTGAAATAACACAGTTGCTGTGTGTCCTGTAAAGTATTAGTGGCTTGCTAAATGCTTCCACACATTACTTGGAATTACTCTTTAAGTACACATGTAGGCCCTGATACTTTAGAGACCCCTACACCACTACACAATCTGAACATATGAAATGTTTACACCAATCATAAAATATAAAAAATATTAATACCACGTCATGTAATGCCACAACAGGAAGGAATGTCCTCTTTAAATCATGGGACAACTCACACACCTTGAATCGGATATTTATTTTATTTCAAATTGATTTTCCGAGAGCCCAAGGCTTACAGTCCTGTAAACATCAAGATACACATTTCGATACAATGTGCCAATCATAGGTGTTCTTTACCTGGACCACAACATTTTAACTTCTTGATCTCCGATTAGGAATTTTTCTAAAATGTGGCCCAGGGCTCGGATCTAGCTTGCCTTGATTCCCACAAGTTGTGAGAGTAATTTGATCCATAGGTACAAGTGTTTGTGGAAAACTTTACATCACTTTGGTCCGGCTTTTAAAGATGGTCCAGAACCAATCAGTCACATAAACTTGAGTTCACCAGTATGAGCACAACAAAACATCTTCAAAACATTGCTCTTGGGTTAATGCAAAAAACAGATGCCTCTTACTTACACTCAATACATACAAAAATAAACTGCCGTCAATTTCAGCAAAAAGCTTTCCCCAGGAAAAATGACTGTTCCTTCAGCCGTCAAAAGAAAGGAATGTAAATAAGCAATAAATACAGAGTGTGCTTCTCCATATTGACATATTTACAATTGACTCTTTGGCTTATGTTAGGGATTTGTTTTTCCAAAATAATATATATGGTATGATCCAGCCATCAACGTATGAAAAAAAATAGTAAGCCAAGTACAGATCGGTGACACTTAAAATGTAAAGAGAATTTACCGCCAAATCTGCACGGCTTTCCTTTGCATCTTTTTTAAACAAATTTTATTATAAAAAAAAGGAGAGAGAGAAAACTGCCACATTGTAAATATAGACACATGCAACATATTGGCTCTAAAGTTGTCTCATGAGACGGCTGCAGATACAAATACATACAAATCCTTGTGACGTAGAGACTTGTCCTGCTTCTGCCTCCAGCACTGTGTGTAATAATGTGGCACTAAATCCATCAATACTCTATACAGTCATAAAAACAGTTCAAGTTCTTTTTATGAAGATACAGAAAGTCATAAGAAAAATACTTTCTCTTCGTTTAATTTTTTTTGTTTTTTTTGTTTAAAACTTTTAAAGGTCCGGTGTAAAAATCCTCCTTTGCACAGCTGGAGTAATATCTGTCCGAACATTAGGTGCAGGTTGGCACATCCAACTATGACGATTCGAGGTATTCTAATGAAACATCATAGCAGAAACGGTATTGTTCCTGTTAAAAAACAAAAAGGAAAAGAATAGTAGGTACCACTTTACAACAGTTAGCAATAACATTGAGAAACGTTTACAATGACCACTAGTAGAATCTAAAGAAATGTGTTAAAAACAGAAACTTTTTACTCAAAAGATCTGATGAATTCACGTGGTTGTACAGATGTATAAACTAACTGGCATTATACGATCTTCCATGATTTAATCACTAGATCTTTAAAGTATCATTAAAACACAAAACTTTTCTCTTGGCATTTATATTTATAATGGTGGCCTTTATCTATAATGTGCACCTTTTCTTTCACCATCTTATATATTTTGATCCTGCCGTTTACAATGTCCTCCCCCTCGTCTTGGTGTCAACAAAATCGCAATCGATTAGGTAGCTGTTGCATTGTCACACACTCTACCCTTGCTCCACAATGTCTTTTCAGTGCATTGACAGGGGGATCTCTGGGCACCCCGAGCCAAGGGGGATCTCCGGGCACCCCGAGCCAAGGGGGATCTCCGGGCACCCCGAGCCAAGGGGGATTAATTAATATAATAAAAAAAATTGTTTTGAATCGTAAATATAGTTTTTTTTTTATAATATTTAATATAATATAATATATTTGGGGGAAAATCGCCAAGCCCTAGTTCTCACTGAAAAAAATTCTCCTCAATTCCTGTCCTGATGAGGGATTAGAGGGGGTAGGTGTCACCAGGGCAGAGAGCATACAACAAAAACCTGACAGATGTTCCCAACCCCTTCCCAATCTACTAAATAAATGTGTTTTTTTAAATTCTCTTTCTGCATCAGAAAGAGATCCCGTCTCTTCCTGTTTTTGTAACACCCAGTCATGGGACCACAAATTACGGTAAATTTCTTCAAAGGTAACACAGACAACAATAAAAGCCAGATTCAGACCGAGGTTCTAACCATTACCAATTTTGTATAAAGCAAAAAAAGGTTTGTCTAATGTTGGTCTTCAAAGATAAACTGAGTGGTCTGACTCTGGGGTCTCATACTGTATATAGCAGTTTACTAAATTATATTAACTGTGCTACCTGGAGTTGTCATCAGTTGCTAAATTTGAAGGGAGAGTAAAAAGTGAGAGTCCACAGCCTAGTGCTTTGTGCATTTAATATGGTATTGGATAGTTTTAGCTCTGCTCCAGCAGCAGAAACATTCACTGAAGGTAAGTATATATGGTATTTATTGCAGTACATGGGCTGTCATGTAAAAAAGTAAAATATGATGCTCAGGAAAGCTATGGGTTACAAAAGGTTAGCTAATCATTGATCACAGCTATCAAGGACAAATAAAAAAAAGTTAATGAAGCATTTGGAATGGGCTCCACTATGATAAAAATGTGCCACAGATGTCAACACAAATTAATACATCCATGATCACCGCACTACCTATATCAAGATATATTTCCTAGAAAAAGGTGTTCAAGTGCGTGTCGGAAATGTAAAGTCATATTTTTTCTCTGCTATACTGCAACAGTATGTGTAAATCACATTACCTTTGACTTCACAGCCGAGCGGCATCATAAAAATGAGTTAGTACCTGATCTTTAGCAGGCACAGTGTGTTAACTTCAGCACGGTTAGTCTTGGCTCGTGGATATAACAGTATGTGAGAACGAAGCACGTTTGTTAATGTGAGAGCCAAGTTTTCTGAACAAGTCAATAATGGACAGAAATAAACACAAACTGCCTTCTCAATTGCTTTATCTTAGTGTCTGTTTTATTACTGACAGCATGCTTTCACATCCATTTATATCCACTAAAACCTGAAAGTTTGTAATTTTAGAAGGCTAAAATTAATTAAAACTAAATATCAAAAAATAAAAAGGAATTCACTTAAAAAGCTGGCCAATCTAATCTAGTAGTAAAAGGGATGGGTAGATAGATGTTGCTTACACAGGCATAAAATGGATAGACATTTGAAAAACACTGTTTTCAATAGGTGTTGTCCTCTCCAGAAGAAAAAATGTAGGTGCCCCATGGGGTCCCTTGTGCACATGGCTTGTGTCCCAATTTGAATCCAAGCAGTGGAGGTTAAAAGTTAACAAAAATCTTTATTTTTTGGTATTGCTGAGCCCCACCACCACTCCATTCTGCAGTGATGTCTCTCCTTATCCCTTCTCTTTTGTTTACATTGCAGCCTGCTATACAGGGGAGAGAGTAGAAACAAGGGCTTTCCTTCACAAAAATAGAAGCTGACAACACCACAAGCCAGGTACTATATTAGTCTGTCTCAGACAAGTGTAGGGGCAGCTGTGTGCTATTGACCGCTAGCGTTTTGGTGAATGAAAGCCCTTTCTCAAGCTGCACCCATTTCACAAAACAAACTGACAGTTTCCACTCCATCCATGCCCCTAAACATCAGGCTGCCGCTCCAGACTCTCCGTAAACTAAAAAGGAGTGATGAGGAGACATGTACCTACAGCACAACAGAGTCCTGTCTGGCAGCTTAGAAGGAGTGCACTCCCCATCACTCCCCCTTCCCTCCTGAGCTGCCACTCTGTTGATTTGTGTTGTTGGATAGCTACGCGGGCGGGCGGGCGGGCGGGCAGAGCTTGCTTTTGGACACCACAGCTCGGCAACCCCTGCATGGATTTAGAAGGGGACAAGTGCTATGTGCACAGGATCCCCTGGGCAGTTTAGCAAACTTTATGTTCTTCCGATAGACCTTTTTCAATGCCAATACACTCTATTGTGTTGCCCTAGAAAATATTGTTTGCGTACTACATTCTTGGTAAGTTAACCTGCATAAGTTAACTCATTGAGGTCTCTCACAATGTATATAACAATGCCTCAAATATACATGTTTTAATGCAGATTAAAACAAATTCCATGTAAGGTAAAGTAAATAATTCCACGCTATGGACTGGAGAGAAAAGCCATTAGCTGCTGCCTCCACATATACCAACCACCAAAAAGGTAGATGACCAGAATAAATAGACAAAACCAAAATGGGGTAGGTGGAATTGGCGCTACTAGTGTGAAATGTGCTTACATGTGGCGAATAAAATTAACATACAAAAAAAACAAACACAAACAAAGCATAACACAGCCTTAAAAAACAACGCCACCTAGATGCGAAAATGCCAAGTGCAAAATGCATATGAAACCTATATCACAAAACATCACAATGATAACTATATTGATATCTCCGTGATGAAACACATAAGCAGAGCTATTTGCGTCAATGCGCCACATCCGGTTTAGTCCATGGAATGCACCACTACCCGAACCTTCTGTATTTTGTATATAATGCCTGCTATTGTCTGGAATCTTACAAGTTTTTTTACTATTGCGCAATAAAAAAAAGAGGTTATACAGAGTTAGAGTTACGCTATGGGCTTTATTACTGTCTTTGCATGAGCTCACTGGAGGGGAGGAGACCTAGAAGGTAGCCATAAGAGCCACATTTATAATCATCTGACATTGTGGAGACTAGTTACCCTTTGATGGGTAGTGTCATCCGGTGAGTGCATTACCAGAGGGTTCATTTTCAACCACAGTGATGGGGAAATTTGTAAATAGAAAACTTCTTGGTCAAAGGAATTTTTAGACAGTGTATGTGGGTTTTGTTTAGAAATTACATTCATTTTAAAAACAGAATGTTAAAAACAAGTGAAAATTTCAAACAACATTCTGTAATTCAGTGAATGTACAAAGATTTTTCATCTGAATATTCTCATCTTAAAATTGATCTGTGTGACCAGCATAAGGCTCGGTACACACCTATGCAGTTTGCTTTTGATCTGTTTCTGCAGTGCTTTTTGCTGTGCGTTTAGATTTTTGCGCATGTGATTTAGCTGCGATTTGCATTTTTTTTTTTGGCCAATTTGTTGGGCAGATTAAAAAACACACATTGCTGCAAAAACACATTACATGTTTTTTTGCAGCTTCTCCATTGAAGTATATTGAACCAAAAAAAGCACAATTTTGCATTAAAAAAAAGTCCCGGACCCTTTACAAATACGCAGCGGCTGAAAAAAACAGATGTGAACCAGGTCTAAGACGTTTAGTAACATAATGGGGTTAACAAAAAAAAAAAGTAGCCCTTTATAGTACAAAAAAAAAGCAGATAATCACCACTGTAAGGGGTACATTTTTTTTACTGTAGAACTCATTTTAGGTTTTTTAACCCCATTATGTTACTGGCCGATCAGTTATGAAAATGGTAATTCATTTCATAATCGATTAGTTGATGATCAATCAATTAGTTGTTTCAGCCCTACACTATACTACAGTGAAACCTTGGTTTGCGAGCATAATTTGTTCCAGAAGCATGCTTGTAATCCAAAGCACTTATATATCAAAGCAAATTTCCCCATAGGAAATAATGGACAAAAAAAATACAGTATAAAGTGTACTGTAAACATAAAACAATTAAAACTGCATTTCAAAATACAGTACTGTACAGTAGTAGGAATACTGAACCTCTGTGTTGCAAAAGTTTTAAGGTAAAAAAAAGAATGTGCACGATGACAATGATAAGGAGTCTGGTGCTCACCTATTTAAAGCCGCTGTGTATACTGTATGTAGAGTAAAGCCGCTGGTGTATGTGGTCAGAGATTGGTGCTCATCTATTTAAAGCCGCTCTGTATACAGTACTGTACACCGTCAGCTTTACTGAACATACAACGCTGTATGTGGCCACAGGTTCAGCTCACAGTGCTTCCTACAGAACTCGGGAACTGTTTACATCACTTCTGGGTAAAAATAGCTGTTCGTCTTTCAAAACACTCGAAAAACGCGTTACTCATAAACCAAGGTTTCACTGTATAGTGAATTTCACAATACAAGAAACTAACAGTTGCATAATGTTGCAGAATTCCTAGCATAGTCTATTAACTACTGAAATGTCTGTAGCACAACACTATGATAAGCAATGACAGACAGCTATAGTGCCATGCTGGAAAGCACTTTGGACTGGCAATGGCAGGAATATAAATCAGGGACAGATTCCATCACTAAGCACACAACCTTTTTGCACTCCTTGCTAGGATCATTTTTTATACAGTATTTTTTACTCCCTTCATTTTTTTTTTGTCTGACATCTATCATACAGACAGGAAGAGGAGAGATCCCCCTCACATACCCAAATGCGGCCACAGACTGCTTATTTACAGATGGCCCAAAAAAAAAAGGCTAGCTCCTCCATTGAGCAAGTACAAATCCATCTCTTGCTCTCCTGGCTCTAATATGCAATTAGATTGACCACAATTTAGATTTTTTAGAAACAAAACATGTTCTATTTTAAATACACCAGTATATATAATCCTATTAACATCCTCTATAAAAATAATAATTAGAAAGCAATTATCCAAACAAACATTATTTCTCATTAACTGCACAGCTCATTTGAGGAATGTTTGCTTTGCAGCATTTCCATAATTTGCCTTGGTTTCCTTATTTCCTCAGCAAAAGTGATATATGCTGAAGATCCTAGGGGACACCACATTCTGTGCAAACACTACATTACCATGAATTGATGAGCAGTGTTAAATATGGATGAATTGTTGTACTGTAATGTACAAGGCATTTGAGTGCATTTTTTTTTCAAGATAAAAGGTAAAATGAAGAATTTATTTAGAAACAATTCAACTACTTGATCTAGATATTTTGTTAGCTGCATTTCCAGAATACAGAGCAGTTATATTGCTCTAGTTAAAAAAAAATTCCCTCCCTGATAATAGGGCACCGTGTCCTCTCAGACGCTCCAAAATGCATCATATTTATGACATGCAACTGATATTACAAAATTCATATTTTAATGTTTGTCTACTGTGCTCAGAAGATTAAGGTCAAACATCTTGCAGTATTATACAGGCCAGATGTAAACAAAGGCTGCTAATAAACTAAATTTTTTTCTCAATATGGCTACCAGAGATTTTATCAGCTACAACATACCCCAAAACAGATGAACTATTGATATTGTCTAGCCCAATGTTGTATATTTGATGTATTCTGTAAAAAGATTGATCAGGCATAAGCGCTGTGCTTGTATACTACCTTCAGACATCCAGGAACAAGATCTGCAACAAGGCCTGTTTTAAAATAATTGCCATCAAACATGATAAACTTATGGTAAAACCTGATTACTGTTCCCACATGCTCCATACATTATTCATTTTTTTGTGTTGGACAGAATAGTTGAACATGGTAGAAAACATTCAATCACACCATTGAAGCTGTAAAGTTAATAGGTCAGCTATTGATAGGATTTTCAGTGTAGCGTTGACTACACTGTTTAACCTAAGGTTCAGATTAATGGTGTGCAAGAAAATAATGCTACTACTAGATTCAATGGTGGAATGAACTTGCACTGGAAGTGGACGTCTTTTTTTCCAGGCATAGAAAACCCATTGAGCAGCAAGGAAAAAAAAAAAGCAATGCCATGATGAAATAACAGAACAGAAAAAGGTGCATCAGTTGATTAAATCAAACGTTAGGACTAATTCACAGTAATGGAATGCAGTAGTGTACTGTATACTACCAATATGTCACAGGTGGCTTTTATCAAAACACAGCAGAAGTTTAGAAGACAATGATTATACTTGCACTTACCGGAGTCTCTACCATATTTGGCTTGCTGTTGCGTAGTGTTTTTACCGCATGGAAAACATCCACCACATTTTGCCTCTTGATCATTTCACACACAATACTAATGGCACAGAACACTCCACTTCTTCCTCCACCATTCCTAAAAATATAAGAGACGTTAAAATAAACAAAAAGACTGGCAAAAAAATTCCTGCAAATTAAAATATTATCATTGGTGGCATAAGTCCAATCTAACCTGAAATTCCAGTTTAGAGGCCAAAGAGCTCATTCATCCATTAACTTTTCATACCTCTGAAGGACTCCAGGGGCAGTATTCTTTATACCTAAATTACACAACTGCTCACCTGATGCAGCCATTACAAGGAGGTTTTACACCTCAGTCATCCTGAAAACGTTTGACATTAGAACTAAAGCAGAATTAGAACTCTAGGTGGTGAAGAGGGTAACTAGAACCTCCACTGGGGAGATTTCACTGCAAAAGCCTCTAGAGAAATATAATAAACCAGAGTAATTGAGATAGGAAATACCTGTGATACTTGGCACATCCCAGTTCCAAACATGGCATATTTTTTCATTTTAAAACAAAGAAAAAAATAAATCCAGCACAGAAAATAGCCTACTAACATGAATTTTTTGCCCAATTTGCACAGAACGAATGTGTATGTGCTTTAACTGGGTGAATTGGAATGCAATTATTCTTTTAACAAGCATTCAAATGGTAGCAATATAAGCAGCAAGCATGAATCTTGCAGAAAATGCAGTTTATATATGGACTTCCAAATTCTACGGGTATAAGCAATTTTTATGTACATGAATGTGAAAGCATGAAAAAAAGAGCCAAACAAAAATAAACACAAATTTACACCAAAACAATTCCCAAATTTCTAACTTTAAACCATATAATATGTCACCAGTATAACCAAGCCAAGTAGAGCTTGGTTATACATCAATAGGACCAGAATGATGACACTATGGTACACAATGTCTTAATAGGTAACTCACAGGCAGTGAATGATAGCGCGTCCTTCTCCTTCATCACACTCCTCTTGCCATTTCTCAACTTGCAGAATTAATTTCAGAAAAGATCTTTTGGAATTTGGTACTTCTCTGTGAGCTGCCCATCCTAAGTACTGAAACTGCTGCACCATGAGATATCCTTCTTGAGGCTGTTTAAAGAAAAAAATAAACGAGTGTTTAAATTGTACATTCATCAATATTAAAGTTATGTAGTAATCTGATTTAATGTATCAACAAAGCTTCCATAATAGAACTGAAATCAATAATAAGGCTTACCTAAAGGTAGTGTAAATATCTCCTAAACATGCACTGTTTAGGAGATATTTATTGTACATTTAGTCAGTGAAATGGCTCTGAAGGAACAGCCCCTCGTGTCATTTCTTCTGAGCCCTGTGCCGTGACCGGCGGCTCCCACGTGCATGCACCAGAGTGACATCCTTGCATCCAGTCACTCGCAGCGCCATAGCCCGCGAACCCGTAAGAAACACCGGGGAAGATGTCAGCCGTCTCAGCAGTGTGTAGGTGCCGCTAGAGGGCTTAGTTCTAAGGTATATTTTATATTGAGCTAGTATGCGATGTACTGACGGCCCATCTCATTTCTTGCGGCCCTGAAATGTCAGGAACATACAAAACACCCCCGAATGACCCCTTTTTGGAATGTAGACATTCCAAGATATTTAGTAAGAGGCATGGTGAGTTTTTTCAAGTTGTAATTTTTAACCACAATTCTTTACAAAATGTATTTTTTTTTATTCACAAAATTGTCGTAAAAAATTCTCACACACAGCAACATGAAACCCCTGGAAACCCCCAAAAAATTACCCTATTTTGGAAAGCAACCACCCCAACGTATATTCTATGAGGCCTAATGAGTCTTTTGAACAGTTTTTGGAAAAATGTGGAAAGAAAATGAAGATGCCTTTTTTTTTTTTTTTTTTTTACACAAAGTTGTCCATTTAGAAGATATTTTTAACACATAGCATGTACCTAGCAAAAATTACACCCCAAAATATATTCTGCTACTCGTCCTGAGTTTGGCGATACCACATGTGTGAGACTTTTACACAGCCTGGCCACATACAGAGGCCAAACGTTCAGGGAGCACCATCAGGTATTCTAGAGACATACATTTCAAATCTATTTTGACTACCTATTACACTTTTTGTGAGGCACTGTAGTGGCACTGATGGGCACTGATGTGGCACTGATGTGGCACTGATGTGGCACGGATGTGGCACGGATGAGGCACGGATGTGGCACGGATGAGGCACGGATGAGGCACGGATGAGCACTGATGTGGCACAGTTGGGGATGGATGAACATAAATGAGCCATGGTTGGGGATGGATGAGCATGAATGAGCCATGGGTGGGGATGAATGAGCCATGAATGGGGATGGATGGATGAGCCATGGATTGGGATGGATGAGCCATGGATGGGGATGGATGGATGAGCCAGGGATGGGGATGGATGAGCCAGGGATGGATGGATGAGCCATGGATGGGGATGGATGGACGAGCCATGGATGGGGATGGATGGACGAGCCATGGATGGGGATGGATGGACGAGCCATGGATGGGGATGGATGGATGAGCCATGGATGGGGATGGATGGATGAGCCATGGATGGGCACAGATCAGCGCTGTGGGAACTTCAGATCCAGCCCACAGCGCTACTGCACTGTCTCCCTCCTCTCTGCACACTGTACAGATTGGTGTGAGGAAAGCGGAGGAGCTGAACCAGACATGTGCCGGTTTGTTGACAACTGTCGCTCAATCATTGGACGGAGCGATCACATGGTAAATGGCCGCGGTCAATGCCCCTTCACCCCAATCCGTGAAGCACTGGGTCTGGAAGACCTGACAATCATGGACATTCTCGGGTGCGCGATTCTGGGAGGACGTCATTGTATACTCTCCCAGAATTATCAGACCGCGCTGTAGCCGTCATTCGGTTATGGGCCGGTCGGTTAAGAACTAGGAGTCTACTGCAATGGCAGACAGTAGTTGTAGTTCATTCATTCACAGAACTTTTATTTTATCTTATTATTTAAATTTTTTTGTCTATTGAGGGAAATGGGAATCTTAGGATTTCTTAACCACTTGACTCCACGATCAGTGACTTATAGCAGGACTGTGATATTGCGCTGCACAAGCGAATACTGACACTTTGCAGGAACCAGTGACACGAATACAGTGATCAGTGCTAAAAATATGCACCGTCACTGTACTAATAACACCAGCAGGGAAGGGGTTAAACATCTAGGGCGATCAAATAATCCATAACCTACATAATCCATCAATCCCCGCCCCATCAGACCTGAGATCTGCCTTGTTTACACCATGAAAGGGAAACTGCAAATTGAAAGAACGATAGATCTACAAAGCAAAGTGGAGGACAATCAATCATCCACCATAAAAATCCAGAGATACCCGACTGACTGGGAGAAAGCTTAGACCAAACTGCTAAGGTAGGTAACAAAACAAAATATTTATTGGGCTAAGCACCAAAGACAAAACAGATGATTAAAGGGAAGTTACAAAAAGACATACTATTCCCAATAGAAAAAAAAAAAAAAAAACATTCAGACAACTAGAGGAAAGGCGCTAAGCCCAGCATAAGAGACAAAAGGAGGGAAGGGTGCCAAACAGCCTCATGGTGTAGCATTTCTTTATTAAGGGAAATAGTTGAGGGACAGCCCTTGCAACAAGTGGCCAGCCATAGCCACTCAAAACTCTTCCCAATCTAACAGCTTTCCTCCAGGGTGAATTTATAAAGATCCCACTCTGAAAGTGTTAACCCTTGCTAGCTATGGCTAGTACCTAGGAGTTGGTTGTTTCTGGGCCCTGGAACTCATACATATGACGCACAAGGCTTAGGCATTGGTTTTCTTCTTCATTACTAGCATTCCTTGCCCGCTCAGCCTGACCCAACTTTGCTTCATGCATATTATATCTGTGTGGATGGTTTAAATCCGTGTTTACATCATGAGGGTCTCCTTTAACCACTTCAATACTGGGCACTTTACCCCCTACCTGCCCAGGACAATTTTCAGCTTTCAGTGGCGTCGCACTTTGAATGACAATTGTGCGGTCATACAACACTGTACCCAAACTAAATTTTTATGATTTTCTTCCCACAAATAGAGATTTCTTTTGGTGGCATTTGATCACCCCTGGGGTTTTTATTTTTTGCTAAACAAACTAAAAAGAAAATTTTTGATTGGTCACAGCTGATCACGTGGTAAGGAGCCTCCCATCAGATCGGAGATGCAGTGTGTCAGAGTGACACACAGCACTACTGATTGCGGCAGGCGCGCGCCAGCATGTTATCCTGAAAGACGTCATACGACCCCTTTCACACCGATCCGCCTATAGTGTCGGCGGTAAAACGCAGCTATTTTTAGCAGCGTTTTACAGTCGGATCTGCTGCGCATTTCGGCCGCTAGCGGGGCGCTTTTACCCCCCGCTGGCGGCCGAGAAAGGGTTAAAACCCCCGGCAAAACGCTGCTATTGCAATATTACAGCGCTGCTTGATTTCAATGGGGAGGAGCGGTGTAGGAGCGGTGAGTTCACCGCTCTTTCACCGCTCCAAAGAAGCTGCTGGCAGGACTTTTTGTGATGCCCTGCCAGCGCACCGCTGCAGTGTGAAAGCCCTCGGGCTTTCACACTGCAGACAATGGGGCAGCAGTTTGAGGGCGGATTGCAGGCGCTATTTCCAACGCTATAGCGCCTGCAATACGCCCTCGGTATGAAAGGGCTCTAACAGAATCACCGCCAGGCCATTAATCTGCCATAAGCCGAGCAGGAAGTGGTTAATCTATTATGTTCATTCAGTCATTAGAGTGCATATAGAAGGATTCCCAAATTTAGTTGTTCACCCATATTTAATTTATATTTGCATGCTCTAATATTCATGTATACGGATGTGTAAAGGAAACACTATTCCATGCATTAAATTTTATGTTTTGTACACAGATGGATTACCTTTTTTCATGTTCACATACACTTTTTTTTCTTTATTACGTATTTCTCATTTCCACTTCCAGCTTTTACTTTTTATTTAACTTTTTAACACCCATTAATTATTCATGTTGTATTAAAGACTCTTTTGTTTTCTAAATAGCTTTTCAATGTGTTTATATTTCTCATCCATTCCGTTTTTTTTTTCTACATCTAAGTGAAGACTTTGATTGCTTAACTGCTTCCCGCCTGCGTCATTGTAAAATGACACATTGATAGTGAACTGCGGTTATCCCTGTATATTTACCAATAATATTCAGTGAACTGCAAACCGTATCGGTATTCTTGTATGTATTCAACATGACTCACTTTGTATTGATATAGTTTTGTAATTCTTATTCTATATTGGAGTTTATGCCCCTTAAAATCTTATCTGAGGGTCCAGTCCATTAGCCTTGTAAAATGACGGTTGGGCAGGAACCCTATTGTTCTAGTACCACGTCATATGAAGTCCTCCTAATAACACACTCCAGCGGGGCGGGTGACTGATCAGTGTATCGGCCCGCTGCTGGTACCATGTGACCGCAGTGACCAATCACAGCACTTCACATGACAGTTGTAAACAATGAATGGCTTCCTTTCATGCCATTCAGTGTATACAATGGTGTTGAATTTGAATCAGAGATGGTAATACGGGCCTCAGGCACATTTAAGGGTGGAGGACCAGTAGAGTCAGAATTATACTCTGCCATGTATGGTGGTGGAGCATGCTTAGGGCCTTTGCAAGCATACTGCGCCATTAACTGGTTATAAAGCGACAAAAGATAGATATAAGGGTCTTTTGACCACAGGGGAGGACTCAGCCTCATGCACAAGAGCTACAGAAGACTCTGATAAGGACCTTATAACAATAGGGTTCCAAGATCTAGCTTACAAGCATTGGTCCCGTCTAGGGATACATAGAATTCATCCCTAGAAGCAAAGGAGAAGTATGAACTGAGGTCACCTATTGCAGCAGGACTGTCATCTGTGTCACGTTGCACTGCACAGCAGAATAAAACTTTGCCCAAAGTGAAGCAAGGCTTACGTACGCTCAACGTAACTGATGTTCATTATACAATATTTATATAGCACAAACAGTTTACACAGCGCTTCACAAGGTCTTAAGTGGTTGGAGATCTAGTCGCTGTAGACCGGCAATTGGAATGAGAGTGAAGACCAAACGATCTATAAAATGTTTCAAAGTAGGAGCAGTAGCAGGAAGGTACTTTCTTTAGGCTGAATAGCAGGAGAGCAGGAGTGTACAACTTTCCTTAACACATTTAGAATATCCTCAGGTACAGAAGATTCCATCTTTAAATCCTGAACAGGGTCAGGGGGAATAGAAGTAGTGTAGAATGTATGGCCTATGGAAACCAAAGGTTCTACAAGCTCTTTCTAGAAGCCATTTCCAAAGAATTAAGACATAGTGGCAGATAAATCATCTTTTGTCAGGCAGGCCACCGTCTGTGTGCATGAGAGTCAGATAAGGGGATCAGTGTAGTAACAGTGTCATTATTCTCGGACAAGGGAACAGCTATTAACATGAGCGGTGGTTTGAGTTTCTTGTAGGCTATCTGCAGAATTAATGCTATTTTTGGCCTATTCCTCTCAGCTCCCTAGCGCCTGTGATCCACTAGCCCTAGTGGGGTACTCGCGGTTATGAAGTGCGGAATGGATAGGGTTTTGCATGTCCACATAAAGGAGCGACTATAAGTCAGGCACTGACCATGTTCCTGTGGCTGTGTCTGTAGAATTCATCAGGAGTGCAGCAATGTGCTGTGTGCATTTTTGGCATATACGTTGAGCAAGAAAGAGTCATCCAGGAGACATCATGCAATTACCTCATACTCTTGAGACTAAGTCTACAGGAGGATAGAAACTACCATATTTAAAAACTGCTCATATTAGGATACAATAGAAAAAATAGCAGGAGTTAATAACTCCCAAATCCTTTGCCGATAAAACCACACAGTGTGCTACGCACTGCAGATTGTGTAACAAGGGCCAGGAACAGATGTGAACATACAAGGAAACCTTATTATATCCTATCCACAATGTTCCAGGCCAGGTTTTGTATGTCACAGTAAGCATACCCCCAATCAGGTTGCGATTTAGATTGTGGAGTTTTTTTGTTAATACAACCCCAATTTCAAAAAAGTTGGGATGCTGTTTAAAACCTACATAAAAACAGAATACAATAATTAGCAAAACTCAAACCCATATTTTATTGACAATAGAATATAGATTAAACTGAAAAAATGTACCATTTAAAAAAAATAAGGTCATTTTGAAATTTGATGGCAGCAACACATCTTAAAAAGTTGGGCAACAAAAAGCTGTTAAGCAAGTGGTACTAACAAGAAAGACAGGGAAGAACATTTTAGTAGGTAGGTAGGTTAACTGGCAGGTCAGTAACATAAATGGGTAAAAAAAGAGGGCATCTTAAAGAGTCAGAGTGCCTCAGCAAAGATGGGCAGAGTTCTCCAATCTGAAAAATGCTGCGTCAAAAAATAGTTGAACAATTTGGGAGTAATGTTCCTCAGAGTAAGACTATAAATATCATCATCTACAGTACATATCGTCATCAAAAGATTGAGAATCTGGAGAAATCACGGTGCGAAAGGGGCAAGGCCGAAACACAGTATTGGATGTCCATGATCTTCGGGCCCTCAAATAGCACTGCATTAAAAACAGACATGATTCTGTGTTGGATCTCACTGCATGGGCTAAGGATTACTTTAAAAAAAAAATCACTGTCTGTGAACACGGTTAGTTCACTGTGCAATCCAAAAATGGAAGATAAAGCTTTATGTGTTTTCCAAAGAAGCCATATCGGAACATGATCTAGAAACGCCACCATCTTCTCTCAAAGTCAAAGCTCCTTTAAAATGGTCTACTGCAAAGCGGAAAACAGTTGTGGTCAGACAAATCGAAATTTGATAGTCTTTTTGGCAACCATGGCTTGTTATCAATGCTCAGTTCAAAAGCCTGCATCTCTGATGGTATGGAGACTGTATTTTTGCAGAACAATATTAAACCATATACTGCATCTATGACAACAACATGTCTTTGTAGTAGAAGAGTCCAGTTGCTTAACTGGCCTGCCTGCAGTCCAGACCTTTTGCCAATTGAAAACTATTGGTGCAAACAAAAAATACAATGAAGACCCAGGCAGTTGAGCAGTTAGATTCCTAAATCAGGCAACAATGGGACAACATTCTCTCCCAAAAATTCAAGCAACCTGTCTCAGTTTCCAGAGTGTTGTTGAACGGAGAGGGGTTGCAACACTGTGGTAAACATAGCCCTGTCAACTTTTTTGAGAAGTGTTGCTGCCATGAATTTCAAAATTACCTTTTTTTTTCCCTTAAAATTGTAAATTTTCTCAGTTTAGACATTGTATGTGTTTTCAATTGTGAATAAAATATGAGTTTATGAGATTTGCAAATCATTGCATTTAGACACCAAACTTTTTTAGGATTTAATTAATTTTTAATATTCAAAGCAAATGTATCCAATCATCCATGTCTCCATGCTTTATTTTGTTGAGAAATCACTTTGAAAAACACCTCCTAACATTTCTAGCCATGGCTATTTCTAGTAAGGGCAGATGATTGATGTAGCATTTACTTCCAGAATCCATCTGCCTTAGCACAGTCATGCAAGCAGGAGGAGGGTGTAGTTAGTTGAGAAAGGCCCTTCTCCAGATGAAAGAAAAAAAATGTCCATGATAATGCTAGCAGCAGAAGTACAAATAGTTAATGATGACAGAGTGTTTAGTTCCACTTAGATTAAAATTTAGGGTCTGGAGACATATACAATGGTATTATAGCCAACTTAATGCTAGTTTCTCTATAACCTTTAGGTCTAAATATGTGTTCAAACGGGCTATAGAATTGAGCACTGTTTGAGTTCTTCTACTGTATACTCAACAAAAAAATCTAACAAAAGCCCACAGCAGAAGTGCCCTTATTTCAGATCTACCAGTATCTGAAATCTTAAATTAAGCCAAAATGCGCTCCAAATTGCCTTAAACATACAATAGGTGGCTAAAGACTGTCACGTGGGGGAAGGTTTTGTGGCACACTTTACATAATACCATAAAAAAAAAATCTTAAGATTTGTATGTACCCGTGTCAGATTGCATATCCTGAAGATTCTGCTGATTACATCACAGTCCATTGAACAGGACATGCACTCCACTTGGATTGGACCATACCGCAACATGCCTTCTTCAGGCCAATACTGTGGACATCCCTGTGCCAAGAGATCAAACTTTGTGAGAAAATCATGACTTTTAAGAGCAAATGGTTCACTATTAGTTACATATAAGTAAAAAACAAACTGACCTGTGTCAAATCCACTTCACTGAGCATTACTAATGAAGAACATCCGTAGTCATATACTAATCTCCAGAAATCTTTCACAGTGTTTGGCAGGGGATGCTGGGTGACGATGAAGGCGGCTGGCTGTCTGTAACTCTGCAAAAGATGACAGTTTTTTTTTTAAGTATGTCTAACTTTTTTGTTTTCTTGCTGTATCTCTAATGCTGGCTGCACACTAGGCAATTTGACCACTTTCAACTGCAAACATTACCAAACAGTGCAAGGCAACCTACCACCAATAATTTTATAAAAACTGTAAGACAATCCAAAGGGTTGGTGGTAGGTTGCCAACAAAAGCTGGTTGAGATGGCCACAAACCTTCTAAGAGCACAACCTATATTAGATCTCACACACCTCTTCAGCATTTTTGGCCTGCTGTTGGTTAGAATGCAGAACAGGTTTATTACAACTCTTCTGACTACTTCTCTTGATCAACAGAAAAATAGTCATGTTAGCTGGTGTACTAGATGTGTTACCTCTATGGAAGAGGAGAATCATAGTTTTGACAACATTGCTTAATGGCTGGCTATGCCTGAAAGTCCTTAAGGGTTTTTAGATGACCAGTTCTCCAGCATTTGATTTTTTTTGGGAGAAAGCCAAGTACATCTGTAGCTCATTTACAATTTGTGAATTTAGGTAACCATGACAGTTAGGACAAGCCAATATAATTTCATAATAGGTCTGCATTAAGTAAAACTATGCAAAAAAGCAGAGATGATGTGTAAACTCCTGTATCTCACAGCAATCAATCAGAAACAGGTTTTATGAATCCAAGTACAATAAACTCTCATGTGTCTATATCTTTTAAGTGTAGCAAGAGGGGAAAAAAAAAAAAAAAAACTCCGGTATTAGCAGAACCAGGTTACAGCACAAGCTGTTAGAACACATCACTCATCATAGCATTGTTGCTTCAGAAGCAAAGTTATGATGGTTGGTCTGTAGACATATGGTTGGTATCACAGGCAAGCCTCCACCATGACAATGGTCGGCTAAAAGGTCATTCAGATACCAGGCATAGCAACACAAAATGGGTTTGCAAGCATGCCTAATCTCTGTTAGGAGCAGATACACTGCAAGGGGTCTTTAGAATGTACTGGAGAAATGCTAAGAAAAGGGATATGTACTGACAGTTTATGCTGTAAGCTAACTAGTACTGCTTTTTGGTTACAATTTTTGATTCACTGTACAGGTTTGCTAAAAAATGCTATAGCATGTGTGAATTTCATACAACAAGCAGCTAGATAGGTGCTTAAAACATATTTTCAGCTGTATTTCTAGGATAAGTAAAATGCTTGTTTTAGCAGGATAAATGGAAGCTGGGCCAAGAGAGAGAGAGCTAGTCCTTTCCAGAATTATTCACAACTACAAACAAAATAGAAGTAAGACTGAGCTGTTATAAATGAACCACAAACCATACGATGAGATGGATATTTTAGGTTTATGCCAAGATATTTGAAACCCAGTACCATAAACACAGACCAAGGCATATTTACATTTGATTGCCTTTCATTCTCCTGCATAACACTTAACCAATTACATTAAATGAAACAAATTGCAATGCCTGTTCAAAATGCAACATAAAATGTTCAGCCTAATGTAGTTCATTACAATCTCCATTTGCAATTTAATGTATCCATTAATTATTCAGCCTGAGAAATTGCTTAGTGGGAATTTAGCAAACAACATGGAACGCATGGTATTGCGGTTCTGTGATATATAAACAAGGATATATGCAGCCATAGAAGATAAAAATTCTACCGCTCTCTGTAAAAGACATTTAAAAATAAATTTTAGGTGTTAGTGCATGTGTGTAAAAAAAAAACTTAAATTAAAAATATACTTCCCAATTTGTTTGGTCTAATCACACATTCTCCAAGTACTCTTGGCTTTAGCATACAACCAGGCTTATTAGAACAGCTTGTGCCATGCAGTCAGCTCCCTTTACGTGATATTTGGCCACAGAAACAAGCAGATGTGAATGGGAACTCTCACAACAACGAACATAAGAAAGCGAGGAGTACGCATTAGCGCTAAATGACATCTGGGAAGATGTGAACACTTTTGTAACTTCTCACAGAGCACAGTGGCCTCAGAGCTGCAGTCAGATCCTCAGCCTGTGTCTCTTTAACCTTGAATGCTTCCAGGCTTTGTGTTAACAGCTAGAGTGGAAATAAATGGGCCATGTGAAACAATCATTCCCACAAGAGGTGAACCCTGAAAATGACAAACAACTTGCCAGTATTTCATGAGAATCCAATCTTAGTGAATGACAACAGGGCTTTAATTACTGCCCATTAATTTCCTATTTGTTTTGGCATAGTTTGTAGCGCTATTTCATCAATCATGCTGGATCAGCTACGACTCCTGTCCTCTACACACATCAAAACATAGAGGGGGGGGGGGGGTCTCCTTACATCCACCAGTGCTGCATTGATGTAATTGCTGCTCTCCCCATCTATGGTAATTAAGAAAGGCAGACATCTGTCAGGAGGCAGCAGGTCCATGAAGCGGTTCTTGTCATGGTTCCTTGGCAAGCAGGCTATGCTGCAGTCCTCGGCTTGTAGTCGTGGGGTCACAGAATTCAGAGTCTGTAGGAGAAAAATTCATTAGAGGCACAGTACCGCCCCAGTGATCATTAAGACAGGGTTCTCTGCTTCATGCTACAGCTAATGCTATGTCTGAAACTATTTCAAAGATCACCTTTGAAAATGTGCACATGCAACATATATTCTTACAAAAGGAAATATAAATCTATTCTTTAAGGAGTACAATAATAAAAACAAGCAGATTTGTATTGTGATGAACAATTCAGTAACTGTGAAAAGTTTTGATTACTCTGGATACAAATACTACTTTTGTTATAGTCAGGGATCCAAAAACAGCTTCTAGGCTGTGAGCAAAACAAGCAGCAGTCCCTAAACAATACTTTTAATGCATATGATGCGGCGGTTATGCTGTATATAACACAATGATGCTGTTCAGCAATGTAGGACTGCTGGTCACTTACAAATGTGACTGCAGGCTTTCTGCTCTGTATAACTTCTGCCATCCTTATCCAAATCCTGCATTTTTGGTAATGGCCTTGGTTCATTTTCAATGCATTTTTTTTTATGTGTTTTTAAAGCTTCATGGATTTTTCTTTTGGCCAGTGACTAGCAATATCTCTTGTCTGCCTAGAGAAGGGACTCGGTTATTATGGCAAAAAAAATGAAAAAAAAGTGAAAATGCATCTAAGACCCTATCTGCACTTGCAAATGGGTCTGTTTGTGATTACACAAAGAGACCCAGCGATTCCCTGTGATTAGCGGGAAGCCTCACCGAAAACAAATTTGTGGCTGTTTGCACAGAACTGCTCATGCAGCAATTACCTACAGATGATATCCTGGGGTAATCACTGCATAAGCAATTACATGAGAACATATGTAAGGGCGCGGTCAGGCTCCCATTGATTTCAATAGGGCTTTCCATCCACAACTAATGGAAGTGCACCCTGTTGAGTCTCCCATGGGTAATCACAAACGACCGTTTTTGATGCTAATTCATTAAAGATGATGGGTCAAAATAACACTAAGTTGTACCAAAAGGAGGACGTTTAGCATTTTCAAAAATGGTCGAGTGAAAAGTGTGAACAGGCATCATACAAAAAGACATCATTTCTATAGTTGTGCAATGTTGGTACAAAAAAATTGCACAAACGTGAAAAGGAATTTTGGCCTACTTTTTCATTGAGAAGCTTCAAAGATGGCAATACGCATGTAAAATGCATACTGAACGCTATAAATGTGAAAAGCTACACAGATAACCTTACACATATTCATATAATTACACATGTAATACCAATACGTCCCATCAAATTAAAGCTGACCTTCAGCCTCAGCAGCCACCGCCATGAATTCATCCATACCGCGCCATCGCTCTAAAAACAGCAAACTGCATTTTCACTTTTTTTTTATGCTTTTCGGGGAATTCTCCCCCTACTTACTAGGTTCTTGCCTAGGCGAGAAAAATAAATATCTTTTCCCTTCCTGCAGCCTCCTGGGTTGCCTATGTCACACATCAAATGAGACTGTGGTTTATCCTGTTTCGCATCATTTAGGAGGCTAGCTGTCTTTTGCCAATACTACCAGCCAGCACACTGATGATGTGCCATGGTGTTTGTAGGTCATAAGGGGGCTTGCTGCAAGCACCCAGAAGAGACAGATCTCCTGATCACATCACAGATAAAGATAACAGTGTGGGACTAGGTACACAGTAGCGGTGGAGCAGATCCCATTGGAACACCACTGGATCGTTGTGCATGTGTGTATGCATTGTGTGGACTACCTAGTGAAAAGGTATGAGGGAGGAAATAGGAGGGGTGTGGTGAAGTTCCACTTTTAAGTAGCATTTAACATGAAGTCTGAGGATAAAGGCAAAATTCCACACATTTCCCCAAAAAATGTAGAAATTGTGTACCAATATGTGAAACTAAACAAGGAAGCTGTCATTGGTGACCTTTCATTCCGCAATACTAGTTGCCTGGCATACCCTTTAACTGGTGGTTTAAATCTCTAACCCAGAACAAGTATGCAGATAAGGAGTTTTAACTGACTTTTCTGAGCTGCATCTTAGTTCTAGGTCAATGACTCCTAAAGCGATAAAGCCAGAGGGGGTCAGTATAACAGCCAGGCAGCTAGCATTTTCAGGTGCTTGTCAGCAATAACAGGCCCATATTTCTCTCAAAGTTTTAAATTAAATGGAGTATGTACACGCAGTGACTGCTCATCATTCATGGACCAAATCCATCCATGTGAATAAAGTGAACTATAAGGAAGAACACAATTTCAAAATTCAGAAAGTAAATGCCAACTATTCTAGGATTTGGTGTATTCTTAAGACATCAGACTTTTCCCTTAATTACTAAACCGACAAACAGTTCAATCCAATAGCTTATTTGGATTGTACATCATTATATGCTAAAGATAATCATACATAAGTTTCTTGAAGAAATACATTACTGTGCAAAGGTTTTAGCAGTTGTGAAAAATGCTGTAAATTAAGAATGCTTTCAGAAATAGAAGCGTTAATAGTTTATTTTTATCAATTAGCAAAATGGAAAGTACTGAACAGAAAATAAATCACCACCCTTTGCCGTCAAACCAGCATCAATTCTTCTAGGTACACTTACACACAGTTTTTGAAGGAACTCGGCAGGTATGTTGTTTCAAACATCTTGGAGAACTAACCACAGATCTTCTGTGGATGTAGGCCGACTCAAACCTTTCTTCATGTAATCCCAGACAGACTCGATGATGTTGAGGTAAGAGCTCTGTGGGAACCAAACCATCACTTTCAGGACTCCTTGTTGTTCTTCAAGCCGAATATAGTTCCTAATGACATTGACTATATTTGGGGTCATTGTTCTGCTGCAGAATACATTTAATTTAGGACACCATTGATCCTGACCAAATATCCAATCCCATTTGCAAAAATGCAGCCCAAAACTTGCAGGGAACCTCTACCATGCTTCACTGCTGCCTGCAGACACTCATTATTGGACCGCTCCTCAGCTCTTTGGTGAACAAGCCGTCTCCTACTACAGCCAAATATTTCAAATTTTGACTCATCAGTCCAGAGCACCTGTTGCCATTTTTCTGCACTTGTTTTTATGTCAGAGGTATGACTTTTTGCCCACAATTCTTCAAAGATCACTTCTGGCCAGACTCCTCTGGACAGTAGATGTGTGTACCTGGGTCCCAGTGGTTTCTGCCAGTTCTGTGCTGATGGACTTATTCTGATGTTGAAGGGAAGAATGATGTCCTTGGCTGACCGCCACGTCTACGGTTCTCAACGTTGCCAGTTTCTTTGTGCTTCTTCAAAAGAGCTTAAACAGCACATCCTGAAACCCCAGTCTGCTTCAAAATCTTAACCTGGGGGAGACCTTGCTAATGCAATGTATTACCTTGTCTCTTGTTACTGTGCTCAGTCTTGCCATTGTGTATGACCTGTGACATTAAACAGTCTTCCACAACCTCACCTTAGTAGCAGAGTTTGGCTGATCCTCCCCCAGTAAGCCTACTACACAGCTATTTCTGTTTCAACCTACATATGGAATTGATGAGAATTGGTACCTGCTTGGTATAATTGGTTAATTATACAACTGACTAATCCTACATCAGATTTTGGGCAAGTATTCAAAGCGTGCAAGTCAAAGAACTAATGCTGGTTTGAAGCCAAATTTAGATTTTTTTCTTCTGTTCACTCACTTTGCATTTTGTAAATTGATAAAAATAAACAAACAAATATATATTTTTTGAAAGCATTCATACTTTACAGCATTTATTTATGCCTGCTTTGCAAAGTACTGTATATTACTGAGGGGGGAAAAAATATTAACCTGTGTTTAAAAAACAATGAATGCACAAATGCAACTGAAATTTGCTATTTAAAATAGACTTACCATGTCCAAATTCTGCAACCTGAGAAACCTAAGTGACTATTTTTTATTGTGACACACCTTTGTGGGCATATTGTATATTGTAAGATGATGTATGCAATGCAATGTTGTGATTACTCTTAACAGTAAGTACTCTTCAAAAACAGGTACTGCATACTATAGGTACTTATAAGCACAATGGGCATGCTCTGTGTCAGCAATGGGGTGGTTTTTGGTATAATGTTTACATAATGGAAACTTCATGCAGTTTCATGCAAACATGCAAAAGTGAACATAAAGAAAACTATGCAATAGTAATACTAATGTTGTTTTATAGTATCATACACATTTTCTTTTTGTTGTTCTGTAGTTTAGATGATAGGTTTGATAAAAATGCAATCTGAAATCACAAAATGTAATACCATATAATGAGATTGTTTAAAATGACTGTGCCTAAAATGTTGAGAGAACATCTTTTTTTTGTTTCCAGATACATAGACAGATGCATGAATTACAAATTCAGAGCATCAACCATGGCATGCAACTTACATATATGACAAAAGATAGATAAGCCTCTAATACATACTGATAATACCTGGAATTCATCTTTGAGATGCGATGAATTGGTCTGTGAGTCTATTCTTATCATGTCAAAGTATGCTGCTTTAAACTCACAGACGGGTATGGCAGTCTCTCCACATAAGCATGCCTCCAGTATGGCATCATGAATGAAGATATACTGCTCCTGCAGAAGACAAGTCAGTCATAAAGACAGAGATCACAAAATATTGAGATAAACATCAACATTTCTATTTCTTTACTTGCTGAATGAATATGATTTGACATATGACAATATAAAAACGATCACACTGGTGAATGCTTCTGAAATTTGTTTCAACCATGTACAATATATTCTCTCTCTAATATAAGTGTTGACCATGCAACTATTATCGATTTGCACAACAGTAAAAGGATTGCAAAAGAAATTAACTGTATACAGATCGTAATATATATTGGCAATTTAGTGTTCAGATTAGACCTCAGGTGCCAACAAATCCCAAGGAGTTAACAATTGATACTAAACAAGGTTGTCCAGATTTTTCTGAACCCGAATGTCGGGAGACATCGGCTGTTCAATAAAAACCGGCCCGTGTTCATGTCCGCTGGTGGGGGGGGGGCATTCCCTTGTCAGAACACAACAGTTCAGTGGGGGAGATCACTGTACTAACGTTGGATCATTAGTACAGCGGCTCCCACAAGAGCAGTCAGTTTTTTTTTTCGTCCAACCAAAAAAAAAAAAAATAACTGTGTGTACCAGTCATTAGTGTTCCTCAGCTTTTTTTCTTCAAAGGACACAAAGTCCACCCAAATCACAAAGCTTAAAAAAAAATAAAAAAAAATACTACAACCCTTAACCCTTATGTACATGGACATTTGTGCGCATCGAACTGCTTTTCTGCACAAAGAAGCTAATGGGAATTAAACAGTAGCTTGAAGCATCTTGGCAGTTAAAACCAAGAATTGTAAAACACCACTGAGATCCTTAATAACCGGTCTAAATTGCAATCTAACTCTGGTTTTTGGCTATCCATACAAGTAGTTTAGCAGTATTTACATGGTAGAAGGACATTTTTGGAGATCATGTCTGTGAGCATGACTTTTTTCCATAAAAACTGAATACAATTATGTTTTTACTTTTTAAATCTCAAAACTATCTTGATAAATGATTTCCACGTCCTCAGCAATTTATTCACTTGCAATAGCACCCATCAGCTTGTGCTCTGTTTCCTTTCTTCAGCCGACTCCCAGCTGTATAGTAATTTGGTGGCTGTATAGCCACTGATCACTATGACGGTGCTTTCCCCACCCCGCTTCGTTCACAGACTATTCCAATCTTACTGGGAGCCCAGGACCACATCAATGGGCTTCAACATGGAGGTTGGGAGGAAACCAAAGAACATCTGTCTTATCTTCTCAGCCTGGAATAAAACTAGAAGCAATGATGATTTTGTCACTTTCGGTTTCAGGGCCATCTTTCTCTGGATGTATCAGCCACGAAAGCATGTAACAGAGCAGATCTCTGCTCAGTTGTATGCTGTGAAGGGGAGATATTGGGGTCTATTAAATCGCCCAAAGTGTCCAAAAAGAGTACTTGTCACCATCCCATTGCTATCACATGGGGTAGCAATTAAGTTAAATTAAAAAAGTAAAAAAAAAAAAAATTATAATTTTTTTTTTTAATGTAACCTCTGCTGCCCTGCACACACCAGAAAATGCGAACATGTGACCAGGGTGCGTATACGTATGTAAACTGTGATCGCATCACACATGTGTGGTATTGATGTGAACGTGAGAGACATAGATATAATCCTAGCACCAGCGCTCACAGTTAACTCTAAACTGATGAGCTGTAAAGGCTTTTCTCAAGTGTTACCTTTGGAGAATTTTGTGCACTGTAGTTTTTCTTGATATCAAAGACGCATGCAATTTTAACACTTGACATGTTTGGTATCTATTAATGTGATGCAACCTCATCTTTCATATTTTACAAAAAAAAGGGAATTCTAATTGTATTTTTTCCCGGAAAATATGCATTTAACAAACGGTTGCACAAATATTATGCAATATAGAAAAATTGCAACAACCATGTATTCATTTTACAGGTACTCTGCTTTCAGAAATAATGTTCTGATGGTTTTGAGTAATTTTAAAGTAATAACGCAGATTTTTACAAGCGTGTAAAAAATAAAGTTGCTCTAGTGCCAAAGTGGTCAAAGCGGAACTTCACCCAAAAGGGGAAGTTTCGCTTTAAGTCCTCCCCCCCCCACCACATTTGGCATTACAGGTCCCAGAAGACTGCGGAATCATTCACAAAATGCAGCGTGGCTCATGCATGCACAGTGGACAGCCGCCTGTGAAGCCTCAAGCAGCACAGCCGACTGCCCACATATAACTTGACGGGGCCGGAATCCCGAAGGCTAGTGAAGAACTAGCCCAGATGAGGACAGCACTAGATCTCTGGACAGGCACGTATCCTGTTCTTAAAAGTCAGCATCTACAGGATTTGTTGCTGACTTTCAAATTTAAGCAAAAAAAAATAGAAAAAAAACACAGAAAATGACTGCACTATAGATGATATAATGAAAATGTATTTTACTAGTATGCCTGTTTCTTAAATGGCTATTTTAAAAGGATGTGTTCCAATAAATATAAACACCAATGTGGTTTAGGCAGTGTTTTATATCGTTTTGGTGTACAGTGCTGGCAGAAGGTCTCTATAAACACTGGAAATCACAGCATAACTATGGCTGTGCCAAAGGCTGTCAGAGGGTTCACTTAATATACATTATATTACATTGCAAAAATGAATGTCAGCGCTTCAGTAAGTGCAACAATAGTAATTTAGTCAATGTTTTCTAACTGCGCTTACTGTAACATTACTAAGTGTTATTGTAAATAAAATCAGCTTTATACCACGTGCAGGATTTTGTATGTTCTTGAACAGTGAAATGCCATTTGCAATGCATGTTTATCATAGTACATACCCTGTATGTGCTTGGAATGTGTGAGATGTGCTCATACATGCTCCGAGTGTTTACGGTGTGTGTTTTTGGAGGACCTATTCTCTTTTTACGTTGTGACTGTTGTATATAGTGTCTGCTCTGGGTGTGCGATCAATCTAGAGTTTGTGTGTACACTATATATATATATATATATATATTACATTATCTACTGCAGCAAACAATCTATTCTTCTGCAAAGAACAGCAGAGAAAGGATAATTGAACTTTGAGGAGAGCTGACAAGGAGATAAAGAATACTTGCTGAGGATGTAAAACTGACTGGGAACCTTCAGTGCTGCTTATAGGAAACAAAAAGCTTTTTTTTTTTTTTTTTTTTTTTTACAATATACAGTAATTGTCATTCCATTTTCAAAACGTTTATTACTTACCTCTGTTTGGACCATATTAATCCGCCGGGAGCGTAAAGCTTTCACACAGTTATAGATGTCTACCACACCTTCCCGTTCTGCCATGTCCAGCATGATGTCAATAACTATGTAACAGCCAGTGCGGCCAGCACCAGCGCTGCATGGTGTAGAGGGAAAAAAATTAATAAATTAAAACCTACATGCTAAATGTTATAATATACACACTATGAAATACATTTATAGTTTGGTTAATTCATTGCCTTTACTTGACTAATGCGATTCATTTTCTTTTCTAATTTTTAATTTCAATGGTAAACAAAACATTTTTGGTGTCATGACTTGCTGCACTTGCTATAGTGAAAAGATCACATGTAGCCTTTTTGTATCCAATTGGGTGTGTGTGCGTTGTGGCCAAAGAGAGAGGGAGGGCTGGGACAGCACCACGTAGAGGCCGAGGTGAGGTGGCCTGGGGGGGGGGGGGGGGGGGGGGGGGGGGGACGACTCCATCACGAGAAGATGTGCCGTGGTACCCAGGAACAAGTTTTCTGCTCTGTGCTGAGTTTAATTTATTAAGCGACTTTTGCCAATCAGAAATGAGAGGCAATGATCAGCAGTGAGTGAGGTGGCATGCGGGGAGTGAGGCACATTACTTCACGGGTGGTGATTTGAAGTTTACTGCAAGCAAAAGTGCATGGTTAATTACCAGTGGATGGGAATTGACTGTTTTTACCTTTTACACTTCTATCACTGGGAGCTGGAGGCTCCTCTGCTGAATTGATTTTTGGCTAAGCGCTGCTAGAGTGATTGTATTTTACTCTGTATATGTACTGTCCACTTAATATCTACCTCCAAAGCTCTGCTCTCATACACAGGACTTCCCAGGCGCTACCCTTGCTACCTGATGCTAGGTTACCAATCCATATCGCTTAGGGCTGCCTAGTGCAGCCAAAAAGCCTTCAATAAACATTAAATAATGCCATGGTGGATTAACCCCCTTTGCATTTATGTGTTTATACTGAGAAAAGTAGACAGTAACTTGTCCAAATGTTGGTGAAAAAAAAAAAAAAAATTATATTGATATTGTCCTTTTGAGTAACTACATCACTTGCAATGTGTATATATATCTTTAATGATGAGCCACAGATTACGAAGAGTGTTGTCTGTGCAAACACATTAAGAAGACTCCATAATAGCACTGACAAATATGATTATACAGGATTTATATAGCGCCAACAGTTTGTGCAGCGCTTTACATGATAAGGGCAGACAGTAGTTACAATACAATACGGGAGGAATCAGAGGGCTCAGCTCGTTAGAGCTTACAATCTAGGAAATATCAAATCTGTTAGTGATGTGGCACCAGATCCACAATCATTTTCAGAATGCTTTCTTTATTCTTGCAAAATTTATAGTATTAAAAAAGGAAAATAAAAGAACAGTTGTGAGTGGCCCACTCTTTGTAAAGTCCACAGGTGCACCATGAAATCAAAGAATGAAATTAAGATGAAACTCGTAACACGTATCAAAACACACAGGTATCAAGCAGAAAAATAAAATGAATGAGAACATAAATCAACGGATTAACCCTAGATACACCAAATGTATTTGGTACAATACCAGGGGGTGACCCAGTAATTTTGGTAAGTCATGCCTGTAGCAGAGCAAAACAGATCCTTGCCCTGATAATATTGGACAACTTAGTGGGGAGGGATCAGATTCTTATAGATCTCTGGTAGATCTTCAATCACTTTAAAGATGGAAACATCCTCTTTAGGAACAGTGAGGTTTGTTGAGAATAGAATAAAATAGAATAGAATGACATACACATTATTAAATTATGATGATGCAATGCCATCTTTTTTAATTGTACTCATGAAATGGATATGTAATGATAGGGTATTTGCACGTTTGGAAAAGAAACTGCATCAACCCAGGTGCTGACAAGTGTTTGTCTCTGGGGAAGCAGGTAGCGAGGAGCAGGTGTGCTTTTTATGTACTCTGCAGAAATGGTGGCTGAAATTGCTTCAGGCAGAAAACATATGCAACTACATTAACACTAAAGCATTACTGTTGCATTGGAAAAATCCACCAAGTTCAAAAAAGGTAAATGTTACCTACTGTCAATGTACAGTGCCTTGTAACAGTATTCACCCCCTTGGCATTTTTCGTGTTTTGTTGTCTCACAACCTGGAATTAACATAGTTTGTTTGAGGATTTGCATCATTTAATTTACAGAACATGCCCACAACTTTGAAGATTTTGTTTATTTTATTTTTTATTGTGATGCAAACAACAAATGCTATAAAATAAAAGAAAAAAAGGAAATGTTCATAACTATTCACCTTTTGCGGCTATCACAGCTCCAAGTCACTTTGGATAAGTCTATGAGCTTGCTACATCTTACCACTGGGATTTTTGCCCATTCCTCCTTGCAAAACTACTCCAGCTCCTTCAAGTTGGATGGTGTGTGCTTGAGAACAGCAATCTTTAAGTCTTTAAGTCTGACCACAGTTTTTCTATTGCATTGAGGTCTTGGCTTTGACTAGGCCATTCCAACACATTTACATGTTTCCCCTTAAACCACTCAAGTGTTGCTTTAGCAGTGCGTTTGGAGTCATTGTCCTGCTGGAAATTGAACCTCCGTCCTAGCCTCAAATCACACAGTGGTGCAGATTTTGTTCAAGAATATCCCTGTATTTAGCACCATCAATCTTTCCTTCAACTCTGACCAGTTTCCCAGTCCCGACTGCTGAAAAACATCCCCACAGCATGATGCTGCCACCACCATGTTGCACTGTAGGGATGGTGTTCTTTGGGTGATGTAATGTGTTGGGTTTGTGCCAGACATAGCTTTTCTTTGAGGGCCAAAAAGTAAAATTTTAGTTTTATCAGACCAGCGCACCTTCCTCCATACATTTTGGGAGCCTCCCACATGCCTTTTCGCAAACTCAAAACGTGCCATTTTGTTTTTTTCTGAAAGTAATGGCTTTCTTCTGGCCCCTCTGCCATGAAGCCCAACTCTATGGATCATACGGCTTATTGTCACCCATATCCAGATACTCCAGTCTCTGCTGTGGAACTCTGCAGCTCCTCCAAAGTTATCTTAGGTCTCTGTACTGCCTCTCTAATTCCCTCCTTGCTCGGTCCGTGAGTTTTGGTGTGCAGCAGTCTCTTCGCAGGTTTGCTGTTGTGCCATGTTCTTTCCATTTTGTTATGACAGATTTGATGGTGCTCCTAGGGATCATCAAAGATTTGGATATTTTTTTTTTATAACATAAGCCTGACTTGAACTTCTCAACAACATTGTCCCTTACTTGTCTGGAGAGTTTCTTGGTCTTCATGGCAGTGTTTGGTTAGTGGTGCCTCTTGCTTAGGTGTTGCAGCCTTTGGGGCCTTTCAAAAAGGTGTGTATATGTAATGACAGATCATGTTACACTTAGATTGTACACAGGTGGACATAATTTCACTACTTATGTGACTTCTGAAGGCAATTGGTTGTACCAGAGCTTTTTATGGGCTTCAACTATCCTGCTTCCAACCAAGCCGCTCTCTTGGGCCCTCCCAAGACCTCCTGCTCTCTAGCTCCCTTGTCACCTCCTCCCATGCTCGCCTCCAGGATTTCTCCAGAGCTTCTACCATCCTTTGGAACTCCCTACCCCAATCTGTCCGACTGTCCCCTAATCTATCCATCTTTAGATGATCCCAGAAAACCCTTATCTTTAATGGAGCCTATCCTGCTTCTAACACTGTTTTACTTCCTTCATCAGTTCACCCCCCACAACTATTACCTTTTGTATCAATTGATCCTTCCTTTTTAGATTGTAAGCTCTAATGAGCAGGGCCCTCTGATTGCTCTTGTACCAAATTGTAATGCAACTGTAATGTCTGCCTTTATTTTGTTAAGCGCTGAGCAAACTGTTGGTGCTATATAAAACCTATATAATAATTACAACAACAAAGGGGGTGAATACATACGCACATGCCAATTATCAGTTTTTTATTTAAAAAAAAAAATAGTTTTATGTATATGTTTTTCTAATTTTACTTCACCAACTTAGACTATTGTGTTCTGATCCATCACATATAATTCAGATTAAAAAAACATTGAACTAAAGGCTGTAATGTAACAAAATAGTTAAAAAGCCAAGGGGGTGAACACTTTTGCAAGGCACTGTAGTAGACACATTTCAGAGGATAAATAACACACTAAGTTACACAACACCCCATATGTAAAAACTGGCATGATCACACATACAAGGTAACCCTCTTAACTCATCCAGACTGCAGGTTCCTGAAGGAGACAAAACTTTACCCAATGGTGGGCATAGACCCAAAGGGGTCATCAGGGTCTGGGTACCAAAGGAATGATCCATGGCCCTGTATAGCAGCCTGCAGCCAACTACTCTTGTTGCATTATGTATCAAAGTGGGTGAAAAATGCAGGATCCAGTGTCCGAAGCAAACAATACAGGCCGACCCTGTTGATGTTGCGTACAGTTTCCAAGATGTACATGGAGGGCAACTGATCCAGAACATGCTAGTGAACTCTGAGGCAATAAGCAGCTGGATCTTGATAGACGTGTCAGTTGAATCAGTGAAGAAAAAAGGATTGGTAAAGAAACTTCTCCAGAAGAGAACAGTTTCTTAATTTAAAGTGGTGTTTCCATCAAAATTACAACATTATGCCTATTTACATTAAATCTAACAATAAAAAAGAATTGGATAAAAAAAAAAAAAAATTCACTTACCTATTTCTCCCTGTTGCTAGGTGGTCCCACGAAATCTGCCTCTTCCTCAGCCCGAGATAGAAACGTCACTTCCTCTCGGCAGTCAGTCATCTGGGACACGTGACAGGTCCCAGATGGCTGTGCGACGTATCACGATGTACGGCGGAGCGGGGAACGAGGGGGTGCTTCGTTCCCCCGCATCGCTGGACCCTGGGACAGGTAAGTGTCTGATTCTTAAAAGTCAGCAGCTGCAGTATTTGTAGCTGCTGATTTAAAAAAAAAATTTTTTGCTGGGCCCTCCTCTTTAAGGACACTGGCAAAACACTGGCATCGCATGGAAAGGGTGGGGTTATATGAAGGTGCACTAAGGGGCATTCCCAGCAAAGCTTTTCCTAGTGTTCAATCACCTGAAGGTATTGGCATATAATCCAGGACAAGCTAACATGCAACTAAGGCTAACAGGGATGCGTAATAAAGAGAGAGGCTAGTGATTCAATCTAAATGTGGCTCTTCACTGAACTCTGGGTCAGGCGGAGAGCCAGTCCTGTCTAAACAAAGACAGAGTGCTTGGGTGTCTGTTTATAAAACTGCGAATAGCGGTGATCCCGAGGATCGCCACTGATCTCAGTCCATTAACGGTTCATGAAACAAAGATGATCATGGGAGAACATATTCTCCGCCGATGAGCTCTGCATACAGAGAAGCTGTGATTGACTGACACAGAAACAGCCAGTTTATGAAGCTGCAATCTCAGCACTTCACTGGCGATCTGTGTCAGAATTCACACTCCCCGATTCACCAGCTCAGAGCTGGTGAATTGGGGAGAGAAGAAAGACTCCCAGGGGAAGGAGGAAGATATTTGACTTCCTCCTTCCTCAATCAGACCCCCCAAGACAGTAACCATGTCCCCCTGTCATTTTGTGTTTGCCCCTATTTATCATGAACTTAAAGAGGCAAAGATCTACGACTTTTTTCAATGTACAGAAAAGGCCTATTTCTCTCAAATATTGTTCACAAATAGTATGTATTCTATGAATGTCCGACTAAAGAAAAAACACCCGAAGCATTGGCACCTCATCCCAAATAGTTAAATATTTCAAGTGGGGAGGGAAGAAGGGATTATCACGGAGCTTACAAATAATAATGGAAACCAATATATAAAAGGTAGACGTTTAATAAGAATTACAATTAAAAACCAAACAAGGCCAAATATTCAATAATATTCAACACTTCACGATGAAAGTGGTCAAAAGGTGGGTGTTCAAATTGAAACAGGAAATTCTAATTCGTATATTAACCCGACATGTTTCGCCTAATAGCTTCATCAGTGGATATACGAAACACAGCATGTCTTTAACTGTACAAAAATACACAGAAGAAACAGAATGAGTGTAAAAAAAAAAAAAAAAAAAGATGATTTGCCTTTAGTTATACTTTGAGATCCGAAGATGGTTAGGACTCCGGCAGAGGAAAACGGCCTAGGCTTTCAGTATCAGGCCTTTAAAGAGAAGTACTGCAGGCCGCCCCAGCTCTGTTAGTGGATCATAAGCTGGAAAGGCCTGCTACCTTTGAACTTATGAACCATCATCCTGCAAGCAAGAGATTTCCCCTAAGGTACTTTCAAACCACCATGGAGGAAGAGTTAATGACCAGGTAACATTGTAGAAATTGCAAAAAGATGATGTCCAAGCCTTGCTGAAGTCTGAGCCCCGTTCACATTGATGCGATTTGACAGGTCAAATTGCATGTCAAATTGGAGAGCCTCCCAATCCGGTGCGACACGGCACTGAATTCCAAACGTAGTTCCTGCACTACTTTTGGCAACTTCAGGGGCGATTTCAATATACAGTACATCTGTGCATGAATCCGCACAGATTTTTTTCAAGTCGCCCCAAGTCGGACTGAAATGCGGCTTTGAAATCGTGCGAGTTCAGATGAACTCGCACAATTTCAAAGTCGTGTTCAGTGTGAACGAGGGCTAACATAAAAACTACCAGCTAAAATTACAGTTATAATGAAGTACTTAGAAATCCTCTGAAATAAAGAGTAGAAAATACATAAAAAATGGCATAAACAATATAAAGCCAACTTCAATTTTATCAGTTTAGAGAAGGAAGAAGAATGAAAATGAATTTTGCTGTAGGTTACTGCAGTTGGCTCCTTTCTGAATGAAGAAGGAAATGTCAGTATTTTAATTTTTGCAATTAAACACTACAGATTTTTTATTTTTTTTTATAAAGAGGAGGTTAAATGGCGTTTCATAGTTCCTTTATCCAATAGTTCTCATTAGTAGATCTGGCAGAGGCTGAAGATAAGAGGTTTATACTCTGACTTTCCACTCGGCCTCAGCATTAAATCATGGGGGATCAATACCAAGAGCTTTCCAGCACAGCTATTTGTTTACACTTCACCACTACCTGAATAAAACAAGAGAAGCGCATTCGACAGATAGTCTGATTTATTAGCAGTGCAGTCTCCTTTCGCTACCTTCCAGAAAATGTAAATAACAGTGTTGCTATGTGTTATTCAAAGAACTCGGATCATTGTCTTGAAATGACAACAGTGTTTAGGTAGACGTGGAACAATGAACACTTCACGTCTAAGACTACAGCAGGACATCTGAACTGCTGGAATACAAGGATTTAATTTTGTACTCTACAAAGGCAAGGCTACCCTGGGGAAAAAAAAACATGTACCTAAATACCTTGGAAGGAAAAATCTTTGCTTTAAACTTTGCAAAGTCAAAGCTCCACTTTCACCTTGATTGTCCCAAGGTACCAAAAGCTTCATACATTCTGTTATGAATACAGCTATAAGTTCCTTTAGCCCGCCTAAAATCTCACTAATGGCATATCATTGTAATGGGTGGTCTCACTGACCAATATTGAGATGCAAGAGGTAGCCAGGAATCTACATAGTAGGTTGGCAGTTTTTTTTTTTTTTTTTACAGTACCTTAAGTGCAGTCAAGTTCCTCCAACCCCAAACTTTCTCATTCATGTCTTTATGGACCTTGCTTTGTGCACTGGTCCAAATCATTTGGTGGAGGGGTGATTATGGTGTGGGGATGTTTTTCAGGGGTTGGCCTTGGCCCCTTAGTTCCAGTGAAGGGAACACTTTAAAGCATCAGCATACCAAGACAGTTTTTTTAGGGATGGCCTCTTCCTGTTCCAACATGACTGCTGTGCATATACAGTAACAAAAATATTAATTGAATTGGTGCACTTCCAGACTGTAATCTCTATGCAACTGGTGGGGCAGGACCCACTTCATCAGAAGACAACCATAATGTTTTTTTTAAGTGGAAAAACCATGTCATAGGCAAACGATGTAGATATCTAGTAAGATAAACCTGAACATGACAACAAGATTACTGTACTCCAATGGCCTTCACGGTTACCAGATCTCCATCCAATAGAGCACCTTTGGAATGCGGTGGAATGGGAGATTTGCATCATGGATGTGCAGCCAACAACTCTGCAGCAACTGCGTGATGCTATCATGTCACTATGGATCAAAATCTCTGAGGAATGTTTCCAATACCTTGTTGAATCTATGCCACGAAGAAAAAAGGCAGTTCTCAAGGAAAAGGGGAATCCAACCCAGTACTAGCAATGTGTACCTAATTAAGGGACCCGTGAGTGTATATGAAAGAGCAGCGGGTGGAAAATTATATTACAGAAAATATGAACAATTTAAAACCAACAAAGTGCTGCACTGATCACTGATTAAAAGAGCGTTACTTTACAAACACACGTCAAAATGTAATATTTTTTGTTGCCATAAGTATAATGAAGTGGTATAGCCTGGGCCCTTAGACTAAACTTTAAGTAATATTGTCTTGGAGTTCCAACCCCTGTAAATTTTAGAGAAGAAATGTGTGGTGAGTTAGGGTCTCCTAATAATTTCTTTGCATTAATCCCAGCTATATACTGACAGTTCCTTGTTCACTGTATCGGCCTAATTCAGTTCAAATGTATAGACTTTTAAACTGAACTTTACATAATGCCCCAGTTATTGAACTATTATTCTTGAACTGGATTCTTCTAACTCTCGTTACAAAGATTTTATGGAATCCAACTGAATAAGTCTAAACTAACAGCACTTTAAACATCTGTATATCAAGTGTCTGAAGAGAGTGTCTACATTGTTCACAGTAACAAGTGGGGTTGGTATTTTTTTTTTTTCATTATGTTTTATTAGGAGGGTTGGTCATTTTTAACCTGCATCAGAAAAAAAAGGCTAGTGTTTGATTGCTTTGGGCAATTACGGTAATTTGGGGCCATTCAATAAAAAGAAAGGTATTTAGGAGGTCCAACACAAACACAATTCCGGGGATTTCAGAAAATGCATCTCTGACGATCATTATAACTCCATGACAACTGTAAATTAAATTGGGACAAGTGTGGACGTTTCCTCAATGCAGCAGAACTCCTGCTGCGCCTATCACACAAATGGTGCAGTGGCCGAGGAGTTTTGTAGCTGTAGCCTGATGGGGAGTAACTAGATACCCATCAGCATCTCTCACTTTGTGATTGGGTGGAGTTCAAGCAAATAGAAACCTGCTATTTGCTATGGAATCCACCCACTGCCTGCATTGAATCGCAAGTGGACTTGATAGGGTACTAGCCCCACAGGCTCCGCCCACTGTCAGCATCATTGGTTACTAGTAGCCTGTGAAGCAGACAGTGTCCTTGACAGCCAATGACAGGTGGGGATAAAAGGGAATAGCGGTGGCAAATGCGCGACCCTACTATACAGCTTGCAGAGAAAGGGCCTCTGCCCATCTCTCTACAAATATTTTGTGTTAGCCCTAATTACTTTTAGTTTCTTTATATGTGAACTAGAGATAATAATTTTTCAATTAAGTGTACCCAAAGCACCAATTTTAAAAAAATGGTGCTAAAGACCAACATGAATCTGTGGCAAGTTTCGATAAAGCTATGGAAACTGGCAACAAACAAAAAACTAACACTGACCATGCCAGATAAAAACAAGATTAACAGCAACGTTAAAAAAAAATTGAGCAAATGGTGATAACATATAGCCCAAGTCTTTAGTAAGAACTGAAGCAGCTGCTTATGCAGCTGTCCCTGATTGCGCCATGCACTAGGGAATGCACTGGACCTGAGCAAAAAACAAAGAAAAACAGGAAAGCGTGCACCTTGCACAGTTGAACTGAAATTGTTAAAGTGAGGCTGACCTGCATGAAAATGTTTCTAATGTAACACTGCTAGCTTTCAAATAAATCCCTGCAGAGCCCCCTTGGACCAAGCTAGGCTATATAATTGTATAGGGCCACTGGTTTGTAAAGTGCAGCCCACTTATATTTCTTCTATTTTAGCAACATTTATTTGGCTAACAATGTTCAATTAGACTTATGAAAACAAATGGCAAAAAATAATGTTTTAAGTGATCGTGATATTATATAAGTCACACAAACCTGCAGTGAACCACAATGGGACCAGCACTTGGAGGATTCGACAATTTTACTCTCCGAATAAAAGACAGCAGGCCTGTAGCATGATACGGTACTCCATGATCAGGCCAACCGGTGAAGTGAAACTGCTTGACTTCCCTGATTTCATTATATCCTCTCTGCAAAACAATTAATACAAATCATTCATAGAAGTAAAAGGTGCTTTAGCAATCCTTACCTTAACATTTCTTTAGAAGAATACATAGCCCAGCACATAAACTTATGTCCAATATATTTTTAGACCAACACGGCAGATACAATAATGCAACAAAAATGTGCCCCTAAGCTAATGCATGCATTAATTTATCCCAAAGGTGCATTTATTTTACACTGCGTGTGCTGGGCTTTCTTTGTGTCCTGATCTAGCTGTGTCGCTGAGTCACGAAGCAGGTTTATGGCTGATGACTGCTTTATTCCAGGATATTTTACAGCACTATCAAGCTATCAATTTCAACCAAACAAATGTCTGGAGGAAGAAGACAATGACAGTTCACTATATTTGCGCCACTGCACTGCAGCCAACAAAATTCTACAATGTACTAGTAGATATGCAACACAACAGAACAACTGTGCAAGTAATACTGAATAGACCACTACAGAAATTAACACAAAGAAAAAAAGTATGTGTTTACAATCATTTAAAGCAGTATTAAACTGAAAACCAAAAATGTAATATATTGCATCTTAATCATTAGATGTAGTATTAGTGTTCTCTTTTTTTTTTTTTTTTTATTTAGGCATTTTTGCCTTTGGTTTTCACCTGGTGATCTGGCCAGTAACACACCTCAACTCTATAAATAATGGTGAGGGGAAGCACTGGACACCTTTGCTGCCATTGTGCTACATGCTGGGTATCCAGTGCACCCTTGTGGCTTTAAGAAGGGCCGGGCTCCCTCCAGGCTTACCTGCCCTCTATCCATTATTATACATGTGCTTCCACTGTGAAGGCTCTCAAACATGTATAGAGTTAGAACTGCAGGTAATACTGGGGAGCTCTGAATCGGCTTTGCAGCTTACGCATGTATTTTCAAATGTGTGCAAATGAAACCCCGGTTTTTAACACAAACTGTTAGACAGGACAGTTCGGTTGTTTGCAGGCTGGACGGTGAGTTGAGCTGGGAATTGTCTTTGGTTTGCTTCGCCCTTCCATGTGCTCCTTGCTGCAAAGGCCAGTTATAGGTGTGGGTAGTGGTGATTTGTTTGTGCTGTATGAACATAGTTACAGGTCCTAATTTAAAGGTGTGCAGGTGAGTGGCCCTAAATTCACACCATCTGTGTTCGGGTTCGTATACCTGCACCCACACACCTGTCAAATTGGAACCTGTGGCTGTCTTTATAAAGCTGCTGTATCCCCATAGCATAACATAGGCTGCCTGCACACAGCCCTAGCCACATTAAAAAAAATAAAAATAAAAAAAAACATTGATTCACACTATACAGGCCAGTTACCATGTGAATAAGCCCCAATACCTCATTCACATACAAAGCTTTGTCAACTTAATACAGTTTAATGATACTGTACGTAGACATAAAGGGGAACAAATAAGACAGCACTATCCCTACATACATAAGAGTGTTATAAAAGTTTTTGCTTTGGTTTTGGATAAATAGAGGAGATACCATCAGCCAGTTTATTGCATTGGCGTCAGTGTCTCCTTGGGAAATGTTACCCTTCTCTTTCCATCCTGTAGATGCACCAGGAAGTAAAATAAACTTTACAACAGAACTTAGGGTTGTTTCCCTCTTAGACAATTGTTCCTACAACTGATGTACCCATTGGAATATTTTGTTCTGGTGACCACCTTTAAAATATTGGATTTCCCATTGCTTTCTGTCACAGTAACAATGGAGAACAGGACAACTAGAGAGGGTGAATCTACCTAACTGGGATAAAGATAGCAATAAAACTTGACACACATTCTAACCCTTTCCTAATCTATGAAGAAAAATAGGATAGGTTTGGCTATACATACACACTTTAGCCTGTTTGCATACAAAAATAAGCTTTATATAACACACTGAATCATTTACATCAGTTCTTAGCCATGTATGAATTACTAACCTCTAGTCTCAAACACTAGGTAAATATGGGCATGATGATAAACTGACTGGGGTGTAATTATTTATTGCTATTGTGGGAGTAATAAAAGTGCCCAGAGAAACCTATGAAACATTTTGCTTATCACTTTATTCTCTAGCCTTGAACACTAAAGTGACTCCCTCAAATCCATAGATTTATTTAGCATTACAAATCAAATCAATAGAGTACTTTGTAATCTTGGCTCAGAAATTGCATCAGCTTTTAAAATTATTTATCATCTGTACCCTAACATTTCCTTACTAAAGTGTTTATTTCACTATTCAGTGGGTTTTATTGCGAACAATCCCCTGCATTTCAGAAACAAAATATGTACTGTATTACAGAAGAGGTCTAATTATACTATACACAGCTTCAGAGATTTACATATCCTATACATACTGTGGGAGGTTGTATTATACAATATACTATACAAATAAACCAACCATAGTGCATCTGATTTTCAGTTTATTTTAAAAGCATGCTAAATGTAGGAATAGAAGTACAAAAAATATTTTCTAAAGTTTCTTCCTCTAATGAATGAGTCTTGAGAATGAGCGTGTTTAAAAAAAATGGCTCAATTTCTTTTGTGTATTCACCTATCACATATTGGAACCCATAAAGTAGAACAATAAATCAATGTTGTGAAAAATGTTTGTTAGATGCTTTCTTCTGTGATGTTTGTATAGCATCCCAAATATTTAAAATAGGCTTATTGCTATAGTGGGAGTACAGGCAATGGTTGTCTATGTATATTTACAAGCATAATAAGAACAGTTTACAGACACAGTGTGGCCATGAAGAAGCAGTTAACATTCCCTATAGGCTACAAAGGATACATCAAATGACTGTACAGACATAAAAGAACAAATCAAGTTATACATTGTATCCACCATGTTTCCCAATCTGCCTTACAATACAGAAATAGAAAAAGGGATATGTGCGTTAAAACAAAAACTTTACACATAAATGTGGGATATAATAGAGCCAATGAATCTATAACCCAGTAGCAATTTATAAAGCAAATTATCATTTGCTTTAAAGTAACAAAATAAACCTAAAATCCATAAATGTATTTTCAAAATGCATCTACAGGACAAATTAGACAAATTAAAATGCGCATTTCATATTTTGTAACGTTTCTATTACTCAAGAACCTTCATTCAACTGCCATGGGTTTCCATACAAGGAACAAAATATTGCTCTAGTGATGTCACTGTCTATTCAAAAAACTTTATTCAACTGGAGGCTACACACTACAAGTCCCTGCCATAAGAACACACCCTCAAACACATTACTTCCATAAAGTAGAGTTCCAGGTGTCCTATCATTAAACTGTAAGAAATTAATTCTATGGCAGAACAGTCTGGTTGCTAGAGCTGCTGTAAAAGAACATAGTAGCATTACCTGAACGCTGTAAACAGGTTCTTTATTCTAGCAGCATTTTGAGACACTTGCAATCTGCTGCAGGGTATAGGTTGAGTATGTCTTAGTGCATCCCCACCAAGCTATGAGTAAGCACTAGGCATAGTGCGAAACGCACCAGCTCTGTACCCCCTTATTCTGCTTTGTCATGTCTTGGATTGATGTGATTCCTGCTTTTTAAATAAACCTTTTGAATTTTATCTTTTCCCGGTGTGCGGCTGTCCGGAGTTTCTCTTGATTTCCAATCTGCATCCCCACCATACCGGAGAAACCTTGTTGTTTTATGAATGAATATAAGGCTTCCTCTGATTGGCCAAGGTGAAGATGCAGGCGGATGGCATCACGATCACCACCTTGGCCAGAGGAAGCCTTGTATTGATTTATAAAAAGGCTCCAGGGGACCTTGTAGATGGGCTCCTGAGCAGGGTACCAGATCTGTCTGCAGAAAACTGCAGGATTGGAGTTTTGGAGCAGCAGGTTTTTCCATTGATACTGCCATAAAGATCTGTTTTAGTGCTTTTTCTTTTCCTCTGATGCATTCAATTGCATGCAACCAGTGCAGAATGTCTTTCCAATACCAAATCTTTGCTAAGTATAGCCAACAAAGATTCACAAATTGGTGAATTAGACAGCTCTTGCTTAACAGTCTATTCAAACATGATGTAATCCTATTTGTCTTATATTTGGAGACAATGAAATTGTAAATCCTGGTTACCTAGATTCATAAATTGCACAATTTTAACTATATGAGGCTCGATTGCATGCACATTTATTTAGACTGTGAAAGCTGATAGTTTGGTGTTGTTTTGTGATAAGGTAAATGCAGGCCATTTTAATAGACTACAAGGTCTCTTAAAAAACAATGAACACCACATAAAAGAAAAGCATTAATATTTATCCTTCCAGTAGCCCGAGTCTTTGAACTCCGGTGCTTTGTTTTCCACACCTCTGGGTGTGTGAATATCTGCTCTTCCTTACACACACTTTATTTCATCCCAGCAGCTTGAATATTACTAAAGAACAAACAACTTAATGGGGAGGAACCACAACATGTGTCAAGGGGAGCAGTTATTTACACACCCAAAAGTGTGGAATACCTGGAGTGGCTGGCTGCCAGAAAGGTTAAGTAGTGTTTCTCTTTTACAGGCTTTAGTGGTAACAGGTTCACTTTGAAGGCTTTGAAAGACTTTTAAATTTCTTACCCTTTCAAGTGTAAATGTACGGATGACATACTCAGCCAGTGGCTCCATTTCTACACATGTCACTTTAAAATCTCCATAGACTTCAGTATCATCAGGCCAGTACTTGTAACATTTAACCTGTAACCATAACAACAAACCCACATAAGAAAAAATTAACCCAAATGTAACACATTTGTAATGCAGGTGTTTCTTCCTTGAGATCAATACTGTAAATATCTATGAACATTTGAAGCAGATGTTTTTCTACCTCTCCCTCTCCAAACAAAAAAAGAAATGTGCACACCTTCCATGTAAGAGCCCTCTGGACTGTGATGAAGTCACTGGCTGTGTGATAGCCATGACAGCCTAGGCTCAGACGCAGTGGGTTAAAAGGTGCTAGTCAACATTTTAACCTAGAAGACTGTAGGAATCTAGTAGTGGTATAGAGGTACTGCAAAGGACAGCTGTGGATTGAAGGTGACTATTGCAATATAAGCTGCTTGTATATTTCCACTTTTAATTGCCAATTATTTTTTTTTCATTTTGGCAGGCGTTCTGCCTTAAAGTGTATGCAAGTAAAGATAGCTGCTATAAAGATTCAGAAAGTTAACAGTTGCCACCAAAACAAGAGGGAGGAGTAAACCATCCACTGGGACATCCATCTGTTTCAGTGAAAACTGTCTAAAGGGGAAAAAAAATTCTCTTTTCCTCCCTTCTTTTTGCTACTTTAGGACAGGAAGTAGGGGGAAATCACCAAGGAAAGAGAAAAATAAACGGAAATTAATCTTTCCTATAAAATCCAAAACCAAAAGTTTAGATTATGCATACACCTCAACTCCCAGCGCAGAAAAAAAAATATCCCTTGCAATGGGGCTGTGTGGATAATTTTCCATTTGCACAGAGATCGGTTTAAGGGAAATTATCCAACAAAGCAAACAATGTAATAGGCTCTAAAACATAACAAAGTTTAATTTTGTTTCATGTTATAAAGCCACGGTTCCAATTTACCAATCAATGGTGAGAAACACCCACTATACTAATACTAAGCAAATAGCAGGAGAGTGGAATGTTTACAGATCTCAAAGGTGACACTATCAAGGTAAGAACATATCCTTTGTTAAACACATTTAACTTAATTTAAATCTTCATGCTTGGCATGCAAAACTACCCAGTAAGGCATACTGTTTTTTTTTTTTAAGGGTAACACTGAGTTAATTGAGCTGGCAAGCCTCAACTAAATGAAATGCATTCTTACCCGGCCAACTTCGACTAGATTTGTAACCATCACAATGCAGGCAGATTGCTCTTGCCAAATCATCCTCCAGAAATCATACACTGTTTCATGAACTGGGCCTAAAAAAGAGATACTAAAGATCAGTAGGTTGAAAGAGACAAAACCATGACCCTCATTCTTAGATTCATCTGCGACAACAGTTTAGAATTGTATATAGTGAGAAATGTTTTACAGTGCTGGCAATGTTTATTTATATATCGAAATGTGAAAATACAAGCGTCTGTTAACAAAACATGACCCCCCCCCCCCAATACTACAATTGCTACTACTGCTTTAATATTAATATTCCTCAGTGCTTTTTCATGAAACTTCTGGATAAGAATGTTTCCTTCTATGATGAAATGTTATCATGCAAATCCCACAGTTCTAAGATGCTACATAACTGAATGTTTTTAAAGTTTGATTTTAGGTTGGTTGATTTTAAACCAAAAAATAAAATAAAAAAAGTGTTAAAAGTGCTCATCTAACTTAGGCAGTGGCAATCTCTGTTCAACAGAAACTAGTCTTTAGATTTCAATATAGGTTTCCAAATGCAAATGGAATCCTGCCAGGAAGCTTAAATGAAAGCAATTAAAGCAGTGAGCAGAGCAGATTCTTTTACCTTGGGTGGCAATGTAATGGCTTGGCCTCTGATATCCCTGAAACAACAGGCAAAAAATTCATTCTCAGCATCATTAGGGTGCATTGAAATTATACAAACTACTAACAATGTCTGGCCATTTACAAAAAATGTTTCAGACAATAGAATTAAAAAAGAGGAGGTATGAGTGATAATTATCAATATAGGATGTGTAATTGAATTAAACGGTCAGACTTAAGGAATGTAACCACTCAGACTAAAAAAATATTTTTAAAATGCCAAGCCAGCACTTACACTGTTTAGCCAGAAACAGTGTTTGCTTGTGGCAATGGATACTAAACAAATTGTTTTAAAAATGAAATGCAATAGTATCTCCATGTCACCATAATTCTACTAAAAAAAATTTTGGTTACACGTGAAGAAAAAAAAATCCTTGAAAACTTTTTACTTGGGGTCTCCTTAGAAGAAAAGGACTTAACTAAATGGAAATGAGAGGCTCTCAGTTTCAGATAATAAAATTCAATTTGCAGAAATAAAAGCAACATGTGCTGCATGCAGGAAGATGTTAAAGTCATTGTGGCAGTCAGCATACAGATTGGGCCAAATGTTGAGGGCAGCCACAAACATCTAGACATCTTTCCAAAAAGCACTAAACTCACTTTAGCAGCAAGCTCATGGACACTTGCAGGCTGTTTATGGTTGGACACTTTTGGTGGGTATCTAACAAACATCAAGCATAAAGGGACACCAATGCTGTAAAATAGCTTTCATAGAAACATTGAATCATTGTATCTCATTATTTAAATGATATAATGTCAAGGTTCCTAGCTCCAAGGTTCTTTAAGTGTTTGATTTAATGTGACTGGTATCTTTATCAAATTATGTAACTTTGTACAGAACCTAAAGAGATGTTATATAAATGAATTGCAATACAATTTACAATTCCACAATAATTCTTCTATGTTTACATTTTATTATTTTAAATGAATTGCAATGGAAACCTGCATATTACTCCTGGCATGGGTTTCCTTTTGGAGTCCAGTTGAAGTCTGGGTATCAGACTTGTCTGTGGGAGACTTAAACATGTAAGCAGCTTTAAGTCAAACTTTATGAGCATTGGTGCCCCTTCAAAAGGATAGTAGGAGAACAGAGGAGAAACACATATTTCAGAACTGAAGGCCTCTCTTCAAGGTTATTGCTACTAAACTTCAGATTCATAATATTCCTGAAAATAATGAATGTATTAATTTGAATTATTATGGCTTAGTACTCTGACAATGGTAACATTACCTGGGTTTAACAAATTTCTGATTGCTTTTTATTATTTACATAACCATTAGCCATTTATTTAATGCTTACTTAGAAGAACCCACTATAGGACAATTAAGTTTCATCAAAAAAAATCTCAAACAAAAATGTGAGGCAAATCATAACTGAAAAAAGCTAATTGTCCAAATTAAAGCAACTACTTAGTAGACAGTAAGTATAAACACTACATCTCCAGGATTTAAAAAATCCTCAGATTTCTTACTATTTATTAATGTTTCACACATGATTGACAATTTGATAGAACTCAATTTGAAAAATGTGCGAATCCTTGGTAAAAGTTGTGTTACTGCTGTGTCCAAACAGTTATACACAGACCTCTTATTGAAGCATTAAAAGACGTTCAAGGTCAAAAAACATGTATGTGCTGTTATTGTATGGTGGAAAACAAAATCTGGTTGTCAAGAAAAATAATCTATGCTGCTTTACTTCCACATGTGAAGGGCCACATTTGGAGAAAACATCTTGTTGCCCTTCAGTTATGTTGTTTTTTTCCCCCATTTAAAACTGGCTTTAGAAAAAAGGATAGTGGAAATCTGCTTAGTTAACTTAAGTTTTTTTTTTTTATATCTGCTCTGCATGATATTAAATATGTGGCCAAAGGTTTTATATATCTGCTATGCATGACACCAGACAGGGCCCAATTTGTCAAATTAACCACTTAAGCCCCGGACCATTTGGCTGGCCAAAGACCAGCGCAGTTTTTAACTCGGCACTGCATCGCTTTAACTGCAACGTGGCTCCCAAACAAAATTTACTTCCTTTTTTTTCCCCACAATTAGAGCTTTCTTTTGGTGGTATTTGATCACCTCTGCGGTTTTTATTTTTTGCGCTATAAACAAAATTTTGTTTTACTTTTTGCTATAATAAATATCCCCAAAAAATATATAAAAAAAAATGTTTTTCCTCAGTTTAGGCCTATAAGTACTCTTCTACATATTTTTGGTAAAAAAATCGCAATAAGCGTTTATTGATTTGTTTGCGCAAAAGTTATAGCGTCTACAAGATAGGGGTTAGTTTTATGGCATTTTTATTTAATTTTTTTTTTTTTAATAGCGGCGATCTGCGATTTGTATCGTGACTGGGACATTATGGCGGACACTTTTGACACATTTTTGGGACCATTGTCATTTTTACAGCGATCAGTGCTATAAAATTGCATTGATTACTGTAAAAATTACACTGGCAGTGAAGGGGTTAACCACTAGGTGGCTAGGGAGGGGTTAAGTGTGTCCTGGGGAGTGATTCTAACTGTTAGGGGGCATGGCTACGGATGATACTTCACTGATCATAGCTCCCGATCACAGGGAGCTATATTCAGGCTCAGTTTCACTAGGCAGAACGGGGAAATGCTTGTTTACATTAGCATCTCCCCGTTTTTCAGCTCCTTGAGACGATCGCAGGTATCCTGGCGGACATCGAGTCCACAGGACCCGCTATCCTACTCACGGAGCTCCCTGTAGGGTGGCGCGCACGTGACCACACAGCGGCAAATTCAATGGGACATACCTGTACGCCCATTTGCCCAGCCATGCCATTCTGCCGACGTATATGTACATGCGGCGGTTGGCAAGTGGTTAATGCACACAGATACAGAAGTCATGGTCAATGGGCAGTTCAATGTTCTGGCACATCTGATGAAACTCTATAGGAGGGATTTGCATCCATAAAACATCTAAGGCAGGCCATAGGAGCAAATATCTTTCCTGCAACCACGGGTTGCTTGAAATTTGCTTGATTCCCCCTATACACAGACAGCATTGACAGGGGTATCCCTCCCATGGAGCCATTGTGTTCTCCTGGTAGGGGGGGCTGGGTAAGCCATCCCCGCCAGGAGAACACAGTGATTATTGCTAGCGTGGGGAAAAAAACTGAAAAGCACTGCTTCCTCAGTTTTATTGGACCAGATGGACAGAGGAGTCCATTTACATCTGGCTACCCGTAGAGATCAGTTGGGTCTGCCCATGTCCGCTCTACATAAACTGTGCTTCATGTGGAAGAGGCCTTTTGGGTTCAACTGTTTATCAGCTCAATATTTTTTTTTTTTTGTAAGAAATACATTGAAATTAATTTTAGTGCATATAATGCAATAATATTTTTCCAAAATTTCTATAAATTATAACAGATGAGTTTGAACGTTTAAATATTTTAAGATCTATAATTGTGTGCAACAACGAAACAGTTACAACTAGGATACCCAACCCTTTTCCATAGCAAAACTTTAAAAACGTTTACAGCTTCTAAATTTGGAGCTAACTAAAAATATTGACTCTAAAATTATCCTTTAGCTAAGATGGGTGCAGTAATACCCAATACTCACTCCCCCAGCTAGATCAAGTACAAATGCTGACAGCTCTGATCTTGAAAGTTCTCAGAGATGAGTGCTTCCTGGTTCGTTGCTTCTCGGGGAGGAGATCAAGAAATGGATGTTTCTAAGACTGCCATTCTGACAACTCTGATGCATGCCCTGGGCTCCCAGAAAGCACATTGTGTTAGGTGTGCACTTGGGACACACGTGGGAGGGTGAAATATCTCAGATATTTAAAAGTAAGTCTATAACCACTTGCCGACCAGCGCACGCCGATATACGTCCTAACTTTGAGGACGGATATCGTTGTTATGGCAGCAGCTAGCTGCCCTAACTCCAGTATCCTCGTATTCGGCGGGTGGTTGGCTACAAGATAAAAGTGGTCTTTGCGGCGGATTCGCCACAAGATCACTTTTAATCGGCGGCAGGAGAGGGACACCCCCCCACTGCGTTCCGGTGCCCTCAGCGGTGGAGGCGAGCCGGTCCTTTCACTGGCTGTGCATGGAGACGAGTGAGGGTAAGATGGCCCCCACCCATCTCCATGACAACAAAAAAATAGTAATTTAAAAAAATGGCCCTTTAAAAGCTATGGGCGGAAGTGACGTTTTTATGTCACGCTTCCGCCCATAGCTCTAAAAGGGCCATTTTTTTTTTAAATGACAAATTTTTATTTTTTATTGCATTTTTGTGTAAATATGAGATCTAAGGTCTTTTTGACCCCAGATCTCCTATTTAAGAGGTCCTGTCATGCTTTTTTTTCTATTACAAGGGATGTTTACATTCCTTGTAATAGGAATAAAAGGGACACATTTTATTTTTTTTTTTTACACAGTTTAAAAAAAAAAAAAAAAGGTAAAATAAGAAAAAACTTTTTTTTAAACGCGCCCTGTCCTGACGAGCTTGCGCGCAGAAGCGAACGCATACGTAGCGCCCGTATATGAAAACGTGTTCAAACCACACGTGAGGTATCGCCGCGATCGGTAGAGTGAGAGCAATAATTTTAGCCCTAGACCTCCTCTAACTCAAAACAGGGTGCCTTGACTGAAAAAAGGTTGAGAAACATTGGTTGAAGTGACTAACCCAGAGTAAGTATGCATATCAGGAAGTAAAGGGTCTAGTTATAAAAATTGGCAAAAAATAGAAATAGATTTCAATGTCAATTTTTATTTTACAAAAGTTGTCATAAAAGGTGGTGGTATTGAAGAGAAGTTAACATGATAAAAAGTGTCCAAACCTAAAAAGTGAAATTCTGTTGAAGTCTGTGTGACGAAACCGGTCAGGACGTGGCTTACACGACACTCCAGTAGTGACGCTCTGCGCTCCACAGCCCTCCAAGCTCTAACCAGGCAGTGTGGAGACATTTCCTGCATGACGAAAGTGCATCTGGAAGGCTGAGTATGGCGAGAGCGCCCTCTGCATGCTTCATTCATTGATGCTGTTGTTCTTTATATGTGATGTACGCAGCTTTTACCTAAGGGTTGATTTTAATTGCATGGGGAATATTATTTAAATAAAAGGTATTACTCTATATGCGAATCTGTTTTGCCTTTTATGTTAACCCCCACATCCCTGGTAAACTATGGTGAGGAGGAAATAGGAGGATTTTCTTTTGTGAATTGCACTGGATATCTGCTTAACGAGAAAAATCTTAACCCCTGCGCACCTGGCTGTCTTGGATAAGGATGAGGAAAAAAGATGTGGCTAATGGTCTGCATGGTTTGATTGAGTGCCTTTATACCCAGTTCAATCTGGTGAGTTTGCCCCCCAGGGGGAGTGTGCTACACGTGGTGGACTGTATATCTGGTGACAGGTGCACTTTCCGGTATTAACCCTGAACTTGCTGACATTTAACCAAACTCCGCACTTTTGAACCGTACATCAATATACTATACATCCTATGTGGATTGCAAGGTGTATGGGACATTATATAGGATTTTCATGATTGGACTAACCTCTGATTTTCAGCGCTGTTTTAGTAATTTTACTCTCAGGAATTTGACTGCGTTTACTATTTTTTACTAACTTTTTAGATGTTATACGTTTTTACGTTTTAAACAGCAGCTTTGTATTACCTTTTTATCATTGTATTAAAAGGTTTTATATCATTATTTATTAATCTGCTGCTGACATATTTTGAGGTCAGAATTGGCGCTGAGGTGGTGTTTCTGTTAGGCCTTCACACATCCCGTTTTTTTTTATATATATATATATATATATATATATATATATATATATAGTATATACTCGAGTATAAGCCGAGTTTTTCATCACATTTTTTTTGTGCTCAAAGTGCCCCCCTCGGCTTATACTGGAGTCAAGCACTTTTCTTCAGAAAAAAAAAAAAAATTCGACCCGACTCTGCGGCCCCGTATCTCGGGGCCACTTAGTGCTAGGAACCCCAAATTTGGTGTGCAAACCCAGTGGAACCAACACTATAACATATCCAATTGGGAGTTCCTAGCACCAAGTCGCCCAGAGATACAGGGCCCCAAAGTCAGTTCAGAAAATGTCATTCTCTGCTGCAGAAAAGTGCTTGACATTTTCTGACCCGACTTTGGGGCCTCGTATCTCGGGGCCACTTGGTGCTAGGAACCCAAAGTCGGTCAACTGTGTCCATCTGCAGCAATGTCATTTCGAGACCCTTTGGGTCCACAGACCCCAAATATTGGCTGCAGCTAGGGGGCATCTAGGAACCCTTAACTACCAAGTTTGAAGTTCAGGGGACCTATGGCTGCAAATGGGCACAGTGAGGCATGCAAATGGGCACAGTGAGGCTGCAAATGGGCATTGTTGACCCATTTTTCCACTTACAGTAGCTGTGCATTTCTCACTCTAGGCTTATACTCGAGTCAATAAGTTTTCCCATTTATTGTGGTAAAATTAGGTGCCTTAGATGCTTATATTCGGGTCGGCTTATACTCGAGTATATATATATATATATATATATATATATATATATATATATATATATATATATATATATATATATATATACACATATACATATACACACATATATACATATATACATACACACATTTGTGCTCATAAATTTACATACCCTGGCAAAATTTATGATTTCTTGTCCATTTTTCAGAGAATATGAGTGATAACACAAAAACCTTTTCACTCATGGTTAGTGTTTGGCTGAAGCCATTTATTATCAATCAACTGTGTTTACTCTTTTTAAATCATAATGGCAACAGAAACTACCCAAATGATCAAAAGTTCACATAGCCTGGTGATTTTGGTCTGATAACATGCACACAAGTTGACACAAAGGGGCTTGAATGGCTATTAAAGGTAACCATCCTCACCTGTGATCCGTTTGCTTGCAATTAGTGTGTGTGTGTGTATAAAAGGTCAATGAGTTTATGGACTCGTTGCAGACCCTTGCATCTTTCATCCAGTGCTGCACTGACATTTCTGGATTCTGAGTCATAGGGAAAGCAAAAGAATTGTCAAAGGATCTGCGGGAAACGGTAGTTGATTTGTATAAAACACGAACGGGATATAAAAAGCTATCCAAAGAATTGAGAATGCCAATCAGAAGTGTTCAAACTCTAATTAAGAAGTGGAAAATGAAAAGTTTTGATGAAACCAAACCACGGTTAGGTAGACCAACTAAAATTTCAGCCACAACTGGCAGGAAAATTGTTCAGGATGCAAAGAAAAACCAACAAATAACTTTAGGTGAAATACGGACTCTCTGAAAACATGTGGTGTGGCTGTTTCAAGATGCACAATAAGAGGCACTTGAAGAAAGATGGGCTGCATGGTCAAGTCGCCAGAAGAAAGCCATTACTACGCAAATGCCACAAAGTACCCCGCTTACAATATGCCAAACAGCACAGAGACAAGCCTCAAACCTTCTGGCACAAAGTCAGTATGTTATCAAAAAATACTGGAGGAACATTTACATTCATCAGCCAGGAAGCTGTGCATGGGACGTACTTGGACATTCCAACATGACAATGTTCCAAAACACAAGGCCAAGTCGACCTGTCATTGGCTACAGCAGGATAAAGTGAAGGTTCTGGAGTGGCCATCTCAGTCTCTTGAACTTCATATCATTGAGCCACTCTGGAGAGATCTCAAACGTGCAGTTCATGTAATGCCGCGTACACACGAAGGGACTATCCCGCGGGATTATCCGCTGGACCGAAGTCCAGCGGATAATCCCCTCGTGTGTGGGCGCCGGCGGACTTTTTTTGGCCAAAGTACGGCGGACTAAAGTTTCAGGTTTTGTTTTCAAATTATCCGCTGGACTTGGCAGTCCAGCGGATAATCCGGTCGTGTGTAGTATGGTCCGGCGTACCAAAAAGGACGCATGCTCAGTAGCAAGTATTTTTCTAGTATTTTTCGTTTTCTAGTCCCGTCGTACGTGCTGTACGTCATCGCGTGAACCGTCGGACTTTTTGCGTGATCGTGTGTGGTCAAGTCCGTTCGCTTTTTAGTCCGGCGTACCCAGCTGGAAAGTCCAGCGGATTGTCCGCTGGACTTAGGTCCGCCGGGAAAAGTCCGTACGTGTGTACGCGGCATTAGACAGCCCAGGAATTTACAGGAACTGGAGCCTTTTTGCCAAGAGGAATGGGCAGCTTCACCATCTGAGAAGATAAAGAGCCTCATCCACAAATACCACAAAAGACTTCAAGCTGTTATTGATGTTAAATGGGGTAATACACAGTATTAAGAACTGGGGTATGTAAACTTTTGATCAGGGTAATTTGGGTAGTTTATGTTGCCATTATGATTTAAAAAGTAAACACAGTTGACTGATAATAAATGGCTTCAGCCAAACACAAACCATGAGTGAAAGAAACGTTTTTGTGTTATCATACATATTCTCTGAAAAATGGCCAAGAAATCATAAATTCTGCCAGGGTATGTGTATATATATATATATATATATATATATATATATATATATATAATATATACAGTCTTGGCCAAAAATATTGGCACCCCTGCATTTTATTTCAGATAATGCACCACTTCGCCCAGAAAATTGTTACAATTACAAATGTTTAGGCATTCTCATGTCTCATCTTGTTTGTATTGGTACAACATAAAAAAAAAAAAGAGGATTAACAAAAAGCCAAAGCAGACACATTCCACACAAAACTCCAAAAATGGACTGGACAAAATTATTGGCACCTTCTTAAAACTAAGAAATAATTGCATTCCACGTTTGTGATGCTCCTGTAATTTGTAATTAAGCTCACCTGTATCAATTAATAAGTGCTGACAATATAAAAATCACACCGGCAACCAGTTAAGATGGTGAAAAATGTACTCAACCTGTTGTGTGTGTCTGTGTGCCACACGGAGCATGGAGAAGAGAAAGAGCAGCAAGAATTGTCTGCAGATTTGAGAACAAGCAATTGTAGAAAAGCATGGACAATCTCAAGGTTACAATTTCACCTCCAGAGATCTTAATGTTCCTGTGTCCAATATGAGCAACATTGTCAAGACGTTTACAGCCCATGGTACTATAGCTAATCTCCCTGGACATGGATGAAAGAGAAAAATTGATCAGAGTTTGCCAAAACTTACCTGAGGAAGCCAAAATTCTTTCGGGTGAATATGCTGTGGACAGACGAAACAAAATTACAGCTTTTTGGTAAAGCCCATCATTCTACTGTTTTCAGAAAAAGAAATGAGGCCTTTAAAGAAAAGAATACAGTCCCTACAGTCAAACATGGTGGAGGTTCACTGATGTTTTTGGGTTGCTTTGCTGCTTTATGCACTGGATGTCCTGACCGTGCATGGCATTTTGAAATCTGAATACTACCAAAGAATTTTGGGGTGCAATGTAGGGCCCATTGTCAGAAAGTTGGGTCTCCGTCAGAGGCCATGGGTCTTACAGCAGGACAATGACCCAAAGCACACATCAAAAAGCACCCAGAAATGGTTTAAGACAAAGCGCTGGAGAGTACTGAACTAGCCAGCAAGGAGTCCAGATCTAAACCCATAGAGCACCTGTGGAGAGATCTCAAAACCGCAGTTGGGAACAGGAACCCTTCCAATCTGAGAGACCTGTAGAAGTTGGCGAAAGAAGAGTGGTCCAAAATTCCAGTAGAGAGGTGTAAGAAACTCATTGATGGTTACAGAAAGCAACTGATTTCAGTTATTTTTTCCCAAGGGGTGTGCTACCAAATATTAAATTGAGAGTGTCAATAATTTTGTCCAGTCTATTTTTGGAGTTTTGCGTGGAATGTGTCAAATTTGGCTTTTTGTTTCTCCACTTTTCTGTGTCATACCAATACAAACAAAATAAATAAACACGAGAATGCCTAAACATTTGTAATTGCAACAATTTTCTGGGCGAAGTGGTGCATTATCTGACAGAAATGCTGGGGTGCCAATATTTTTGGCCATGACTGTATATATAAAAATAAAACACCTTTCCTTTTCCCAGCACCCTAGAAATAATAAGTTACATTAGGTTTAAGGTGTATAGACCAATTTTATACATGAATGAATCTGCCTGATATTGAATCTGCCTGATATTATCTTTCTGGTCTAAAGAAATTGAAAATTAGCCATTTTTACTTTTACATTTAAGACTTTAAAAAAAAAAAAAAAACTGACAGCAGGTGTGGCTATTCTACTGAATCTACACGGAGGTTATGCTAAGTGGCTAGTTAGATGTAAAGAGTACTGACTTGAGTTTATTTATACACGGGACAGTGAATGTTTTATTTCACATGCTTTTTCCGAATTTTAAAAATCTTTAAAATTTAAAGAAACGCACTTGAACAATCTAAAAAAACGACAACATATTCTTAAGCAAAAAAAAAAGTATGATGCAGCCAGACAACCAACATCAGAACAAAATATGAGGAAGGGATGTTTACCATTGGGAGAAATAGAAAGCATTTCAGGGACTTTAAAAAACAAATTGGACTAGTGCCAGGTTAGTGTATTGTGGCTATAAAAGTACTCAAAAAAAAAAAAAAAAAAAAGGTAACACGACAGCATGAAAAGAAGAATAAATGTAACAAATTAATCAGGAGGAGCATGCACAGATGTCAGGTAAATAAGCATTAGTAGGAATTACAAAGTAATTGGGAACAATGTCTATATTAAATGTTTATTGTAGGGTTCTGTTATTCACATATAGCGGTACTTACATCCCTGTACAGCCAAATCTACAGGCCAAACCAAAGTCAGGTGTGAAAGAAAGCACAATAATGTCAGTGAGTACTGAGACTTAGAACAAGCAAAGTGTACAGTTTCTCTTCTTTTAAACACTTGCAGTCAACTTCATAGGCATGACATGCGGGGGAAAAAGAAACATACATATATATACAAGCCGAGAGCTAAAGGCATGCAGGTTAATAGCAGGGGATGTGCAGCTCACTTACATCAATGTAATTTGCATTTATGTAGTCAGACGATGGGTCATCTTCCACTGGCTGAAGGATGACTCTTGAGTGGTCATCTGGTCAGGAGAAGAAAACAATGAATGTAACACGTATGCAGCCCTTTGCTCTATGGACAGGACTATGTTACCTTGAGACAATTTGAACACCACTTCTTGCAGGAAAATAAAAAAAGTTATGCTTCATCTAGCAACCAGATTAAATCTGCTCAGTAAATAAATCAAGCATTTCATTTTTTGCTTAAAATACTTATTTTACTCTGGAATGATGTCTGCAACCGTGACCATTAATCCACATGGCAAGTAGAATGTTAAAAATGAAGCTTATGCTGAAATACTCACATCCTGTCCATGTCTCGATTTTCAAATCACTTCCTGTGAGTCTAGACTATCGTGGTATTTTTAAGTTTAAAAATAAGTTTAGCAAGGGGAAAGGGGAGGACAGGATTTTTTTTTTTTAAGCTGGAGATTTTCCTTAACAAATCTGGCCAGAAAAATGTATGTTGAATGGTTCATTAAAAACAATTTTAAGATTATCTTCTTAAAAATCTTCCTTCTAAAATATGTTGCTCAGAAAAAGTATGCCAAATCTGTAGCTGAACTAAAGGTTTTATGCACACTTTTCTTATACCATCTTAAAAAATAGATATAGAAAGCAGGAAAAAGACAATTGATGTAAGTGGGTCTGACTTGGAGTAACACATATCTAGACTAAATAACTGAAGCTGGAGACGCACGGAATTCATTTCAATGATAAACACAACTTACAGGCAATGATGTTTCCATATCTGTTCTTTGTTCGGTTCTGGTCTTTCTTAGCAACATCCCATGAAGCAGACTGGCCCTCAAAGAAACTCTGTAAATATTAAAATATACAATTCATCCCCATAAATACAAGTCTTGGTGTAAAGAGAGATGCAACAAGCCTGCTTTAGGTTAGCCAGGAAAATGAGAACGCTATTTTTTCTTATTCCATGATGTCTAAACTTTGCTTTAGTAGATTTCAGCATTTTACCTCGTATTCCTCTTTGAATCCATAGCTGTCAGATGTTTTCATAAGATTTATATGTTGTAATAAGTCAGCAACCCTTATGGCTGGATGCAGCTGTCCAGTTTGGTATGGAGATTCTGTTCCCTCACACAGGTAACGAGGAACATCTAGAAGACGGCTGGATTCGGCTGTTGCCGTGTGGTTTTCATCTGTAAAGAAATAAAGAATTTTTTAGCTGCAGGGGACTAATAAAATAGGTTGCTTTTAACTTTATGTATGGGGCTAACAAATAGCAACTGAATTATTTATGTAGTATATACAGTAATAAAACATGCTGTTTAATAACCCCTATGATAGAAACACATTGGGGAGATGGACCACTGCTCTCACACAAGTAGTGGCCCGACACTATCCTGTGAACATTGCTAAGATCAACAGGGCTACTTATACAGGAAAAGTGCAAATTGGGACAGTGTGCAAGGGGGCATGGCTGCCACTTGAGAGGGCTGCTGTTTGTCTGTGAACAGCAGTTCGACTCTCCAACATGCTTTCAGTAGTGGTTATTTCAGCCCTTGCTGCAACAACCAGAACTTAAAAAAAAAAAAGACCTACAAAGCAGCATGCTTACTACTGTATTTGCGAGCCTCACTGCAATTCAAGGGTTCAATTCAGGGTTTAATGTTAAAAACAAAATACTACCAATGTGTTTTTAATTATATATATATATATATATATATATATATATATATATATATATATATATATATATACACACACACACACACACACACACACACCATATATACAGGGTTATTCTTGCTCAGTAGTGGCTGAAAGGATTGAGCTTTGTTATAGTCTATCAGTTTTCAACTATAGATGATATGCTCATACTGACTGGAAGCAAAAGATGGATTATTTTCAGCTGGTTTAACCAACTGTTTAACAAGGACTAAACCGGTCCAATATACAGATAGTCATTAGCGGGAGAATGTATAAATAGCAGAAATGCAATTTTGGCATTCATGTGCCAAAATATTTCTGGGTAAATGATTTACATTTTTATTTTCCTGAAAATAAACTATAATCTCCCTCTAAAAAGTAAGTGAAGCATATTTCCATTTCGTTTATTACAAGTGAGAATGAAAAGACACAATCTTTACAAATTATGATCTTTTAGTGAAAAACCTGCACAGTAAAAAAGGTATATTAGACTTTAGGATAAGAAATAAGACTAAGCACAATACAGTCAAATAATTTTAGTTTTAGATGGGCATTCAATTAAAATTAGGATCTCAAAATGTTACCAGGCAGTGAGCAGTTCTAGGGGGTCCATTACACTTGCATGTTTCTATGTACTCTAAATATTAAAACAGTACCGAAGATCAATATATGTTAATAAGCAATTGCTGGATTTGCAGTAAAAAGTACGGTGCAGTGGTCATTAACACACCCATGTCTCCCAGTCCTCTACAGTAAACCTGCTGTCCACTTACAGCTTGCTAATAGTGGTAATATGGGAAAGAGGGTAGAATAAGGTAGAAATATATGATGTTAATGGAGACACCATGGTCTCCAAGTGTTCCGAATGTATCTATATAGCCTCCCAAGTTTATCTTTCATTTCTAGGTAGCAACTCATATGATTAATCTATGGCTCAGCTGGTCCTACATACATGTATATATGAGGGGTCTTCAAAAAGTTTCCACACTTTTATATTTTCGTTGGAAACGGTGAGGACGGGAGGAGTAGTAATTGATCATGTCAGAGTGTCATGTGACTAGTCTATCTGGCAAGCTCGCTAATCTTGCAGTTTAGTAGGAGTTGTCACGCTGTGGTGAAGTTGGCTGAGAAACCTTAAAAAAATCTAAAAATGCAGAAACTTTTTGAAGAACCCTTGTAATAACATAATGCAAAAACAGCAAGCCATGATCTTTATTAAGTTATTTTATTATTTTGCAGTATAGTCATGGACTTTCTTTGACGTGCTCAAAGTGGGACTTGAAAAATACATAAAGAATTGCTTTATACTCCATTTTATTTTAATGCATTTAATCAAAACAATTTATCTTCATAGCATAGCCTGGAAAGAATAGCATTGTAATTATTTTTCTGTTCAATAAAATAACCAAGTTTGCTGAAGGCAAGCTGTTTGCAGGTAGCGCTTCCGATTAAGGGATAATTGTTAAACCAGTGTAAGCATAACAAGCATAATAGTTTACTGTAGCAAACTACAATTTATCAAGAAAAATGTTTTACTTCTTTAGATGCTTTGTGGGAAATGTTTTGACTTCTCACATAGCAAAATTTACTGAGCGTACTATTATGTAATATATTTTAATGTAATTAATCAAGCCTTTTAAGGAAGCTCAAGAGTAAATGTTCCCTTGAATGTGTGTGACACATCTTGTCAGTGTTGCAATAGCTTGAAATAAGCCAGACCTACATTGCATGCTTCATTGTGTCAGTGGTACAGAGGGTAGGCAGCTGGCAGCAGCAGCTGGGAGTGGCAGGCTAGCAGATGCCTTTTTATCACTGAGTAGCACCAAGAGTGGTAAGCCTAGCTTTCTAATTGTTAGGAATGTCATATAAGGAACTGATCTCAAAAGTATGAAACTGCATAAAGTAATACTACAATGCTTTCTTACTTACCAGTGATTGGCACTGTACCAGAGCGGCAGAAAAAGAAAAACACAAACATGTTTCTGTATGAAACCTTGCAACACACTTGAGTCAGGCTACATTAGTTAGATATACAAAACAATGTTATGTTTATGGGTAGCGGGGATGGGTGAAATGGATGAAAAGTACCAGCCATGCAGACAAAAAAATTAAAAATAATACAGTGTATAACTGCAAGGACTACTTCTACGAATAAACCAAAAAGCAATGTACAAAAGAGGACATGATCTACAAAGTGTACACAACAATCAACGCCACGTCATATCCTAGCTAAAGAACCCTAAATAAAAATGTATTTTGCCACAATTATGAACATTTAATTTCCTAATCTAACAGCAAAATCCAAAAGAATATTTTTCACAAAACTAGTGTGCTAGTACAGGTAATCAAATATAACAAGATTTTTTTTTTCTTTTTGGAGCAACATTTTAAAATGTCTTTTTTCTCCCCCCAAAACAATTTACAGACGGGTTCGCAACATTTTTTTATATCATACTGAAATTAAATAGCAAAACTAACCTGGTAAACATAAAATGTTTAATCATTTATTTGATTTTACCTTTTTCTTTTAAGTTAACCTGTACTTTTCCCGTGTTGGGTAACGGATTATCTTTACAGGAGAAATGTTAACCATGCTATACCTGCTTTACCTTGTGCATCCCTGCCACCCACAATCTCCCTGGGTAGGTATGTAAATCACATGACATTCATTCTGGCCCCTCCAGAATGTAGCAATTGGTGTTTGAGAAGCCAGTCTCCAGGCTTGCATGCTGTCACATGGGGAAAGAGGAAATATACATAGCCTTGTGTACATTTCAGCTTGCTCAGCAAATGAAACTTACACAACCTCTTGGGAGTCTTATTGTGGTGACAAGAGAGCATAGGGAAAGTCAATAATGCAAGCGTAAAGTGTTTGTAAAGAATGAGGGTTTTTACCCTTCATGCATACATTTGCCTTCAGTGTGCAGTATCCCCCCCAATACTTACCTGAGCTGGATCTTCCTCCAGCGATGTATACGAGAGCTTCGGCTCTCTGGGCACTCTCCCTTCTCACTAAGACAGTAGCGGGAGGTCAATCACAGCCAGTGAGCCAATGAGGAGAGATCCACAGCTCTGTGTGCGAATTGACACGCAGAGCCGTGGCCCTGCTTGGGTGCCCCCATTGCAAGCGGCTTGTTCAGGGGGCACTTGGCAGGAGGGACGGGCCAGAAATGCTGGCGGAGGACCAGAGAAGTGGAGGAGGGGGGCTGCTCTGTACAAAACCATTGCACAGAGCAAGTTAGTATAACATGTTTGTTATTTTTTTTTTACTTTAATATCTCTTTAAAAAAAAGTCTAGGTTTACTTTCACATTAAATAGATTGTTTAGGCCAAGCTGGCCAAAACACTCTGGCTACTGGAGGTGCTGTAACAGACTGTAGTGGCATTAGCAAGATGCAGTAGGTGGCGTTGTGTTCCAGCAGCAATACAATCAAATTCCTGTCTGCACCAGCTATAAAGAGAGTTGGTCTTAGCACATCTCTGCAATTCAGGATATTTTCATCAATGACGACAAGGCTTCCTCTGATTGTCTGTGGTGGAGGTCCTAATAGTATCTGTCCATCAGTCCACCTTGAAGCTTGTATTCATTGCTAAAATTACAAGGCTTCTTCTGAAAGGCGAAGATGCAGTAAGCCTGAGTATCTGGTAGCAGACAGGAAGTTGCTTGCTCTGCTGTCTTAACACAGCACTGCTTATTGTATGCAGCTAATGCTACTACTATACAGTCTACTACAGCAGCCCTAGTGATTAGACCGTTCTAGTATGTAAAAGATTCAAAGTTCCAGTAAATCTGGAATTTTTTTCTTCCCCAGTACAAAGTACAGTTTTCACTTGGAGTGGAAATATCATCCAAATTAGAGACATTAAAGACAACATAAAACAGTCTTTACAGCTTGTTTTCAGTACATTGGAATAAAGTACTGTACTTTTATAGTACAATAAATTATTTCATATATCAATATGGCCTTGGTTGTATACTGAAGTGAAAATGACAGGGCCATAGTTATCTACTCCTGCCCACTGAAATTAAACGCATTTGGGATGTTCAAGATTTTTTTTCAAGCAGTGTTTATACGTCCAGGTTACCTGCTGGCATTAATTTTACGGGAGCACACATTTCTCTTTGTTTTATCAAAATGAAAATAAACCCCTTGAAATAGCTTGATATTGTATGTTTATTTGTGGCTAAGCTTTTACCATAGAAGAGATAATTGGAACAAAAGTGCATCAGAGGCGTGAAATAGAAAATGGAACCTGAAATAATGTACCAAGTACAAAACCGCAGTGCTCAGAAACAGAAACTATCTTACTCAAACTACTTTAACCAACGTGTTCTGTTTAACCTGTGCCTTCTTAAACTAATTTGCCATATTTGTACTGTTCTTCACTATAGATCCCCAACTATCCTTCATAACTAGCCAGGTTCATAGGCTGATGTTAAGAACCAGAGAAATACTTGTTGAAGCCATCTGATGACTGTAAGTCTGCATATCAGAAGTGTAATTTCTTTGAAAAAGGAAAATTTAAGTAAAAAGTTCAATAATGCATGAACATTACAGTTAAATAGTAAAAAGTCCACAACATTACTATTTACTGGACAATCCTACAACCACAAGTAATCCTAACCTTAAAAAAAAAAAAAAAAAAAAAAAAAAACAATAGTGTTGTCATAAATACTGCACACAAAAAATAAAAAAATAAAAGATAAATAAAGAAGCTTCAACTAATTGCTAATCTAGAATTTCCCAGAACATACCCTAGTACCTACTCCTGAGGAAGTGATGTGACCGCGACGATACACGTGGAGTGTAGCTGGTTGACGGCCCAGATACTGGAAGTGACACAGGAGCCTGCGAGTACAGCTGTCAGATTTTTAAGCTGAGTGATCCTGATTTAAATGTAAGTAACTACTTGTTTAAAAATAAATTTTCTACATAACTACTACACTATGAGGTTACCCCTTTTTGTATGAGCCACTGCACAGAAGTACCACGATTCTAAAAGGCCATACACCCTAAAGACGGATAGCGAGTGGAACTAAGGAGAAAGAATATAAAGGACCCCTTCCTCATATGCCCCAATTCAGGGGAAAGAGTGACTTGACCTGGTATGAGAGGTCAATAATAGAGGTGAGCGCATAATGTGGAAGGTGGGGGGTTTGCACCAAAGCACTTAGCACATTCATTGCGAATAACACTTAAATTGGAGTCACTGAAGCACTAGCACTTTTAAAAGGTGGAATGTTTTTACACAGAAGATTTTGAAGCACTACAACTTTTTGCACGGAATACATTAATTGGAGTTGCAGCACTAGCACTTTTAAAGAGGAACACACCTGTTCACGGACTCATTGCAATTTTATTGACTTTAAAAAGGATAGCTTCAAGGAATAATTGTTTATTGTCAATTGTTTGTTATAATAGCACAGGATTAGGTATCTTTAGGATATCATGGAATTTTAGAATTTGAAGATTACATAGGGATTTACTTCATGCACACTTGATATTAATGGTATAGGCACAACAATACATTAAAATCTTTACTGCATTAGAGATACATACCTGTGGCCCTTTTGTAATGGAGTTTTTATAGAACTAATTCTACCAAAAATGCTGTAGGCATGACAAATATACTTAAACAGGACCTGCCTGTTGGAAATCCCATGTGCTTTTAGTGGGAAGTTCTGTATTACTCAGACAAGCTATTTCTACACGTTCCGATTCACTAATCACTAAATAAATGCTCTTAACATTCAGTCACATGCAAGAAAATCATTCATGCGTGAACTGGTGATGATGTCAGACTAGGTCCTCACCTAACACAGCGGTCGGCACAAGTGGATCATTGGGCACTGCAGGAAAACAAAGCTCATGAAAATTCACATTACCTCCAGTATGGGCAGTTGGAAACAGACAGACAAAAAATTAGCACAAGACATCAACAGCTATTAAAAGTTGATTCTTCCAGCAGGCCAACAATGACTATAAAAGTACTTTACAGACCTACATGAGAGCACCAAATCAGCCTTCCGTCTACAAGTTCCAACATCGAAAGCTTATGCACTCAGGAAAAAAACAAAAATGGGGCAACTTGCTCTTAAGATTTCAGCAAGTCTGTATATAATAATCTCTCACTATACAATAAAGATTGCCCTGGGGCTGTTAAATTACAGGACAAACAGAATATGAATGCATGTGTTGAACTTTTTCTTAAATGACATGCATTATTTGTGAATGGATGGGCCAGTTTAAAAAGCTGATGTAACAAATAATAGCTCTAGCATATTAACAATCAAACAGCCAATAAAAGCACTGCTGCAAGAGATGCATGGAGGAAGCAACTAAGGAGCGGAGTAAAGAAGCAGATACAGTGAAATTTAAAGTGACGAAAAATCATCATTAAAACCATGTAAAAATAGTGCAACAAATATTCAGTACCAGCAGATTAGCAAGTTAAATGATATAACCTTCTACAATAAATAAATAACATTTCTGCAGTCCGCCATCGAATAAATTCAAAATGAATATTACATTATCAGGAGGAAAAAAAAAAAATCACATTTGTACAGACCCTTGCAACACATTTTACTTTCCTGTCACTGCACATCAAGGAACACCTCTGCACACTGTTCAGTGTTCTCGCAATGTAAGTGCCACAATAATTTTGTGTTGTCTCCTACACTTCTGGGTGTGTCAAAGGCTTCCTTTGAGCATAGGTAGCGGCTACTCCTCCCTAGCCCTGTGTATTAGTAGTTCAAGCAGCAGGTACCTGTGATGTCCCACAACTGTTAGCTTTTTTAAACTCTCCATGTAAACAAATGCTGTCATGCAATCTTCAGTGGATACAACATGATTGCACTAGTGATAGTGTCACTGTCCTGACAGCTTATTAAAAACATACATTCAGGATTACGAAGAAGCATCAAGAGGCACTACTGAAAAGACACATTTTTTACTGCTGCCAGAAACAAGTTGGTGCTGTCTGGGGCACAGCATGGATTTTGGACAGTCAGTAGATTTCTACATTTATTTAACTAAAAACGGAGGCTCTTATTATTGATGCCACTGACACCAATGCTGGGGGATTATAACACCAGCTACTAACACCAATGCTGGGGGGTTTGATTGCTGCCACGAACACCGCTTTCTTTTCAGTGTGTAAAGCTCTACGCTGCAAAATATTCAGCAGAACTGAGACTTTTGGGCATTGAGGTACATTACAGCCATTTTATTTGCACCTCAATACACAAAAACATACTGCTTTTGTACAGCCCTATAAATGTATCAGCAACTTCTAAAATTTTCAAGTTGACCACTTCTGCTCTATAGTATTCCTCGTTACTCCTTCCCCTTCAGCTACATAAATTATTTTGGTGGAGTGATGAAAGGGGTCATCAGAGCAATTAAGCTAGGATATGCAAGAAGGGGAGGGGCTGTGCTAGGGAATTGACTCTCCTATAGTAGTTAAAGCTTGAAGAATAACTCTGCTTGTGTTAAAATAAAAGTGTGCCAATTACACAAGCAGGAAACCCCCCTTTAAGGTGTTCTACACACCAACAGTGTATGGAACTCCTCCAGGTTGCCACGTTACATTGAATTTTACAAAAAAGTTAATTTAAAAAAAAAAAATTAATTACAGTATGGCTTGTATAGCAATTGTATATGCTAGATTACTTTTTTGCTATCAATTTTTTCTGTGCAAAAAAAAAAAAAGCTTAATTAGCACCATGAACAGTACTGTCGTTAAATAAAAATAGTCCTCTGTGCTGGTGGCTGCTATTTTGGTTTGGTTTAAAATTTCTACCAAGTTCAAAAGGTATACTGCAAATAAAAAAACAATTATGGAAAGGAAAAAAATTGCACTTAAGCATACAAAAAATACTTGATTTTACCTGCAATTTTTAAGTAGTTGACAGGGTCTCTATAAAAACTAAAATAAAATGTGCTTTACATACAACTAGGTACCTTAATCTGTCTCAATATCCAATCTCTGTCAGCACTGTCCACCACTGTTTAGAATAGAAGAAGGTGGTGTAGCAGTGGAGCAAAGCTGGCTTGGCAGATTTAATAAGCGTTAACAGATCTAACAGCTCATCAGCGTGTTTCTTAGACTGGCAATACATGGAACCAGTGAGATTAGAACCGTTAATAGGCAGGCTGAATGTACCAAGTCGATCGATCAACTTCGGTACAACTGGCCTGCCAGATCTTTTGCTGCTATAGCCACTAGTAATAATCACTGTCTTCTTCCGGTGGGCAGGGCTTCCCCTGCCCACCGAGAGAAGACAATTGCCGATTCCTCTCTCAACACTGTGGTTACAGGAAAGAAATTCACACAGTGTATGGCCAGCCTTATGCTTTATTCATCAATGTGCAGGATATGGGTGGGTGATCTGTAATCTTTAACTCAAAACAGAAAAATTGATCTCACCCACCTGGCTGTGTTGTCTGGCAAAGGTGTAGGAAACACAAAAGTGGAATTTACAAATCTTTTAGTGGATAAGCAAATTTGTCACTTTTAAATGTTTTTTTTTTTTTTTTGGTCATTTGCCTGGGGTCAGGCTAAAATACTATTAGTCTGACAGATCTGGTAGTGTTACCGATTTTTTTTAGCTAAAAGGGTAGAAAGCCTAATACAAATAGGTTTACCTTAAAGTCTAAGGACATCCAAAACAATTTGTTATTAATAGACTGCTGGGAACCAAGTCAGTCAATTTATAATGGTAATTATGAGGCATGCCCATTTTCTTTGTTGAATTTCCTATTTAGGAGAATGCATCAGGAGTAATGGGAATAACCACAAATGGGTGGGAACAGAGCCCGTATCTACAGCTGAGAAATTATGCTGCTGCTTTGTGCAGGAGATTCCAGTATTTCATTTAGCCCTTCAGACTATACCTATACATAAAACACCACTAAGGAATAGACTGTCTCTTTAAAGCTGGCCATACTTGGATCGAATATTGGCCGGTTCAGCAGGGACCAGCTGAGATTTGATCCATGTATGGGCAGGCTGACTGTACTAATGTCGATCCATTGATTGACTGGTGTACAACCAAGCATGTCTGATTTTTTTATATGTTATTACTGCTGGTGGGTCTAGTAAAAATTATTGTGCTCTGATGGCTGGGAAGGCTCCCCACGTGGTGAAAGGAAAGAATATTGAGTTATCCGTGGCCTGCTTAAGTGTTCTTGCTGAAATGTTTTCTGAAAGTTGTGCATCTAATATACAAGACAATTAAAAAAAAAAAAAAAAACACAACTAAATTCTTGAATTGATCCTGGGGTTTGTTCACTTAACTCTGTAATCTAAATTAGGCCATATGTCCATAAGTCCTAATGTTCTAAGTAGCAGAGATTTTTAGAAAAGTGCTGACATTTTTGCATTAAATTGATTTGTACCCTTGTATAAATGTATACAATTTAACATGGTCAAGATATGAAAGTTATCCAATCCCTTTGATAGTAGTGTGCCTGCAATATACATTGTTTTGGATTTTATGTTGCCTTGAGAGTGCTTACATCTGGGGGTGAAGTTGTGAGAATCCATGTAGGTAATAGACAGCGGGTCTTCAGCATGCAGAGTGCTTTGGTCAGCATAACTTCTATCCATTGCATTGACCATATGAGTCATCTCCTGGCGCGTGTTACCCATGGCATCCTTGCGCTTCTTTGCCAGTTTACTGAAAAGGAAAGTACACTTTTACTGCATTACTTGTACAGGAGGAAGAGACATTCAAGATGACCTTAAAAGAAGTGATTAAAACTTAAATTTCTAACAATTCACAATGCTATTTATTGCATTTTTCCAGTATTCATATGGCTGAATAACCCAATTTTCCAGAGTCACAGGTAGCTTAGTGTTCCACTGTATTCTTGGCAATAATGGTTAGATAGTTGAAGATAAACACTATAGTAGTTGTAAAATAATGGGCTCTATAGGACTATATAACAATTGTTGTAGTCTATTTCACTGTGATTAACTGTCTTCACAGATATTCATCTGTGACATACTGCAAAACCCCAGTGACAAGCATCTCACAACGTTCAGTATCTTGTGAATGTGTAGCTACTGGTGTAAAAATCAAAAAAACATATTTGAGATATCCTGCATAAACCTAAAACACACAATATAAATATTTCTAAAAGAAAATTACATGATCAAGACAGCAGTACAGCACCATACAGTGAATATCAGAGCTATAGGAAATATCAGCCTTGTGAATTTCTGGAAAAATACATATTAAATACATATTAAAAAGAGAAAATTTTATCAAAACAAGCTTCAGTTTATTGATGAAATATGCATTAAAACCCAACAGTATTTTTTACAAAGTGACAGTCTGGTAATGTCTGCATTACGCAACACAAACTGACCTAAGGTAATTAATAATTCAGGCTATCATTTATTTTATTTTTTCCTTTATATTTAGAAGTGTAGTAAATGCATTCAGGGATTAAAAAAAAAACAAACAAAAAAAAAAAGACATATTAGCCAATACAGGCCAATTTGGTAACAAACAGCCAATACTCATCACTGTGGTAAAGTCTAATAGGATCATTTAAGCAAACCTGTCACGTTAAAGCGGCTGTAACCCCTTACATTTACTAGTGAATGACTAGCCTCAGTTGATACACAGTGATTAAACAAATCCTCCTACGCAAGTTTTACCTGTTTATCTGCACAGCACCTCTCAAGCTTTAGAAAGCAGGGGGCAGGGATCTGACATCACACACACTGCAGAACTAGAGCACACTATTCTCTGCTATCTGAGTTTGAGGTTTAAAACCACTAAATACTAAAAAGAATTGTTCACACTGAATAGATGGCATCTATAGGGCAGCATAAGCACTCCAAGTTTTGTGGTGCTCAGGCACTCTACCGTCCATTTGATTGTGCAATCTATCAACAACTATATAGTTTTAGGGTCTGGTTGGATACAAATGGATGTTAAAGTGTCACTGTCCAGAGAAAAATATGGGGTTGCATTGTATCCCTAATCTCTATACTTATTCCATGTCAGTGACCCAAGAATTAAAGCCAAAGCATCAGCAGAACAGCCAGGGAACTAACATATTAAAAAGACAATAATGAAATGTCAGCCCATCCCCTACTTTTCCAGGACAGAGTCACTTTGTGGTAAGTCCTTATATTATATAGATGTGGTCAATCAGACTAAGTCAGATTGTAATATGTATTGGGAGCTTAAAGTGGATCTTCACCCTCTCCCCGCCCCCTTTTTCTTAAACCCCTGCTTACCTGGTTGCAGGTTCTGCAAAGTTCAGATACTCACCCAGCCTATCCAGCGTTGTCCTGCTGACAGCCTCTACTCTTCTGCCACTGCTCAGGTCCCATGCTGCCGTGTTTTTGTGTGATGTCATTAGGAGGCTTCTCTGGGTTCAGCCGGTGGGCCTCCCGATGATGGTAGTCCCCTAATCCTGGATCAAAGACTATGCCTCCTGGGATATACGACGTGCATATCCCAGGAGGCACATTATTTGCCTAGGCAAGTGATGTGCACGGGGCGCAGGAACAAAATCTTTTATTATGGGTAAAATAAAAGAAGAGTGATGTTTATGTAGCAAAGGGGTGGAGAGAGGGAAGTTTGTTTTGTGGGTGAAGATCTGCTTTAAGCCTTGCAGTAGCTTTTACACAAGGTAAGAAAGGCTTTACAACTCTTTCCCCTCACAGGCTCACTTTAAGGAGAAATTCCAAGCAACAAATGGGAACAATGAACTAATTGCTAATACAATCCAGGAAACAATGCAGCTGTACAGTCAGAAGCCCACTCAGTTTACCATATTATAGATACCGGTTATTCCGTGCAGCAAGAATGCAGATAGCTCCTTACATATCCAATGAGTGTACTTTCTGAAGCATATGTTCTGCAACCTCAGCTCTTACTGCTTGATGAATCACCAATCAGCTTCAAACTTCCAAGGCAGCTTTGAATCTGATTGTTGGCTGTAATATACTGACACTTTGTTACAATAAAGTAAATTTCAACCCTAAGTAGGTGGCATTTATGTTCCCCTAAAGAACTATATATTAAACACATGCCATCTTTGTATTACATAGAAATCTGTATCTGTTTTCATCCCTTTTTGCATATAAGTGCTATGCATTTCCTCCAGCCTCTTTAAGCTGCTTGTAGGGTTAACAAGGGCACCTGTAACAGGGTGACATACTGGACCACAATTGTGAGGCTTTCATGGCAGGATGAAAAGGTATTCTTTTAATGAACGCTACATATATAAAATGACTGAAACCCCCCTTTGAAATAGCATCATCTTTTAAAAAACTAGGAGATTATAATGCTTGGGTTTACATCTACTTTAAACCTTCTGAAACAGAACAGAGCTATAGATGGTGTGTTTAGGAACCTTTCTCCTACATCACAAACGAGCAAGAGATACTGGTTTGGACTAATGGTCTATAACAATGCCTTGACCAAAGCAAAAACAAGCATTTTGTTCCCTCTGTATGTATTTTAAACTCATAACATACAACAGGGAAATTTTTTGATCCCCTGCAGATTTTGTAAATTTTCCCACTTACAAAGAAATGAGGGGTCTATATATTTTACTATAGGTGTATTTAAATGCTAGAGACAGACGATCAATCAAAAATCCAGAAAAAACAAATGCTTGAGTAGCAGTTCACTGAGCAAAATAAGTACCGTATTTGATCCCCAAGCAAAACATGACTTAGTACTTGGTGGAGAAACGCTTGTTGGCAAGCAGAGGTAAGACATTTCTTGTAGCTGGTTACCAGGTTTGCACACATCTCAGGAGGTATTTTGGTCCACTCTTTACAGATCTTCTCTAAAACTAAGTTTCAGTTCCCTACATCATTTTCTATAGGAGTAAGGTCTTGTTGCCTTGGAGGTATGTTTCGGGTCATTGTCATGCTGGAAGACCCATCCACAACCCATTTTCAGTGTTCTGGTGGTTGAGGGAAGAAGGTTCTTATCCAAGATTTTACAATATATTAAATGGGATAAAATCCTGGGAATTTTTTTTTAAACACAAAATTAAAAATACGCTGCTCTGGAATGGCTATGCACTAGATAATCTGTATCTTAATCTATAGTTATAGATCCACAAGAATATAACATAATGCATAAAATAGTAAACATACAACTGGTGTAAAGTGCAAGTGCAAAATATAGCAAAAACAAATAATGTGCGCAAAATCTGTAAACGCACAACTAAAACGCATAATATAAATATAAAGTGCACAAGTGCCAAAAAAAACTGTGAGGTTATATGGACCCTTTAGACTTACAAGGTGCCATGCACAATAACACACCAAAAAATAAAATAAAATATCAATAATAATATTAGATGAAAAAAGTGCTAAATGCATACATATGTGATAGCAAACATGTATAAAAGATTTATAAAAAAATGCAAGTGCATAAACCACACAAGTGTCTCTATATTATTAAAAAAACTGTTCTTTGTGGCAGCCTGTCCTAGGCTGTGATAAGAACCACAACATGTTGATTGATGTGAGACTAGATGCAAGTGATGTGATTTCCGGTGATCATACTATTGACATGCTTGTTACATCCAACCGTGGCTCTAAATCATGCATAGGTGAAATCCGGGAACCCCTTATGATAATAAGCTCACCTCAGAGCGTGTGACCAGCTTTTACACTCAAAGCATGCATATGAACCACTATAGGGTTCTCAGCTGTTTCACTGGATCAGTAGTATCCTCAGTGCAATGATCTCAGAGGCACATGAAAAAAGAAAAGACTAATAGTGCAATACCGTTTTACAAAATTTAATAGACAAGTTAAAAAACATTCCCCCGCCGGGGTACTCACATGTGTAAGGTGCTCGGCCAGGACGGAGCGAGAGACAGTACACCTGCCTGGAGGGAATACAAGCCATACCCATACTGTTTACAGTATTTTATTGAATCTTATGAAGTATGGTGCACTGACGCACCTTACACATGTGAGTACCCCGGCTGGGGAATGTTTTTTAACTTGTCTATTAAATTTTGTAAAACGGTATTGCACTATTAGTCTTTTTCTTTTTTCATGTGCCTCTGAGATCATTGCACTGAGGATACTACTGATCCAGTGAAACAGCTGAGAACCCTATAGTGGTTCATATGCGTGCTTTGACTCAGTGTAAAAGCTGGTCACACGCTCTGAGGTGAGCTTATTACCATAAGGGGTTCCCGGATTTCACCTATGCATGATTCAGAGCCACGGTTGGATGTAACAAGCATGTCAATAGTATGATCACCGGAAATCACATCACCTGCATCTATTCTCACATCAATCAACATTTTGTGGTTCTTATCACAGCCTAGGACAGGCTGCCACAAAGAACAGTTTTTTTAATAATATAGAGACACTTGTGTGGTTTATGCACTTGCATTTTTTATAAATCTTTTATACATGTTTGCTATCACATATGTATGCATTTAGCACTTTTTTCATCTAATATTATTATTGATATTTTATTTTATTTTTTGGTGTGTTATTGTGCATGGCACCTTGTAAGTCTAAAGGGTCCATATAACCTCACAGTTTTTTTTGGCACTTGTGCACTTTATATTTATATTATGCGTTTTAGTTGTGCGTTTCCAGATTTTGCGCACATTATTTGTTTTTGCTATATTTTGCACTTGCACTTTACACCAGTTGTAGGTTTACTATTTTATGCATTATGTTATATTCTTGTGGATCTATAACTATAGATTAAGATACAGATTATCTAGTGCATAGCCATTCCAGAGCAGCGTATTTTAAATTTTGTGTTTAAAAAAAAATTCCCAGGATTTTATCCCATTTAATAGATTGTAAAATCTTGGATAAGAACCTTCTTCCCTCAACCACCAGAACACTGAAAATGGGTTGTGGATGGGTCTTCCAGCATGACAATGACCCGAAACATACCTCCAAGGCAACAAGACCTTACTCCTATAGAAAATGATGTAGGGAACTGAAACTTAGTTTTAGAGAAGATCTGTAAAGAGTGGACCAAAATACCCCCTGAGATGTACCTCACAGTTTTTTTTTTGCACTTGTGCACTTTATATTTATTCATGCGTTTTAGTTGTGCGTTTACAGATTTTGCGCACATTATTTGTGTTTGCTATATTTTGCACTTTACACCAGTTGTATGTTTACTATTTTATGCATATTGTTATATTCTTGTGGATCTATAACTATAGATTAAGATACAGATTATCTAGTGCATAGCCATTCCAGCGCAGCGTATTTTTAATTTTGTGTTTAATGTGCACGAACGTATGAGACGTGTTTAACGTTTGCAGCTTGATAGTGGCAGGTTGGTAGGGGTTCTTTAAGGCTCGCAGGATTTTGTTGTTTTTAAAAAAAAAATATTAAATCTGGAGGAAAAATGGGTATGCTTTAAAAGCATATTAAAGGGGTTGTAAACCCTCATGTTTTTTTCACTTTAATGCATCCTATGCACTGGTGATACAGTTCCCTATAAACGTTTACTGTACAAACTAAGGTCTGTCGGCCTGGACCATAGGGTGAGTACTGGACAAATACATAGAAAATGAGGTTTAATGTTGAAAAATGTAAAATAATGCATTTGGGTGCCAATAATATGAATGCAGTCCACTCGCTAGGGGGAGAACCTCTGGGGGAATCTTGGATGGAAAAGGACCTGGGGGTCCTAATAGATGACAGGCTCAGCAATGGCATGCAGTGCCAAGCTGCTGCAAGCAAAGCCAACAGAATATTGGCATGCATTAAAAAGGGGATTCATTCCAGACATAAAATGGTAATTCTCCCACTATATAAAGACTCTGGTCCGGCCGCACCTGGAGTATGCCATCCAGTACTGGGCACCAGTCCTCAGGAAGGATGTGCTGGAACTGGAGAGGGTCCAGAGAAAAGCAACAAAAATAATATAAAGGGACTGGATGACCTACCGTATTTATCGGCGTATAACACGCACCTTTTATCCCTTAAAATCGTGGGAAAGTCGTGGGTGCGTGTTATACGACGATCCCCAAAAAAAATCTGGCTAAAAAAAAAAATCAAACGGCACCGAAAAAAAGCGACCGCCATCAAAAAAACGAGCGCTGCCGTAAAAGACCGAGCGCCGACGAAAAAGACCGATCTGACTGCTCGGCTCCGCTCGCAGTCCCGCCTCCCTGCGCTCGCTTCCGATACAGCAGGTAGGCGGGACTGCGAGCGGAGCTAGCTCGGTCTTTTCCAGCGGTGCTCGCTTGGTCTTTCTAGGTGGCAAATTTAAACGTGGGCAAGCTGCAAATCACGCTGGGCAAGCTGCAAATCACGCTGGGCAAGGCTGCAAATCACGCTGGGCAAGGCTGCAAATGGCGCTGGGCAAGGCTGCAAATGGCGCTTAAATGTAAGTTTTTTTTCCCTAAACTTCCCTCCTAAAACTTTTTTTCCTTAAAATGCCCTCCTAAACTTGGGGTGCGTGTTATACGCCGATAAATACGGTAATTTATGCGGAAAGACTGCAAGCATTGAACTTATTCTCTCTGGAGAAGACACGCCTGAGAGGGGATATGATTTCAATGTACAAATACCGTACTGGGGACCCCGCAATAGGGAAGAAACTATTCCGCACAAGGGAATTTAAAAAGACACGCGGCCATTCACTAAAATTAGGAGAGAAGCGGTTTAACCTTAAACTGCGTAGAGGGTTCTTTACTATAAGAGTGGTAAGGTTGTATAATTCTCTTCCACAAGCAGTGGTTTTAGCGACGAGCATCGATAATTTAAAAATAGGATTATATGTAAAATTAGTACATCATGGGACACGGAGTTAGGCTAATATTCATTACCTGCTGGGTTATACTTCATCTCCAGGTGAATGGACACTGGTAGACCAAAGGTCTTTAGACAGGAAGTGATCCCCTATATAACTCCTCCGATACAGGAAGTACTTCGGTTTTGTAGCAAGCACTGAATACTCAAAGTGTCCCATGATGTACTCAAAGAAAAGGATTTTACAGGTATGATGAAAAAAAAAATCCTATTTTCTTTTTCATACATCATGGGACACAGAGTTAGGCTAATATTCATTACCTGTTGGGACATCCCAGAGCAATAGCCTTGAGGGGAGGGAGACACCCTGACAAACAAAAGCCATCAGACCTTTTACAGCAGCCTGCAGTACACTGCGGTCAAAAGCCGAATGCTTGGCTGCTCGAACATTCACTTGTGAACGTATGCACTGGCCAGGTAGAGGCTTTACAAATCTGAGCCACAGATACCTGATGGCGAAAAGCCCAGGAGGTTCCTACACCCCTTGTAGAATGAGCACTCCCCATAAAGGGAGGAGCTTTACATTTCAGACCATAGGCCTGAATGACCAATTGACTGACCCAATTGGCAATGGAAGCTTTGGAAGCTGCCTGCCCCTCCTTGTGTCCTTTTCGTAAAAAAAAAAAGGAGTTGTCTGATCCTCTGATCTCTGCAGATCCAGACAAATAAACCTTGACTGTCCGGACAACGTCCAAAAAATGCAGTTGTCTCTTTTCCGCCGAACGAGGCTGAGAAAAAAAAAGAAGGCAAAATAATATCCCGTAACACAGGGCCTGTAACACAAACAGCACTAAGTTCAAGTCCCAAGGACACATAGGTGACCTAATGGGGGGAAGCAAGCGAGTTGCCCCCTGCATAAAGGTTTGGATCAGTGAATGGGAGGCTAAAGGCCTTTGAAAGAATATTGATAGGGCCGAAACTTGACCTCTGATTGTACTCAAAGCCAATTTGATTTCCACAGCTGACTGTAGAAAAGAGAGAATTCTCCCAATCATGTATTACAGAGGATGCAATTCTTTGGCTTCACACCAAGCAACGCAAGTCTTCCAGACCTTATGATAGATCTTCCTAGTGACAGCTTTTCTAGCATTCACTAGGATAGACACCACTGGTATTGAGATGCCACGGTTATTTAACACCCTGGCTTCAATAGCTATGCCTTCAAATTTAGAGACTGTAAACTGGGGTGGAATATAGGACATTGAGACAGTAGATCGGGGCGATGTGGAAGCGCCCATGGCCCGTCTATTGTAAGTCTCACAATCTTCAAGAACCAGGGCCTTCTGGGACAGGCTGGTGCCACCAGAATGACTGGAACTCCCTCTCGCCGAATCCTGCGCAACAAATGTAAAACGAGAGGGATTGGAGGGAAAACAAACCTGGGAGTACTGGCACCATGGAACTACTAGAGCGTCTGCTCCGATTGCCAGAGGATCTCTTGTACGGGACACAAACTGCTGTAGCTTGTTGTTGAACCTGGATGCCAGTAGGTTGACCTCTGGCCATCCCCAACATTGGCAAATTTCCTGGAACACCCCTCGGTGTAGGGACCATTCCCCCGGGCAGATCTGCTGGCGGCTGAGATAATCTGCCTTCCAGTTCTCTACTTCCGGGATATGGACTGCTGATAGAAAAATCGGCATGTGTCCCTCTGCCCAGGCTAGTATGTGGTTCACCTCCTTCAGAGCTGAACGACTCCTGGTACTGGTGGTTTATATAGGCCACTGCAGTGGCATTGTCGGACTGAACCCTGATAGGGCAAGTCCTGAAGCTCCGCCGTCCAGGACCGTAGGGCTAGACGTACTGCCCATAATTCCAGAATGTTGATGGGCAGAATCTGTTCTGTCCTTGACCATTTCCCCTGAGCTGTGAGCCCTTCTAGGGTCGCTGTGCAGCTTGAGAGACTGGCATCTGTAGTTAGTACTCTCCAAGTTACCGGAAGGATCTTCCCTTTCACAGGTTCTGATCCTGCAACCAACAGTTTACGCTTAAGCGTGCCCGAGGAGATAAGAACATTGGATAATACAGGGCTTGTCCTCTCCTGTTCCAAGCCAAGATGTCTTCTTGTAGAGGCCAGGATACCATCCTCCCTGGAAGACTCATTCAGAGCCGAATGGAGGGTTGTCTGGTGCCCCTTATCTGACACACCTGATTGTTCAGGGCACAGATCCTTGCGGGTGGCAAGAATACTCTTGCTTGGACCGTATCTAGGATCAGACCTAATACTTTAGACTTTAAACTGATCTCAAGGTTGACTTTTTGGTATTTATGATCCAGCCTAAGCTTTCCAAATACTGCATTGTGCATGTTATGCTCTGTTCTAGAGCCTGTAGTGAGTGATCTCTGAGCAGGAGGTTGTCCAGATACTCGAGCACCAGGATCCTTTGGGCCCTTAAAAGACCCAGTACTGGCGCTAGGACCTTTGTGAGCACCTAGGGAGCTGTAGCAAGCCTGAAGGGTAGAGCCACAAACTGAAAATGACGCTCCTCTACTGCAAATCGCAGGAACCTCTGATGAGGCTGAAATATAGGTACGTGTAAATACACATCCTTTATATAGATGGAGGCTAGAAAGTCTCCCATCTGGAGTGAGGCTACTACTGAGTGGACTCCATCTTAAAGGACTGGATCAGAAGATACTGGTTCAGGGATCTTAGGTCCAAAATGGGCCTGGTGTCCCCGTTTGGTTTTTGAACCGTAAATAAGTTTGAGTAAAACCCTGCGCCCCTTTTGTGTACAGGAACCTCTACAATCACCCCTTGATGCACGAAATGATGTAGTGCCTGAAGCACTAAGTCTCTTTTCGAGGATCCGGATTTCGGGATTTAGTTGAGGTGACCCACTTGTTCTCCAAATGTCCGCAATGTGCAGCAGCCCCCTCACCCGATGGAGTGGGGGCTTCCCCTCAAAAGGAGGGCTTCGTACTGGGTTTAAAAGAATTTTGGACCCAGGGCTTTCTGGCCCTGGCCTTGTGGCTTGCCCCTGGCCCTAGAGCCCCGTTGGCGGCGAAACTGCCTTGGCGCTGAGACATTTGAGGAAGCAGTCCCTGAGGTTTTAAACGAGGGATGCCTGGTGCTGTTCTTCACAGGACATAGAGAACTCTTCCCTCCGGAAAGCTTTTGGATATATTTGTCCAAATGATCACCAAATAAAACATTCCGCATGAAAGGGGAAACCTGCCAATAACTTCTTACAAAGAAGCTCAGCTGACAGTTCTTAAAGTGGAGTTCCACCCTAAAGTGGAACTTCCGCTTATCGTATTCCTATAATACAGGTATCTGCACCCACTTCCGTGACGAATAATCCGGGCTGTCCCACCCCTATCCGGAGATGCCCCGTTGTGTCTTGGGAACACAGTTCCCAGGACACAACGAGGACCAATAGGGACGCGCAGCGCGACTCGCGCATGTGCAGTAAGGAACCGGGCAGTGAAGACGTTGCGTCTTCACTTCCTGATTCCCTGACATAGGATGGTGGCGGGGCAGCCGAGAGACGAGCGATCGCTCGTCACATTCTGCCGACACCGCTGGAACCTGGAACAGGTAAGTGTCCATTTATTAAAAGTCAGCAGCTGCAGTATTTGTAGCTGCTGACTTTTAATATTTTTGGTGCGGGTGGAGCTCCACTTTAAGCCACAAAAGTCTGCACATAAGTACAGACAAGAGAGCCAAATGAGAAACCCACTGTATTGAATCCTTTAAGGCGTCAACATCAAAACACAGCGCTCAAGGAATATCTACCTCAATTTCAGGCAGATCATCCTCCTGGTTAGGCCTAACAGGCCATCTGATCTGATCCTTTATGGACTGGCAGATACCAATTGCTGCAACAGCTGGCTGAATAGCTGAAATGGCCAAAAAATTACTCCAATTTCTTGTCAACAGGGCCTTTCAAGCCCTGTGCCTTATCTACCGGACAAGTCAAGTTCTCGTTTAAGGAAGAGACTGCTGCATCTACGGCTGGCATGCGCCACTTCTCAACAAACTTTTCATCCATGGGATATAAAAGGAAAAACCTAGTCAGAGGAACAAAAATCCTGTCAGGATGTTCCCAATCAGCATACACCGCCTGTTCCAACAAAGGGGGGTAAAGGGGAAGCCTGTGTGGCCTGAAGAGGCCACAGAGATCCCAAAGAGGACCAGGGAGGCTCAGTAACCTCTGCAAGAGGCAACTTAAAGGCAGAATGAACCATTTCGGTAAGAGTCAGAATCAAAAGCCTCTCTGGCTGAGAGGCAGACACCAACTGGATACCTTCTTGTCCAGATTGCTCGGAAGCAGACTCATCTGCCAGGCTATCCACAGAATCCGGAGCTTTAAGCTCTTCCCCATATTAAACCCATTACTACTCCAGACTAGGAGGCTCCGGGGAGGGATAGGTACAGCGGCTCAGATTGCCTAGAAGCCTCTGGTCCTTCAGGGGATACAACACTAGGGATACGACTAGGTTCATCAGGAACTACTGATGACATAAGTGTGCCCTTCCCTGTAGTGTTAGTCCCGCTCCTCTTTTTTGAAGACATTTACTAGCCACAAAAAGGAGTACCAGGGTGTAGTATTAACACACCTCAGAAGGGAGACACTTTAATAGGGCTCACCAAGCCCCTATGCAACAATCATGCTAAGCACCTTTAGCCTGCCAAGCAACACCTGGTGACTCGTGTGACCAGGGCAAGGAGAAATGAACCGCTGCAAATGCCTGGTTCAGAGCCTGCTCTGAGTCCCACAGCTGCCTTCTGGAAGCACATGCTTGGCATACACAGCTTAAAATAAGCTGGCTGTGCACTGCAGGCTGTGCGCTGTACCGTTCTGTGTATGTGTGCTCACACACGTGTTTTGTCCCGGCAAAGAGTGTGCCCGTACTCGTGTATGACGCAAATCTTTGTGCGCCAAGATAAAGGCTACGGCACATGTGCAATACAGCCGCATGTGCCATGGCCACCAAACTGCTGAGCCCAGTGGTGCTCGTGCGAACCCACGTGCACCATGGCACCGTCATGCGCCATCATACAGGTAAAAAAACAGCCAGACACAAGCAAAAAAGGTACACTTTGCAAACACCCACAGCTAGCACAAAAAATCCCCCATATGGTCACCGCACACAGGTGTCCAGCCTCTAGCTAGCTTGACTGATTGTTACAATCACTGGGACACCCCACAATAATAATAAAGGGGTTTCACTTACCCGCCCAGGCGCAGGGCAAGCTTCACCCTTCCCGGCAGGTTCCTGTCACTTCAGGACCTTCAAGGACTGGGTACTCGTTCGTGTTTAGGGTCCACTCCCTGTATGAATGCCTTAGAGCTGTAGTGTCCAGGATTCCACTTTGTAGGGTCCAGCGCCCGAAACCTTGCAGGATCTTGGAGTCTTCTTTGTGAGGCTTAGGTACCATTTATCTAAGCATATAAAGCCTGTGTCAAATGGATCCGATTGGTCAATCCCTTGATTCATTTAAGAACCGTTTGTGGGACTAGAGTCCTGGAGCTAAAACAACCATGCCACAAACCTTGCAGGCACTGGTAAAAAACTGAAGTACTTCCTGTATGGAAGGGGATATATAGGGGATCACTTTGTGTCTAAAGTGGTTTAAAGTATAACCCAGAAGGTAATGAATATAAGCCTAACTCTGTGTCTCATGATGTATGAAAAAGAAAAAATGATTAGATAGGCACATACAGTAAATGACCACAACATACAAGAATATACAATGTAATATTAACATAAAAGCACACACAGGTTGGACCTGGTGTCTTTTTTCAGCCTTACCAACTATGCAATACATGGCCCCTCAATGCAGCAAAGTTGACCTGTACCTTTAGCAGAGAAACAGCCCCAAAGAATAATGTTTTAACCTCTGTACTTGACTGTAGGGATGGTGTTCTTAGGGTAATAGTCAGCATTTTTCTTCCTTCAAGCACAGAGAATCGAGTTAATGCCAAAGTGCTCACTTTTTGGGCTCATCTGACCACAGCACTTTCTACCAATCCTTCGCTGAAACATATATATGTTCATTGTCAACCTTAAGACAGGCCTGTACATGTGCCTTCTTGAGAAAGGGGACTTTGAGGGCGCTGCAGGATTTCAATCCATGGCGGCGTTTTGTGTTACTAATAGCTTGGTGACTGTGGTCCCAACTGCCTTGAGATCATTCTCAAGCTCCTCCCCTGTAGGTTTGGCTGATTTCTCACTTTTCTCCGGATCACATCCTTACCCCATGAGGCGAAATACTGCATGGCGCTCCAGACTTGAGGGCGATTGACGGTTATTTCTTTAATTTGCGAATAATCGCTTCAACAGTCGACTCCTTTTCACCAAGCTTCTTGCTGATGGTGTTGTAGCCCAATCCAGCCTTGTGCAGGTCTACAGTCTTGTCCCTGATGTCCTTTGACAGCTCTTTGGTCTTGCCCATGATGGTGGGTTTGAATGGAAGAAAGATTCGGTGGACAGGTGTCTTTTATACACAAAAGTTGTCATTAGGAGCACCTTCTTAAATTGACAGGACTAATCTGTGTACCACATGAGCACACACTGTAACCAGTCAGAATTATTGTTGGTTGGTAGGGGATCAAATACTTATTTTACTCACTGAACTGCAACTAAATTTATAACATTTTATTATGTGTTTTTTTCTGGATTTTTGGTTGATATTCTGTCTCCACCTTTTAAAATTCACCCAAGATAAAAAATTATAGACCCTTGATTTCTTTGTAAGTGGGCAAACTTACAAAATAACAATAACCAAAGCTCAAATAATTATTTTCCCCACTGTAGTTTTGATAATAAAAGGCAACTGCTGACAGGTACGACGTACAGGCACCTTGCATGTACTGCATAAAACCTCTACAGTTTTAGTACCCCTTAACCACTTGCCGACCGCCCCCTGTATATATACGTCGGCAGAATGGCACGTACAGGCAGAACCACGTACCTGTACGTGCCATTCTTCCGGCGGGTGGGGGGTCCGATCGGACCCCCCCCGGCCGGCGGGGACGGTCGGATCGCTTCAGGAGCGATCCGGGATGAGGGGACGGCCAGTGGTTTCTGGCCACCCCCTCGCGATCGCTCCTGGCCAATCAGATGCTTCCTCTGTCTGTGTCAATCAAAACACAGGCAGAGGAAGTGATGTCACGCTCGGTGCGCCGGTCTATGTGACCGGAACGCCGAGCTGTGAACGTCTAAAGGTTAGTGCACCAACAGTACACTGACACCAGTACACATAGGCACACAAAACACCCCCCTGTCACCCCCAGATCACCCCCCAGATCACCCCCTCCCCCCCCAGTCACAGTGTCACTAATTGCAGTGATCATTTTTTTACTGATCACTGCATTTAGTGTCAGTGTGACTGTAATAACTGTCAGTGCAGTTAGTTTTAGGTCCAAGGTAGCCCCCTACCCCCCCCTAATAAAGGTTTAACCCCTTGATTGCCCCCCAGGTAACCCTTTCACCCCCTTTTGCCAGTGTCACTAAGCGATCGTTTTTCTGATCGCTGTATTAGTGTCACTGCTGTCGCTAGGTAACCATTTTTTTTTTTTTTAGGTAACCGCCATGTTTATATAGGTTCATAAATAGTTTTATAGGTCAGGTACCCCCATATTACAACCTAAATAAAGGTTTTAACCCCTTGATTGCCCCTAGAGTTAACCCTTTCACCAGTGATCACTGTATAACTGTCACTGGTGACGCTGGTTAGCCAGTTAGTTATTTCGTTATTTAGGTTCCCCGTCAGGTTTTTATATAGCGTCAGGTACCCCCATATATTACCTAATAAAGGTTTTAACCCCCTGATTGCCCCTAGTTAACCCTTTCACCCCCTTTTGCCAGTGTCACTAAGCGATCGTTTTTCTGATCGCTGCATTAGTGTCGCTAGGTAACCATTTTTTTTTTTTTTTAGGTAACCGCCATGTTTATATAGGTTCATAAATAGGTTTATAGGTCAGGTACCCCCATATTACAACCTAAATAAAGGTTTTAACCCCCTGATTGCCCCTAGAGTTAACCCTTTCACCAGTGATCACTGTATAACTGTCACTGGTGACGCTGGTTAGCCAGTTAGTTATTTCGTTATTTAGGTTCCCCGTCAGGTTTTTATATAGCGTCAGGTACCCCCATATATTACCTAATAAAGGTTTTAACCCCCTGATTGCCCCTAGTTAACCCTTTCACCCCCTTTTGCCAGTGTCACTAAGCGATCGTTTTTCTGATCGCTGCATTAGTGTCGCTAGGTAACCAGTTTTTTTTTGTATTACTGTTACGGGTGACGCTGGTTAGTTAGCTTTATTTTTTATACTGTCAGGGCACCCGCCATTTATTACCCAATAACGGTTTAACCCCCTGATCGCCCGGCGGGTGATATCAATTAGGTTTTAGGGTCAAATAAGGTCTGCGTCGCCCCAGGTTAGTGCCAGTACCGCAAACACCCACGCGCAAAGCATACACCTCCCTTAGTGGTACAGTATCTGAACAGATCAATATCTGATCTGATCAGATCTATACTAGCGTCCCAGCAGTTTAGGGTTCCAAAAAAAAAACGCATTGTTAGCGGGATCAGCCCAGATACCTGCTAGCACCTGCGTTTTCCCTCTCCGCCCAGCCCAGCCCACCCAAGTGCAGTATCGATCGATCACTGTCACTTACAAAACACTAAGCACACATAACTGCAGCGTTCGCAGAGTCAGGCCTGATCCCTGCGATCGCTAACATTTTTTTTGTGGTAGCGTTTTGATTCAGTCGCTTCAGTCAGGAGCTTTTTTACCTGTGAATCTCAGAAAAATAAAAAAAATAAAAATAGTTGTCGTTTTATTGTTCTCTCTCTCACTCTATTCTCTCTCTATTGTTGCTCTTTTTTTACTCCATTCTATTCTGCAATGTTTTATTATGTTTTATCATGTTTTATCATGCTTGCTTTTCAGGTATGTAATTTTGTTTACTGTGTTTTAGTGTTAAGCATTTTTTTTGTTTTCAGGTGCGCCATTCAGTTGCAACGCGGATTTATTTATCTTGACAGCAACAGCGTTTGCTCCCACGATACATAAAGCCGCGACTCCAACGCTGTAGGAGGTGATTTCACCACCACAGTTAAAAAAAAGAGCATATATGCCGAAGCATGGGGGCAGCAGGGGGGGGGGAGGAGCGATTGGCTCCTAATGCCACGTACATACGGTCGAAATTCCGACCGTGTGTACACGGCATAACTTTTGCGGGAGGATGCCCCCATGCATCGGCATATATAAATGGTGCATGTATGCCCATCATTAGAAGTGGGTGGATGAAGGGAGGTATTCTAATGGTGGGCATACCCACCAATCAATCTCTTTTTTTCGTTCAGCCAAGAGGCTGCATGAAAAAAAAAAGATTACAATATATGTCCAGTATGTTGCTGGACTTTGAATGGTTATACCAGAATGATGCCTGCAGGTTTAGGTATCATCTTGGTATCATTCTTTTCAGCCAGTGATCGGCTTTCATGTAAAAGCAATTCTAGCGGGTAATTAGCCTCTAGACTGCTTTTACAAGCAGTGGGAGGGAATGTCCCCCCTCCCGGATATAAACCGCGCCATTGGGAAATTGGGAAAGCATTTTATCACACCAATCTTGGTGTGGTCAGATGCTTTGAGGGCAGAGGAAAGATCTAGGGTCTAATAGACCCCAATTTTTTCAAAAAAAGAGTACCTGTCACTGCCTATTGCTATCATAGGGGATATTTACATTCCCTGAGATAACAATAAAAATCATAACAAAGAAAAAAAATGGAAGGAACAGTTTTAAAAATAAAATAAAAAAGCTAAATAAAAAAAAAAAAAACCAAAAAAAAAAAAAAAAAAAAAAAGCACCCCTGCCCCCCCTTCTCTTGCGCAAAGGCGTACACAAGCGTTGGTCTGGCGTCATATGTAAACAGCAATTGCACCATGCATGTGAGGTATCACCGCGAAGGTCAGATCGAGGGCAGTAATTTTAGCAGTAGACCTCCTCCGTGAATCTAATGTGGTATCATGTAAAGGCTTTTAAAGGCTTTTAAAAATGTATGTAGTTTGTCGCCACTGCGTGTTTGTGCGCAATTTTAAAGCATGTCGTGTTTGGTATCCATGTACTCGGCCTAAGATCATATTTTTTATTTCATCAAAAATTTGAGCAATATAGTGTGTTTTAGTGCATTAAAATAAAAAAAAGTGTATTTTTTCCACAAAAAATGCGTTTGAAAAATCGCTGCGCAAATACTGTGTGGAAAAAAAAAATGCAACACCCACCATTTTAATCTGTAGGGCCTTTGCTTTAACATTATATATAGTGTTTGGGGGTTCAACGTAATTTTCTTGCAAAAAAAAAATATGTTTTCATGTAAACAAAAAGTGTTAGAAAGGGCTTTGTCTACAAGTGGTTAGAAGAGTGGGTGACGTGTGACATAGGCTTCTAAATGTTGTGCATAAAATGCCAGGACAGTTCAAACCCCCCCCAAATGACCCCATTTTGGAAAGTAGACACCCCAAGCTATTTGATGAGAGCAATGTTGAGCCCATTAAATATTTTTTTTTTTTTGTCCCAAGAGATTGAATAATGAAAAAAAAAAAATATATATATTTTTTTTACAAAAAGTTGTCACTAAATGATATATTGCTCAAACATGTCATGGGCATATGTGGAAATACACCCCAAAATACATTCTGTTGCTTCTCCTGAGTACGGGGATACCACATGTGTGGGACTTTTTGGGAGCCTAGCTGCGTACGGAACCCCAAAAACCAATCACCGCCTTCAGGCTTTCTAAGGGTGTAATTTTTTTTATTTCACTTCTCACTGCCAATCACAGTTTCGGAGGCCATGGAATGCCCAGATGGCATAAAACCCCCCAAAATGACCCCATTTTGGAAAGTAGACACCCCAAGCTATTTGCTGAGAGGTATGGTGAGTATTTTGCAGATCTCGCTTTTTGTCACAAAGTTTTGAAAATTGAAAAAAAGAAAAAAAAATTTTTTTTTTTTTCTTTACTTTCTTCATTTTCAAAAACAAATGAGAGCTGTAAAATACTCACCATGCCTCTCAACAAATAGCTTGGGGTGTCTACTTTCCAAAATGGGGTCATTTGGGGGGGTTTTGTGCTATTTTGGCATTTTATGGCCTTCGAAACGGTGATAGGTAGTGAGGAGTGAAATCAAAAATTTGCACCCTTAGAAATCCTGAAGGCGGTGCTTGGGTTTCGGGGCCCCGTACGCGGCTAGGCTCCCAAAAAGTCCCACACATGTGGTATCCCCATACTCAGGAGAAGCAGCAAAATGTATTTTGGGGTGCAATTCCACATATAACTATGGCATGTGTGAGCAATATATCATTTAGTGACAACTTTTTGAAAAAAAAAAAAATCTTTTTTATTTTTGTCTTTATTCAATCACTTGGGACTAAAAAAAAAAATATTCAATGGGCTCAACATGCCTCTCAGCAAATAGCTTGGGGTGTCTACTTTCCAAAATGGGGTCATTTGGGGGGGTTTTGTACTTCTCTGCCATTTTAGCACCTCAAGAAATGAAATAGGCAGTCATAAATTAAAAGCGGTGTAAATTCCAGAAAATGTACTCTAGTTTGTAGACGCTATAACTTTTGCGCAAACCAATAAATATACGCTTATTGGCATTTTTTTTACTAAAGACATGTGGCTGAATACATTTTGGCCCAAATGTTTGACTAAAATTGAGTTTATTAGATTTTTTTTATAACAAAAAGTAGAAAATCTCTTTTTTTTTCAAAATTTTCGCTCTTTTTCCGTTTATATCGCAAAAAATAAAAATCACAGAGGCAATCAAATACCATCAAAAGAAAGCTCTATTTGTGGTAAGAAAAGGACGCAAATTTCGTTTGGTTACAAAATTGCATGACCGCGCAATTACCAGTTAAAGTAGTGCAGTGCGAAATTGAAAAAAGACCTCTGGTCCTTTGGCTGCCAAATGGTCCGGGGCTGAAGTGGTTAATCTGTCCAAAACACTGACACTCCCTGCATCCCACACATGTAAGGCAACCCATCAAATTTACAGGCCAACAGGAACATATTGGGGGTGTGAGGGAACAGGAAAACTGCAACACTAACAGAAAAAGTGAGAGGTTATCCCAATCAGAAGGGGCCGCTATTTTTTTGGTTTTAGTAAAATGATAGTTTTAAAAAGTAAAGTGTTACTAGAAAAAAATGGTGTGCAAAATTGCAGTAACCCATGGAAAAAAAATAAAAAAATTCCAACTTTCATTAGTTTTAGAATCAAAATATACTGTATAGATCGTATGAAAAAAATTACAACCAACCAAAAATTACAGGGTTTGTGTGCACATTAGTTTACTTTATTATTTAGTGAAGCCCCCCTCCACATCTCAAAATGCTGCAAAAAAAAATAAAATAAATAAAACTATAAGAAAAAAATAAAACAAAAAATAAAAAAACACACATGATATATACATCTTACCTTATCCCCACTTTTGCCAAGGCCCCTATGTAAGGGGGATGTCAGCTTCCTTTGAGCGATATCTAGGGAAATGCGGAGAAGCCAAAATCTTGGGAGAAGATGCTACTGCACTGTGTTGTAGTGTTATCTCACAAGATTTGAGGTACTTGGCATTTCCCAAGATACCAGACATCACCCCCTGCAGCACAAAAGCCAAGTGAAAGGTTTAAGTCATTTTTTAACCCCCGTCCCCAACAGGCAATTCAATTATTTTTTGCATCGATTTAAGATGGGAAGGGGGCATCCCCATCCATGCATCCGGCCCCCTGATCTACAGAGTGCCAGACGCATAGATTCCAATGAAATGGGGGGGGGGGGGGGGTGTTAGATTGAAGCACGCGATTAGAGCCAGAGGCTCTAAAAGGCTTAAAAAAGGTTGGGCTTGGGCGCAGAGCACTACGCCCTGATCCCACCCAGTTGTGTGACAATAGTAGCGAATGAATATTAGCCATCGCCGCACTGATCCTCCTCCCGGCCAATCGGGAAGCGGGCCTTGAGACCTGTCACGCCATTGGCTGAAAGGACAGGCGATTCTATTGGTAGCCTAGGAGGAGGAGGAGGGAGGTGCCGCCACGATGCAGAAGGGAAGAGGACACAGGAGTCCAATATATATGGACATGGGTATGAAAATGGACAAAATATAAATTTAGACTGTAATGTGTGATCATACACTAAACCACAATGCAAAAGATGTTTTTTACATTAGGTAGCGTGTAGTGTCTGAAGCTTGAAGCTCGAAAAAGTACATGGACCGATCAGGTCCGCCTGTCAGTTTTTTAGGCAGACCTGACTGGACCAGCCATTGTTCCCTATGGAGCGGTGTATGTCAGCAAACATTTGTCCACTCACACCTGCCGTCATCCGATCCGATAAAAACAGACAGATGGGGGAATCCATTCTTCATCTATCCAGTGGATCGGATCAGATGACAGTGGGATGTAAACAGACATCCCAAACACCCTTTAATTTGAGGGTATTTACATCCAAATCAGGTGAACGGTGTAGGAATTACAACAGTTTGTATATGTGACTCCCACTTTTTAAAGGGACCAAAACTAATAGGACCGATTAACAATCATCCATCAAACTTCACTTTTTAATACTTGGTTGCAAATCCTTTGCAGTCAATTACAGCCTGAAGTCTGGAATGCATAGACATCACCAGATGCTGGGTTTTATCCCTGGTGATGCTCTGCCAGGCCTTTATTACAACTGTCTTCAGTTCCTGCTTGTTCTTGGGGCATTTTCCCTTCAGTTTTGTCTTCAGCAAGTGAAATGCATGCTCAATCGGATTCAGGTCAGGTGATTGACTTGGCCATTGCATAGCATTTCACTTCTTTCCCTTAAAAAACTCTTTGGTTGCTTTCGCAGTATGCTTCGGGTCATTGTCTATCTGCACTGTGAAGCGCCGTCCAATGAGTTCTGAAGCATTTTGCTTTATATGAGCAGATAATATTGCCCGAAACACTTCAGAATTCCTCCTGCTGCATTTGTCAGCAGTCACATCCTCAATAAATACAAGAGAACCAGTTCCATTGGCAGCCATACATGCCCACGCCATGACACTACCACCACCATGCTTCACTGATGAGGTGGTATGCTTTGGATCATGAGCAGTTCCTTTCCTTCGCCATACTCTTCTCTTCCCATCATTCTGGTACAAGCTGATCTTGGTCTCATCTGTCCATAGGATGTTGTTCCAGAACTGTGAAGGATTTTTTAGATGTTTGGCAAACTCTAATCTGGCCTTCCTGTTTTTGAGGCTCACCAATGGTTTACATCTTGTGGTGAACCCTCTGTATTCACTCTGGTGAAGTCTTCTCTTGATTGTTGACTTTGGACACACATACACCTACCTCCTGGAGAGTGTTCTTGATCTGGCCAACTGTTGTGAAGGGTGTTTTCTTCACCAGGGAAAGAATTCTTCGGTCATCCACCACAGTTGTTTTCCGCGGTCTTCCGGGTCTTTTGGTGTTGCTGAGCTCACCGGTGCTTTCTTTCCTTTTAAAGGATGTTCCAAACAGTCGATTTAGCCAGACCTAATGTTTTTGCTATCTTTGATGGGTTTGTTTTGTTTTTTTCAGCCTAATGATTGCTTGCTTCACTGATAGTGACAGTTCTTTGGATCTCATATTGAGAGTTGACAGCAACACATTCCAAATGTAAATAGCACACTTGAAATTAACTCTGGACCTTTTATCTGCTCCTTGTAAATGGGATAATGAGGGAATAACACACACCTGGCTATGGAACAGCTGAGCAGCCAATTGTCCCATTACTTTTAGTCTCTTAAAAAGTGGAAGGCACATATACAAACTGTTGTAATTTCTACACTGTTCACCTGATTTGGATGTAAATACCCTCAAATTAAAGCTTGTTCGTTTCATTTCAAATCCATTATGGTGGTGTATAGAGCCAAAAAGATTAGAATTGTGTCCATGTCCCAATATTTATGGACCTGACTGTATATACTGTGATCCTGTACTTGCCAAATATGCTGCAGAATTCCCCCTCCACTGAGTCTGGCTGCAACCACATTAACGGTGGGCAGCTGAAGCTGCTGCCTGTTCACTTCCTGGATTTACATAGACAGAGGCCCTGCAGCTCTCATTGGCCCTCTTATGACTCATCCCCCATCCCTTCCTGGCAAACTTTCACAAGAGTGAGAGGGAGAGGGCTGTGCATGATGTCATAAGCCTAGGCTAATGACCAGACAAGAAACAGGAAGTGGACTGTATTAAGTATTTACTGGCAGAAAAAAAATGTTTGACTATCCAAAGTTAAAAAAACAAGGGCAAAATATTTAATTGATGGGAAGTTGAAAAAAATGACTGAAGGTCCGCTTTAAGCATTTTTGGCCCTGATAGACTTCAAGTAATACCAAAGTCTTGTTTTTTGTTTTTTTTTTTGTTAATTGGAAAAGGCAGGCAAATGCTGAACAACCCTAAAGCACATCCTGGGACCTGAGGGGTTGTGACCTTTTCTTAAACCAAATAAGACCGCAAATTAAGTTGACTTGCTTTGGCCTGTAAACAACTGCAAAAAGTTGGGAATCCACAGCCATGGAGGAGGTAGGGAAGGGTGCTGCAGTGCTTGGGACAGAGTCTGAGGGCTGAAAGCCATTGAGTAATGTGTTATAGCAGTGAGTAGTAGCAGGGGGTCCAAGTTATAGAACTAACTTATTTTATTTTTTTGAGCATGGATCAGGCATAGGTGAGAATGTGGTGCAGACAATAAAAGGTCAGGGAGAAAACCCAGAAAGATGCAAGTCCAGCTGCAGGGGAATAGTGTGAGCAACAGTCAGGCATATGATGCAAGAATTCAGGCACAAGAATCATGTGGCATCAAGTCTCCGGTACACCCTGGGATTGTTCAGGGGTAATTTATCACCACAAAACATGGTAAAAAGGAAAAAAAAATATTATATTTGTAACATAAGAAAGACCTGGATGCATGAACAGAAGAGTATAACCTGCCATACTAAACAGGAAGAGAATCACTTATCTGAGAGACCTAGCAGAAGGTCTACAGGAAATTGGGCAAAGGTTGAACTATGAAATATACAAAAGACAGGGCCAGAGGAGTCCTAAACTCCTATGAACATAATCAAGGGGAGACGGAGAGCAGCATTTGTGGCAGATGGCCCCTGCTGATTTCAGAAGTGACAATAGCTGCTAGAGTAGAGCAAAGTCTTAGTGAATTCTGCCTTAGTCAGACAGGCCGCATGGCACTCGTCTGTGAGGGAGCCCAAGTAAGGAGACTGGAGCAGTGTTGGTGGTAGACCTTGTTCTGGAACAAGGGAACCCTGAGTTTTCCCAGGACCTGTGGCTGACTCTCCTCCAGTCTGTTCCATGTGTTTCCTTTCCCAAGTACCTATAACTCTCCACTGCTAAGTGAGGGGTCTTCCTCTGTAATAATTCGCAATACCCATGTGCGAACAAACATCCAATGGTGTGTTCAACGGCTAAATGATTAGCCTGTGCTGTTGGCAGAAAATGGCTTCCAAAAGTATGCAGTTAGCAGTTTCAAATCACCAAGTCATTAGCTGGAGAGGAACTTCCGTCAGGGAGGTGAAAAAAGGCCACCAAATGTTAAAAGGTAAATACTACAATAACATTACCTATAAGGCTGAATAGTGAAAGAATACAAGACATACAGCAGTGCCGCGAATACAAGACATACAGCAGTGCCGTGCACACAAAAGCACATCATCAGATGTAATGTATGCTACAAAGTCCTCCTAAAACGTAAAGCCAGGAAACTGTATGCTTAAGGGTACAGGAAAGCCCTATCTTACCTTGTGCATGTTGCTGGTCCAGTTCAGGTTCCAGGCCTGCCTACCATGGTGGACATAGCCCTAGGAGTCTTCAGGGTCTAGGTGTCAAAAGAATAGACCATGGCCCTGGCCCGCTATAAGATCCTGCCGCTAGCAACACTCTTTGCACAATGTGCCAAAATGAGCACTGAATGCAGGATCCAGTGTCCGAATCAAACATTACAGGCCAGCCCCGCTGCTACAGGTTCTGGGTATGGTTCCCATGGTGTACTCAAGGATAATAGCAGTGGAAGCTGCTAGTTCACAGCCATAAATGCAATATGCAGTCAGATCTTGATAGAAAAGTCTGATAAAACGTAAAATAAATCTGATAAAAATTAGTAGGAAATGCTTCTTCCAGAGAAGGCATCCATCATCTAAAAGACACTAGCATAGAACTGAAGCCTCACATCGTTTGGGAAATCCAGCCAAGCTTTTGCCAGTGTTTAATTACCTAAAATTATCATCATATAACCCATGGTCTCCAAATCGTTTTTTTTGTATCATGTACCATACAATAAATATACTTTTTTTATTAAAATGTATTACATTTTTTAATTGGGTTTAAATACGCTTTAATATTCACTCAGTTCACCCATATTGCAGTCCTATATAAGAATCAAATGTGCCAAGAACTAATAAGTTCAGGAGAATTTGGAAAGAAAAATGTATGCAGCTTAGGCATAAGACTTGAATAAAATCCATTTCACCAGTGAGAAAAACTAAAAGTTCCAACTTTCAGCACCAATTAGAGATGAGAAGGTGGAGGAAAATGGTGGTACATGAACTGCCATTCTTTCTTTAAAACAGAACTGATCCTATAGTACTTACCCATAATATGGAGAATTTGCGGTTTTCTAAATACCAACACCTACAATAGCACTGCCCCAAATTAAACACCACCACGTGCAGCGTCCTGATAACTAGTTAAGACTAAATACCCAAGCAGATTTTACAAAATAATTTTGCACCCAAATTTTTTTTTTTTTTTTTTTTACAGATACGTTTGTTAGGAGGAGGAAACCATGACCCATAGACATACAGCGTGCAACAAAAAGTGTTAGTGACTTATGACACATTCAGTAGGTTATCCCTCTAAAAATAAATAAAGCAACATTAACCAATGCCAGCCTTATATTAAGTAATCGCTCTCCTCTCTTGCCAGAGTCGAGTCCTCTCTTAACAGTGGCTAGTTTATTTTTCTCAACAGATCAAAGTCTTACTAAGGAAGGAATAATATTGGAGATAAATGCAATGATAAAAATGTCCAATCTTTGGTGAGCTTTAATTTTCAAACTATTCCTGAGGGCTGGTTAGCAAAGGGTGGCTAACAGCTTTCTTTATAGAACTAAGGAAATTTGCAAGACACAACTGCATAACTGGCCTATACATTTATCAGCCTTGTGATTCAAGTGCTGTACTTATTTTTAAAGGGATACTGCATCTTATGTTAAGTGTTAAAATCCAAATAAAATAGGTGGCCATTTTTTACTTACAGGTAGTAGGAGTAAGAATAGTAGCTCCTCCTGGTAGGCAAATCACAAACAGTGAGGAAAGAGAAGCAATGGTGAATGAAAAAAAGCATGAATCATTCACATTCAACAAAGCAGCACAATAAAAAAAAATAATAAAATGAAATAAAAAAAACAAAAACAAAACACAACAATGAGCTCTTAAAATATATATATGTATTATCATCATATAAATGTCACTTGTTAGCATTTGAATGCTTTCATGCACTAAATATACTTTGCCATGCAATTCAACAAAAATGAATGTTAGCTGCAAAACAATGTGTATACATAAGTAGGATGACTTCTTGAAAGAAAAAAAAAAAAGACCACTTGAGGAAATTACATGCCAACAGTTAAAACTTTGTAAACTTAAAAAAAAAAATATATATATATATATATATAAAATGAAAACACAGATAAAATAAATAAACATTTAAATGGTATATGTGTTTGAGGCACACAGTTAATCCCTGAATTTCAGAGCATAGAGACTTGCTGTACACTGAAGTTGGTCAATGGTAACGCATACAAAGAACCACCAGGACCCAAAGATCACAATAATACTAACCCCTAATATCTAAATTAGTATACACTAAAGCATTTGAGGGTGGCTAACATGTGAAAAATGAATGCTGAACAAGTTGTAACAAACAATGAGATCTACTAGTTAATAAACACATACCACATGGATGTAAAAAGCGGGTCACTATTCATGAGTGAACAGCTGAGGGAGTTCATATCCTGCTAAAATATGTCACATAAGAACATTAAAGTGTATCTCTAGGCACAACCCTTTTTTTCTAGTTTTAGTTTGCGTAGAGGAGATTGGAACAATATGTAAGGGAACATCTTTCAAAATGGAGACACCCGTCTCAGAGGGGAATTGTCAACACATTGGGAAATTTCCTATAACTTCATGCCGTGTCTCAGCAAAAAATAACCTGACAGAAGTTCTAAGACTCCCTGCGCTATCCTAAAAAAAAAAAGTTGGGCTTATACATACACTTTACACATGCACTTTACCGCAGCACAAGGTATACATACTGTACATTAAAATTCATCTGAATGGCACCCCAATGCACCTTGCCAATGTTTATATTCCAGGACAGAGCAATGTGCACCAATGTACTAGAGCATGTGTTGTGGTTCAGTGTGCTGTCCAAAATAAAAAATAAAATAAAATAAAAAAAGGCCCATGCAACATATTTTTTTTTAGCAGTGCAAAGCATTGTCAGTCATTGCACTGTGCTGTAGCGCATGTCCAACTGCAAAGTGTACTGAGGTGGCATTCAAATGAATGGCACCACATTGCAACTATGCATCTAAAGTGATACAAAGACAATGGTGTGAGCGAACCCCTAGAGCTTTGTGGCGTGTTAACATGCATTACAGTATGTTGTAAATTAGCATGAATTGTGTTAAGGCAGCCCATTAAAATGAATAGACTGTCTTTGCACCCAAAAATCAGACATGACCCTTTTTGTGCATTGCAGTGAGGTTCCATACAGGTATGTTGGGGTGCCATTCAAAATGAACAGCACCTCAAAGCAGAAACATACATGTCACATGCAATAGTACACATAATCTGGATGCCCTACTATTAAAAAGCCTAATGCCCAGATCATCATTTTTCTGAACCTTTCAAAATAAGAGGTCAGTCTGCTATAAGGCTAGGTTCATAGTTATGCGGGTGGTTGCAGGTGCTGGCCAGTGTGTAAAATCGCACTTGCTCTTGCGACCACCCACAGCCAAAACACGCTGCTCTTTTCCATTAATATATTCATTCTATTGGCACCATGCATTCTATATGGCACTCCCACGCATCTGAAAATGCAGCGTGTTTTAGTGTCTGGAAATTCCCATAGTACAAAAATACCTTGCGATTTCCCTGTGGCTGCATTTTAAAAAAGGTGCAGGGACCTTTTTTTCTGCGTTTCCTGAAAGTAGAGAAGCCCATTCAAATGAATAAGCTGCTGTGGCCATGCAAATGTGGGATGTGCTGAACGCAAAGGGGGGGAACCTAGAGCAAGTATTTCCAAGTATATTGCAATCTAACCACAAATCAAAGCACGAGAGGACAATTGCAGTCACAACATACTGTTAAATGCTGATAAATGTTAGAGCAAGCGATTATAAAACTTGGAAGTAAAATATTAACTGCTGTTGCTCTTTAAAGCAACCTGAAATAACACTGAGCTGCACATAGCAAATAACTCCTAAAATGGCAGTCTTCTGATGTTGGGTACTCTTTTCCTGACTAAACATTTTAAAAAAGCTGAAACATGATAAATATGAGCAATAATCATATTCATAAATTTCATTTATTTTAGGATGCATTAAATCAAGTTTGCCTCTGAAAGAATTTTCAGCATTCACAGTGATGTGTTGCCTTTACCAGTCAGGAAAGTTTTGGATACAATTAAATAGAAGTATGTGTAATTTAGAAGTAAAGAGCAGAAAAAGCATAATTTGCTATATCTGTATGGATATGGAGGATCTGTAGCCTAAAATGTTTCACCCCATGGTCTTTCAGGAGATGTAAATTGTCACTAAAAACCCTGCATTTTTCAACAGTCCAAAAACAAGACTCAGACATTAGTAGTAGTTGCCTTTGTCTTCCGAGGTAAAGTATTTTACAGGGATAATGAACATTGTATTGATAGTACAAAAGTGCTGCAGGATCCCTCATGCATATTAATGCTTCAGAGGGGAGTTGGTATAGTGAAAATGCAGCTTTCATGCATCTGCCCTTCTCCATAGCACACATGAAACATCATATATAATTTTATAAATGTGGTGAACATGTGACATTACAAGCTCCTCTTTCTTGTTCTAAGAACTAGTCCATCTTTTCCAAGGTGACACCGTACCTGCAAAGTACTGTTCCACCATAATACACACTAGGGGTGACTTAAAGCTGGGTTTAATATACATATTTTAACAATCAATCTGTCAAGAAAATATTAGGAGAATGAATTCCACCTAGTTTTGGCATTTTACCAAATACCTTACAAGAACTTATCCTTGGCATGGGTCTAATGTTCCAGGGGACTCCAAAAATGGCAACTTAAAAACGGCCTATTATAACAGTACAGGTATGCCCTACTGACATATCAAAGGCTTGGGAATAAAAGTATAGTCCAGTCCATTCTCACTCACATGGCTGTGCCATGAGTATCATGAGCAAATGTTTACAAAGCCCTAATGCTAATATACAGTTAGGATTTAGGATATACACATCTGAAAAGCTATACATCTACATACTATCAAAATATATATAAAAAAAAAAAAAAAAAAAAGGCAAATGACTGTATAATGAAGCAAAATTATAAAAATGACAAACTAAAAAAAAAAAAAATATGGTTAAATATGTAGTATCCCTTTAATTGGAAAGGAAGATCTGCATCAATTAGGAGTGAATCCAGCCAACATCTACAGCAACACATAAAGAGCCATTTTGACAGCAACACTTCACATCACAAAATGTTTATGAAACCAGAAAATTCTATAAAAAGGGGAAAACGTGCCAACAGCTCAGTAAATGAAATATTGGGTTAATAATAGAAGAAGGAATATCCCAAAGACTTAATGCTGGTCAATGTGAACTTTGAAAGGAACAAAACATTATTATAAGGCTCCATAATCTGACAACAGTGTACATAGTGATCCAGCCAGTGAGAGCCTTCAAATCGACTCCAAGGCATAGGTTGACAACACTTATACAAGAGTGTCCCTAAACAGGGGAATCATTGCCACTCTATAATCCAACCCTGAGAACTGCAAGCTGAAGTACACCACAAAGGCACATTCAAGTCTCCGCAGACCAACTTACTCAAACAGGTGTGAAACAGCTGCACATTCTCCACTATGCATACCAGAATGTGGATTCCTTTGCAAGTATTAAGTATTCGATGTACATTTTTATGATCCTTAACTAAGAGTAATGCTTAAAAAGATGTTTACAAGTCACCCCCCCCCCCCCCAGTATTAAAAAAATAATAATTGGTTGGTGAAGCTCATATTTTTCCTAATACATTTAGTAAAATCAAAAAGTTCTCACAGAGAAAAAAAATGTTAATCCTAAATAATTAAAGGGAAACTACAGAAAAAAAATTACTTTCTTCTGCCCTATGCTGCATACAAGTTGGCTCATGCAAATTAGCTGTTTTATGGCAACATCCGACCGTGTGTACGCTCCATCGGACAAACTTTTTCGTTTTTCATCTGACTTTTGGCTGTGCGAACGGACAAACTTTCTGGCAACAAAAGTCCGATGGAATAAAGTCCGATCGTGTACACACAAAACCATCGGACTTTTGACAAACACGCATGCTCAGAACCAATGCAAAAGATCAGACAACAATACAGAAGTTGACCAAAGGTGGCGCTGGAGTAACTGAACGTCCTCTTTTGAAGTGTAGTCAGTACATTGAAACGTCACTACGTTCGTGTTTGTTGCATAAAAAGTCTGATCGTGTGCATGCAAAAATCCACAGGAAAGTTTGTACAAAGTTCGATCGTGTGTATGGGGGCTTTATGATTATTTTAGGTTTGGATTGCTGCTGTGTAAGGTAAAAATCCTTAACACTCCTTAAAAATCTATGGACACATAGGGGTTGATTTAATAAAGGCAAATAGTCTGTGCACTGCAAGCGCATCACCCGCAAGCACACTGCAAGTGCAGTCGCTCTAGGTCGGAGGGGAACATGCAAGGAACAAAAAAAATATATATTTTTTTGCTTGCTCACGATTGGATAATAGAAATCAGAGAGCTTTCCCTCAGATCTAGCGCAACTGCACTTGAAGTTCACAGTATCTTTGCCATCAGTAAATCAATCTCATAGGGTCAATGCCTGTCAACAGGTACCAACCGTTAAAAACTTCAATACCACACTGGACGTAATTAAAGGGACCAAGCTAGTCCAAACAAACTATTTGCTTTACTAATTGCTGTGGCTGCTGTCAGCACCATCTAAACTGTATGTAGCATCAGTTACATAAAATATACAGCGCCATGTTCTGGGAGCAGTACTGGGACTTCCAGCCTGCAGTCAAAACAAAACTGAGTCAGTCTCATCAATTTACAGGAAGCCTTGTATTTTTATTAATGGATACAAGACTTCCTCTGAGCGGCTGCAGTGGAGAGGCACGCAGATGACATCACAACAAGGAGCAACCTCAATGGCCAATATGAATACGGAGGAGGCAGGAAAGCTTAAATAACATCACAAAAAGTTAAACCTTTAAGAAGGTTGCTGGAGGCATGATTTTTTTTTTTTCTTCTCTCCGTGACAGTTATTTTTTTAACCCATTCATTTCACCCAAGTCCTTATACAGCACCTTTCTCCTCTCTTTGTTTCAACCACGTCTGCTGGTCCAATTTCAGTCCGTATATCAATCCAAGTGTGTGTTCCATCCAGTGCAATAAACCATCAAGAACCTCCACCAGGAAAACCCCTTTTGGATAAGCTCTCACCACAATAGGTTAACCCTCACAACAAAAGTCAAAATGTGCGTCTATATAATCAGTGTGATACAGGCTTAATCAGCTGGACTCACCTCACTTTCCTTCTCGAAGCTCCAGCACTCACAGACAGCTCAGGTGGTGGGATAACCGATCGGTATGATTCAATGCTCAAAAAGACAAAGGCTGACATAGTGCTTAAATTGGTTGTTAAGCCACTCTAACATCTTTATACTATCTTTGCTGTCTCCTAATCCTGTGTCCCCCTGTGTGCGTGATTTTTAAAAAAAGTTTGGCGCTTGCATGACCGGCGGGCTCTCTCCTCTATCCAGCTGCAGCGGGTGGGGCCTGAGATTCCCCCACTGACATCAGGTGGGAGAAGAGGAGAGAGCCACCCGGGCATGTTAGCAGCACTCTGAAATGGGGTATATACTGCAATTTTTTAATAAATCACACAAGGGTTAGGAGACAGCTCGGATAGTATAAAGATGTAGATGTAAATGTTATTCCAGCAGCAGGAGGGGGGGGGGGGCACTGTCACTGGCTGACAGGCAGGGAGTGGATGGGGGAGAGGAGCACAGGAGGGACAGCAGATGACGAAGGCACGTAAACTGACCCCAGTGTCAGGGCTCAGCAGCCATGATATAACATGGTCAGTTTACAGGTATTTAAGATGATAGAAAGGGTTTGAATTACACAGCACAAGCACTGTGCTGTATAGTATGCTTTAAAGGGACAGCATCATTTTTTTTTCTTTTTTCTTAGGGTAACAAACGCTTTAACTAATATTTTATTAATACAAATTATAAAAATGCCACTCACACAGAAAAAAAAAAAAGACAGATGCACATTATCGCTTTAAGATACCATTCCTCAGTGTTGCTTGGGTGGATGGCTGCATCAACAAGCTGATCTGCTTTTTTTAAATTTCAATAATAAAATATCACAGCCTTCCCACCACTTGATCTGTCTGGTGGAAGTTTCCACTCTGTAGTCCTTGTTGAGAGCATGTTGAGGAGGCTAAAGCCTCGTACAAACAGATTTTTGGACGACCGTTCGTCCGTTTTTTGTTGCATGCTAGTCTCATTTCGAAATTGAAGGTTACTAACCATACAAAAATTCTCGTACGACAGAATTCAACTTCATAAGTGACATAATGTGTTGAATAGTTTTGTATGTATTCTTTTGTTTCTGAGCATGCGTAGGCTTGCCTGTACGTTTTTTTTCGGACGAAAATAGTACTAATTAAACGAAAATCGGACATTGAGTTCATGTACAACAAAAATGTTATAGTCTGCACATCCAGCTTTTATCGGACAAAAAAATGTTATCGGTTGTCGAACGCACCATACTAACGATCCGAAAATTGGCAGATCAAATTTTACATCCGATTTTCATATCGTGTGTACGGGCCTTAAGTTTCCACATACAGTGGGACCATGTAGATTAAAATAAACCACTTTTCTAAAGGAAGCTGTGAAAAACTGCTGTAAGAAAGGACCCAGGTAAATACAGGTATTGAATATGTTTTTTTTCCCTTTGCAACTTGTGTTTAGTTTTACTTTAAAAGGTTTCAGAAAAACAGTGGTATTTTAGCGGTACATACACAATACCGGATATATGCTTAAAAAAACAAATTGGCTAGTGCTACTTGAATACATTCTATCTTCGTGTTACCAATGACAACTTGAAATCAACTAATTAATGTTATGCCTGACTTGCTAAGTAGGGGTATTACAGCCATTGCACTTGGCTTCTTACGTTCAGTGTACACAAAAACACTTCATTTGAGACTAATGACCAATTAGCAACCTAAATGAACTTCTCCAGTGTCAAGCAGGAATTTAATTACATGCTTTTCTGAGACCAGTGCCTATTTTCTGTAACACAAGAACAATACTGGAAAAAAAACATGAATTTTTAATGGTGTGAAATTAGGAAATACATTTAAGGACTTGCTCATATGTGTATAATACTGTATTAGGGCAAAGCTTTAGAGGCAATTTAAGATAGGTTATAGAAGCACTTTAAAATAGAGGAGGTACTTTAAACTACAACCTAGCAAAACACAAATTTTTCATGATGGTGCATGCATGCTAAGTAACTATACTGCTGTTTATTACCTTTTACAGTATGTAAACTATTTGAGGGGATGAGAAGGGTCCATATCTACGAATTTGCTGCTGGAAACAGTATCATTAGTAGTAATCAGCATTGATTCACGAAGGGTCATTCTTGCCAAACCAATTTGTTGACATTCTACAAAGAAGTGAGCTGCCATCTAGATAAAGGTAGGCCTGTGGATGTGGTGTATCTAGGTTTTGTAAAAGCATTTGATACAGTCTTCCATAGACGATTAATCTACAAACTGAGGTCTGTAGGCATGGACCATTTGGCTTGTTTTTGAATAGAAAACTTGCTACAGGGGTGCGTCCAAAGGGTGGTGAAAAATAATGTGGACTCTGGTCTGGAGTGGTAAGTGGGGTATCCCAAGTCTCTGTCATGGGACCAATTCAGTTTAACCACTTCCCGACCGCCCCCTGTATATATACGTCGGCAGAATGGCACGTACAGGCAGAATCACGTACCTGTACGTGACATTCTTCCGGCGGTTGGGGGGTCCGATCGGACCCCCCTCCGCCGGCGGGGACGGTCGGGATCGCTTCAGGAGCGATCCGGGACGAGGGGACGGCCAGTGGTTTCTGGCCACCCCCTCGCGATCGCTCCTGGCCAATGAAAAGCTTCCCCTTCCTGTCTATTGTATAGACAGGAAGGCGGAAGTGATGTCACGCTCGGTGCGCCGGTCTATGTGACCGGAGACGCCGAGCGGCGAACATGTACAGGTTAGTGCACAACACTACACTGACACCAGTACAGTTAGGCACATATTCCACCCCCCTGTCACCCCCTGATCACCCCCCAGATCACCCCCTCCCCCCCCAGTCACAGTGTCACTAATTGCAGTGATCATTTTTTTACTGATCACTGCATTTAGTGTCAGTGTGACTGTAATAACTGTCAGGGCAGTTAGTTTTAGGTCCAAGGTAGCCCCCTACCCCCCCCTAATAAAGGTTTAAACCCCTTGATTGCCCCCCAGGTAACCCTTTCACCCCCTTTTGCCAGTGTCACTAAGCGATCGTTTTTCTGATCGCTGTATTAGTGTCACTGCTGTCGCTAGGTAACCATTTTTTTTTTTTAGGTAACCGCCATGTTTATATAGGTTCATAAATAGTTTTATAGGTCAGGTACCCCCATATTACAACCTAAATAAAGGTTTTAACCCCCTGATTGCCCCTAGAGTTAACCCTTTCACCAGTGATCACTGTATAACTGTCACTGGTGACGCTGGTTAGCCAGTTAGTTATTTCGTTATTTAGGTTCCCCGTCAGGTTTTTATATAGCGTCAGGTACCCCCATATATTACCTAATAAAGGTTTTAACCCCCTGATTGCCCCTAGTTAACCCTTTCACCCCCTTTTGCCAGTGTCACTAAGCGATCGTTTTTCTGATCGCTGCATTAGTGTCGCTAGGTAACCATTTTTTTTTTTTAGGTAACCGCCATGTTTATATAGGTTCATAAATAGGTTTATAGGTCAGGTACCCCCATATTACAACCTAAATAAAGGTTTTAACCCCCTGATTGCCCCTAGAGTTAACCCTTTCACCAGTGATCACTGTATAACTGTCACTGGTGACGCTGGTTAGCCAGTTAGTTATTTCGTTATTTAGGTTCCCCGTCAGGTTTTTATATAGCGTCAGGTACCCCCATATATTACCTAATAAAGGTTTAACCCCCTGATTGCCCCTAGTTAACCCTTTCACCCCCTTTTGCCAGTGTCACTAAGCGATCGTTTTTCTGATCGCTGCATTAGTGTCGCTAGGTAACCAGTTTTTTTTTGTATTACTGTTACGGGTGACGCTGGTTAGTTAGCTTGTTTTTTATACTGTCAGGGCACCCGCCATTTATTACCCAATAACGGTTTAACCCCCTGATCGCCCGGCGGGTGATATCAATTAGGTTTTAGGGTCAAATAAGGTCTGCGTCGCCCCAGGTTAGTGCCAGTACCGCAAACACCCACGCACAAAGCATACACCTCCCTTAGTGGCACAGTATCTGAACAGATCAATATCTGATCTGATCAGATCTATACTAGCGTCCCAGCAGTTTAGGGTTCCAAAAAAAACCGCATTGTTAGCGGGATCAGCCCAGATACCTGCTAGCACCTGCGTTTTCCCCCTCCGCCCAGCCCAGCCCACCCAAGTGCAGTATCGATCGATCACTGTCACTTACAAAACACTAAGCACACATAACTGCAGCGTTCGCAGAGTCAGGCCTGATCCCTGCGATCGCTAACAGTTTTTTTTGTGGTAGCGTTTTGATTCAGTCGCTTCAGTCAGGAGCTTTTTTACCTGTTAATCTCAAAAAAAAAAAAAAAAAAAAAAATAGTTGTCGTTTTATTGTTCTCTCTCTCACTCTATTCTCTCTCTATTGTTGCTCTTTTTTTACTCCATTCTATTCTGCAATGTTTTATCATGTTTTATCATGCTTGCTTTTCAGGTATGTAATTTTGTTTACTGTGTTTTAGTGTTAAGCATTTTTTTGTTTTCAGGTGCGCCATTCAGTTGCAACGCGGATTTATTTATCTTGACAGCAACAGCGTTTGCTCCCACGATACATAAAGACGCGACTCCAACACTGTAGGAGGTGATTTCACCACCACAGTTAAAAAAAAGAGCATATATGCCGAAGCATGGGGGCAGCAGGGGGGGGGAGGAGCGATTGGCTCCTAATGCCACGTACATACAGTCGAAATTCCGACCGTGTGTACACGGCATAACTTTTGCGGGAGGATGCCCCCATGCATCGGCATATATAAATGGTGCATGTATGCCCATCATTAGAAGTGGGTGGATGAAGGGAGGTATTCTAATGGTGGGCATACCCACCAATCAATCTCTTTTTTTCGTTCAGCCAAGAGGCTGCATGAAAAAAAAAAAGATTACAATATATGTCCAGTATGTTGCTGGACTTTGAATGGTTATACCAGAATGATGCCTGCAGGTTTAGGTATCATCTTGGTATCATTCTTTTCAGCCAGTGATCGGCTTTCATGTAAAAGCAATTCTAGCGGGTAATTAGCCTCTAGACTGCTTTTACAAGCAGTGGGAGGGAATGTCCCCCCTCCCGGATATAAACCGCGCCATTGGGAAATTGGGAAAGCATTTTATCACACCAATCTTGGTGTGGTCAGATGCTTTGAGGGCAGAGGAAAGATCTAGGGTCTAATAGACCCCAATTTTTTCAAAAAAAGAGTACCTGTCACTGCCTATTGCTATCATAGGGGATATTTACATTCCCTGAGATAACAATAAAAATCATAACAAAGAAAAAAAATGGAAGGAACAGTTTAAAAATAAAATAAAAAAGCTAAATAAATAAAAAAAAAAACAAAAAAAAAAAAAAAGCACCCCTGCCCCCCCCCTTCTCTTGCGCAAAGGTGTACACAAGCGTTGGTCTGGCGTCATATGTAAACAGCAATTGCACCATGCATGTGAGGTATCACCGCGAAGGTCAGATCGAGGGCAGTAATTTTAGCAGTAGACCTCCTCCGTGAATCTAATGTGGTATCATGTAAAGGCTTTTAAAAATGTATGTAGTTTGTCGCCACTGCGTGTTTGTGCGCAATTTTAAAGCATGTCGTGTTTGGTATCCATGTACTCGGCCTAAGATCATATTTTTTATTTCATCAAAAATTTGAGCACTATAGTGTGTTTTAGTGCATTAAAATAAAAAAAAGTGTATTTTTTCCACAAAAAATGCGTTTGAAAAATCGCTGCGCAAATACTGTGTGGAAAAAAAAAAATGCAACACCCACCATTTTAATCTGTAGGGCCTTTGCTTTAACATTATATATAGTGTTTGGGGGTTCAACGTAATTTTCTTGCAAAAAAAAATATGTTTTCATGTAAACAAAAAGTGTCAGAAAGGGCTTTGTCTACAAGTGGTTAGAAGAGTGGGTGACGTGTGACATAGGCTTCTAAATGTTGTGCATAAAATGCCAGGACAGTTCAAACCCCCCCCAAATGACCCCATTTTGGAAAGTAGACACCCCAAGCTATTTGATGAGAGCAATGTTGAGCCCATTAAATATTTTTTTTTTTGTCCCAAGAGATTGAATAATGAAAAAAAAAAAATATATATATTTTTTTTTACAAAAAGTTGTCACTAAATGATATATTGCTCAAACATGTCATGGGCATATGTAGAAATACACCCCAAAATACATTCTGTTGCTTCTCCTGAGTACGGGGATACCACATGTGTGGGACTTTTTGGGAGCCTAGCTGCGTACGGAACCCCAAAAACCAATCACCGCCTTCAGGCTTTCTAAGGGTGTAATTTTTTTATTTCACTTCTCACTGCCAATCACAGTTTCGGAGGCCATGGAATGCCCAGATGGCATTAAACCCCCCAAAATGACCCCATTTTGGAAAGTAGACACCCCAAGCTATTTGCTGAGAGGTATTGTGAGTATTTTGCAGATGTCGCTTTTTGTCACAAAGTTTTGAAAATTGAAAAAAAAATTTTTTTTTTCTTTACTTTCTTCATTTTCAAAAACAAATGAGAGCTGTAAAATACTCACCATGCCTCTCAACAAATAGCTTGGGGTGTCTAATTTCCAAAATGGGGTCATTTGGGGGGGTTTTGTGCTATTTTGGCATTTTATGGCCTTCGAAACTGTGATAGGTAGTGAGGAGTGAAATCAAAAATTTGCACCCTTAGAAATCCTGAAGGCGGTGCTTGGGTTTCGGGGCCCCGTACGCGGCTAGGCTCCCAAAAAGTCCCACACATGTGGTATCCCCATACTCAGGAGAAGCAGCAAAATGTATTTTGGGGTGCAATTCCACATATAACTATGGCATGTGTGAGCAATATATCATTTAGTGACAACTTTTTGAAAAAAAAAAAAATCTTTTTTATTTTTGTCTTTATTCAATCACTTGGGACTAAAAAAAAAAATATTCAATGGGCTCAACATGCCTCTCAGCAAATAGCTTGGGGTGTCTACTTTCCAAAATGGGGTCATTTGGGGGGGTTTTGTACTTCTCTGCCATTTTAGCACCTCAAGAAATGAAATAGGCAGTCATAAATTAAAAGCGGTGTAAATTCCAGAAAATGTACTCTAGTTTGTAGACGCTATAACTTTTGCGCAAACCAATAAATATACGCTTATTGGCATTTTTTTTTACTAAAGACATGTGGCTGAATACATTTTGGCCCAAATGTTTGACTAAAATTGAGTTTATTAGATTTTTTTTATAACAAAAAGTAGAAAATCTCTTTTTTTTTCAAAATTTTCGCTCTTTTTCCGTTTATATCGCAAAAAATAAAAATCACAGAGGCAATCAAATACCATCAAAAGAAAGCTCTATTTGTGGGAAGAAAAGGACGCAAATTTCGTTTGGTTACAAAATTGCATGACCGCGCAATTACCAGTTAAAGTAGTGCAGTGCGAAATTGAAAAAAGACCTCTGGTCCTTTGGCTGCCAAATGGTCCGGGGCTGAAGTGGTTAATTTATTCATAAATTATTTAGAGGTTGGAATAAATAGCTCAATCTTAGTGTTCCCCAATGACACAAAAATAAGTAAATAACATCACAGCAGAATATAGAAACTTTACAAGAAGACCTCAATAAATTAATGGGGTGGGCGACTACATGGTAAATATTGAAAAATTTTATGTAATGCACTTGGGGGTTAAAAATATAAATGCAAGTTACTCACTAGGGGGAGAACCTCCAGGGGGGAATCCAGGATGGAGAAATACCTAGGGAGGTCCTAGTAGAAGACAGATTGGGCAATAGCATGCAATGTCAAGCTGCAGCAAGCAAAGCCATCAGATTATTAGCATGCATTAAAAGGGAATTTACACCAGAGATAAAATGATAATCCTGCCACTTTATAAAACTCTGGTTTGGCCACATCTGGAGTATTCCGTCCAGTTCTGGTCATCAATCCTCAGGAAGGATGTGCTGGAACTGAAGAGCACCAGAAAAGTCCAGAAAAGGACGGAATGAAAAAGGGGACTGGAGGACATAAGTTATGAGGAACGACTACAAGCACTAAACGTATTCTCCCTGGAGAAGAGATGCTTGAGAGGAGATATGATAGCGATCTACAAATATCCCAATGGTGATCCCAGTGTAGGTAGGAAACTACTCAGTCTCAGGGTGTGTATGAAGAGATGGGGCCACACAATGAGATTGGAGCATAAGCGGTTTAACATTAAGCTGCATAGGGTTTTTTTTCTCCCACTGTCAGGGCAATAAGTATGTGAAACTCTCTTCCACAATTGGTGTCAGCAGGAAGTATTGATATTTTTAAAAGACTCTTGCATGTGCATCTTAGCAAACACAATATACAGGGATAAGTTAAATGATTATCGACACACACATGGGTTGAATTGGATGGACTGGTGTCTATATTCAACCTTACCAACTATGTACAGTTCTCCCTCTGATAATGCATTTGTCTCATCTCTAGAAATATTGACATCTTTTTTTATGCTTCATCCAGGGAGAGTACCTACTTGCTCTACTTAAATGCTGGTACTGAGCTGACACAGTCCTGTAAATTGTAGTACCTGTGCAATTCTTGTATGTGTTCACAACTGTCCAACACAGACCTTCAGAAGTCATTCACCTGGTGACTTGCTACAAACTTACAATACAGCAGTCTGATCATTTGGAGAAAGTAGTGAGAGGAAAAGCCCCTCCTGTCTACAAGAGATTCATGACGTTATAATCCTAGGCAAAGTCACTTGCTTGGAGCTCAAAGACTGCATTTTCATTATAAAACATAGTTTTTGGGACCCATGGATAATTTACAATGACCAACCACCTAAACTTAGACTGCACACTACCTTTAGTGTGACCTCCTGCCTGTATCATAACTGACCATATCTGATAATAACTGGCTGGTTGGATCCCAATGGAACCACCCTTACCCCACCTCCTCCTTCCCCAGGCAAGATCTCCTTCTCCGTTATCTCTTTTTTTTCTACACTTTTTTTTGCCACCTGCTGGTATCTTGTACCTTTCTCATCTTCGCTTGCCCTCCCTCCATTGATTCTACGAAAAGAAGTTTTTTTTTGGGGGCTTTACATGAAGAGAGTACACATTTTTAATTCTTTTGAGTCTGTGCCCTCAATCAGAATCCATAGCACTTCCTTAATTGCCTCCCCTCCACAGAGACATATATTCTAGCGGGCTGGAAACATCTGCGCTGCCGTGAAATGTATGTCCACCTTTTTGTTGTGAATGTAGAGTTTTTCATATTCTGACGTTGTCTGCTATGCGTTTTTGCTCAGATATTGTTATGCAACCGATGGACACTATTTACGCTTTTTTGCCTCTTCTCATCCTCTTGGCATTTTATTACTGTGCAACTGCTTGCTGTTTATAACCAACAACCTAATAAAATACTTTGTGAAAGGTAAGGTTTTACTGTAAAACAATAATATTGCTATATTGTGACATGCAACAAATGTATCCATGCATGTCTACTAAGTAGGTCCACTTTAAAAATCTAGTGACTTAATTATGTATGAACTGTTAGATATCACGGTTGCAACATGTTCTACAATGCATTTCATCGAAGAAAAGTGCAGGGTAACCATGTTTTTAACACCTCAATTAACTTGGAGTATTGTAGGGCTTTGGGTGAATTATACAATGTTAACTGGGATAGATGTCATCTTCCTGTGTCACTGGCACACACATTTCCTGAGAGAAAATAATAGAGTTGTTGGCTAGTGTTGGCTGGTGTTAGTGCCCCTTTATCTGTTGCCCCTACTGCAGTGGTTTAGTGGGTGGGGATAGTGCCCTTTATATGCCAGCTGTGGGTGGGGCCCAGGGTAGAAAGGGTAAGGAGGCAGAACACATCTAACCAGCAAGATGTAGCCTTTGTATTGGTGGTGAGTGAGAGCCCTCTGCAGGGGCTGAATCACCAGGGCACTCAGTGGAGGACACTTTGGGAGTAGAAAAAAAAACATGCCCCCCGACCCTCGTCTAGCAGGGCCTGCGCTTGATTTAGGAACGCTTCTGGGCCTGTAGAGGATCTCCCTTTGTGTGAGATGAATGTATACTCTGTGTGAGCAACATTAGAATGTAACATCTGGGAAGATGGCTGTACCAGTCCTGGGACTTGTGAGTGTTCTGCGCTTGAGAACTACTTTTCAGGGTGTTGTATATTATGGAATATTGCTCTGCACTAAGGCTTCCACTCAGTGAGTTACGTGTATGTATGTTGTGCTGTAAAGGAACTGCGCTTACAAGAAATGTACTGAACCGTTATTGATTTGTACAGTAAAGCATTAAAAAGCCTGTTGGACTGGGCATTCCTTTATTCTGGGTGATGGGTCTATGGCTGAGAATGCAGAGGAGGGTGGCTTCAGGCCAAGGAGAGTGTGACAAAATATGACAGAGAAACTCCAAAAAACAACAGGTAGGTGACCATTCCATCCAAGAAGAAGCAGAGCAAGATCTGGGGGCAAACATGGTGTGAACTCCAGTCCAATCCAAGTCCCTTACAAAATAAAAAAAGAAAGCTCCAAATTACCACAGCAGTTTGTCTGTGTGCCAGAGACACGTGGAAGAAAAGATTCCCCACCCCTTTTTCCCTTGTTATAATTCAGATAAAACTTAAGGCTGCTGATCTAAATGTTCTCTGATTTCGGCGAAAACATCCCTTTGCACATTTCTAAAAGAACAATGTATAAAAAAGTTTTTTTTATAAAACAATAAAAAAAATAGTCAATGGCCATTTCATAGCAGTTCTTTTCAAATAGATACTTTGTGAACTATGTGTTTTCAGTGCCATGAAATGCCATTCCCAGCCAAATGATAATTCTATATAAATCTTCACAAAATCACAGGAAACCATCTTGAAAAAGTGGTTATAAGTGACCTACAGGACAACATAATTGCAAATATGATGTAGGATATGTATTGGCAAGAAAACATAAAAATACACATATATGTAAATATGTATATTTGTTTCCATCCACTGAGAGAAAAAAACATGAGTTTTTATGGGACATGTATATACATTGTTTCAGTGCATGTAAAGACACTGTGATATTGATCGGTGGTTAAGGAAAATGCTACTGTGCAAACAACATATGGTTGATCGATAAGGCTTAATGACATAACTAAACTGGTTGTGCCTTCAGTAAAAACAGACAGTACAATTATCCATATATTTAAAGAGACACTATCAACAAATGACTAATATATATATATATATATATATATATATATATATATATATATATATATATATACACACACACACACACACACACACACAATCCAGAGGTTTGATTTGGTACTACAGCAGGCAGCGTGGCAAGCAATCTGTCTTAAACCTGGCAAGATCTGCCAAATCTACACAAGTTACCAAATACTTGAAAGGAACACATCCATGGTACCATGCTCTTTCTTTTTTCCTATAGGAAAGGCCAATGTCCATTCACACAAATATTTCCTAACAATGTCCAAGGTGTCCCTAAAGGGCAGTTAGGGCATGAGATGGCCGTCATTTGTTTTTAAGAATGATAACCACATTCTCATACTGTCCATACACGACAAACAATTAAGAAATGTATGCATGTACAGAAATGGGTATGACTAGATCGGGGGGTACGGGGATTGTCATGTGGTACCCCATACACTAAAAGCTGGTGACCTAGCTACAATTGGCCAAATCAGGTGACAGTCCCCACAACAGGTCTCTAACTACCAGGTTAGTTCACCTTTACTAAAAGTCGATATGGATAAGAAAATATCCAAGGTAGTTATGCAACTATAAAACAGTACAGTTTTTTTCCCTAGTCTTGTGATATTGTCCCTTTAAAACATACCTATAAGCCTACAAAAAGTGGGAGACAACAATACTTAAGCAGCAAAAAAAAAAACATCTTTCAAGGATGTAATTTGTTTCTAGGAATTAGCTAGCCTGAATTCTCGTGAGCTTTGCTTCGCTTGTAAAAATGTTTCTCTCCACTGCGAGTGGACAAGTGTAATTTTACAGGTCAGTGCAACCAAAAGTGAGGCTTTAGCAGGTATCAGTGGATGTTGATGGGCTGATTCACCTTGTGGCTTTTTATATGTCCCTTAAGGAATGGGATTTCCCCACCTTAATTCGCCCATTTCTACTATATTTACTGTAATAAAAAGGGAGTCCAGCAGTGGGAGAGTTAAGGTAGCCATACACAGCCCAATTCCTCATGTTGAGCCAGCAGACCGAACCCAAGATGAACAACGGAAACCTAAGAACCTGCTTCTGTCTGAATACCCAGTGACTGCATCTGATAGGATGCAGTCATCGTTCAGGCAATGATTTATCACCTGGCTCAGTGGAAAAAGGTACAGAGATTTTGATAGGTCCTAAGGCATAGAAAAAGCCAGCAGGCAATTCAAACAGCTGCCATGCACCCAAAAGTAAAGATCAGTTTTGGATGGACTGATGCTTTAGTTTGATCTCCTCAAAGCATTTTGTGAGTGAATGGTTACTTAACAACATTAGCAAACAACAGAAAGCACTGTGTAAAAGAACTGAAAATAATACATGAAAGCACATGGGTAGCTTGCTTGCAGACAACACTTGGAGCATACCTAAGGCTTCTAATGCAGAAGTTCCTTCGCCATGTAATATATCTCCAGGAGGTAATTGTAAAAAGGCAATAATTAATCCAATCAGAAAATATTACAGCATGACTACAACATATTTCCACAATAACATTACTACATGTTCATACAAAATACAAATCATTTCTGTTATACACAAGACATGTACTAGTACATTTCTACAGTTCACACATTACTACAGTGACGTTATAGATATTAATATACCAACAAAAGCAAAACCTTAATTAATTTTCAAGCAGAGTACACTGCCATGCGAAGAATAACACAGGTAATGGTAAGCGATTGCTGTGCTACGTCAGAGAGCCACTAGGTGGTGCTGTTTAATGTTTTATTTTCTTCTAGTCTAGCAGAATAGGAAGAAACCCGATACATATATTAAAGCTAAATCGTCATATTCTCAAACTTTGATGTGAGGACAGCAGCACAGGCAAGATATAAAAGGATCAACTACAGGATAATTGTGGGGGAAGAGAAAATGTGACAAGTCTTGCATAGGCATGCATGTATAATAATGTAATCACCGTCCTTTAAAAATAAACAGCAAGTATTTATGATGAATACATTTAGCTTTTATGGGCTAGTAATCGCTGGCAGTAGATTGCATACTACAATGAACCCTTTCCCTTATCAGCAGGAATAGGTCAGCTTCCTGCTACAAGGTTTACATTTTTTGCCTATAGTATAGACAGAAAAACCTGTTGAATAATAAGATGCTCAAAAGGTGTTTAATGTGAATATTGAAAAAAAAAAAAAAATATATATATATATATATATATATATATATATATATATATATATATATATATTAGACACACATATATCAAATTTTTGTTTTGCTTGTTTTTGTTCCTTTTTTTTTGTTTTGTCACATGCATTCCTCCATGTATATGCTACCTGCAGCTCAGATCTGCTGACTGTGAGAGTTCTATGATTACCAAAGATGTGTAAGCCATCAACACAGTGGGGCAGCTGTGCATGGTAGCCAATCAGCTTCTAACTTCAGCTTGTTCAATTAAGCTTAAAAACAAATAAAAATTAAAAACCTGGAAGCGGATTGGTTTCTATACAGAGCTGCACCAGATTTTGCACTCCAGTTTTAGTAAATCAACCCCAGTGAGTAAGTGTTCAAACTGTGATTTTTACCTTTACTGCCTTAGTGAATACTTCAGCTGGTGTCAAGTTTTTGCTCAATGCATTTTCCATTGAAATCAATGGCAATGCATAAAAACCTATTTAATTTGCGTACCTGTAAGGATGAGCTCAGGCGTGTTCACAACTCCACATGCCTGTGCCTGCCGGGAAGCTTACACTGCGCATCGCTAATCACATGTAGTGAGACATTTCCTGATCTGTGCAGCCATGGATCTGGAAATGTCTCACTGCCTGTGATTAGCGATGCAGAGTGTCAGCTTCCTGGCGGGCACATGGAGTTGAACAAGCCTGAGCTCAACCTTACTGTTAAGAACACATCAACATGCATTATGACGCACATTAACGCATTATGATGTGCACTGACATCCAATACAATGTGCACTGCAACGCATGCATAAGTTAACTTGCACTGATATGTGCTTTCATTGATTTCAATGAAAAACGCATCAAAGGGAAAACTGGATGTAATTCCAGTATAGTTTATCAGCCCTACAAAGTAAAAGGTCTGGAATTTGAGTACTGTCATTCTACTTCAGGATCTAGGTTTCTGTTAATTATATAAATTAAGAGGATGGACAAACACTGGTCTCCATTTACAGTCAGTATTTGATTAAAAAAACGGTCATAACTTGATTGGATCTCAAGATGTAAAAGCAATCTGTTGGCATGCAAATAATGGTCCCGCCATTACAGATTTGCTTCAGAAAAATTCAAGTTAGACTTGCCGGTAACTTGTTTTTCAGGAGTCTTTCAGAACAGCACTTGAGAGTGGCTCCACCCCTTGCAAACAGGAAACACCTCTTCCACAGACCTTTAAAAGAAGGCTCCTTCCCACATGTAGTAGTAGTAGTAGTAGTAGTAGTAGTAGTAGTAGTAGTAGTAGTAGAGAACCTCCGGCCCCAAACTGGAACACATAAACAAGATATGGTTAGTCACAGCATAAAAAAATAATAGGGCGGGTTGTTGCTGTCCTAAAAGACTCCTGGAAAACAAGTTACTGGTAAGTCTAACTTGAATATTCCCTTAACATCTTTCAGGACAGCACCTGAGAGGATAAAAGAGTTACCCCCTAGGGAGCTACCACGGCCTGCAGAACCTTTCTGCCAAAAAGCCTGATCACCTGCTGACAGAAGATCCAGTCTGTAATGACGGACAAACATTAAGTAACTTGACCACTTAACCGGCTTACAAATTTGATCTGGGGTGGCACCAGCTTTTTCTGCCCATGTAGTGGCTTGAGCCCTTGTAGAGTGAGCTCTAATTCCCAGAGGGTGAGATAGACCCATCTGGGAATAGGCTACCAAAAAAGCTGATTTAAGCCACCTGGCAATTGACTTATTCGATGCTTGGTGGCCTTGGGGGGACATGAAATCTTTTGTTACTTCCAAGTAATACAATAGGGTTTGTCTCACCCTCATCTAGGTTGTAAAACTTACCTTCCTTTTCTCCTGAAGGGTTTAAGCAAAAAGTTGGCAGGATGATCTCCTGTGATCGGTTCTAAAACATTGCTACTTTTGGAAAAAACCCTGGATCTGTCTTAAGTACAATCCTATCTGGATAAATGGACAAAAAAGGTTCCTTAACTGATAGCGCATGCAGTTCACTGATTCTTCTTACAGATGTGATTGCAATTAGAAATACAGTCTTGAAAGTCAAATTCTTTAGAGAGACTGTTTGTTGTGGTTCAAACGGTTCCTTTGTGAGGGCTTGCAGAACCACTCAGATCCCATTTTGGAAAATGCTTATCTGGAGCTGGTCTGGATCTTGTAAGTGCCTTGAAAAGCCTTGTGACCAAAGTTTCTGAAGAAATTGATCTCTCAAGAAAAACCCCTAATGCGGCCACTCGCACTTTAAGAGTGTTGACTGCAAGACCCTTGTCTGCACCCTTTTGTAAAAATTCTAATATTGAGACAATGTCTTTCACATCTCTATTTTCTGAATGACACCAAGAAACTTAGACATTCCACACTTTGGCGTAAATAGCTCTAGTTACCTTCTTCCTACTGGGAAGTAATGTGGCTATTAAAGGTTCTGAAAAGCTTTTGTTCCTTAGCATCTACTCTTCAGATACCAGGCAGTGAGACTCAACCTGGCTACATCCGGGTGATGCACTGGGCCTTGTAGAAGTGAATCCTGTCTGAGAGGAAGCTGCCAAAATGGTTTGACTGCCATTTGCAGAATGGGGGAAAACCAAGCTCTCTTTGGCCAGAATGGAGTAATAAGAATTATCAACACTCTTTCGCTCTGTATTTTCCTCAATACCAGTGGAATCAGCTGGAATGGGGGAAAGGCATACCCCAGGTGAAAATTCCAAGAGTGTGCCAAAGCAACTATTCCCTGAGAACCATCATCTCTGTGAAGGGAAAAGAATTGTGGGAGCTGTGTGTTTTGCCTTGATGCAAACAGGTCCACTTGTGGCTGGCCCCAAGCCCTGGTGATCAATGCAAAGACCTCTGTATTCACGCTACACTCTGCCTCCTAAACGTTCTGCCTGCTCAAAAAAATATGCCACTTTGTTTAATGTGCCTTTGAGATGGACTGCGGATAAGGACAGTAAATGATTTTCCGCCCACTCCATAACTTTTTCTGACAGTAACTGAAGACTTTTGCTTCTCGTGCCCCCCTGTTTAAGGTAGGCTACGGTAGTGACATTGTCCGATAGAATCTGGACATGGAAACCTAGGAGGTTTGGAGAGAAGGCAGTTAACGCTAACGCTCTACAATTTGGGGAATTTTTCTGCTTCGGTCTGTGACCACGTTTCCTGTGCCAAATCCTGACCCATGTAGGCCCCTATCCCCACATACTGGCATCTGTTGTCACATTTTCTTCGGTTAGGAAGGGCCAAAGTAGACCTTTTTGCAACACTGACTGATTTTTCCACCAAAGTGTTCATTTGACTCTGGTGGGGATCTTTACCCTTGTATCTAGGGTCTCTGTCCTGTGGTTCCATACTCTTAGAAGGAACCTCTGGAGTGGCCTGAAATGTAACCTTGTCCATTGGATGGCTGGCATAGTCGAGGTTAAAGTTCCCAAGGCTGACAAAACCTTTCTGACCGACATCTGCTGATTTTATTGTAGTATAGTTACTACATTCTGGACTTAGAATTTTTCTCCTGGAAGAGAAAAAAAAAATCACTGTTCCACAGGATTAATTTGGTACCCCAGAAATTGTACTTGCTGAGCCGAATTGAAGTTTAATTTCTGGAAGTTCACTATCTAACCCAGGGATTCCAAATGACTGCAGGCCTTGCCCAGATCTTCTTGCAACTTTTCCCTGGATGGGGCAAAGAAGAGGAGGTTATCCAGAGTACTGCAATACCCTGAAGACGAAGAGGGGCAAGGGCTTCCGCCATAATCTTTGTAAAGATCTGCAGAGCTGATGAAAGGCCGAAAAGGAAGGGCCCTGAATTGCAGATGTAGCGCCTTCTTCCCCATATTGACTGCCAACCTCAGGAATTTCTGTGACTGAGGTGCTATTGGAATATGTAGGTAGGCATCTCTCAAGTCAAATCGATGCCATAAAGCTTTCTTTGGTTAGCATATTCCTGACCGTGAAGATCGAGTCCATACAAAACTTTGTGTATAGGACTGACTTGTTCAATGGTTTCAAGTTGAGAATCAACCGGAAATTTCCGGATGGCTTTTTTATCAGGAATATGAGAGAGTAGAATCCCAGATAATGTTCCTCTAGAGATACAAGTGTCACAAGATGCATTAGATCCGTTAACAGGTTCTTCATAGCCAGGGCCTTTGTTGAGTCCCTTGGTAGGTTTGTTACAAAAGTATCTTTCTGGAGAAAGATCCGAAAACTATTTTGTAACCTTGATTTTCGGTCATGCTGGCCCAATGAGGGAGAAAATTCTGCAGCCTACCTCCCATTGGCAGTAACAAGTCATTGCGTTTTGTTGGTTGACGCAGGAGGATGGAAAAGGACATTTCCTTTGCCCTCCCTTCTGGGATGACCAATTTCTTCTTTTCGCTTTCTTTTTTTTATCTGCTGTCCTATCTAGGACTGAATCCAAGTCAGATCCAAATAGTAAATCTCCAAAGAATTGTAACACACAAAGCTTATTTTTGGATGCCGCAGTCTTTAGCCACAGTGCCCTCCTGACCGAGTTAGTTAGGGCTTCAGATCTTGCTGCCATTCTAATTGATTCTGCTGAATCATCTGAAATAAAGGCTACAGCAGCTGACAAAAGTCGAGAAAGAATCCAGAATTTCTTGCTTTGGTGAGTCTGCTATAATATGGGCTTTGAGCTGATTTAACCAATATTCCATATTCCCACACAAGTAGTCACCATAGCTGGTCTGAGATTACCCATGATGGATTGCTAAGCCCTTTTAAGCTGTTGATCCCTCCATCCTTTTATCCATGGGATCTCTTAACACACCCATATCCTCAAATGCAAAGTCAGTTGATCTTGAGACTTGAGAAAAGCAGCATCTAGTTTTGGGTTTTTATTCTAAAGTGCCGCTGGATCTTCCTCAAAAGGAAAGCGCCTTTTAACCACTTCAGCCCCCGACCAATTGGTAGCCAAAGGACCAGGCCCCTTTTTGCGATTCGGCACTGCATCGATTTAACTGACAATTGCGCGGTCGTGCGACGTGGCTCCCAAATAAAATTGGTGTCCTTTTTTTCCCACAAATAGAGCTTTCTTTTGGTGGTATTTGATCGCCCCTGCGGTTTTTATTTTTTGCGCTATAAACAAAAATAGAGCGACAATTTTGAAAAAAATGCAACATTTTTTGCTTTTTGCTATAAGAAATATCCCCAAAATATATATATATAAAAAAAACGTTTTTTTCCTCAGTTTAGGCCGATACGTATTCTTCTACATATTTTTGGTAAAAAAAAAAAAAAAAATCGCAATTAGCGATTGATTGGTTTGCGCAAAAGTTAGTGTTTACAAAATAGGGGATAGTTTTATAGCATTTTTATTAATATTTTTTTTTTACTAGTAATGGCGGCGATGAGCGATTTTTATTGTGACTGCGAAATTATGGCAGACACATCGGACATTTTTGACACATTTTTGGGACCATTGTCATTTATACAGCAATCAATGCTATTTAAATGCATTGATTCCTGTATAAATGACAGTTGTAGTGAAAGAGTTAACCACTAGGGGGAGGGGAGGGGTTATGGGCTGTGACGTGTGTGTGTTTTTTTACATTAGGGGGCGGGGCTGACATCTGACGTCATTGATCGGCTTTCCCGATGACCGGGAACAGCCAATCAATGACAGGCAGAGTAGGAAGCGCGGGGAGAGGTTTGTTTACACATACCTCTCCCCGTTCTTCAGCTCCGTGACCCGATCGCGGGACACCAGCGGCGATCGTGGTCCGCTGGTCCCGCGGCCGGGGTCACAGAGCTCCCGACCGGGACACAAACCACGGGCAGGCATTTAAAGGGGACGTACAGGTACGTGCTTTTGCCTGCCCGTGCCATTCTGCTGACGTATATATGCAGTGGGCAGTCGGGAAGCGGTTAAGGGCTTTAGGAAAGAAAGGCTTTCTTTCTGGCTCTGCTCATTCCTTCTTAATAGCCTCAAACTACTGAGCGCACAGGAAAAGTAAGATTTTTAGGCTCAATGAGACCTGCGTACATCCTGTCATGCAGAGATAATTATTTTCTTTCCTCTTCCAGATCCAGCGTAATATAAATCACTTTGAAAAAAGGCCATCTATCTGTTCTAAAGACAGTTTGTATTTAGAAGGTGCATTCTCCATACCTTCCTCCTCCTCCTCATCCAATCCTTCTTTAGAATGGGAAGGGGGATGTCCCTCTTGGGTAAGAGATGCCTCAGTCTCTACTGCTGGGACTAATAGTGAGCCCTGAGGACTTTGAGGTAGTTGGCTGACTCAGGAATGGGTTTGCTAGTGAAGAGCGAAACGAATGAATGGTGGCATCCAGCTCTTTAACTGATGCAATAAAATCGCTGCATGCGGAAGAAGCTTCTTTAACTAGCGAATCAATACAAATTTGACACAAGGTCTTCTTCCAGCCTTCAGGTAGTTTTGCTTTACATGAGGGACATTTCCTTTTTGCCACCGGATCAGAGCTCTTGGCCTTTTGTGATACAAAAAAGGACACAAAAAAACATCCTGTCCTTTCAAAGAAGGCTCACCACAGGTGCACAGTGAGAAACAACGCCTCATGTGCCCAGGCAGGCCCCTGGGGAGGGGGGACCCCATAGTATAAATAGGGCACTATCACATCTGCCCCTTACCTGTGGTCTTGCTGGTGCCTGTCCCACTTGCTGCTGTCATAGATTCCATTGAGGATCGCTGTGTGCGTGGGCAAATATGCACTCGCCCCAGTTCCTTCCTTCTGCGACTTCCAGCAGAAATTACACCTCCCCTTCTGGAAACATCACTTTAGGCGGATGCAGTCAGTGAATGCCATTCCCAAGATGGCTGTGGCGTTAGATAAGGCAGGTGGAAAAAAAAATAAAAAAAGGATGTCCGCTTGCACATCTCGCGGCTGCCCAGGAGTGCCGCCCACAGCAGTCCCAACTCTCCCTGAGCACTTTGAAGAGGGAGAAGGAGCCCATTCAGCAGTCGTATACCTCACTCTGTGGAATGGGGGGGGGGGGTCAAAGGTAAAACAAATGGTGGAGCAGGAAGCCTGGCCTCTCAGGACAGCACCTAAGAGTTCCTGACTCCCACTAAGTGTTCTTCTGGAGGAAACACAAAAACTGGCAACATGTGGGAAGGAGCCTCCTTTTAAAGTTTGTGGAAGAGGTGTTTCCTGTTGGCAAGGGGAGGAGCCACTCTCTCAGGTGCTGTCCTGAAAGACTTTAAGGGAAAATATATTCATGTACCTACTTGGTGACTCACATTTTCATTACAAGGGAGAGTAAAACTTCTGTTTTTAGTAAGCCTTATATACGAGTCTAGCTGAGGTTATGGATTCATCGAAATTTTCTCTTTAGCTTAATGCAGCCCCCTTCCCACCTCCCCTATGGATTCATGCATCTGGCAGCCTCACTGACCAATGCGGGGCTCCAGGGGTAGGGATGAACTATAGTTTTACAGGAAAGGCTGAGATTTACATGCAACATCAGCTGCTTACTCTAGATCTGGTTATACAGCCTCTGCTTATGCATTGTTTGCATCAATTACACAATCTGAACTGGCCATGCTATTGACAGGTTCATTTTTTTCAAATAAGACTCCACCCAATTTGCTGAAGCTAATATGCCTGCAGAACAGAAATGTGAAGATTATCCCTAAGCTTCAATGAATACTATAAGGCTATCACTTTGTCTAATATCACACCGCAAGAAATCAGTTTTCTCACAGCAGGTGTAAGCCAGGGCAGATTCTATGAAATAGAGGATCTGAAAGAAAATGGAATTTAGGTTTAAACTCTTTGAGATAAGGGACCTGTGCATGGCACAGCGAAGGGATTTCTTAAAATCTAAAACTATTTCAGTGACTTCACTCTTAAGACAGCGCTAGTTTTGACAGCTGTCCAGCACACAAGGGTTGCCTGAATTGCTGTTTGCTAACAGAGCATGGCAGTGTGACTACAGGTCTTTTTTCGGCTATTATCCAGGTTAAATTGTATAGGCCAGGTAACAGTGGAATACAGTGGATGTTTTTTTTTTTTTTTTTTTTAACAGCTTAGTAAGGAGATATTGAGATCTTAGCAATGTAAAGAGCAGCAGTGACTATTAACATGAACTTGAATGGCAAAAAACTGGTGCACATATCAGATTAACAGTAATAGAAAAACCTTGGGAACAACAAGCCAGTACAAGTAGTCTTTCTTTACTGTAATGTATATGCTAACAATCAGAAACAAATTGCAAAACATCAGAAAAAGAAATTGTGTTTTTTCTTTTACTCTCCTTCTCTGCACTTCAAATTCAAAACTTACATCGAAGGGAAAATATAGTGCATTTTCAACAAGTTTCATGTTTTGACTTTAGAATTTATATATACACGCTCTTCCATATTATTGCTATTGTATGTAGCACAGTAGAGACTTCTTACTCTTCTGTAAGGCCCTATGCACAATGAACTATTTTAACATTGCTCTTAGGGGCGTCTGGCGCTTTTTTTTGTCCTGCCTCTAAACACTTCTCCATGTTGTCCATGCACACACAGGCATTAACAGGGATTTAGAGGCACAGAAAAAAAAACTCACTGCCGGCGCCACCCAAAAACAGTGGCGTTTTGGAAGAAAAAAAATGCTTGAAACACGTATTAACGCTAGGCACATTTAGTGCTTGAGCGTTAATTCATTTCAAAGGCAAAAAAAATTAACGCTCAAGTGACTGACGTGTCTAAAGTGTGCCTAAACATGTTTCCAATCGTTTTTGCTGCCAAAACATTGCTGCCAGGAGGAAATGCATCTAGGAGAGATGGCCAAAGTGTCCAGTGTGCATGAGGCCTAACATAATGTATTTACATCTCATTCAATTGCTTTCTGCATCTCTTGATTGCAGAAATAGTATCATCAAGGTTAATGTCACATGGGCAACTCTGCCATTCGTGATCCTGCCACTGGCAATTTTCTCCTATCGAATCGCTCCTCCTCTGTAGCCAAAGCAATAAGATGCTATAGCTTGCAACTGAGGTTTAGCTGTGTTCAGGCTGGTGAAAATGACATCTCTCTTCATCTGTCTAAAGGGGGACACAAGCAGCTTCTTTAAACCAGCCATGGATGGTTCAAATCTAGTTTGGTTCAGCAGGGACATGCTGATATTTGAACGTATGGGCGAATCGATCAACTTGGATACAACCAGGATGTCATATTTCAGTGTTGATGGGGGAATCAAAAATTGCTATGGCCAACTTTAGAGGTCCTGCTGCTGGCAGTTTTTCTTTTGTGGCCGAATCACCCATCTGTCATTAGTTTAACAAAGGCATGTATGCTATCAACACAGTGAATAACTAGCCAAACCATAAAAATATGGATTCATTTTGCACGGAAATCGACGTAAGCACATCAAAACATATTTTAATGTATGTGTTAGGACACACGTCAACAAGCATGTACAATGCATCATGATTACCATTGACATGCATTGACATCCAATACAAAGCACACTGTAAAGCACTTTAAAAAAAAGTGCAACAACTAATGTTGACATGCATTTTAATACACTTTCATTGATTTTAAAGGAAAATAAAATCGGAGGAAAAAACGCATGGTGTAATGTCAGAGTAGTTCATCAACCTGACTATTGACTGAAATTCTGCTACAGCCATTGTACTTTGTGAACTGTGTTTCTATTAAATGTATAGACCCTGGAACTGAGACCATATTTGGAAGGGGTTTAAGAAAAAAAAAAATCTGATGAACTGATTTGGTTGCTTCTTATAATGGAAGGTATTCACATCATTCCATCATATGACAAAAAAAAGATGATTATTTCTCATTTCAGGATAGTGGGTGGAGCCCTATTCCTATTGCCCCACTGGCCAACTGTAAATCCAGAATTAGTGGACTAACCAGAACTAGTGTATAGCACAGACATAAAATAATATTATAAGGACTTTTATTGCAAACTAGATATAGCCATTTAAGGCTTTTTGGCTATCATCATTGCAGTGTATAGAATCCTTGGTTTCTACAGAGTGGAGCTTGGGACCCAACAGAAATAATAAACGAGAACTTGTTTGAGAAGGGACAAAAAAAAAAAAAAAAAAAAACAGAAAGCCTTCCACTGAATCTATGTGTAGCACAGCGGAGACTTTGTTTATCAAGAGGTATTCCCACTAACTATTTGTATCACATATCCCAAAACCACCGCTGAACTTTAATTGAAGCAAATACATTTTAAGCTATCATTTTTTTATTTTTTGTGTGTAGAATACCCATTTCAATGGAGGAAAACGTATAGACTGCATTATTAATGCAACAGACAACCAGCAAAAAGATGAAATATTTTTTGAACATACTGCAGCCAAAATAGATAGCTATGTAAATAACGATTATGCAGTATGCATGTATATGTGTGCTGGGGTGCTATTCAGAATGAATGGCAAAACACAAACTGTATACTGCATGGTGTGGTGCACAAGCTATTGTCCTTCATATTGCGTGCACAAATTCCAGTAAACGGTAAGAGGGGAGTCAAAGAAAACAAGGATGTCCCACTCATCTGCCAAACTCTTGCAAACTTTAAAACTTAAACTATTATTATTTAGTTCACCTTCAAGAATATGACTGACGTGATTGTTATCAGGTGCAGTGGAGAAACTCAACGTGTTTTATACAGCTTGGAATTTACATCTATTAAATTAGCCAGAAACAGGACACAATACTTTGCTTCTGCATCCAGATGAAAACTAAAAGGCTACATTTATTGTCATCTGCTCCCTACAAGGCTATGTCCTCCTTGCATAAAAGGAGTCGAGCTCTGCACACTTAATGCAACTCTACCCACCAAACAATCTGCCATACCCTACTACAAGGCAAATTGAAACCCAACCCACAAACACTAAGATGTTATGCAGCCAGCAGGACCAAACTTGCCAACTGTTTTGTAATATAGATGCACATCTAATAGCACAGAATTTGGATTATTTAGAATAACCCAATATTGATACAATTTTGTAAAAGACCCCTTAACTTTCATCTACAGTATATGCTAGAAAATATAAATCTTAAAAACACCTGTTTCCACATAGTTGCAAAGCTTTTTAAAACATACAGCTTACTTAATAAAAAAAAGTTTAGTTATATCAAATATGCACATCAAACAAACTGGCAAAAAAATGCTCACAGACAATAGGATTTCACCATTATTTTGCAGTTTCTGAATGTGACAAATAAGACAACTGAGCAATTTCATTTTGAGTCCTTACCTTTTTTTGACAATTAAAACGACAACTAGAAGCAGTAGGATGAATACTAAAATCCCTGCACTAATGCCAGCTATTTTCACCACACGATCTGTTTGCTTGGCAGGATCAGGAATAACCTCTGGTTCTTCAACCGCAGCTGCTAAAAATGGGAATAGAATACACACAATTATAAAGAGGAACAAAGCTTATTTGTAAATATGAAAGAAAAAAAAAATCATATTTTGTTCCAACTAGTGATCAATTGCATCAATGTAACTTAGCAACATGAACACTTCTGCTATCCCTGACTCTGGTTTACCAGAAGCGGCAAGTGTGGCTTGGCTATTTTAACTATGACAAAGTTTAGCAACCCAAATAAACCAAGCCACTTACATTTCTAAGATGACACTAAATTAATTCTGATTGGATATATTGGGGTACTGTCTCATTACTTGTACTGCTATAAGCCAAAATTGTAACTTATTCTCAGGAAACAAGAAGTCGACGTGTAGCCAGTAGGATGCCTGTAAAAGCATATTGTAGAGAAACCAACCAACTCAGTAAAAAAAAAAAGGAACACAAAAGACCTATAATGAAATGTTAGCCTCATTTAATAACACTTGCTAAATTAATAATCTCCATTAATTTTCAAATGACCAGAATGATGTTTTTTCACATGTGACCTTAGGCTTCCTCACTGCTCTTTAGTTATAATCGCAAGATAATATGCTGTCTGAAAGCTAGACGCTCTACACAAATGTACGTTTCTGAACCAGAAAACACATAAGGAATTTAGATCATGTGATGTGATATTTTCTAAGCACATGCTGCAGGTCAAGGATTATGTGCTGCAGCAATACCTACCCTTGCATTATGTGCTGTGCAGCTGCACAACAAGTTTCTCATTCATAAAGACATTTGCTTAGCAAGCCTACAGCTCAGAAAACTTATAGCAAGAAAATGAAAATGTATTTCATTGGAAATGCAAACGTCCAGTATTACCCAAGGAGGTTCTAATTAGAAATAAGCAAACAAAACTGGTTCGGGTCTGACAAGAATTAGGAAAATTCATCCCATCTATTGCGCCAGACATTTTCACTGCAGTATAAAAGATAATCTCTTTGATATTCAACATAAAGCTATTTAAGTTAGAAATCCATGCTTTACACATTATGTCAAAAGAAACGAATGCAGAAAAGATACCGGTAAAGGAAAACATTCCAGAGAGGAAGTTGGAAACTGCCACTAATGACTATTGTATATACTTGTGAAACTCTGGTTGTCTGGTTGTCATTCTGACCTTGTACCTTCAATCTTTCGAGTCTCAGTACTGGCACACGCGCATGCAGATAAGGACTTATGATTTTACTCAGACTGTTTGGATTCCTGAATAGTGGTCAGGCAGCTAGCACTGGTTACCAATGGCAGCTCCCATGTTTCACCATAAACATTATATTTACAGCAATAATTTGAAGGTAATCATTCACTGTTCACTCAGAATAGATAACCTGCAAAGACTTTTAAAGGATCACATTTCCATATCGCAGTTGTTTACCAATTCATGGGTGCTTGCAGTTTTATAGCTTGACATATTTGGTATCCATTTACTCTATGCAATGCCATATTTTATATTTAAAAAAATATGGGTATTATATTGTATTGGTAAAAAAAGAAAAAAGGTTCTCCCTTGGTGGAGGGTTTTTTTGGCAGCGATCCGTCTGGTAAGATTTATCAGGCGGATATATTGAGTGAGAGACCAAGTCTTATCCAAATCAAATTTTCACGTTTATTCAAATTAAAAATAAGAATGACACATAAAAAAGGGGGGAAGGTATAAAACACAAGCCCATACAGAAAAAAATATGCAAGTACAGTACACAAGTTTAAAACCAACAAGTAACACCTAGCACCACAACTGGTATGATCAGAGGGGGTGATTGTGTGAGGTGGGACAAAAACACTGACACGTTTCGACCTGTTGTCTATATGGGTCTTCCTCAGAGTATTTTTGTCTGTTGGGAAAAAGAAACAATGTAATCGTAACTACTCAATTATGTGTCACTATACACTTGCACTTGTGTCACTATACATTTTTTTTTTTTTTTTTAAAACATCAGTATAGTTACCAGTATGGGTGTAGTGTACGAACTAATCTTCTGCATGGGTGTTTATAAAAATCCCATCATTTGTTCCCGGTGGCCTCCAATTTCAGCTTCTACCGGAGGATCGGAGCACAGTGAGTCATCCAGGCCGTATGTGGTTTGCGAGGAGTTACACTTGTGGTCGACTCGCCAAAAAGACCCCAACGGGAGGCCCCCAGAGGGCACGGCGGGGATGGAGGGGGGGGGAGGGAAAGAAAACGGAAAGCCAGTGTTCCACCTGGCTTTCCGTTTTCTTTCCCTCCCCCTCCATCCCCGCCGTGCCCTCTGGGGGCCTCCCGTTGGGGTCTTTTTGGCGAGTCGACCACAAGTGTAACTCCTCGCAAGCCACATACGGCCTGGATGACTCACTGTGCTCCGATCCTCCGGTAGAAGCTGAAATTGGAGGCCACCGGGAACAAATGATGGGATTTTTATAAACACCCATGCAGAAGATTAGTTCGTACACTACACCCATACTGGTAACTATACTGATGTTTTTTAAAAAAAAAAAAAAATGTATAGTGACACAAGTGCAAGTGTATAGTGACACATAATTGAGTAGTTACGATTACATTGTTTCTTTTTCCCAACAGACAAAAATACTCTGAGGAAGACCCATATAGACAACAGGTCGAAACGCGTCAGTGTTTTTGTCCCACCTCACACAATCACCCCCTCTGATCATACCAGTTGTGGTGCTAGGTGTTACTTGTTGGTTTTAAACTTGTGTACTGTACTTGCATATTTTTTTCTGTATGGGCTTGTGTTTTATACCTTCCCCCCTTTTTTATGTGTCATTCTTATTTTTAATTTGAATAAACGTGAAAATTTGATTTGGATAAGACTTGGTCTCTCACTCAATATATCCGCCTGATAAATCTTACCAGACGGATCGCTGCCAAAAAACCCCTCCACCAAGGGAGAACCTTTTTTCTTTTTTTACCAAACCCCGGGGTGAGCAGCCACCTGCAGCTCGTTACTGTGTCAATACCCCTTCTCTTTTTTTATATTGTATTGGTGCTCATTAAAAGTCATTTGGGGTATGTCTTCCTGAAAATATGCATGAAAAACAGTTGCACATAGATCATGCAACATAAAAAATTGCAACTGCCACTAATTTATTCAACAGGGCCTCTGCTTTCTTAATTTATATATATTTTTATGTTTTCTTTTATGTATGTTTATGTTAAGTCATTATTTTTTGCAAAAAAATGCAAACACCAAAGCCCTACTAATGACCTTCTTACTACACTACATATATGAATAAGCCTAAGCATCTTTAGAGCAGGTTCAGAATACCGGCAAAGAAATATGTTCAGTTATTCTCTGCAGGAAGTGATCACAAAAGGTGACCCATAAACGGTGGGGAGGAACTTTGTGTTTTTTACAATGCAAGGCACATTTTTCCCTTTAATCTTCCCAAATTTAATATGATATTCCATTAATTTCTATGCACAGCTGCTCAGTTGAGCTGGGCAACCATACATAAAAACACAGGGTGGCACAGAAAAAAAGCATCCATGTTTTCCACTCCACTCTGCCACGCATCTAAGAGCTGCAGAAGAGCAATGGGGGCGGCACACAGAAAACCACTGTTGTGTTCTTGCAGATAGCTGCAGAAAAATGCAGCTTTCCACTAAAGTTTAAATCAGTTCAAAAAAAAACCAAACACTGGTCAAAAGTTGCCAAGGCCTGGAAAACTCCAAACTCACTCCTACAAAAAAAAAAAATGAATTGTTCCGTATTCCTAATCTATTTTAAGAATAGCTGGCTTTAGAACGTTAATTTAAAGTTTTACAATGTGAAGATTTACAGTATCTCACATTTTTGTAGATATTTTATTATATCTTTTCATGTGGCAACACTGAAGAAATTACACTTTACTATAATGTAAAGTAGTGAGTTTACAGCTTGTATAACAGTGTAAATTTGCTGTCCTCTCAAAATAACTCAACACAGCCATTAATGTCTAAACTGCTGGCAACAAAAGTGAAAACACCCTCAGTGAAAATGTCCAAAATTGGGCACAAATATTTTGAGGCCACCTTTACCAGCACTGCCTTAACCACCTTGGGCATGGAGTTCACCAGAGCTTCACAGGTTGCCACTGGAGTCCTCTTCCACTCTTCCATGGCGACATCACAGAGCTGGTGGATGTTAGAGACCTTGCTCTCCCCCACCTTCCGTTTAAGGATGCCCAACAGATGATCAATAGGGTTTAGGTCTGGAGACATGCTTGGCCAGACCATCATCTTTACCCTCAGCTTCTTTAGCAAGGTAGTGGTCATCTTGGAGGTGTGTTTGGGGTAATTATGTTGGAATACTGCCCTGCATCCCAGTCTCCAAAGTGAGGGGATAATACTCTGTTCAGTATGTCACAGTACATGTTGGCATTCATGGTTCCCTCAAACTGTAGAGCTCTCCAATGCCGGCAGCACTTATGCAGCCCCAGACCATGACACTCCCACCACCATGCTTGACGGTAGGCAAGACACACTTGTCTTTGTACTCCTCACCTGGTTGCCGCCACACACGCTTGACACCATCTGAACCAAATAAGTTTATCTTGGTCTCATCTAGGGTTGTCCCAATACTGAGCATTTGCGTAAGTACTTGTACTCGCACAAACGCTTCCAATGCCAGATACGATACCTGGGAGATATAAACAAAGCGACCCGGCGCAACCAGAAGTCAGCTGGCGGAAAACAGATGTGGCGCTCCGTGTTGACGTCAGCGGTTGGACATCCCGACGCCTCTTGTTACGTACACCCAGCCCAAATAGTTTGGGCTGGGTGTAACAAGATGGTCGCTGCTGCTTTTATGCAGCCGAGTGCAAGGAGTACCAAGATGGGTCGTTACAGGCAGCCTTTCCTCATGGTGTTTCAGTGCCTGCCCATCAGTGCCCATAAATGCCACCTATCATTTCCCCACACCCAAAAGTGCCACCCATTAGTGCCAGCACCACCTGTCAGTGCCGCCCATTAGTGCCAGCGCCATTTATCAGTGCCAGCGCCACCTGTCAGTGCCATCCATCAGTACCTGGCGCCACCTATCAGTGCCCAGCCGCCAGTGCCCGCCATCTCTCAGTGCTACTTAATCAGCACCACACATCAGTGCACACCAGTGCCACCTAATCTGTATTGTGCTTTGAAAAGAAAAGTAAAAAAAAAATAAAAATAAAGTATTGGTAATCGGTATCGGCGAGTACTTGGAAAAAAAAAAAGTGGTATCGGGACAACCCTAGTCTCAACAGACCACAGAACATGGTTCCAGTAATCCATGTCCTTAGTCTGCTTGTCTTCAATGAACTGTGAAATTTCTTGTGCATCATCTTTAGAAGAGGCTTCCTTCTGAGATGACAGCCATGCAGACCAATTTGATGAAGTGTGGCATATGGTGTGAGCACTGACAGGCTGACCCCCCACCCCTTCAACCTCTGAAGCAATGCTGGAAGCACTCGTATGTTTATTTCACGAAGACAACCTCTGGATATGACACTGCGCATGTGCACTAAACTTCTCTAGTCGACCATGGCGAGGCCTGTTCGGAGTGGAATCTGTCCTGTTAAACCATTGTATGGTCTTGGCCCCCGTGCTGCAGCTCAGTTTCAGAGTATTGGCAATCTTCTTATAGCCTAGGCCATCTTTAAGTAGAGCAACAATTCTCTTTTTCATATCCTCAGAGAGTTCTTTGTCATGAGGTGCCATGTTGAACTTCCAGTGACCAGTATGAGAGAGTGAGCGCAAGGATACCAAATTTTACACACCTGCTCCCCAGTCACACCTAAGACCTTGTAACACTAACGACTCACATGACACCGGGGAGGGGAAAATAGCTAATTGGGCCCAATTTGCACATTTTCACTTAGGGGTGTACTCACTTTTGTTGTCAGCGGTTTAGACATTAATGGCTGTGTGTTGAGTTATTTTGAGGGGACAGAAAATTTACACTGTTATACAAGCTGTACACTCACTACTTTACATTGTATCAAAGTGTCATTTTTTTTAGTGTTGTCACATAAAAAGATATAATAAAATATTTACAAAAATGTGACGGGTGTACTCACTTTTGTGAGATACTGTATGTGCTGAACCCTATTATATAAACGATGCACTCTTAAAGCCCCAATATCCACAAAAAAAACAATAAGCAAACTTCCTTATAACCTGTCCATTGTAACGAGGAATACGTTTAGTTTTAGGTTACATCTTTATTTAAAAAAATCCACAAAAACTTTAATCACAATACTGACCTGTGTGATCTATTATCCAGATTGGTTTAGACTGCTAATCACAAAAGTAATACCATTTATCTCTTTTGACAACAGATAAAACATCAGCCCCCAAACACCTGCCATGCACCATGCAGAGGGAACCATGTTTTTCCACAGACGCAACTTATTTATTATTTATTTTTCTAGGCAGGCATCAGATTTTATCAGTTACTGTTGTCCATCTGTGCAATGAATAGATTGTCTACGAAGACTGGGCTAACTGCCGTTTACACAAATGATTTTGGTAGCCTTAGGCTCTTTAGCAACAGGAAATATAAGCTTACCATAAATGGTGTATCAGATTTTTGTTGCAAACAAAAGTTAATTTACAACCCTTTGCTGTAACCACATGAGGGAAATCTCCCTTACAACTTTAACTTCTGGCAGGAATTGCAATATAAATTTTAACTTGTAATACTGCGGTGAAGATCAGATATGAGGACTTTTCCTTGACAGAATTATGGTGCTTCACTGTAAACAAATACATACTTTAAACAGCATTACCAAATCAAAATATACACAGTAAAAAAGTGAAGGGTATTATACAACAAAAACAAAATTCTTTCACACCTTTTTCCTTCATACAGGCAACTGGGACCCTCTAGTAACCCTATCAAAATAGCAGCAGAATTTCAAAAACATTTGAGATCATTGTATGGGTCTAAGTCCAGATCTAAAAATAAGTATGTTTTTTTTTTTTTTTGATTCATACATGCTGTCCCCCGCCATCTCTGCACTGAGAACCGAGCCACCGAACATCGCCAATGTCTCGGTTTTCACAGATCCCGAGAAGTGAGCTGCTGACTGTCAGTTATCTTCTCTCCTCTCTGCTTTGCCACACTCACTGGAGCGCTGAGCTGTGGATGCCATCTCAGCGGCTTGCTGAGAGGCTGAGACTGCCATCAATCAAGGCAGCTGGCAGATCCAGACTTGGGAAGTCGGGATGACGCGCTGCCTTGACTGATGGAAGTGACGTCAGCGGACAGCAGACTTCAGATTGCTCTCTGCTGAAAACGGGTCACAGGAGTGCAAAACAAATTGCACTCCTGTGACCCTTAGGAGAGTCCCAGCCTAAAAAGCTAAGGCTGGACTTCTCCTTTAACCAGTCGAGGCTGGACAAGTTCTTGTCCAAAATCCACCTACCCCCACTTCTTTAATCTCTGTCTCTCTTGAAGACCCAATCCAGGGTCTAAAAATTAAACCGCAATAAAACTTAAAAAGTATAAACATTCAGGACCAACCAGATTTTTTACAGCTATTTATTACAAGGTAATTAATTACATTTTAGCTGTCCCTCTTGCCCATATTTTTAAACTCCCCTGAAAGGGGGTAAATTAGCCCCAGATACCTTAACAGCAGAAATATGCATGCTACCTAAACTGAATTGCGACCACTCATCCTGCACCACCTTAAAGCCAATCCCCTTTTTAATTTGGATCTTAAACTCTTGGCCAAGATATTGGCAATCAGGTTGATGATGGAATTCTGGATCTGATAGGAAAAGATCAAGATGGCTTTATGACTAAATGCCAAGCCATTGCCAACATTAGATATGCCATTCATCTGATTCAACTAGTGCGGTCGATGAGCCAATTAGCCTTCCTTCTCTCCAGACATTTGGATGGCTTTTGAAAAGCTACAGCAGTGTTTCAACTCCAGTCCTCGAGGCGTCCCAACGGGTAATTTTTTCAGGCTATTATTTTGCACAGGTGATTTTATCGGTTTCACTGCCTTCGTAATGACCACAGCCATCTGAGGGAAATCCTGAAAACAAGACCTGTTGGGGCGCCTCGAGGACTGGAGTTGAGAAACACTGAGCTACAGTATTGTGGGTGTACTTGACCTCTCTCTCTTCAAAACCTCGGGTATATGCCCCTCCCCATCCAATAATGGGCTGCAGCACTATACAATAACCCTATTAAAGACTATTTAATATAATAAATTCTGGAGACCTTTTTTCCCCATCCTGAGACACACAAAAGCAAGGATGTCCACTCTTCTCATTGCCATTTGCCTTGGCAATGAAGTTGTTGCCTCTTTATGTTGAAACTAGTCCCAATATACAGGGGGGGGCAGCTACCAGCACAAAATTTGCCTTTTCTCAGATGATGTTCTGCTATTTTTAACTAATAATTTGATTATAATAAATAATAAAATAAAAATAATAATTTTCTGCCCAAACTAACTGGTATTCTGAAGAAATGTTCTGCCTTTTTCAGGACTTGGCATTAACGATTCTAAATCTAAGGGTTTAAACCTTACACTTTCAGACTCAATCCCCGATACACTACCCTCTATGAGGCAGATTAGGATTCCCTTCTTCGCTAAATTAATATGATCTTAAGGCCCCTTTCACACCGGGGCGTTTTTCATGCGGTACAGCGCTAAAAATAGCGCCTGTTCACCGCATGAAAAAATCCGGCCCCTTTAACTCCAGTGTTTAAGCCGGCGGGCTTTCACACTGGAGCGGTGCGCTAGCAGGATGACAAAAAAAGTCCTGCTAGCAGCATCTTTGGAGCGGTATAGGAGCGGTGTGTTCACCGCTCCTATACCGCTCCTTCCCATTGATTAGAATGGGTGAAACCGCGGCAATACCGCGCAAAGCGCCGCTACGGCGGCGCTCTGCGGGGGGTCTTTAACCCTTTTTCGGCCGCTCGCGGGGGTAAAACCGCACCGCGAGCGGCCGAAAACCGCGGTTAAAATGACGGTAAAGCAGCGCTAAATATAGCGCTGCTTTACCGTCACCGCGGCTCCCCGCCCCAGTGTGAAAGGGGCCTTAGAGTCATGGTAAAGCATAAAATCTTGGTCTTATCATAGCTTTGTAGTTGATGCATTATCGAAAATTTGCCTACTCTTGTAATTTAATTTGTGTTATATGTAGAGGAGAACTTGTACCATGTAGTCGTATACTACATTACCCGATTTTAGGGTTATGCAATACCTATTTGGATAACCTCTACTTCTTTTGTACCCAGTTATTTATCACTCACACATGTGAACTTGATGTCATTACATTATTCGAATAACTTCATAAAGGTTACACTGGAACTGACACTAGAAATTAATACTTATTACATAATTTTTCACTTTTTTTTACCAATATATTTGCCTTAGACATTTATATTTTTTTCCCTTCGACTTGTATTCAGGATTACCGTATTTATTTTTTTCCCTGGCGCTGAAAAATAGCGTGCGCTCTCAAAAAACAAGAGCGCCGCCGAAAAAGAACGAGCGCCGCCGAAAAAGACCGAGCCGACTGCTCGGATCTGCTCGCAGTCCCACCTCCCTGCGCTCGCTTCCGACACAGCAGGGAGGCGGGACCACGAGCGGAGACGAACAGTCGGCTCGGTCTGTCTCGGCGGCGGGAAATTTAAACGTGGGCAAGCTGCAAATGACGCTGGGCAAGGCTGCAAATGACGCTGGGCAAGGCTGCAAATGACGCTTAAATGTAATGTGTTTTTTTTTTTCCCTAAACTTCCTTCCTAAAACATTTTTTCCTTAAAATACCCTCCTAAACTTATAACGGTATATAGGAAGTTCATCTGTTTTCTTTTTTCCTCTTTATTGTATCATTTATTTTAACATGCATCCTGATTTTGTTCTCATGATTTATATCTTTCATCTGTTTTAAAAAAAAAAATGCAATAAAAATTGTAAAAAACTCCCCACAGGATATAAAAAAAGCCCTGTCTAAATGAGCTAACAATCTAATAGATTTGTTTCTCAATTATTTCTCTCTAACAGCTAGAATAAAAAACATATCGATCATATAAAAATCTGTCCCAAAGAAACATTTAATATGGTCATGGAATCATGAAAACATAATAGGTGCAGACTTTAAAGGGATATGTAAGGTGTAAGCCTTTAAAAGTAATGTATTCAATGTGTGCCCAGTTGGTCTGTTAAAAAGTATGTGTCTTAGTTATTTATTTTTTCATTCCCCGTTGTGCTCTGTTTTTTTTTTCCCTTCTTTGTTCTGCGGTTATCAGTGACAGTGACCGAGGACTATGGAACCCCACCCATCTATGCTATGGACAGGGGGAAAGGGGGAGTTGCCAAGTATTCCAGTCTCTGTTGACCTGATAAGGTAGGGTGAATATCTATGGGGGTCGATTTACTAAAGGGAAATCCACTCTGCACTACAAGTGCACTTGTAAGTGCAGTCACTGTAGATCTGAGGGGAAGCTCTGCTGATTTTAATCATGTAATCATGTGCAAGCAAAAATGCATTTTTTTTATTTTCCTTGCATGTCCCCCTAAGATCTACAGCAACTGCACTTGAAAGTGCACTTTTAGTGCAAAATGGATTTGCTTTTCGTAAATAACCCCTATGTTACTATAGTAATGGTTACAAGTGGGGTTAGCACTACTGTACACCAGGTCCTGCTTTGCCATCTTCCTTTTTGATATCTCTGGAAACCAGGAAAAGAAACCCAAGCCCCTGATAACACTGCCAGATTCACCCTCCTCCAGACACTGTGCTTCATGGGATAAGTGACTTGCATACCCCAGAAGGCTTCAGTTGAGGAATCATACTTGCCTAGGATTATAAGGCTAAAAGGTGTAATGAAGGTCAGCTTTAAATATACAATTAAAATGTTTTTAGAATACAGTATTTAAAAAGTGCAAAAAAAACTGTTGATTTTATGTTAGTAAAGAAAGGGGGAGTTTCCAGCAGTCTTGCCCTGTTTTTGTAGTCCTGATAGAGTAGGGTGAGCAGCTAAACATCATACTAGGGTAAGACAATCACATTTTAAGGGTACCACTTAGGCCCACCATAGACAATTGGAATCTTGGCTGGTTCAGCAGGAACCGACCGAGATTCAAACCATGTCAGGGCAGGCTGAATGTGAAATAGCAAATCGGAACTGCTATTTGGTCCACTTCAACTACTACTCACTGGTATTGTGTGCAATGGCCCCTGAGCTACGAGTCAAAGATATTTTGGCAGAGATTCCAACACGCCACTCAGATCTAGGCAGACAGCCCTGTGGAAAAATGGAACTTAATACAAATTTGCCTAATGTCCAGCACATAAACATGCACTGTATCTATCACAATGTATTGAAGTGGTTTTGTTATTCAAGACAAATCAGAGGAAATTATACAACACAGATTTTGCTTCAGAGAGCCAAGAATCTATCATTGCTACTGTTTTAATATGTAGAGCTCAGTACAACCTGCTCCAGCCCAGCAATCCAACCTTGCATTTTTTCACGTTTGAATGCGTGAATCGCTTTTCTATTCGTCAATGTTCCAGTTATTTTAATACAGGGTGGTTAAATGTTTAAGATGTTATAAAAATGTTTAAGATGAGTTAAAAAAAAAAAAAAAAAAAAAAAAAAAAAAGCTATACACATCTAAGAAATAAAGAAGTTAAAAAGAAAAAAAAAAAAAACTGTATAAAATTAGTACACAGAGGCTTGCTTTCATTGCACTGATCCACATAATGAATTAAGAATTACGATTTTTTTTTTACCAAAGCAATCTTCTTAACAACTTGTAACGGGTAAGCGCATAAACTTTTGGACTACCCACCTCCATGCCCTCGGTTGGCCATTGTGGTTGGAAGGAGATAACAAAATAGGTTTGCCACCAGGGTATTCGGTTGGCAAAGTATTTGAAAGGCTCTATTTATCCAAAACGTACCTGTGCCTAGTCAACTGTCCCTCCCCTTCCCCAAAAAGGTAGGCATCTAGCTGACATGTATACAGTCATTCAGACATGCAAAGTGAGAGAACTCTCTGGACCAGATGTTGCTTAAAACTACCTGGAGAGAGAACGTTGCAGGGGAAAAAGTGAGAACGCTAACCTATAATGCATAAGGACAGGTCATTATGTTACCGCGAGTCTAGGTACATGAACAATTTGGAGAGAAAATATAGCTATTATATCCTTTGGGTCAAGCTTTCAACGAATTAACCCTAATGCCATAGTACATCTTTACGAATGCAAGTTGCCTCATGACATGGCACGTCAGTTTTTGGCATTAAATGTATTTGTTTTGGTCACAGGAACTTTCTGCGCCAATGAAAGCATTAACAAAGAGGTTTACGTAGGAGAAAGCAGCTAGCATTAAAAGTGCTTGTTGCTCATAACAACCTATTATGTTAAGGGCCCATGTAAAAGGGTGGTGTTGTCAAATACAGCCTTTCATTTGAATAAAGCGCTGCTGAAAAGCATGCATTTGAATGCAAAACACAGTGTTTGACAAGAAAAGGTTGCGTTTCATGTGCTTTGTCTACAATTCAAACGAGACCACAATAGAAAATGTTGATTCCAAAGAAAAAAAAAATTAAACTAGGTCAAAGGCAGTCTCTAAACTGTCATCTACACTACTCTGTTGAATTTAAAGTGGTTGTAAAAGGCAGTTTTTTTTTATATTAATGCATTCTATGCATTAACATAAAAAGAAGTCTTCTGTGCCGCAGCCCCCCCTAATACTTACCTGAACCCCCTCTCTACCCAGCGATGTCCACAAATTCCTTGGCTAAACAGAACTCTCCCTCCTGATTGGCTGAGACACAGCAGTGACGCCATTGGCTCCAGCTGCTGTCAAAGTCAGTTAGCCAATCAGGAGAGAGAGGGGCGGGGCCAAACCGCAGCTCCATGTCTGAATGGGTACAGGGAGCGGTAGCTCGGCCCAGGTGCCCCAATAGCAAGCTGCTTGCTGTGGAGGCACTCAACAGTGAGGGGCCAGGAGAGCCGAAAAGGGACCTGAGAAGAGGAGGATCTAGGCTGCCCTGTGCAAAACCACTACACAGGGCAGTTGATGATCCTTTCAAATGCTTGTCTATATGAGTCCTTAACCGCTTCCCGATCGGCGCACGGCGATATACGTCGGCAGAATGGCACGGACAGGCATAAGGGAATATATATACGTCCCCTTTAAGATGCCGCCGTGCCATCGGGCGTGCGCCGGGAGCGGCGCGAGCTCGCGCCGGTCGGGACCCCCGTGAGGCCGGTCGCAGGTCCCGCGATCGTCTCACGGGAAAGCTGAACGGGGAGATGCGGAAATAAACAGCATCTCCCCGTTCTGCCTAGCAACTAGTGATGCCGATCTCTGCTCCCTGTGATTGGAGCAGAGATCAGCATTCACTAGCTGACAGCCACGCCCCCCCACAGTAAGAAACACGCCCCTAGGCACACTTAACCCCTATCAATGCATTTAAATAGCATTGATTGCTGTATAAATGACAATGGTCCTAAAAATTTGTCAAAAATTTCCGATGTGTCCGCCATAATGTCGCAGTCACAATAAAAATGGCTGATCGCCACCATTACTAATAAAAAAAAAAATTATTAATAAAAATGCTATAAAAACTATCCCCTATCTTGTAAACGCTATAACTTCTGCACAAACCAATCAATACTCGCTTATTGCGATTTTTTTAACCAAAAATATGTAGAAGAAAACGTATCAGCCTAAACTGAGGAAAAAAAATGTTTTTATATATTTTTGGGGGATATTTATTATAGCAAAAAATAAAAAAGAATGCGTTTTTTTTTTCAAAATTGTCGCTCTTTTTGGTTTAAAGCGCAAAAAATAAAAACTGCAGGGGCGATCAAAAACCACCAAAAGAAAGCTCTATTTGTGGGAAAAAAAGGACGTCAATTTTGTTTGGGAGCCGCATCGCACGACCGCGCAATTGTCAGTTAAAGCGACGCAGTGCCGAATCGCAAAAAGGGGCCTGGTCCTTTGGCTGCAAATTAGTCCAGTCTGAAAGTGGTTAAAGTAACCCATAAGGTTGCAACAAGTGAAGATGAAAGGTTCCTGCAATAGAAGAGGATGGTAACATAACATGTGGTGGGAAAGAGAGGCTTCCAGCACTCACAGGTGTTGAATGCCCAAGAATCTTACGAAGGCTGTATCACTGAAACAGAAGGAAGGTAGCAGGAGATGTGGGCTGCCGGAAAAAGCAGTATAAAAAGCTCTTCTACTGCACTGACTTTTCACCCCGATTTAGTTTTTAAGCTGACAGGGTCAATTTAAAAGGTCCTTTCTGCAGTGCAAAGTAGAAAATCAAATTCTGATTGATTGCTATGGGCAACAAGACATTTTCTTGTTAACATACTTCTCATACCTATGTCCCTAAGTGACCTCAGTGGTTCAGTAAGCATTTGCAATCCATGCATGCATAGACTATAGTACTTACAGTCAAATGAAAAGTGCTTAAAATGATCAAATACAAGCATGTTATGTTGGCCTGTTGACAGAGAAATTCAGTAGTGTACTGGAATTAAATTTCCCAGTGAAATCTTCCTGACTTCTTAGCAGACATATTTTTATCTACAACCCCATCTGTTTCTTAGATTAGGCTGCAGGCAGCAGCTGTAAACCACTTCCAAAGATACAGTTACAGACTGAGGTTTCTAGTTAACTTCTGGCACCCAGACCTGGTAAAATAAACTTTATGAAGAGCTATTGGGAACCTAATGCTGGTTGCTATACCAACAGACACCTGAAACCACAAGAAACCGCACATCACAAATAAGGGAGAACAGTGGTATATTGTATACATTCCTTTATGAATAATGCAAACAAAATACATAATAGGCTTTAAAAGTATCACTTAGCAAAGAAATTGTAAGCAAAATAAATGTAGACTATTAAAGTCTCTATTCCTAAACTGCTGAATATATAATGCTTTTAAAATTATGCAACCGACAGTAAATAAAACCTGAAGTAATAGAAATAATAGAATTGCCAATACCGACCACATCTAATAATATTACTTTCTTAGGTGCCTCTGGCTTTAATACCTTTTGATTTGGCGACCCAGGAACAAGTATGCACATTAGAAAGTTGGAATTTCTGATCTATGTACTAGTTTCAGGTCTAAGCCTTAAAACGTGCTTAAGAACTGGATGAGCATAACAACCAGCATGGCAGCTTGCAAACGCATCGCTATAGATTTACTTTAAAGCTCAACTTAAAATGGAAAAATAAATAAATACATTGTTTTGCAACAAAACAAATAGGCATATCTCGCTGCAATAATTGACTTGTAGCACTGCCCTAGCAGACTGTGCAATTCAGTGCCAGCCCTCTCCTGGGTCAAATGAGACTCAAGCAGCCCATAAATGACTATTTTCATTTATCCAAATGGTTGAATGAAAACAAATGACTATTATACCAACCACATATTTAAGGCTCCGTCCCCCTAAGCTGCCCCGCAGCCAGCACCCACACCGGGTACCCACGTCCATCGGACCCCCCCCCCCCAGATTCAGCCAGGATATCACCAGGACCCCCAGGACCACCCAGCAGGTGTCAACAGGAACTGCTCCAATTCAGGTCAGTCACCTGGGTGGGCATCATCCACAGCCGCTGTCACCTCTGCTCTAGCTGGCTAGACGAGGAAGAGGGCGGCTGCGGCTGAGACACAGCCCACGCCATCCCACCTCTCACCTACCCTTATTGCCTTTCTGGAAGCCGGTGGGCCCTTCCCTCTCAGAACACCACTACCGTAGCAACCAGACTTCACCGCAGAGGCACCAGGTCGCACAGCAAGCGCCGCTGGGATTATCCCCAATCAGGTAAGTTCCCGGTTATCCCCCCCCCCCCCCATTAGTTGTTGATCCAGGGCCCTGTGGTCCGATCGCCCTCGGGGGTCAGGAAGGAATTTTTTCCCCCACTGAGCGATTGGCCGGCACAGTTAGGGGTTTTTCGCCTTCCTCTGGATCAAACGGGAGGGCGGTAGGTTCAACAGGCCCCCATCACACCCTCCGGGACGATTCGCACCAGTACAAGATACCTCAGCGGTCACCATCAGTATCCTCCTGGTCCAGGATCGGTACTACAAGCAGAGCCAGCTGGAACAGCCAGAAACTAGCGACTCGCCAACTACATCCTTCCACATAGGGCACTACACGATCAACTTGCGCGCTTACAAATAGCTGTAACACGGCGGCAAGTCTGATACCTAGACTGATACAAACAGGAACAGGAAAAACCCGGATCAGGATCATCAGCACGGTCATCCAAGTGCCATCAACGTCCCCCTCCCGCCATGTGCTACTTCAAATATTCAGCAGAAGTTCTTCACAAGCTAAGGAATGCCACCTCTACTTTGCCAGCCACCATTCAAAAAATTCTAAGGAAAGAACATCTACTAAAGACCGACCGACGATCAACCAAACACAGGAAGATACCAACTCAACCTCAGCAATTAGCATGCGCCATGATCAACACCAGATCTGCAGTCAAACACAGACTGGAAGTACACGACTTCATCACCCAAAACAACATAGATTGCCTCTTCATCACGGAAAGCTGGCTAACCCCCGACTGCAACACCATCCTTACCGAATTGGTGCCGGAGAACTACAGGATCCTAACTGAGCATCGGATAGGAAAAAAAGGGGGAGGCCTAGCAGCGATTTTTAAATCGCACCTGGCGATCACCAAACCGATTATGCAGAACTCAGTGCCTTTTATGGAGACACTGACGCTACATCTTCAATCAACACCCCATGACACCACTCACATTCTACTTTGCTACAGACCACCAGGACCAAAGACCAATCTTCTTACTCCCCTCACGGAATTCATTGCAACACACACCCTTAAATCCAAAAACCTCCTGGTACTTGGAGACTTTAATCTCTGGGCAAATTCTACCCAAGACCCTATCGCCACCGCCTGCATCAACCAACTGGAAGAACTGGGTCTCCAACAACTGATAAAGACGCCAACTCATGGCTCAGGACACACCCTGGACCTTATCTTCAAACAAAATTTGGACATCAACATACTGGACAACCTACCACTACCATGGACGGACCACCACGCCATCAAATTTAAAATCACCACTAATACCACCCAGCAAAAACAGAAACCGGCAACAACAACTCATTGGACCAGATCGCAGAAGAAACTACATTCCGAAACCTTCAAAAACACATTGGCAAACAAAATAGCAACGCTGAATTTAACCCACTCAACGGAACATACACTCCGCTCCCTAAACAAGGTATTACTACAATCAGCAGACGCAGTGGCTCCAAAACGCAGAACACCTATCCGGAGGAAAAACTCAGGATGGTTTAACAGCTCTCTCATGCTACTCAAGCAAGAACGCAGAAGAGCCGAAAGAGCATGGAGAAGAAATCCTACCAAAGAAAATCAGACAAACTACAAAGGACTCACTGAGAATTATCACAAAGCAATTTTTAAAGCTAAAAAAGATTTTTTTGCAAATACCATTTCATCGGCACTAAACCGCCCTCGGGAACTTTTTAAAATAGTCGCTCAGTCGATGAACCCGACATGCTTAGAGCCCCCAGCAAACGAAACCCAAGATTTCTGTAATGAGTTGTCAGATTTTTTCATTGACAAAATCGACAACATCCGGAAAATAATCCACATGAAAAAAACTTCCAACCTCAGCCATCCAGAGCAAAAAGAAGACATGGTCACAAATATCCCTCTTCCACCAAAGTTTTCTTTGATCCCAATTTCCACGGACACCACCAAAAACATCATCAAAAACCTCAGAGACAGCACATCTCCGATTGACATCATCCCCACAAAACTGCTGAAAGAATGCTCGGACATTTTGGCGCCTACGCTAACTCACCTCATAAATCAATCTTTCAAAGAAGGGATTGTTCCAGGCGCCCTCAAACAAGGCATCATCAAACCCCTGCTAAAGAAGCCCAACCTCGACCCCCGGGACCCCAACCACCGCAGACCGATAACAAGCCTCAACACCATCTCCAAGATTATGGAGAAAGCGGTAGTACAACAGCTACACCGCCACCTAGACACACACAAACTCCTGGATCCTCTACAATCAGGCTTCCGCCCAGGCCATGGCACAGAAACGGCACTCCTGAAGATTTGGGACGACGCCCTCGAAGCAGCAGATGACGGAGAATCATGCCTCCTGGTGCTGTTGGACCTCAGCGCAGCGTTTGATACTGTGGACCACAACACTCTACTCATCCGCCTTACAGAAGTAGCAGGAGTCGCAGACGCAGACCTACAATGGTTCGCATCCTTCTTAGGAAATCGCTCTCAGACAGTGAAACTAGGAGCTTTTACCTCTGAAACCCGGGCAATCTCTTGTGGAGTCCCGCAAGGATCACCTTTGTCGCCAGTGCTCTTCAACATATACATCCGCCCACTCCTCAACATCATCAGAAGGTCAGACCTCTGCTTCCACTCATACGCTGATGACACCCAATTATACTTTCGGATCACTGGACAAAAAGACCATCATCGGCAATTAGAAAACTGCCTCACTATGATAGACGACTGGATGACCGCCAGCTCTCTTAAACTCAATGAATCAAAAACAGAACTTCTTATTCTACAGGCAAACCAAAACTCCCGAACCAAGATCCCTTGGACACCTCCCACCATCTTTGGACAGACCATCTTCCCAAGAACCAAGGCCAAGAGCCTCGGAGTCATTTTTGACTCAGAAATGTCAATGGATGCCCAAATAGGATCGGTAGTTAGCGGATCTCACCATCTCCTTCGCCTTCTACGCAGACTCATCCCCTTCATTCCAAAGGAGGACAAAGCAGTGGTAGTTGGAACAGTCATTAATTCACGACTGGACTACGCAAACTCCCTCTACATAGGGTTACCCCAATATCAACTTGCGCGCTTACAACTTATCCAAAACACGGCGGCAAGACTGATAACAGGAAAAAAACCCTGGGAATCTATTTCCCCTTCCCTGAGGAGCCTACACTGGCTAACCGTAAAGAATCGGGTCATTTTCAAGACCCTCTGCCTCACCCACAAATGCACCCATGGAGACGCGCCTCAATACCTTTTCGAGAAAATAAAACGCTACACACCCAATCGCAGTCTTCGATCATCCGACCAAAACCTCCTCCTCATCCCCAAGTCCCGCTACAAATCAAAAGGGGAACGAAGATTCGCTGTCCAAGGACCACGGCTATGGAATGCACTACCAACCTACATCCGCATGGAAGAAAACCATCAGGTCTTCAGGAAAAAACTCAAGACCCACCTCTTCTAAGAAGCTCGACAACAAAGCACTAATACAGCGCCTTGAGGCGATTCGGTTCGCATTGTAGCGCTATACAAATTATTCATTCATTCATTCATTCAAGGTTGATAGGGGAATCATCCTGCTGTGCCATTGTATTCTGACAGTAGAGAGACTTCCCACTGTCAGAATACACTTATCAGTGCTGCCAGCTATAACCCGTGGTGCTGATCTAGCAGCAAAAGTCCAACAGGGCGGTTGTACAGAAGTTGATCTGTAGATTGACTTCTGTACAACCATCCTGCCCATACATGGATCAAACTTCAGCCTGTCTCTGCTGAACAGGCAAAATTTTGTTCCATGTATGGCTGGCTTCAGCATCATTCTGACCATTTCCTGGAAGCACCCATGGCATGTCAAGGAGAATGCTGAAAGATTTATTTTTATTTTTTTTAATAAACTTGTACAAGCTCTGCCACTAGGACCAGAAAAACAAAGCTTATGACAGAACTGCCACATGTAATGCCAGAATTCTGCACAGCCAATATAGATCACTGACATGTTGGTATGCTCGCAAATTGGACCCCTTGGTAGTCCGCACATCAAGCTTTTACCAGTCAAAGACACACCCCCACATGCAATAAAAAGTTACAGCTACTTTCCAATACCACCAAAGCTTTATGGATATGTCTTCATTGTTGCTTACCTTGCATTTTTATTTTATTGCAGTTTCATAGGTAGTATAGTGAACTTATTTAAACTAGAAGACAGGTCAAAATCTAAAAGTCTAGACCTGCTCCTAACCTAATTCTAAGCCTATTCCGTTTACCCTGTAAAAGGAAAGCTGTCTATAGCAATTATGAAGTTGCTCCGGTCTGGTCACATGATCAGGTCCCGGTGCAGGCTGTGGAGAGTGTATAGAATGGACAGCCAACAGATGACCCATAATAACCCTATGGCGCTAGAGAAATAATGTGACCGGACTGAAGAGAATTCAGACTAGGTAAGTATATACTTCTTTCCTTTACAGGATAGTTAGAATAGGCTTAGAATGGGGGTGGGAGTAGATGTAAGCTTAGTTCAACTTTGACTTGCCTTCCACTTTAAAGTCCACCCACTCTGGGTTTGCAAACCTAATTCTAATCATTTTAACCACTTGGTGATGGCACAGTCAGGCTGGATCAGTTACATTCAATAACATACCCGGCTACCTGGTATGTTCCAAAATCAAGTCTTTATTTGCTATATATTTCAATACATGGTGGCCATCCTCATAGCAACATACATGTACGTCATCCAGCCTGGAGAGCACAGCACCTCATTCCACTAGTGCTGTGTCCACAAAACACAGAGGTTTGCGGCCCCTGGTACCCAGCAGCTATAAGACCTTGTGCATTGTGTGATTGCTATGTGATCACATGTCAACAAACCTGTTATGAATGAATGTCATTCATAACAGCTGTGCTTCCTATATAGTAATGTTGTGATTGGCCTACGTCTATCACATGGTACCTGGGTCGACCACAGCACCTTGTACCATGTGATTAGCTGTAGCCAATCACAGATCAATAGCTGTTATGAATGTAACCCATTTAGGACAGTTCAAAACACTGTAAAATCGAACTGTATTAAAATTAAAAAAAACAAAAAAAAAACAAATGCACACAAAAAGACTGAATTATTTTTTTTATTTCTTTTTCATGCTTCAAAAAACTTGACATGCATTTTACTAAATACCTAAGCCTGACTACTTTCGAAAAAGGGGCTATTTGGGGGGTATTTGTACTGTCCTGGCATTTTAAATGCCTCAAGAAATTAGATCACCCATCAGTACATAAGAATTGATTCCTTTTTTAAACATACAGTATCTCACAAAAGTGAGTACATCCCTTACATTTTTGTAAATATATTATATATTTTCATGTGACAACACTGAAGAAATTACACTTTGCTACAATGTAAAGTAGTAAAAGTACAGCTTGTATAACAGTGTAAATTTGCTATTCCCACAAAATAACAACACACAGCCATTAATGTCTAAACTGCTGGCAACAAAATTGAGTACACCAAGTGAAAAAGTCCAAATTGGGCCCAAAGAGGAGTTAACCAGAGCTTCACAGGTTGCCACTGGAGTCCTCTTCCACTCCTCCTTGATAAAATCATGGTGCTGGTGGATGTTAGAGACCTTGCGCTCCTCCATCTTCCATTTGAGGATGCCCCACAGATGCCCAATAGGGTTTAGGTCTGGAGACATGCTTGGCCAGTCCATCACCTTTACCCGCAGTTTCTTTAGCAAGGCAGTGGTCATCTTGGAGGTGTATTTGGGGTCGTTATGTTAGATAACTGCCTTTCGGTACAGTCTCCGAAGGGAGGGGATCATGCTCTGCTTCAGTATGTCACAGTACACGTTGGCATTTATGGTTTCCCCAATAAACTGTAGCTCCCCAGTGCCGACAGCACTCATGCAGCCCCAGACCATGAGACTCCCACCACCATGTTTGACTGTAGGCGAGACAAACTTGTACTCCTCACCCGATTGCCGCCACACACGCTTGACACCATCTGAACCAAATAAGTTTATCTTGGTCTCATCAGACCACAGAACATGGTTCCAGTAATCCATGTCCTTAGTCTGCTTGTCTTCAGCAAACTGTTTGCAGGCTTTCGTGTGCATCATCTTTAGAAGAGGCTTCCTTCTGGGACAACGGCCATGCAGACCAATTTGAGGCAGTGTGTGGCGTATGGTTTGAGCACTGACAGGCTGACCCCACACCCCTTCAACCTCTGCAGCAATGCTGGCAGCACTCATTCGACTTTTTCCCAATGACAATCTCTGGATATGATGCTGAGCATGTGCACTCAACTTATTTGGTCGACCATGGCAAGACCTGTTCTGAGTGAAACCTGTCCCGTTAAACCACTGTATGGTCTTGGCCACTGTGCTGCAGTTCAGTTTCAGGGTCTTGGCAATCTTCTTATAGCCTAGGCCATCTGAGTGGCCATATTGAACGTCCAGTGACCAGAAAGAGTTTAACACACCTGCTCCCAATTCACACCAGAGACCTTGTAACACTAACGACTCACATGACACCGGGGATGGAAAATAGCTAATTGGGCCTAATTTGGACATTTTCACTTAGGGGTGTACTCACTTTTGTTGTCAGCGGTTTAGACATTAATGTCTGTGTGTTGAGTTATTTTGAGGGGACAGAAAATTTACACTGTTACACAAGGTGTACACTGACTATTTCTTTGTAGTAAAGTAATTTCTTCAGTGTTGTCACATTAAAAGATATAATATTTACAAAAATGTGAGGGGTGTACTCACTTTTGTGAGATGCTGTATATACTGTAGTTTGTAGACGCAAAAATACACTATATACACTTTTCGGGTTTTTTTTATTTTTCTTAACCAAAGATGTAGCAGAATACATTTTAGCCTACATATATGAAGAACTTAGATTTTATTGGATAGATTTTCTGTTACAGAAAGTAGAAAAAAATATATATATTCCTTTAAAATTTTCAGCCTTTTTTTTATTTATATAGCAAAAAACAAAAACAGTGTGATAAAATCTCACTAAAATAAAGGTCTATTCGTGTGGAAAAAATAAAATAAATTTTATATATATATATATATATATATATATATATATATATATATATATATATACATACATATATATATATATATATATATATATACACACACATACACACACACACACATTTTATTTGTGTAAAGTGTTGCATGACCGTGCAATTGGCAGCTAAAGTATCCCAGTTCTAAATAGTAAAAAATGGCCTGGTCATGAAGGGGGTAAAACCTTCTAGCGCTCAAGTGGTTAATTCTAGCGATATTCTTTATTGCACAAATCTCTCTCTGCTGGCCACTGACATCTTCAGCCCGACGGATTCCAGGTACTGATCTTAACCCATTTTTATTGTTTGGGCTGAGGTGACATTACTCCTTGTGACAGACCTAGCCGGGACAGTGGCTGTTGGAGGGGACTGAATGCGAGCCTCTTGCCTTGTGATTATGGGCCCTGGCATTTGGGGGGAACGGTGCCGTTTGTGAGCTGTATGCCTGGGGACCGCTGAGCTGGTTTTACTTGGATTCAGGTCCATGCTGGCCCCCCAAGACACATGGACTCTGGATATGTATATGCCATATCAGCAATAGACTGAATCATACTGTTGGGACACAAGCTGTCAGATGCTAATGTCATCAACTCCAGCCACTTGTCTGTTGTGTAAATGAGTTTAGTCTGGCTTGAATATTCCACAATGTTGTGCTAAATAACCCTGTGTTGATGTTTATGGTAATATGTATTCAGTGAGCTAAGAGCCGTAAAGTCTTACCCTGAAAAGTCTTCTCTCAGTCAACTAGTCTGGGTCAATGATTAGATAATCAGCTCATGCTAATTAGGTTAGGTTTTAGTCATCCGGCTGTATATATTTGTGTGACATCTCAAATAAAAGTTATTCCTGATGTACTCCAAGACTGGTGTTGTCTAGTTCTTGGGGGTTCCTATAACCAGATCCATTGGACTCATGTTCCAGGACTTAGGAAGCAGTATACTGACGGAAGCCCTCAAGCAGAGTGTAGGTGCATTCCGTCACACTCCTGCACACAGTTCATTCATTCATCTTGGCATTGCCAAAATTGTACACTGAGCTGTACGTCTGCCACTCAGTGTACAGTTCACACAGGCAGGTAAGAAACTAATGCAGAAGAAGCATAGCACATCTTTTCTGCATTAAAAATCTTCCCTGTTCACATTTTCTTTTTTATATGTTAGAGTTACCCTTTAACCTACATTTGAGGTTAAAACATGTGCTACGAAGAAGCCTTTGTTGTCCTAAAAGAACATTAGAGAAGCATTACAGTTTGCCATTGAACATGTAGGAAAAAATTAGGCCTTCTGAAACAATGTGCTGTGGACTGATAAATCAAAGGCAGAGTTATTTTACCAAACCAAGGAAAGCTTTTTAAGAGAAGAACCTCAAAGCATCTGTGAGGCATGGTGGTGGAAATATTCTGGTTTGGGGTTGTTTTGCTGCTCCAGGGCCTAAATAGCTTGCAGTAATCAAGTCAACTATAAATTCTGTACATATCCAAGTGTGCCTTATGAAAATTTAGGGCAATGGCTAAAAAAATAATGAAGGGTTATGAACTAGCCTAGCCAAAGCCCTTTGAATCCCAGTAAATGTTGGGAAAAGGGGTCGAAATTTATTCTAGGAAACCCAAAAATGTGCAACTAAAGGAATTATACATTTCATATTGAGAAGTGGTCAAAAATGTTGACGCAATGTCAGAGACTATTGGGCAGTTATACACAGTGTCCGCAGGAAGTAATTTTTTCTCAAGAATAGGCAATACTGGCTTCTGAGGCCAAAGTTGTACTTACATTTTCTACAGTGCATTGTTAAATATATTTATACTTGTTTGAGATTTTTTTTTTTTTCTTTTAACATCAAGTGGCGATTTTTCTTGGTCAGGAAATCCTGGAAAAATTAGCAGCCATTTAAAATGTAAGCCACTACTAAATTTTAAAATCTTGCGGTGGAATGATTAATTTCAAATTTGGTGATCTTTTATAATACTTTGCCAGACTCCTAGGCATCTGTAACAATTTTTCTGAAAGACTTAGAGAGCTATTTTGATCTTGGCATGTTACTATCAATGATAAAGAACTCCAGACCCTGGATGTCTGATATGTGTAGTGGATCAGAGTCATGGCAAATAGTAGGAATGTACTTTCTTTTTCCATATGACAAATCAGAATTTTCATTCATTTGGATCGTGAAAATGGATACACCATGTCAATTTTGTGTGTTGTCTGTTCAGGTATATGATCTTTATCTGCAGGCACTGTTGGCATGAAGATATGTTTGCCTGTTCAAATACCGTATATACTCGAGTATAAGCCGAGTTTTTCAGCACATTTTTTTGTGCTGAAAGTGCCCCCCCTCGGCTTATACTCGAGTCAAGCACTTTTCTGCAGCAAAAATTTTTTTTCGACCCGACTTTGGGGCCCCGTATCTCGGGGCCACTTGGGTCTAGGAGTCCCATATTTGAGATACGGGGCCCCAAAGTCGGTTCAGAAAATGTCATTCTCTGCTGCAGAAAAGTGCTTGACATTTTCTGACCCGAATTTGGGGCCCCATATCTCGGGGACACTTGGTGCTAGGAATTCGGGTCGGCCTATACTCGAGTATATACGGTATGTTAAAAAAGCAATTTCCATGGGGTGTGCAAATTAGCGACACTACAGAAAAGTCTCTGCAACAGGTTTACAGGCCTGTGTGTCTTTACTCCATGGCAGCCAAGTAGGGCCATTTGCAAAGTTCATAGACAGATCTATTAGTGTAGACAGATTTTCACTCTAAACAGATGCATAAATAAGTAATCCGGGTCAGATTTCATTCAGTCACAGAACTACTTAAAGACTCAGGCTATAACCTTGTAATAATTTAGTCTTATGATGCACCTCACTGCTCCTGTTTAGCATTGATTTGCCCTGTGACAGAATTGATAAATGTCACCCAATGTTTATTCAGAAAGTAGGTTTTAATTTTTTTACTGCAGTTATTAGAAGGTTTTCACTTTGACATTACTATTGTTTTTTCAATAATCTTGCTAACAAATTACCAAAGGAATTTGTAGTTTAGCCACCGTCTTTAACCCCTTGCCGACCAGCCGCCGTCATTTTACTGTGGCAGGTCGGCACGATCCCGCGAACCGTCGTAGCTATACGTCGGCTCACGGGATCGGGATAGCACAGCGGGGATGCCGATACTCTTGGCCGACGGTCACAATGACCGCCAATCGCGAGCACGGAGGCAGAACAGGGCAGTGTGTGTGTTCTGTTCTGTTCTGAGATGAATGACAGATTGGGTGTTCCTATTAGCTAGAAACCACGATCCGTCACTTCCTATAGTCAGTCCCCTCCCCCTTCAGTTAGAAACACATAGCAGGGAACACACTTAACCACTTGATCGCACCCTAGTGTTAATCCCTTCCCTGTCATTAACATTTTTACAGTAACTAGTGCATTTTTATACCACTGATCACTGTATAAATGCCAATGGTCCCAAAAATGTGTCAAAAGTGTCCGATGTGTCCGCCATAATGTTGCAGTCCGGATAAAAAAAAAAAAAAAAAAAAAAAAAATCAGATAGCTGCCATTACTAGTAAAAAAAATTATAAAAATGCTGTAAATCTATCCCCTATTTTGTAAATGCTATAACTTTTGCGCAAACCAATCAATATACACTTATTGCGATTTTTTTTACTGAAAATATGTAGAAGAATACATATCGGCCTAAACTGAGAAAAGATTTGCTTTTAAAAAAAAAAATGGGGATATTTATTATAGCAAAACGTACAAAATATTGAGTTGTTTTCAAAATTGTCACTCTTCTCACTGTTTATAGCGCAAAAAATAAAAACTTCAGAGGCGATCAAATACCACCAAAATAAATCTCTATTTGTGGGGAAAAAAGGATGTCAATTTTGTTTGGGTGCAGCATCGCACGGCCGCGCAATTGTCAGTTAAAGCGACGCAGTGCTGAATTGCAAAATATGGGCCGGACATTCAGCAGCCAAATCTTGACGAACGAACGAACGAACAAACTTAATCATGTTTGGGGAAAAACAAGTTCAGTTCATGGCTCGCCTATATAAATGATGTCCTTGCTTGTGAGATCTTATACCCCATTGTGCAGTAACCATTCTTCAAACTTTCCTTTCAGGAAGTGGGATCCCAGGACATCTGCTGGAAAAGAACACCCTTGGCTGCTCTCAAACTGGTCATGGCAATGCCTTTTTGTTTTACCCCCCCCATTCAGTAGAAATGCCTATTTTAATTGGAAAATTTTCTTCTTGTCCAGCTCTAATCACCCCTTCTCCTGGCCGCTACACAGAATAGACTTTTAGATCATTTAGTGATGAAGCCACTGACCTTCATTGAAGACTTACACAGTGGTGAAGGGATAGAGGGAAGTTGGGTGGAGGTGGGGAAAAGCCTGGAGATGAGCTATAAAAAGAACTATACCTCAAAGCAAGAATAAAGTGTGTATGATCAAAAAATATGGCTACCCAATACACATATGGTAGATTATTATTATTATATATATATATATATATACAGAATTTACGCAACTATTAATTACATCTAGAAACAATGTTTTTAAAACATGAACAACGCTAATTGATAACATTATAAACATCAAACTGACCCCCTAATTAGGGAAATCTCAACAATCAGTGAAAAGAATATAGATTCCATTTGAAATTCTAGCAAACAAAACAGGCTGTGCATGGTTTGTGTGCTGTACCATATAGCAGCATGGAGATAAGATTATTACTAGGAATTGTACTGTGCACTGTACTGTTTGGTACTACAAGACTGAATATCAGAACATTTAATATGACTGAGAAAATAACCATCAGACTGAAACCATGTTTAATAAAATCGTGACCAGACATATGCAGAAGATAAAGTTGAGTGCAGTAAGAATTCCATAAATATTCTCATAAAAATGGCATATAGCCACCAGATTTTGTCTTGTAGAGCTTGTTTTTTCTTTTTTTTTACCCTAGTCTACAACTAGGTCAATGAGCAAGCTTTTATGACTTGAAATGAGGTAAAGCAGTTCAAATATAGTTAGCAGGCTTTATTAGGAGCTTCCAATTCAATAGCATCACAGTGAGCAACAGCAACCTGATATTACAGTATTATGGAAAATAAGACAAAGAATTGGTACAGATAAACTTTAGAGAGCATCTCTGAGTGAATGCAGTCGTCTATGTGCCCCTGAGCGTAAATCTAAGAAAAGCTCTGCTGATTGTGCCACATACGGAGAGTGCTTTGGGCAGTGACACAGATGTTGCTGATATGCTTTTTAACTTATAAGTAGGACTTTCATTCCTTTCTAAAATGATTCACAATGGTTAAACATAATAGGATGAATGATAAAAAGTGCTGTGTGCAATGTTAGGGGTTTAGCAGTATTAGGGATCCAGCTGACAAATCTTCATCTTTCGAAGCAGCTCAGCACTCAGCTCATCGTTCTAAGCTCACAAACTCTCATCTTGATTCTCATTTTTGCAGATTTGGAAAGATTTGAGTGTGACATACGGATGGCATTAAGCGCATCAAGGGTTTATGAACTGTATCACTGAGACAGAGAGGGCAAGAAACTATCATGTATGCATAAAAAAAAGTAGCTTGAAGACCAGCTGTACAGACTAAGGTCAAAGCTACAAAATAAAACAAAGGGATTTCCACCTTTTTCTTTTAAAAGGACCAAATGTGGCCTTCTATAAAAAAAAAAAAACATTTATGCATATATTATAAACACTATGTGAACTAAAATATTCAACTTGCATTACAGCACAAAATATTTTGCTATTGTAGGGCTTACCCCCACAGGAGTAGCTGGATATGATTGGTTCTCTGTTCTGCCACAACTCTTTAAACGGTTTGGACCCCACTGACACGCCTGTGTAGTAACTTAAATGTTAGCATGCTACCACTCTAAAATAATGCACAGAAGGTAGGCCATAAGGAAGTGGATGGTAGATTAAATGGGAGTATTGTGGCAAAGCAGTTATTGCATGAATTGATAAACAGACAATTGAAAAGGTTTAAAGATGTACAGCCCCAAAGGATGGTAATCTGCTGAACTGTAGTGAAACAGGATTAAAGTGGTTGTAAACCCTTACAAACCACTTTGAACTACAGGTAAGCCTAGATTAAGGCTTACCTATAGGTCCAATAAATATCTCCTAAACCTACATGGTTTAGGAGATATTTAGAAAAAAAACAGGCATCGCTGTCTACGGCGCATGCGCCGTAGACAGCGGCGTGCAGGCGCACTGAGCATGCCGAGATCACGCCGCTCCAGCGAATGACAGCACTGGAGCAGCGAGACCCGGAAGTCACTCCGGGATTGATGGCGGCGGAGGAGGTCGTGGACGAGGGTCGCTTCGGGGTGCTTCGTTCTCAGGTAAGTTATTCATAATGAGCTAGTATGCTATGCATACTAGCTCATTATGCCTTTGCCTTGCAGGTTCCGTTTTATTTTTTTTTGAAGGAGGCTTTACTTCCTCTTTAAGAGCATCAGCATTAACTAACCTAAAAATAAAGAACCTTGTGTGCACACTAGACATACAGCTTCAATAGTGGGTGGGTGTATGCATTCCTAACAAAGGTCTACCCCTGGAAGTGACTATAAAGTACCTGATGCCTTTTTGGCAGTATTAGATGACTTCCGTTGGGGCCTCTATGGTAGGAGGTGCAGTGCAGTGGTTCCTTTAAGAGTGTGCAAATGATAGCTGATGGGCTGCCAAATAAAGAGCAGTCTCTACTGCATTACCTGTGTCAGTGCTGAGATAAGCACAGATGGTTCATCTCACCCATGCTGGTACACACAAATGTGGTCCAGATCAATTGGTGGATTGCTGTCCTCAGGTACCCGGGACCCGGCAACTCAGTCCTCATGAAAAGGTCCTCACAAGGCTCAGTCTCTCAGGAATTTCTGGTTAGCGATGTCCACAGGCTCCATTCCCTTGTGATGTCCATCGCTCTTTTAAGGTCTACATATGCAAACTTCTGCATAGTAAGTTTGCCTTCCCCCTGATTGGCTCAGAGCCACTGATGCCAGAGGAGCAGGTGTGAGGGGGAATCAGACAAAGGTGCTCCGATCCACAGCACAACAGCAGTTGCAGTGAGGGTGCGGCATAGTACCCTGCACTCCAGAAGAAGCTCCTCTTATTGAAACACGTTGAGAATTATAACTTTACACCATTCAGTAACCAGAAGATATCATTCGGAACCTAATATATTTCCATGATGCTTCTGTCACTATAAAGAGGGTTATGTAAACATTTTGGGTGTTTTGAGACGATATGCAGGGCCTCTTCTAATTATTTGTGTAAATATTATATGTAATGCACGTATAAGTACATTTATAAATGTAGGTATAATAAATGGACTGGTATTTATATTGTGTGGTTATTTTTATTTATTTTTAAGTTAGTAGCACCTTCAAAGTCCCATATTCTGTTCTCTTATTTGTAGCATTTATATTGTCTAGGGATGTGGTGCACAATTTATCCACCCACATCATCCATTTATCCACACAGGAATAAGGTAAATAACTACATTGCAAATAACAAAATGTGAAATATGTAATGCGGTGTTAACTTTTTCATTTTAAATGTGCAAACATGAGTTCTATTACTTTAGTGAAGGGCAACTTCTTCTATTTAAATGGGCTTTTCATGTCTGCTCAACAAATGCAAAAAACAGCAAGTTCAGAAAATATCTGTTTTGCCAAAAATATAATTTCCTTGTTAATTTTGCTAAACTAAAACCTCAAACCATGTTGTCTGCCTTCTCAGACATCTTCTATAAATTACAAACATCCCATCCCTATGTAATGGAGATTTAGAGGAAGAAGTGTGTTTGTAGTCCAAATCAGAAGGAACAGCCCAGGGTGACAGCACTGTTCCTTCATAGAAATTATCTTCTTGCCACACTCTTGAAGTGTATTCTTTTATAAAGAGATTTTTTTTAACCGCCTCAATATCGGCATATATTATATATAACCTCATATTGAGGTGGTTATACCAGGATCATGGTTACAACCATAATCCTGGCACAGTTTTTTATAGCAGTCGTTTCTGCACAAATTGATCCAAGCCGCTTTTAAGATGCTTGATCACTGTTACAGGTGGCGGAAGTAGGCCAACCCTCCCTACACTCCACCAACTTTCTCTTGCTCTCCCATCCCAATGGGTAACCTGGTAACAACGTGACCAGTTAGGTCACATACACAGAGAAGAATGGAAGGAATGTCAGAAACCCGAAGGGACAAGGATTTTGTCACTTCCAGTTTTGGTTTGTTTGTGGTTACTAACTGGTACAGCATTTGATCAAACCATTGTCGGTTTGATCAGATGCTTTGGAGGCAAGAGGAGAGATATGTAGGGGTGTAAAAAAGAATTTCAAATAACATGTTGAAAAAAAAAAAAACCTGGAAAAAAAAAAATCACATAGGTCCCACACGCATATGTATTTGGACATTTTTTACTTTGGGATGTACTCACTTTTGTTGCCAGCGGTTTAGACATTAATGACAGTGTGTTGAGTGAACAGCAAACTTACACTGTTATACAAGCTGTACACCCACTACTTTACATTGTAGGAAAGTGTAATATTTCCAGTGTCATCACATGAAAAGAATAATGAGGGGTGTACTCACTTTTGTGAGATACTATATTATATATAGATCTGTTCCAAGTTTTTTTTCTAGCAAAAAAAAAAAAAATGCAGATTTTTAAATATATATGCATATGAAAATGTCAGACTTGGCCTTGGGGTAATGTGGTTAAAGTGACCTAAAAAACCCTACCCTCCGATTGCACAGATATCTGATGCTCAGGAATGTGTTTGTTGACATCCAGCACCACAAAACCTATTTTTTCTGGCAGCGCCTGCACAGTAGACATTCGTGAGCTGTTGTAGTCATTTATAAAGATTACGGTAGTGTCAAAATAATATTTTATTGTTAATAACCATCTTTTTCCCCTACCACCATTAACAGATAGCCTGTGAAAGACTACACAAATGCACAGAAGTGAACATTTAATTTGTTTTGATATGTTGTTTTAACTTTAGGTTCTAATGTGTCTTTTAAATCAAAAGTTTGGAATCGCTTCTGCTGATAAATGCAGATGACTGGAGATTCCAAGGAATAAATGAGCTCCAAGTATTGCATCTTGAACTACTCCAGCAACTACTCCAGCAATTTCTCCTTAATTAGCTAGAACCGCTTCAGTGTAATGAAAGCTATATGCACTACATAATTTCTAGTACATGCTCTTTTTTTATATCACCCAGTTATACTTTTGATTACAGCAGAAAAACCTCCACATATGTGGCAATTACAGACCAAAAGAAGGGTAAACAGATTTACTTTTGGCTCTTTGCTTTGCTCTGCCTTACAATGTGTAAGATGCAAGAATTTGCAACTGAAGTACGCCTTGTAATCTGTGAACAAAGCTCCTTGTAATACTTGTGCCTGCATTTGTGACGGTTAAACAGGGACAAAAAATTAAGCATTAACTGAGCTGAATCACAATCAAACAAGAAGAGTGGGTTCATATTTCAACATCAGCATTTTCAATAGTTTTTCCTGCATTTTCTTGATTTATTTATTTTATTTCAGTTACTTATATAGCGCTGTCAATTTACGCAGCGCTTTACATAAATATTGTACATTCACATCAGTCCCTGCCCTCAAGGAGCTTACAACCTAACACACATTCATACATACTAGGGCCAATTTAGACAGGATCCAATTAACCTACCAGCATGTCTTTAGAGTGTGGGAGGAAACTGGGGTACCCAGAGGAAACCCACACAGGCACAGGGAGAACATGCAAACTCTAGGCAGATGGTTTCGTGGACAGGATTCGAACCACAGACCCTTTTTGCTGCTAGGTGAAAGTACTAACCACTACACCACTGTGCTGCTCACCACTACATGTTAATACATTTTTAATGCCCCCATTGTTGTCTTTTGGGCCAAAAATGCACCAGGTTGCACCAAAAAAAAGGGTAAACACATTTTTCTAAGTCACAAATGAAGCACGTTGCATATGTGTGAACGGGTTCTATAGACAATAATTGAATTACTCTTGTTTTTCATTGTTGAGAAACAGCTAAAGCATGACAAATTGCACAGGTTTGAATAGGGACTGAATGTCATTAACTTCTGAAGCTCCAGCATATATATATTAGTGTTTGTAGACGCTATAACTTTTGCGCAAACCAATATACGCTTATTGGGATTTTTTATGAAAAACATGTAGCAGAATACATATTGGCCTAAATTTATTAAGAAATTCGATTTTTACATTTTTTTTATTGCTTATGTTTTATAGCGTGAATGCACGATTTTCAGCTAAAGTAACAGTACGGTATATCTCAAAAAATGGTACAAATATTTTCAAGCAATTAGAAAGATTCAACCTCTACCTGCAATACCCTGGCTGGATAAAGGTTGACCACAAGGCAAAATCATGCATCTGAAAAGGAGGCATTATTATTGCATGTATCATCCTGATGCAGCAAGCATGCCAGGTACGTTAATATTTCTGTACGTGCTATTCTACCAATGTGTATCGACGTGAGCCGGTCGGCAAGTGGTTAACACTGTTAACTTCAGTGACCGCCATATATACCAGTCAGCCATAACTTTATGACCACCGACAGGTAAAGTGAATAAACACAAAGTATCTTGTTACAATGGCATTGGAAAGTCAGTGGAATAGATTAGTCAGCAAGTAAATGTGTTGTCCATGAAGTTGATGTGTTGAAAGCAAAAAAGACCCATGTCCATGGCCAAAACTGTCTACAAAGGGCATGTGAGAATCAGAACTGGACCACAGTAGAGATTTCCTGTTTAAAATCCTAATATTGGCAAAGAAAAGCTGTCTGGTGCAAATGCACATTCATGCTCATTTCATGGTGCTACAGAAGCTACATCAATGTGCATACACACAGGGTGTGTTCAGTTATTGCTCTTGTACGAGGGGAGGGCACAAGAAAAAGGGAAAGGGTCCCTGGAGACACTATCAACTCTTAGAGAAAGTTTTGGCTACCTCCAACTTAAAATGAAGACTCTGTCATCACCACTGTACCGTTGGAGCTTTGGGTTACAACAATAACCTTGATGTTCATATAACCCTATTTAAGCTCAATACTGAAAGAAAATTTCAGAGGCTAAAATCCATCATCTACTCAGCAGAGTGTCCTATAGCATTGATTAAGGAATGATGATGCCCAATGAGCTCAGGGGAGATTGAGGATGTTAAGCCAGTTTGTCAAAGACCATGATAACTAAAGAAAAATAAAATAGGATTGCCAAACCTCGTTGGCATCACAAGACAAACAACTAGGCATTGGTTAATAACCTGCAAAATTAACCCCAGTATCAGTGATCGGATAGAATGATGTTTATGAAAGAGATGCCATGCTACATTGAACACGTCACTTAAAATTTGGAAACAGAGAAAGCTCTTAAAAGAAAACCTCTGCTGAAGTAAACACATGGACTGACATTCCAGACCTCCAGTAGATGCTTGTTGTGCAACTGTCTCTGGCTTCAATACTGACCCAAAGTAAATTGGCAGCAACTAGCAAAGTCAGAATTGATGTGCATAACTGTCCGAATCAGGGACTCAAGTATTGAAGCCAACGGATCAGCATGACAGGCAAGCTTCTAGGAATTTCAGGAGAGGTCAACAATATCTGCCCACGCATTTGTCTCAGCACATTTTCTTTCTTTCTTTTTCTCTTTGAAAAAAAAACAAAAAACTGAAGACTTTAAGTACACATTTGTACAGAGTGCTTTCAAGCCTCATAAAGCTTGTTTTTCTAGGAGAGCAGGAAAAATATTCCCCCACTGAGTGGGCATGAGCTGAGCTTTCATAGCAGATTTTATATATATAAAAGGAGATATAAAGATGGTAAGCAGGTTGTAAGGTAAAACCGAAGCTTAGAACACAACTCATGCTACTTTCTAAGGAAATAATTAGCAAAAATTATTGTGTGATTACATGGCACACACTGAGTTAACTATATCTTTATGCACCATTATAGACACTGTAAGCTTGAGAAAAACTGATCTTGCCTTAGTGGTGATTTAGTTAATAGCACTTGCCAAGGACCATTGCTTACAACCATTCTCTCAGCAGGAGTCTACCAAGTGAAGCTGGCAGGGTAGCAATAGATAAAACAGTTTTCCCTAAGAAAGACATTATACAACATTATAAGTGATTTAAAGCTTTTGGATTGATTTTTACTATACATCATCAATGCCAGCGGGACGTGGTTCAGTTTTCATTGTATTAACTATAGGCAGCAATGCAAAAATTGTCACAATGTACAGTTCAGGAAGAATATCACTTTGTAGTATAATACATACCCTATATACTGTATATTGTGTAATTAAATGACGGTGAAAGAACTGTATGCATAACAGGGTAGTATGTTACATGAATGCAATATTACATTGATAAACAATGAAGGCAGAGCACACCTGGACTTCAGTTTATTCCAGTGCAAAAGAACAATGATGATGTACAAAGTGTAGTTACAAAACTGGTATTACTAGACTTTGCAGATTATTATTATTCTTACTCCTTTCATAGCAACTGAATAGGCAATGGAAAGATTGTTTTTAGAAATGTGCATAATACAAGGATAATATACCCCTTTGTTGCTGCCATCACTGATCATTTAAGTTTAATATTGTATACTTGAAAAAAAAAGTAAAGAGGCAATATAAATATATCGCCTTGGCCTTACTCCAGCCAAATGCTTTCAGATGTATTGCCTTTTTATTTTGTTGTTTTTTTTCTAATTCTTTTGTTGTTGAAAAAGTTGCAGTCAGTTTACAGACGTGTGTAAAGCAAAACATAATAATGTAACAAGGTAAGTCTCACAGTTAGATCAAACCCAAAAAGATACAGTAAAACAAGGCATAGGTGATCATGTACACTACAGCACTGCAGACTTCAAATTGGTCAGCATACAACAGAGCATGCAAGGCACAGAGCAGCATCAAGAGAAACCTCCAACACACACTCATGAGCTTGAAAAGGAAAACTATATATAGAAAACAGTGTACCGGGGTGTGTGCATGGCATCCCGGTGGCCAGTACATCCCAAAGAAGGGACACGGAAACAATAAGGAGGGGGACCAAGTGTCCCAGACATGAGGGGAAACACACAGGAGAACCAAGAGAGGTAGAGTCTCTCACCCTGGACGTGTAAGTCCAGAGGGTCAACCAGGTTGAAAAACCTCCGGAAGGTAGGTATCAGTATAGACAAAGTATTGCCAGTGCCTCCAAGTGTCACGAAAGGTCTCTTCCAGGTTGTTCGGGATAGCTGTGAGGTCCTCCATGTCCCTGAGTTCATTAACTTTAGAACCAGAGGGACTTCAATGGCCTATTCATAGACTTCCAGCATAGGGGGATGCACGCCTTAGGCACATAAAAAAAAAAAAAGGGGGCATTATAATTTTTAATAGGTTGTTCCTAGAGATGTAGCAGGCATGCCGAAGGATTAACCTCTAAATCTGCATTGGTCAGGTATTTCATTGTACTGATCACCTCTTGTCAGAAAGGTCTGAGTTTGGGGCAATCCCAAAAGATATGCAACATTGTACTTCCTTCGGGGCCACACTGCCAGCATGTACTAGAGACCTGAGGAAAGAGAAGGTGCAGGTTGGTAGGCACCTTATACCATCTAGTCAGAATCTTATAACTGGTCTCTTGAACCTTGGTGGCGATGGAAGACAGATTCATTTCTGACAGTGGAAATACTGTTCCTTGCTGACTGTCCCATTTGAGTGGATTGCCCAATACACCACAACAGAGCAAAAATCGTGCATGCATCATTTTCCCCACAATGCATGCTCATGCATTGCACTGGAAAGGTGACAATCAGAATAAATGGCACTGCACCAATGCTAATTATCACACCTCTGTAGCATAAACAGGCCATCAAAGGACAATACAAGTACAGGAATTAGAAAACTTGAATTGCAGACTTAGGCTACATACAGGGCCTCAACTTCTGCTGTAGATGGTTCTTTGCCTGCCCTTGCTACTGATGCCAAGTCCTGTTCTGGCCATTCTACAGTCCAATGCCACAGCCTCCATTGACCATTAAGTTTCTATCATTAAATTGTTGAACGGCTTGGAGAGGAGAAGAAATCAATCTGGGCAGAAGTCAAGGTCCATTGTACAGCATATATATTTTTTCAAATGGCTCCAAACAGAAAAAAAAGGATCAATTTAGGCTGCTTTCACACTGGAGCGGTGGGGGCGCTGGCGGTAAAGCGACGCTATATTTAGCGCTGCTTTACCGGCGCATTTCGGCCGCTAGCGGGGTGGTTTTACCCCCGCGAGCGGCCGAAAAAGGGTCAATACCGCCCGCAAACCGCCGCTGCAGCGGTGTTTTGCGGGCGGGTTCGGCGCGCTCCCCCATTGTTTTCAATGGGACCGGGCGCTATAGAAGCGGTAAATATACCGCTCCTATAGCGAGCCAAAGATGCGGCTTGCAGGACATTTTTGAGCGTCCTGCAAGCGCACCGCTTCAGTGTGAAAGCCCTCGGGCTTTCACACTGAAGGAACAGCAACAGCTGTTTCGGGTCGGTTTGCAGGCGCTATTCTTAGCGCAATAACGCCTGCAAACCGCCCCAGTGTGAAAGCAGCCTTAAAGAGCATCACAGGTAATTGTAGAAAACACACTTGCTTGTACATCAGCAGTAATGTTAGCTTAGCTAGTATTTAAAAACAATTCTATGAATCCATATAGTTTTGAAAAATGTGTGTGAATGGTATGGTGCAACATTCAATGTAGGATATCCCTAGGCCTTTTCTGTATTAAACAGAAAGATATCTGGTACATTTCTCAAGTCAAGGTGAGTACACTGTGCTTTCAGAGGCAATATGATAATTAAATATCAAACCACTTGGTATTGCTACATACAAATGACAAAGATGAATTCATCCAATCTTTTATGAGAAATTATTTTAATGACACAAGAATTATTAAATGCTAAAGAGTTCCTGACCCTGGCAGATTCTTGATTAATGATGAACGACATACGCTACTAGAGGGGTTAGAGATCATGAAAAGGACACACTGCAATCAACATTTATTCTTATGCAAATTAAAAGATATCTTGTATATAATAAAAAGGACCTTTTCTGTTGCCATCACCAAGGTTTCTGCACACATTCAGTTTTATACCCTGGGGTGTATGAAGCAAATAGGAATATGCAAGAAATATCTTTCTATTCTAACCTAATACACAAGCCCCTCTTATTCCCTGGTCTGGTTTATACACTGCAGGTTGAATTAAAACAAAAAAAAAAATAAAACCAATTCCTCCATTCACACTATACAGCACAAACAGCTGAATATCCCACTACAGCTACTGTATAATGACAGCTGTCACTGCCAGCTGTCAAAATACCAAAACAGCAGCTGCACCTGAATAGATGCAACTGTGGTTCAGTTGACAATTTTCCAGCCAGTTTTTTAAATTTTTTCTTTTAACAGGCCATGTCAGGTGGGAGGCAGTCAATTAAGCCACCCACTGACTGAATTTCAGATTGTTTTCAGGAACCAGTCAAGGAACAGTGTATTGCTATGACTAGGGATGAAGTGTGTTTTTGCAGCTACAATAGGCTCACAATCAGGGATGGGTTTGAAATTCTGAGTCCAGGGGAATTTATGGTCAATACACTCAGGAGAATTAGGATGATTAACCTTGGATTGTACAGAGATTAGTTTATGATTTCACTTTCCCCAACAGTCTCCTAATGCTTGCAGATGTTTCGTATTATTGACAAGGCAATCTGAGTGGTTTTAAAAACACTGCAGTGGTGTAAACTAGGCTCATTAGGAATACATTCATTTTTCTTGCATATGCAATTTCCCCAATTTTTATACAGCGCCATGTTTCGGCAGTAGGATGGGAACTTTCTGCCCACACCCAGAACAAAATAGTCGGGCTGCACGCTGCTCAAACATTCATCAGTTGACTTTGTATTTATTCATAGAATGTACAGGTGGAGATCAGATTTAAATAAGACAAGTTCCACCTGCATACTCCCTAAGGTTGCATTCACACCTGAGTGTTTTCAGCTTGTAAAATCTCAAAAGTTCCAAAATGCCCAACAAGCAAAATCCCATTCATTTCAATTGGCAACTGTTCACATATGAGCGTTTTGTCATCTGAAACAAAATGCCTGAAGCTCAAAAAAAAAGTACATGAGCTTTTTGGGCAGATTACAAGTGTTTTTTGGCCCTATAGACTTCAATATAAAAACCTGACCGTAAAAACGCTCAAATAGCATCTTTCCACCCCTAATTCCCTCTCCCCACTCCTCCCCCTAGTGCTTAAATTGCCTAAACAAAGATGTCTGAAGCTGTGAAAACGCTTGTAATACACTTCAAAACACTTTGAAAAACCTTGTAAAAAAAGCTTTAAAAAAACGCCTGAAAGATGCCTGAAAACTATGCGCTCAGGTGTGAATGCAGCCTAAGGAAGGTCTAATTACTGATACCAAAATCTGGAATGCTGGATTCTAATTTCACAGATATAAAAAGGTGGTAGATGTAAGGGTGTATTTACTTATTCCATAAGAATATTTTTTCTATTTTAGAATACTTTTCTAAAATAAAAAAATAAAAATAAAAGAACTATTGCTCAAGAAAATGAATACACCATTTTTTGTGTGTCTAATGCCTGCTCAAGTATATTGACATAAGTTGACTGTCTCTATGGAGCGTGCTTACTTTTTCATATAACTGTAGGCGTGTGTAGCCATTGTTAAATGACTGAAAATAAGTTAGGTTGAAAAAGCTCCTTTAAGTGTACTGTACAGTCAGTACGATGTGATTGGAATTTAGTTTAACATACAGTGACCCTTATTCAACATTGATGAAATACAACTGTCTGATCAATACTTGAAGCAAAGATAGGTCTCTAAAGAGAGCAGTGAATGAAATCCTCTGTGACACTGCAAATGCTGATCTGAATTGCATATGACAGGATAAACAGTACATAGACCAAAGGACTGTGGGACAATGATCAAAGTGGCAAGTTTCACTGTGACAGTTATTGCCACCCCACCGCTTCTGTGTCAGAAAGAAGGCTCAGCAATAGCATAATTAGGAGCACAGTAAAAGATGAAAACTAACAGCTCAGCAGAGGATGAGCAGCATAAAGTGTTAGAGCAACTGTAGAGTGAGGTTAGAAAAAAAACACAACCGAAAGACGCTAACAGATGGGAAAAACGCCACCTGGGAGAAGGAAAGAGACATATCATTGAACAAATGCACTAATGATCCAGTAACCTCCATTAACCTGGATGGATGATAATGGATAGTTAACTGCACTTTAGTAAAAAAAATGCCAATAAGCGTATATTTATTTTTGCGCAAAAGTTATAGCGTCTACAAACTAGAGTACATTTTCTGGAATTTACACCGCTTTTAATTTATGACTATTTCATTTCTTGAGGTGCTAAAATGGCAGAGAAGTACAAAACCCCCCCAAAGACCCCATTTTGGAAAGGACACCCCAAGCTATTTGCCTCTGTGATTTTTATTTTTAAATGATATATTGCTCACACATGCCATAGTTATATGTGGAATTGCACCCCAAAATACATTTTGCTGCTTCTCCTGAGTATGGGGATACCACATGTGTGGGACTTTTTGGGAGCCTAGCCGCGTACGGGGCCCCGAAACCCAAGCACCGCCTTCAGGATTTCTAAGGGTGCAAATTTTTGATTTCACTCCTCACTACCTATCACCGTTTCGAAGGCCATAAAATGCCAAAATAGCACAAAACCCCCCAAATGACCCCATTTTGGAAAGTAGACACCCCAAGCTATTTGTTGAGAGGCATGGTGAGTATTTTACAGCTATAATTTGTTTTTGAAAATGAAGAAAGTAAAGAAAAAAAAAAAATTTTTTTTCTTTTTTCAATTTTCAAAACTTTGTGACAAAAAGCGACATCTGCAAAATACTCACAATACCTCTCAGCAAATAGCTTGGGGTGTCTACTTTCCAAAATGGGGTCATTTTGGGGGGTTTTATGCCATCTGGGCATTCCATGGCCTCCGAAACTGTGATTGGCAGTGAGAAGTGAAATAAAAAAATTACACCCTTAGAAAGCCTGAAGGCGGTGATTGGTTTTTGGGGTTCCGTACGCAGCTAGGCTCCCAAAAAGTCCCACACATGTGGTATCCCCGTACTCAGGAGAAGCAACAGAATGTATTTTGGGGTGTATTTCCACATATGCCCATGACATGTTTGAGCAATATATCATTTAGTGACAACTTTTTGTAAAAAAAATATATATATTTTTTTTTTTTCATTATTCAATCTCTTGGGACAAAAAAAAAAAATATTTAATGGGCTCAACATTGCTCTCATCAAATAGCTTGGGGTGTCTACTTTCCAAAATGGGGTCATTTGGGGGGGGTTTGAACTGTCCTGGCATTTTATGCACAACATTTCGAAGCCTATGTCACACGTCACCCACTCTTCTAACCACTTGTAGACAAAGCCCTTTCTGACACTTTTTGTTTACATGAAAACATATTTTTTTTTTGCAAGAAAATTACGTTGAACCCCCAAACACTATATATATTGTTAAAGCAAAGGCCCTACAGATTAAAATGGTGGGTGTTGCATTTTTTTTTTCCACACAGTATTTGCGCAGCGATTTTTCAAACGCATTTTTTGTGGAAAAAATACACTTTTTTTTATTTTAATGCACTAAAACACACTATATTGCTCAAATTTTTGATGAAATAAAAATATGATCTTAGGCCGAGTACATGGATACCAAACACGACATGCTTTAAAATTGCGCACAAACACGCAGTGGCGACAAACTACATACATTTTTAAAAGCCTTTAAAAGCCTTTACATGATACCACATTAGATTCACGGAGGAGGTCTACTGCTAAAATTACTGCCCTCGATCTGACCTTCGCGGTGATACCTCACATGCATGGTGCAATTGCTGTTTACATATGACGCCAGACCAACGCTTGTGTACGCCTTTGCGCAAGAGAAGGGGGGGCAGGGGTGCTTTTTTTTTTTTTTTTTGTTTTTTTTTTTATTTATTTAGCTTTTTTATTTTATTTTTAAACTGTTCCTTCCATTTTTTTTCTTTGTTATGATTTTTATTGTTATCTCAGGGAATGTAAATATCCCCTATGATAGCAATAGGCAGTGACAGGTACTCTTTTTTTGAAAAAATTGGGGTCTATTAGACCCTAGATCTTTCCTCTGCCCTCAAAGCATCTGACCACACCAAGATTGGTGTGATAAAATGCTTTCCCAATTTCCCAATGGCGCGGTTTATATCCGGGAGGGGGGACATTCCCTCCCACTGCTTGTAAAAGCAGTCTAGAGGCTAATTACCCGCTAGAATTGCTTTTACATGAAAGCCGATCACTGGCTGAAAAGAATGATACCAAGATGATACCTAAACCTGCAGGCATCATTCTGGTATAACCATTCAAAGTCCAGCAACATACTGGACATATATTGTAATCTTTTTTTTTTCATGCAGCCTCTTGGCTGAACGAAAAAAAAGAGATTGATTGGTGGGTATGCCCACCATTAGAATACCTCCCTTCATCCACCCACTTCTAATGATGGGCATCCTCCCGCAAAAGTTATGCCGTGTACACACGGTCGGAATTTCGACCGTATGTACGTGGCATTAGGAGCCAATCGCTCCTCCCCCCCCTGCTGCCCCCATGCTTCGGCATATATGCTCTTTTTTTTTAACTGTGGTGGTGAAATCACCTCCTACAGCGTTGGAGTCGCGGCTTTATGTATCGTGGGAGCAAACGCTGTTGCTGTCAAGATAAATAAATCCGCGTTGCAACTGAATGGCGCACCTGAAAACAAAAAAATGCTCAACACTAAAACACAGTAAACAAAATTACATACCTGAAAAGCAAGCATGATAAAACATGATAAAACATAATAAAACATTGCAGAATAGAATGGAGTAAAAAAAAGAGCAACAATAGAGAGAGAATAGAGTGAGAGAGAGAACAATAAAACGACAACTATTTTATTTTTTTTTATTTTTTTGAGATTCACAGGTAAAAAAGCTCCTGACTGAAGCGACTGAATCAAAACGCTACCACAAAAAAACTGTTAGCGATCGCAGGGATCAGGCCTGACTCTGCGAACGCTGCAGTTATGTGTGCTTAGTGTTTTGTAAGTGACAGTGATCGATCGATACTGCACTTGGGTGGGCTGGGCTGGGCGGAGGGGGAAAACGCAGGTGCTAGCAGGTATCTGGGCTGATCCCGCTAACAATGCGTTTTTTTTTTTGGAACCCTAAACTGCTGGGACGCTAGTATAGATCTGATCAGATCAGATATCGATCTGTTCAGATACTGTGCCACTAAGGGAGGTGTATGCTTTGCGCGTGGGTGTTTGCGGTACTGGCACTAACCTGGGGCGACGCAGACCTTATTTGACCCTAAAACCTAATTGATATCACCCGCCGGGCGATCAGGGGGTTAAACCGTTATTGGGTAATAAATGGCGGGTGCCCTGACAGTATAAAAAACAAGCTAACTAACCAGCGTCACCCGTAACAGTAATACAAAAAAAAACTGGTTACCTAGCGACACTAATGCAGCGATCAGAAAAACGATCGCTTAGTGACACTGGCAAAAGGGGGTGAAAGGGTTAACTAGGGCAATCAGGGGGTTAAACCTTTATTAGGTAATATATGGGGGTACCTGACGCTATATAAAAACCTGACGGGGAACCTAAATAACGAAATAACTAACTGGCTAACCAGCGTCACCAGTGACAGTTATACAGTGATCACTGGTGAAAGGGTTAACTCTAGGGGCAATCAGGGGGTTAAAACCTTTATTTAGGTTGTAATATGGGGGTACCTGACCTATAAACCTATTTATGAACCTATATAAACATGGCGGTTACCTAAAAAAAAAAAAATGGTTAACTAGCGACACTAATGCAGCGATCAGAAAAACGATCGCTTAGTGACACTGGCAAAAGGGGGTGAAAGGGTTAACTAGGGGCAATCAGGGGGTTAAAACCTTTATTAGGTAATATATGGGGGTACCTGACGCTATATAAAAACCTGACGGGGAACCTAAATAACAAAATAACTAACTGGCTAACCAGCGTCACCAGTGACAGTTATACAGTGATCACTGGTGAAAGGGTTAACTCTAGGGGCAATCAGGGGGTTAAAACCTTTATTTAGGTTGTAATATGGGGGTACCTGACCTATAAACCTATTTATGAACCTATATAAACATGGCGGTTACCTAAAAAAAAAAATGGTTACCTAGCGACAGCAGTGACACTAATAAAGCGATCAGAAAAACGATCGCTTAGTGACACTGGCAAAAGGGGGTGAAAGGGTTACCTGGGGGGCAATCAAGGGGTTAAACCTTTATTAGGGGGGGTAGGGGGCTACCTTGGACCTAAAACTAACTGCCCTGACAGTTATTACAGTCACACTGACACTAAATGCAGTGATCAGTAAATAAATGATCACTGCAATTAGTGACACTGTGACTGGGGGGGGAGGGGCAGGGGGTGAGGGGGGGGGTGGCCAGAAACCACTGGCCGTCCCCTAGACAGGAAGGGGAAGTTTCTCATTGGCCAGGAGCGATCGCGAGGGGGTGGCAGAAACCACTGGCCGTCCCCTCGTCCCGGATCACAGGTACGTGATTCTGCCTGTACGTGCCATTCTGCCGACGTAAATATACAGGGGGCGGTCGGGAAGTGGTTAAGCAGAAAGTGCTTGTCTAAATTCTTCAAGGTGGGATTTTACAGAAGGCAAGACTATGGGAAAAATCCTGAGTATTTAGAAATATACATTGATACAATAAAAAATGTTTTAATTAAATAAAACACTAAGTCACCATTGTTCTTCACACAATAAAAGGACATACCAGTGGCACCACAGAAAATAGTGATGTAAATAGATGCACACAGATACATTAAAGACATTTTAACTCAGAAAAGAAAAAAAAAAAAGATCTGGTTCCTTTAAAGTGGGAGTAAACTCCCTTGGTTGATTTTTATCTATAGGTAAGCCTACAATAGGGCTTACCTATAGGTACAGTAAATATCTCCTAAATGTGCACCGTTTATGGGATATTTAATGTGCTTTGAAGGAACAACATACCCTTGCCATTCCTTCAGAGTCCAGCCACTCCCACGCACATGTGCAAGAGTGAGGTCATCGCGGCTTATCCAAAGGACTGGAGACGCCAACCCAGGAGGAAGACCGGGTGAAGATGGAAACCCTGTCAACAGTGACAGCACGCAGCTGGAGGACTTAATTTTAAGGCAGGTTTCACATAATGTGCTAGTATTGCTGCTTTCACATTGGAGCCGGGCAGGCGTTGACAGTAAAATGTTGCTAGTTTTAGCGGCGCTTTACCGTCATTTTAGTGGCGTTATTTGGTTAAAAATACCCCGTGTAGCGCCGCTGCCGAAGTGCTAGGCAGGTGCTTCAGCAGCGGTGCCCAATCATGTCAATGGGCAGAACTGGTGGAGGAGCGGTGTATACACTGCTCCTTCACTGCTCCAAAGATGCTGCTTGCATCGCCTCAGTGTGAAAGCACTCGAGTCTGCAGGGGTGGTGTTTTTCAGGCTCCATTTTTAGCCCAAAGGTGCCTGAAAAACAGCCCAGTGTGAAAGGGGACTTGGCGTTGCATACTAGTACAATATAACTTTGTCTTGCAGGTTTTTATTTTGAAAAAAAATAAAAATCTGGCAATTTACTACTGCTTTAAAGCACCATATACTGCATAGTGCTTGTGCAGTGTAATTTGTTCCTCTCTATGCTGTAAAATACCTGGCAGGATCTGCCCGTTTCTGTGTCCTCCTATGTCAACTGACCACAGTAATCATGGCTGCTGGTCCATGATACCATGGTCAGTTTATGTGACTCCGTTATCCTGCAGATTCTCCCTAGCCCCCTCCGCCTTCCTCCCTGCCAGCTCTGGAGCCTGTGTGAGAGCCATCTCCTACCCACCCCTTCCCTCTCCTCCTGCCACTATTCTGCTGTGGCTGTAAAGTCACTGATCACAAATCCTGAAATCCCCTCTGTTACAGCAAAATATACAGTGTCTGTGTGTTTTAAAATTTTGCAGCAATACCTTATTTCAGAGCGCTGCTGTGTGGTCACCTGACCTCCCGCCGCACTCCTCTGCTCCATCCAACTCAGGTCAGGGGGGGGAATCTCAGCCCCTCCAATTGTAGTTCTCAGATTGGGGAAGGAGAGCGCCGAGGTCACGTGGCCGCACAGCGGCACAGTAAAATAAGGTATTTAGCTGCATAATTAAAAAAAAAAAAAACACATACACTGCACTGTATATCTTGCTGTAACAGAAGGGTTTCCAGGATTTGTGATCAATGTCTTTACAACTGATTTAACTTCTGGCGTTAAATTTGAGAAAGGCCAAAAAAATTTGAAAGGGTTACAGTCATTTGGTTTGCTCTGGAAAATATCAACAGGTTTTTCTATTTTATTTATTTGCTTTGGAAAATTTCTCCACACATTTGTCATACTTTGCTGAAGATTCACTTTATCCCATAAAATAGAATTTATAAATTTGCTTTTCACCATTTTATTTTATCAGTTGTCCCTTTTTCGGAAAATTGGTCTAAATTTCACCATTTATTGTCCACACGTGTCAATGATTTTAAAATCAGGTGAGATTTTGCAGGAAAATCAGGCAAATATGCCAAAGTGAAAAGCAAATACCGAAGTGACTACACACAGGAATTGTGGAGAGGTCTGAAACTAAAACTGCCAATGAAAATGTAGTTTAATCATTGAAATTTTTCACAGAACATGTGTATAAATGAAAATGTAGGAAAAAAAAGCCTTTGGAGATCGCAAGAATAATTTAAAATAAATTGGGCTGACTAAAACAGTAAACATCCAGATGATATTGATGGTGTCAGATGTTAGACCAGCAGATCACAAGTACAATCTCAAACTCCTAGATGGTCAGTGTAAGCTGTCTGCCCACACCTCGTATGGGCAGTCAGTTACTGAATGACAGGAAGGATAAATTTACTACCTAGAGCGCTCATCAGTGCCCTGGTAGTTCATTGAGGACTACAAGCCATCAGCCGCAATGGCTGATGGTAGTTGTAGTTTTTCCCATTCACAGAACTCTGTGAATAAATAACATGGCCAGGTGGGTGTGGGGGCTGCTGAATAAGTAACATGTTACACCCTAAATATGGGTCTAACATGTTACTAAAGTGAGCTTACGTTTTAAGTAGACAAAATGATGTGGCTGCTATGTTGTATCTTTGTTACAGAAACAAAGGGGTTTTCTACGTACCTTTGGACCAGGCTATACAGCAGGTACTAATCTGGATGAGACTCATCCAGCAACCAAAGAGTTAACGTGTCACTAAGTCAAACTATTTAGAGGAGAGCATAATATACAAGCAAAAAGCATCTAATGAACCCTCTAGTTCTGACAAAAATACACCAGTGCCCTCCATTTTCATTAAATGGTTATAAAAACTCCTAGTGAAGCATTACACATCTGTATAGCATTTTAAGTACCAATTTACTTATTTATACGCCTGAAAATAAGGCGTCAGTCTCAGTACAACACTGTAATTGTTTTTTATCAGATGAGACATAAATATAGAGGAAACAAAAGTAAAAGCCACAGGCACAAACAGTGTTACCCCAAAATTTGCATACAAAATTTAGGTAGAATATTAACCTTCTGCCCCATTTGATTAACAATGTCAACACTGTAAATAAAAAATAAATAAATACATTTATAGAATTCTCTTTAACTATAGAGAACACCACACAATCTGCAGATTATCCACACGCAATTATTCAACCTTAAAGAGGAAGTAAAGCCTCAAAAAAAAAAAGACCCTGCAAGGCAAAGGCATAATGAGCTAGTATGCATAGCATACTAGCTCATTATGAATGACTTACCTGAAAACGAAGACCCATATGCGCCGTAGACAGCGATGCCTTTTCTAAATATCTCCTAAACCATGTAGGTTTAGGAGATATTTCTTAGATCTACAGGTAAGCCTTAATCTAGGCTTACCTGTAGGTCAAAGTGGTTTGTAAGGGTTTACAACCACTTTAACTGGTCCTTCAGTCTGCTTGTCCACCAACAAAAACATTCACAGCAGCATCAGCAAGTTTGTTCAGGTCAGTCTAAGAAGAGATTGGATGCCCAGCCATTCAAAAGTCACCAAAGGCCACCAGCCTAATCGCTAGTCAGCTTGCATTTTCTGTAGTAGATAATAAATAAAAAATGTAGTGTAACCTGAATATATCAACACAAAATAAAAACAGTATACATCTACTAACTTGTAAAAGGCAATTTTTTTTTTTTTTTTTTTTTTTAAATAACAAACATGTCTATACTACATGCGCGCTCAACAACGGAATTGCATTGCACAGAGCAGCTACCAACCTCCTCTTCTCAAGTCCCCTGAAGGCGCTCCTTGCCCCCCCTGCCAGTCCAGTGCCCCCCCATAGGAAGCGGTTTCCCATGGGAGCACTTGTGCATGTTCACTCCCGAGCCCCACCGCTGCGTTCATTGACACAGACAGCGGGACTCGGCCTCGCCCTGCCTCTCCCTCGTCCCTGGTTTGATTGACAGGCCTGGGAGCCATTGGCTCCCAGTGCCCCAGCAAAGCCATTGAGACCCAGACGTGAGGGGAGAGAGGAGCTGCAGATGTGCACAGCGCTGGATCGAATGAGGGCTCAGGTAAGTAAAAGGGAGGGGGGTGAGGCCGAATGCTGATGCCTAAACATTTTTTTACCTTAATGCAAGGAATTTATTAAGGTTAAAAAAATGTTTAGGCTTTAGAACCACTTTAAAAATTCCAAAAATATATAAATGCCCCAACAGCGGTGGAGTTAAAAAAATGGATTTGGGAAGCCATCTGATCTGTAGCCCGTGAGGGAGGAAAAGTGCATGTGACCCTTGACTAATACATAGAATCTTACCCAGAATTGAGAGTATATTGAGCACAGATCATGCCTGCATGTATCATGGGTGAATCATAAGTGGAAGACCTTTTGAGCACGTGGACAGCACTGGTGGATGGAAATATTTGCATAGTTACCTAATTATATACACATATATATATATATATATATATATATATATATATATATATATATATATATATATTATATATATATATATATATATATTTTTTTTTTTTTTTTTTGGGACATTTACATATATTTTGGATTTTTACGTTAGATGTATACTGTTTTTATGTTGTGTTGATATATATATAGGTTGCCCTACATCTTTTATTTATGTTATTTTGTCAAAGGGTGGAGTGAAATCACTTTATGCAGCTGGAGATATTAAAATATTTTTATTATAACAGTCATTTTGGGTTTGTTTTTTTAGACTGCTTTGATTGCTTTTATTTTCTGGAGCAGTTCCCATATATTTGCATTTACAAACGTGCTTCAGAAAGCAAATTTTTATTCACCCAGGTTGATTTTTTACAAGCTAATCCATGATAAAAACACACAAAAAAAGGAATTTATAAATATATAAAACTTTTTCACTCACACACTGCTAAACAAGCAAGAAGTTTCCTTTCTGACTAAAGCTGCCAGCTTTTTACCAATTATACAGATGTTTTCCGCAACATGGTCCTGCAGAGCACACCTTTCAAAGATACATTTATCATTTCACCCTGGCTCAGCCTCCTTCCCACAATAAAAAGATGCGTGCCTGAAAACAGGTATGTGGCAGGTGAAAGCACTTTATATGGCTAGACACGAAGTCAAAATACAAAAAGACCTTGGCAACCGCTAAGGAGCATACTCTACACATCTTTGACAAGGAGGAAACGCACTCTTACCTTTAGTTGCAATTCGCACACACTGTATTTTAGTTTCCTAATGGAAAGAAGAAAAAAAAGATGCAGTGAGATTTGACCTTTTGCTAGCTTTTATATACTGTAAATCGACACTAATAAAAATAAATTGTCAGTCTTTAGAACAATACATACATACATTTAGATTGCGGATTATGCTACCTCTAAATGCATGTAAATAAAGCATACTGCATATTTTTATTAAAAGAGCTTGCACTTTATTAAAGTAGCAGATTTAAAGACTTATATTCTGTCTTTTGCAAGTGTACATGCCCCTCTCCAGTTGTGAATTTGCTAACTCTGATTTTACTACACACTCCAAGCATCTCATAGTGTTTATTAGAAGCTGTAAGTCAGATTGAGCCCACAATTTCCTGGCTGGAGGACATCCGGCATCATCTTGCCCATTTCTTTCCCAGCCTTACTGTCCCTGGCACATCCCTTTCATCCATTGGATTTCAGTTCGTTCAACCATGAAGGCTCAGCATCATATGTAGATATTACCTAAGGTAGTTTGCATGCCTACGCAGCCTCCATCACCAATCAATGCACCGCTTAGATCAGGACTGAGTGGTATTGAGAGAGGCACTGAAGCAGGATGCCGTTTTAAGGAAACTATGTACCGTACCCTGCCAACTCTTCCCCACAAGCCATGATCTGATCTTTGCATAAGGAAGCACAGATACACAGGAATGATGTCACTGGGTCTAAAATAAGATATATAAAAAAAATTGCATTTTTATTACATATCATTACCATCTTGATAAAGGGGAGGGAAAGGAGGAACAAGAGAAGGCAAGATATTAGATTCCAATTCAGCTTTAATGGCCAGTCTATACAAAACTGATATTTCTGTAATTGGAAGATGCTAGTGCGCTAATACAGCAAATGATTTCCTATATGTTGAGGTTCTGGCAGCTAGCTTTTTGTTCTTATGTTTTAAGGTCTGCACACAGCCAGAAGAGGGGTTCCATTCTCCCTACTGGGCTTTAATTTTATATCATAGAGAAATCAACATGAAAAGTGGGAACACCTTATAGCAGGAATAGAGCCAGTAACATTGGCAAGAAGATCCTGCCACTAATGTCTAGAAGACACAAATGACTTAACTCTCAAGACAGGACACCTATCGCAGATCGCTGAACTTCAGGCAGATATATAAAAACACAAATAAAAAAAAAAAAAACTATTAAGCAGTTTTTTTATTCATTAAAACCAATGAGGTATATTTTTAAGCTAGGACCCAAATATAACTTTTTTAACTTTTTGTTAGGGCCAGTTCACACCACAGAAATGCAGTCCAGATGTGTTGCGGATGCATTTCTGCATGTGCGTTTTTGATGCACTTTCAATGGGTTCCAGTGCATTTTTTCCCCTCTTGATTTTATTTTTGCTGTAATGCTTTCCAGTGCAATTATTGGCAAAAAAAAAAAAAAAAAAGTGCAGCAGGTTCTACTTTTGTCGACTGTCCTGGAATGCACTGCATGGTGGGAACTTTGCCATTGGAATCCATGTATCCTCTTGCCCATGTGTTTTTAATGCAGAAAAATAATTCACTGGGCTGCATGTGGCGTGAACCAGTCCTGAGTGGTTAGACTGGAGTTAACTTTAAACAATATTTATTCCTATGCTGAATGTAGGAACATTTAAATACTGGTCATTATACAAAAGGGGGCGGCAGGGCAAGATTGAGTGGTTCGGTAGAGGACCAAGGAATTATTTCTTAGACTGTAGTGAGAAAATAGACATTTCTTGAAGTTGGGTAGAGGACCAAGGAATTATTTCTTAGACAATGAATGTATATGCTGCCACCTTTAGGTGAATGGACAGGGAAAAGCCTTTGCCAAGACCACCCTTGATAAAAGCCATCAATATATCAATCATACTGTACAGGACGATCGCTTATATGTCGCTATCAAGTGATTGGACCATATCAAAATCTTTGATGGGACCACCCCCCAGCATATCCCTATATGTGGAAATCATTGCATTCTGTTTTTTTGTGTAGATTTTATACAGCGTCCCAACTTTTTGGGGATTGTATAACAACTATTTACATTTGTTTTGTCACAGTTCACGATTATTGTACAGTTTTTCTGGATGTTTCAAGGACATTTTTTTTTCGTTGTAGTATAGGTATCCATTTATTAATTCATATTTTTGCTTCTCAGTAGAAAGAGTATACTTTGGTGAAGTCATCATTAGTGGTAATCTTTACTGCTAAACGTCATTACTGTTTTGTTTTAATAGGGGAATCTTTAGCACAGCTGTTTTTTATATATATATATTTTTAACACATACAGTATGTCTAGCACTATTTATTTGTATTACCAGATTGGTGCACAGCGCGAAGCGGGTATAATTAGTTATTTGAAAAGCCTCTAGAATAGGTAAGACTTCATGACAAAGAATTCTAGTTTAGTAAGCCCATATGTTGTACACTGTCAGGGGGCCTGGATTCAGTGGGATGGAGCCGTGTCCACGTAAGACTTTACTTCAAAACAAGGGAAAAGCTGTCAACCCAAGAAGAACATTAGGTTTCCTCAGGGCCTGCAGTGGGATTCTCATTATTTACCCTTTACTCCCCCAAGCACAGCATGTGCTAAGTACCTAACATGGGATCCAGTTCCAGAAGCAAACTTTATAGGCCGGCCCTAATGCAACAGGGTCTGGGTACTGTTCTCAAGGTATACATCAAGGGTAACCAATCTGGAAACTGCTAACAAGCCATAAGGAAATAAATGTGTCAAAAGGTGGTAAAGAAATCTGGTGAAAAGCAGAAAAATCTTCTTTAAACAGGAGAAGTAGTCAATCATCTAAGCAGTATACAAACAAGAGCATCCCAGAATGGGCAGGGTTATATGGATATGCTGGGAGGTGGTCCCAGATAAGCTTTTGATACGGTCCAATTACTTGAAGATAGCGACATGTAAGTGATCGTCCTGTACAGTACGATTTATATATTGATAGCTTATCAATCCATATCACATCATTACGCCTGTAAAATTCTTGCAGGGGCAGCTCAGCTCCTATTGACATAGATGCACCGCTAGAACTGCATCTCCCAAGGGCATTCTCCTTAAGACCACTTTCACACTGAGGCGCTTTTCAGGCGCTTTCACGCTAAAAACAGCACCTAAAAAGCTCACGAAAACGTATTTCCATTAAAATCAATGAACACTTTCACACTGGGGCAGTTTGCTGGCAGGGCTGTGAAAAACTCCCCTCCCCATTGAAATGAATGGAAAGCTCTTCAAAAGCGCTCAGTGTTTTTACTGGCAGTTTAGAAGCGCTTCAGTGTGAAAGTGGCCTAAATGCTGTGTCTGGGCATATTCTTAGGAGTCAAATGTAGTCAAGTGAAGAGTGGTCGATAGGTGTGGGGTTAGGCAACTTTCTATAGTTCAGTAAACAGGGCTGATGTTGGTAAGGATATCAGTGCAGCGAACACATTGTGTTGTCAGACCAAACATAAATCAGGAGCTCAGGTTTTCGGGCAGTGATGCAATACTATTGTAAGCCATAGTGATCAGATTTTCTTTCCTTGATATTTTATACAACCCCAATTCCAAAAAAGTTGGGATGCTGTGTAAAATCTACATAAAACAGAATAAAATGATTTGCAAATTTCATAAACCCATATTTTATTTATAATAGAAAACAGATGTTTAAACTGAGAAAATGTACCATTTTAAGAAAAAATTACGATAATTTTGAAATTGATGTCAGTCTCAAAAAAGTTGCGACAGGGCAACAAGTAGGCAATGTAGGTGGTACTAACAAGGAAGATTTTGCAACTAATTAGGTTAATTGGCAACAGATCAGTAATGTGATTGGGTATAAAAAGAGTATCTTCGAGAGTCAGAGTGTCTCAGAAGTAAAGTTGTGCAGAGGTTCACCAATCTGTGAAAAGCTGCATCGAAAAATTGTCAAACAATTTCAGAAGAATGTTCCTTAAAGTAAAATTGCAAAACAGTTTAAATATATCATCTACAGTACATATTACCAAATGATTCTGAGACTATAGACAAATCTCTGTGCACAAGGGACAGGGCTAAAATGCAATATTGGATGCCTGTGATCTTCAGGCCCTTAGATGGCACTGCATTAAAAATGGCCATGATTCTGTGATGGACATCATTGCAAGGGCTCAGGAATACTTACAAAAATCACTCTCTGTGAACACAATTTGCTGTGCCATCCAAAAATGCAAGGTAAAGCTCTATTATCCAAACAAGCCATATCTGAACATAATCCAGAAATGCAGTTGTCTTCTTTAGGTCAAAGCTCATTTATAATGGTCTGTTGCAAAGTGGAAAATAGTTCTGCGGTCAGACAAAACGTGACATTCTTTTTTGCAACCATTGATGCCACATTCTCCGGAATAAAGAGGAAAGGCACCTATTGGCTTGTAATTAGCTCTCACTTCAAAAGCCTGCATCTCTGATGATATGGGGATGCATTTGCATATGGAATGGGCAGCTTGCACATCTGGAAAGGCATCATCAATGCTGAAAGACACATCCATGTTTAAGAGCAGCATATGCTCCCATCCAAACGGAGTCTCTTTCAGGGAAAGCCTTGCATATTTTAGCAGGTCAATGCTCAGCTGCATCTATGACAACAGCATGGCTTTGTAGTAGAATAGCCAGGGTGCTTAACTGGCCTGCCTGCAGTCCATACCTTTCACCTACTAAAAATATTGGGCGCAAGACCCAGGACTGTTGAACAGTTATAATCCTATATGAACGCCAACACAGTGCTGCGCTACTCTACTATTAAAAAAAAATCCCACATCAAAATGATATATTGTGACACAGACATAAATAGTCCAAATGTAAAGTCCTAATATCAAATGCTTGCAGCATCAAATTCTTGCATCAAAGGATTTTGCATCAAACTGTGCATAAATAATATCCAAAGTGCAAGTGCTCTCCTTCACGAGTGTGCTCTGGCCGCTCACCTCACATTCTGACCCGTTTTACCAGTGGGTCAGAAATAGCAGCTCCCCTCTGGGGGGAAATAAATAGATCTATCTGGCGTATTGATCCTTTGTATCTCTCTCTTCTTCCCTAGTGGCTTACTAAGCCTCAAATCTCCCTAGAGTATAAGCGTGCTGTGATCACGAGTCACTGAGACTCGGGTGATCAGCGATCCGAGTAAGGGGCGGGTCCCAGCCCCTTACCATGTGATCAGCTGTCAGCCAATGACAGCTGATCACATGATAAAAACAAAAGCTAGGTGATCGTTTTTTTTTTCTCCTCGCGCTGACAGAGGAGAAGAAAATAAAAGCCGATCACCGGCTTATCTTAAAGGGACATCGGTCCCACCTTGCAATGCCCACCAGTGCCACCTGTCAATGCCCACCAGTGCCACCTGTCAATGCCCACCAGTGCCACCTGTCAATGCCCACCAGTGCCACCTGTCAATGCCCACCAGTGCCACCTGTCAATGCCCACCAGTGCCACCTGTCAATGCCCACCAGTGCCACCTGTCAATGCCCACCAGTGCCACCTGTCAATGCCCACCAGTGCTGCCAATCGGTGCCACCTAAAAGTGCTGCCCATCAGTGTAACCCATCAGTGCCCATCACTGCCACCCATCAGTGCCCATCACTGCCACCCAACGGTGCCCGTCACTGCTGCCTCATCAGCGTACATCAATGACGGACAAAAATTACCCATTTTATATTTTTATAACAAAATGTAAAAAAAGAAAAATTTAATTTAGTCTTTTAAAAATGTTTTAATAAAAAATAAAAAAAATTGCAGAGATGATCAAATACCACCAAAAGAAAGCTCTATTTGGGGGGGGGAAATGGGTACAGTGTTGTATGACCGTGCAATTGTCATTTAAAGTGCGACAGCGCTGAAACCTGAAAATTGGTCTGGAAAGGGGGGGGGGGTTTAAGTGCCCAGTAAGCAAGTGGTTAATGCTGCAAGCATTTGATATATATGGACTATTTATCACTGTGTCACAATATAGGTTTTTGCTGTGTGATTCTTTTTACTAGTAGCGCTGCACTGTGTTGTAGTTTATATTTAGTTAATGTATTTTTTTTAGTGATAGCTACAACTAGGTTTAATATTTACTGTACACTTTTTTTTTTATTTACATTTTTTTGAACACTAGATATTTTATAGGATTATAATTAGGATGCTAATAGCATATCAGTTTATAATCCTATATGAGACAAGAATGGGACAACATTCATCTCCTAAATCTCCAGCAACTGAGTTTGGAAAGTCAGTATATCTATACTCAAATAAGCATATTGATGGTAAATAAAGCTGTTTTTATGGGGATTCCTGCACCATGAGCTTTTTTCACTTTCTCATGTCCTCTATATCACATCACTTGTTCATCAGGAGGCTGAGTAGTAAAAAGACTGGAGAGATTTTGGGATTACCATACATTGTGCCTTAAAAGTGTAACAATACTCACCTCAGCTTCAGCGATGTGGCGTCTGTCTCCCCGCTCGGCCACTGACATTTTCGGGCAGCCAGCTTCCGGGTCTCAATCGCCGGCTGCTGTCATTGGCCAAGCAGGGATGACGTCACTCCTGTGCATGCGCAGAAGTTTAGTCAGATTCGGCATTGCCAAATTTGTACAGTGAGATGAAGAATGTATGCCTGTGGATTTGAACTTGGGTGGAGATATACGAGTTTTAAAGTGGATAATTCGGTAAGAGGCTCAACAGAAGGGGTGTGAGCCACTTATCACTGGTGACAGGCACTGATGTGGGCATGTGTGAGCATAATATAGTTTGCTACACATTTTTAACAAATACTACACTATATGAGTTGAGGATACTTGTGAGTGACATTTGGCATACGTAGTTTGGATGATCCGGTAACAGACTGCGAAAGTCACCTACAGGGTAAGACGCACCTTTTACAGTTTACATATTGCTGAAGTGCTGGACGATTTTTCAATTCTTTATTTTGTCGTTAAAAGAAGAGGGGGTGCAACACTGCGGTATGGCCTGGTCCAAGCTTTTTTGAGATGTGTTGCTGCCATTAACTTCAAAATTACCTTATTTTGTTCTTAAAATTGTACATTTTCTCAGTTAAAACATTTGATATGTTTTCCATTGTGAATCTGAGTTTATAAGATTCGCAAATCATTGCATTTTGTTTTTATATAATTTTTACACAGCGTCCCAACTTTTTTGGAATCAGGGTTGTATATGAATTATAATTGCTGCAGGAAGAATTCTACTGCTCGTTAATTAAAGTTCACACCTACCCAACAGAAAAGCACCACGGTGACATTATATTTTTATAGTTACAAATATTCTGTTCTCTAAACTACTTGATTCTGTAACATTTAACAGATTATAGAAACGAAATATAATGAATCACATCAGCTCTGGCCTATGCTTTAAGCAAACAGTAGAATGAGAACTGTTATAATAGTACTTTAGAAAGCTATATTACTAAGATTTAATAAAACATAGCTCAAATTTATATGGTTTTATATTTCACAGCAAGAGGTATGTGATGTTTGTATTTAATTTGGTATGCTAGTAATTGGACAAACACAAATCAATGTGTCAGGTAGGTCAAACGGAGTCCCAAAGAACTAATACAAATTCCAAATATGGAAGAGTCTTAACTTGGGTCCATAATAAGAAAGCCAAGTTATCTCATCATTGTACCATTTTGCTCACTAGTGTTATTGCTGTACGTACTGCTGCACAAAAGTATCACCAACAGATCGCTGCTAATAAATAAATGAAAAGCATTGGTTTATCCTGTAAACTGGAAAAGCACAGCCTCAATCCAAAGAAATAATGCCTTCTAGTAGAACTACTTGACATACAGCAAGCATAATCATTCACATCAGCAACTTGACCTCTATTACCGCAGGGGCAATACAATAGTGTTGCAAAGTAATAATTTCACAGATATCATACTATCAAAGCCGCAAAACATCAACAGTCGAAAAAATGGGAAAAAAAAACCCTCCAATATCCTTTTATTTTTTACATGTTCAGGTACAGATCCCCATCAATCTTACTGCATATCCTAGCAATTTCACCTAATCCCCAGACACCTGGCATGGTGACAAGGATGTTGCGATCTCCTACTTATTTAGAGGAAGAGACTCTAATTGGATTTTAAAGCATCTTGTGTTATTGCTCTTCATGCTGTGCTTTCCTCTAATTCTGTTTAAATAAGGAAATCATTCACAGGTACCAGACTTGGCCTCAAGCAGACCTGCAGTACTTTGAGATTTCTGATCTTATCTGGCTTCCTCAAGCATGACAATAAAATGCAACAATACCAGTAAACAAAATAAGCACTATTTTTAAATGTAGAAAACACTATTGTATGTATCAAAGAATGACTTGATCCTTCTTCCAAGGGTTACCTGGGAATTTTCTCAGCAAAGAAAAAAGAAAAAAAAAAAAAGGCCATGGGGGACCTTTTCTTTTCTCACTTGAGTCTGCCACAATATTCTCCCAACCAACATAGGAAAATCTATTTTTGTTAAGAAGCACTGCCAATGCTTTGAACCACTTTTTATTGTGCTGCTGGTAACAGTGCCCAGCAGTAAAGCGATCTGTCACAGCAACAGTGTCAAGTAGTGTATGGCCAACCAAAAGCTTTTCAACCAAACCAATACATATTCTCACAACATCAATATTTCAGGAGTGTTGATGCCAGTTGTTCATACCTCAGCACTTTAGAATTGAGATTTTTTTACAGACTGGGCATTATGGACAGATGCAACCAATCTCGCCCAGGTAGAGACAGGTGCTGCCTACAGTCACCCATTTGTATAAACATATGTAAGCGTACAAGTATAGGAGGTTTTACATCTGTACCAATGGTTACACGGGAAAGAATATATGCTCAATGTTTACATTGTATGGCTAGAGGTGGCCATGTGCATGAGCCCTTGTGTTCTTATTCCCAAGTATATCACCTTTATTTGTAGACACTATTTAAGGAAATATCTAGTTACTATATTATTATTATACAGAATTTATTTAGCGGCAACAGTTTGCACAGCGCTTAAAAAAAATGAAGGCACACATTGCAGTTACAATACAATTTGGTACAAGAGGAATCAGAGGGCCCTGTTGTTAGAGCTTAAAATCTAAGAGGGAGGGTCAATTGATACAAAAGGTAATAACTGTGGAAAATAAGCTGATGGAGAAAGTAAAACAGTTTGAGTTAGAAGCAGGATAGGCCTCTTTAAAGAGAAGGGTTTTCAAGGATCGTCTAAAGATGGATAGATTAAAAGACAGTCGGACACATTGGGGTAGGGAGTTCCAAAGGATAGGATACACTCTGGAGAAATCCTGGAGGTGAGCATGGGAGGAGGTGACAAGGAAACTAGAGAGTAGGGGGTCTTGGGAGGACTGAAGAGAGTGGCTTGGTTGATATTTTGAGATGAGATTAGTGATGTAGCTGGGGCAGAGTTGTGGATGACTTTGTAAATTAAATCTAATGTCTGCCTGCTCAAATACGTTGAAAAAGTGAACAAATTCCATGTGGTGTACTTAATTTTATATACAACTGTATGTGTCTATAATTTAATGTGCAAGAAAAAAAACAAATGACAGCCTGTAAATCTGCAACATGTCCCACACATCAGATTCAGCACCTTTTTGGTGGAGGAAGCAGCCCATTACTACTACCCTTGAAATTCCAGTCTATTTCTGACCTTGTTATTGGGTACCATTTCAAAACGATTTGGTTCTAGGGATAAATATGTAACAAGTTCCTGCAATTTTCACATAGGAAATGTAATGTAATCAACATGCCATTTGTACATGATGAGCTTTGAACCTCAACTTTGAGCGACATCTGTCCAGGATCAAAAAAGCTGAAGCAAAAATACAATAAAACAAAAAGCACAGGAAATGCAGTCTCACCTTCTCAACACTGCTCACAGCCTGAAAGTATATATTATAGCCTTTACGAGGAAGTAGAGGGGCATTCCAAAATTCTCGGTAAGTCTTATTGTCACCAACAGTAAAAGGTGCAGCTTCAGGAAGGTTGGAAGGCGGAAGCTCTGCAGCAAAGTAGTAAAGGGGGCCACCACTTCCAGCATTATTGTAGGCTACAGGAACCTGATAACACTCCATTCCTCCAGTCTCCCTCTTTGTTCGATGAGGGTTCAGCTCCTCCACGACAACCTGATATGCACTATGAAAAAAAAGAATGACTTACTTTTTACATCACAGAAAAGTAGAAATGACTATACCAGCAGGACTTTAAAATAATATCCCATTAACTACAAAGAAATCCACAATTATATGGATTGTAAAAATGTCATTATATCAAACTGTAGTTATGGAGTATTTTTATATAAAGGAAATGCTAATGTTTGTAGCTTACTCTGCACTTATTCATATTCTAGAGCCAGTTTAAGCCAAGTAAACTAGTACGTTTTGATTTTGAAAGGAGGAAAATCCCACACACAGGCATAACATACACACTCCACGGGCATACACCAATCAGCCATAACATTATGACCACTGACAGATAACGTGAATAACACTGATTATCTTGTTACAATGGCACATGAAAGTGGGTGGGATATATTATGTAGCAAATGTAAAGTTGATGTGTTGAAAGCAGAGAAAATGGGCAAGTGTAAGGATTTGCGTTAGATGTTAAATACTCTATGCTTCTGATCAAGCCTCATACATATACAGCAGCTGAACATCACAATACGATCTTAAATTAGACCATAGTCACACTATATAAAAATGAAATGCGCAGTGCTATATCTTTAAGACCTTTTGTAAAGGGTAGCATTTTATGTTCTTAAAATAAACATCTGATACTTTCCTGGTCCGTGCAATGGTATTGAACAGAGTGGCCCCGCACCTCCTCTAGTGGAGTCCTCAGCTGGTGCATCTACACAAGGGTTTGAAACTTTTGAAAGAATGGGGAATAATCCCGGAATACCACAAAGATGAAACTTCGCTTCTTCCAAAACGTCCTTCAACATATCACTACAATCAAAGATCCCGGAATCATCAACCTATGGAAGTATCTGGCTCCTGAGCGGTCCGCTAACTACGTTTATAGCGTCCCCTCCAGGAATTTTGTTTGATCTCACTTGCCTTTGGTATTAACTGTTCCACACTGCAGCAGTAAAGCTGACTCTTTGCTTTTTTTTTTTGTGCTTGACACAAATCTGCCGCATCCTGTTTTCATATCTTTTGCTATATTTTTAAATAGCTGTTATATATAATTGTAATTTCATTCCAGGTTTTATAGAAATACATCTAGTTACGGAACCCAGGTATCCTGATAAGCCAAAAGGAACTGAATTTACTGTATACACCAAGAAATATCTGCAACCTCATAAAAGAAATAGGTGACCCCAATGGTCGTTTTCTTATTTTAATCTGTATGATTAATGGAACTAAATATACCTTACTCAACTTGTATGCTCCCAATTCTAGACAGGCAAATTTTGTCAAAAAGACTTTGACCAAAATTAAAGAGTTACAACAAGGATATCTCCTTGTATGCGGAGACTTTAATATGGAAAGCAGTCGAAGCTGAGCACATACGCACGAACTCGAACATCTCATAACTGTTGGCAACACTACTCATAAGATGGTCTTTTGCTGATGATGTGATTTTAATATTATCAAAACAAGCTTCACGAAGTGTATACAAATCCACTAGGAACCACTAAACTCCTCTTTTCATCAAAAAGCTCTGCGTTGTGGGAACTCACACAAAAATTGTCCCTTAGATGGTATTTGACGCCTTCTCGCTTGGCAACATTCTATCCCACATTCATAAATCAACTATTTCATGACTCAAACCCAAAATCTTTTCAATCCAAAAAGTGCTGGAGATGTAATTCAAACCTCCAAGTTTCTTCATATATGGAAGCATATTCCACAGGGTATTTTGGGAAGCGTGTAAACACCCTCATACAGGAATACTGGACTTAAACCGCTTTTTTCTTCTCTTCACAAAAGATATGGTATGACGCCCAGATAGATATCCCACCAATGTCTCCCATAGGGTCTGGGAAGCTATCCTGAAAATTTATCCATTGAAGATAGATATACCCTTTTCTGAATTTATCCATTGAAGACATAACCCTTTTCATCGTCATGTGACGACACATATCCTATTGGCAGCTAGGTTAACTATAACCAGATTATGGAAGTCAGATACAACTCCCTCTATCACTCACCTCTTAGATACCATAAACCTACATTATAGTTATGAATTAATGATGACATCCAGTGAGGGTAAATTACCAAGGAAAAAACCAAGTGGGGAGCATGAAGTGCCACTGTGGAAAGCACTATCATTGAAGTTACTTCACTTCGCACTGCTGTGCTTAAAGGGTTACTAAAACTTTTTATTTTTTTAAATAACAGACATGTCATACTTACCTCCACTGTGCAGTTGGTTTTGCACAGAGTGGCCCCGATCTTCTCCTCTACTCTTCTTTCTTTATTGTACAACACGGGACACAGGGCCACAGTAATTATTGTATGGGTTATATGGCACCTTCAGGTGATGGACACTGGCCCACCCTAGACAGGAAGTTCAATTCCCCATATAACCCCTCCCCTTACTGGGAGTACCTCAGTTTTTTCGCCAGTGTCTTAGGTGTTGGTCACGAGTAAAGATGTGCCGCGCTGAGCTCCGCTGAAGAAATATTTGCTGGGGCAAGCCATGCAACCGGACCCATTCAAAGTGTCTTTACAGGCCGAATTGAATGGTACCCAGGCCTCGTGGTGGAAAAACAATCTTTTTTTTTTTTAAACAAAGTGGGGGGGCATGGTAGGAAGTCGGAGAAAGGGGGGGCGGGTCTTAGCTTGGCGTTGACGTGCCTCAGACGTTCACAAACGCAGGGCTGTGTCTGCTATAAAGTGCACCTTTTCTCAGATGCATTCAGCTAACAGAGGGACACAGAGCAGACGGGGGCATGTGAGTGTTGGTGACACAAGCATTCCCAGGGCACATTTATTTAGCATCAGGCTGAGCATTAATAGCAGCGGCAGTTGCTGAACTATTTGCTCAGCAGTGGGTGCATTTTTGGTAGTACCTTTGTGCTTGACACTATGACCAGAGGGAAATGTACAAATACCTCAAAAGCAGTGATGTAAGTAACTGAGTTAAAATAAAATAATAAAAATAAACGCAGTTACTTTAGAGGGTAACGAGTAATCTAACTGATTGCTCTTCCCCTCATTGTAACGCACTTCCCATTACTTGGGCGGCGTTACCGCAATTACATCTACCGCCACTAGATGGCAGTAGTGTAATTCCGGTGTCCTGACAAAAAAGTTACCCCGCCGGATAAGGACCCCCCTGTACTGCGCAGGCGCATCGCTTGCACAGTACGAAGGACTACGGAGCTTACGAAAATTGGCAAACCTAAAGAGCTCTGAGTGAACTCTACACCGCTCAGGCGCAGTTAACATGTAATTGTACGAGGCGATGCGCACGCTCCCGATGCTCGTGCTACTCTGCAAGGGGCGTCTATCGTGTAACTAAGGGGCGGGTCTAGTATTACTGTAACCAAGGGGCACATTTATTATTATTATATATCGAGCTCTGCCCATTAATTTAACATTCGCCCTCGATATAAGACGATGTAATAATAATAGACCCGCCCCTTGCTTACACGCTATAACAGATCTGCCCCTTGGTTAGAGTAATAATAGAGCAGCCCCTTGGTTACACGATATACAACAAAAAAATATATACCGTATATAAAAAAAAAGTTGCAGTTACTTTGCTGCGGAATTACTTTTCCAATGTAGTAACTGTAGTAAATGTAGTAAATGTAGTAACTGAGTTACTAACACAATTACTTTTTGGGAGAAGTAATTTGTAACTTAACTAATTACTTTTTTAAAGTAAGATGACCAACACTGCTCAAAAGACAAAGGGCACAAAGGGGTCGCCCTCAGGCTTTAAGGACCCTCCCTCTGCAACACCATCTCCCCCTAAAAGGCTGGTCAGAGTGAGCCATCAGGGTCATCAGGGGTTGCAATTGCTTCCGACAGTTCAGCCCCTGTCTATATTACTGAGGTTTTTTCCTCAGCCATGATTGGATTGGAGGAAAGATTAACGGCTTTAATCACATCTTCACCAAGTGGAAGAAAGTGCATTAGGTCCCCTTCTACTACTCAGGATCCTCAAAAAGAGGAACAGTGGGAGAGAGAAGATGATTCCCCCTCCGGGGACCGTGAAGAGACTGGTAACTCCTCCTCCAAGGGTTCAAGTGGGGAAGGACCTTCAGTTTTATAAGCTGAGAAATTGCTGGTGCATTCTCTTACTGAAATGGTCCGCTCCACATTTAAGATACCCTTAACTGAGACAGTTGAAAAGCCCACTTCTTGCTTGGGTTCACTAAAACCTCCTCAGGCTTTGCATGCCTTTCCTGTACATTCATTGCTGGAAAAGCTTATGTATTCTGAGTGGGATCACCCAGATAAACATTTTTTCCCCCCTAAAAAGTTTTCAACACTTTATCCTATGGAGGAAAAATTTACTAAGATTGACGCTGCTATATCTTCCGTGAATCAAAGTTTGACTTGTGCTGTTGACAATGCGCAAATGCTTAGGGATCCAACTGATAAAAAAATCTGGAATTCCTGTTAAAATGTTTTCCTTGGCAGGTTCAGTGGCTCAACCTGCAGTGGTGGCAATTGGGGTATGTCAATCCTTGAGAGACAATTTGAAACAGGTGCTCAAGGTTTTGAACAGCAGGCCCAGGATTTAGCCGAGCTTCCAGCGGCTCTGTGTTTTGCAATTGACGCAATCAGTCTATTCTTCAAACCTCTCGCCTTACGATTGGGTTGGTGCATATGCGTAGAATCTTATGGTTGAACAGTTGGTCAGCCGAAGCGCCATGCAAAAAGCTCCTGGCTGGCTTTCCTTTCCGTGGTGAAAAGCTGTTTGGGGATGATTTGGACAAATATATCCAAAAGAGATGGGAAAAGTACCCTTTTGGCAGTTAAGAAAAAGAGTAAACTTCCCTCATTTAAACTGGCTCTTTCTCCAGTGCCAGGGGCATCAGCAGTCGTGACAACCTCCTTCAGGTTCAAGAGGTAAACCTCAGGGGTCAACCCCAGGGACAAAAAGTCCTGGAGGAGGAAACATACAAGACAGAATGCTAAAGCCTCTTTATGAAGGGGCGCCCCTGCCCGTTTGAGTGGTGGAGAAGACTTCTGCAGTTCTCAAGGGTCTGGCAGGAGGAATTTCGAGACAGATGGGTGGTCTCCTCAATAGCTCTAGGTTACAAACTAGAGAGTTCCGAGAATTCCCATCTCCTCATTTCCTTAGTTCAAATGTCCCCAAAGATCCACAGAGAAAGAAGTCTCCCTTTCAAGCGTTAGACCGATTTTCCCCGCTAACCAGAAATATCTGCGTTTCGAAGTAGAAAAACTTAATTTTCAGTTTGTAGCCTTGCTTTTCGGACTAGCTACTGCACCTCAGTGTTTACAAAGCTTCTGGCCAGATTAAGGACTCAAGGTATAACGATAATAGCATAGCTAGACGACCTGCTCTTGATAGACCGATCGGTAGCCCGCTTGGACCAAAGCATGGTCACCACAGTCAATTACCTGGAATACCTAGGTTGGGTCCTCAATCTAGAGAAATCTTCTTTACAGCCAGTAAGAAGATTAGAGTACTTGGGTCTGGTTATAGATACAGCCCACAAAAAGGTGTTTTTACCCCAAGCAAAGATGAGTGCCATAAAGGAGCTGGTTCAGGTGGTCAGGGCAAAGAAGGGTCCTTCTATTCGCCTTTGTATGAGGTCATTGGGAAAGATGGTGGCTTCAATCGAAGCAGTTTTCTATGTTCAGTTTCATTTGAGACTGCTGCAAAACAGTATCCTGTCCGCCTGGAACAAGAAGATACAAGCTCTAGATTATCCAATGCGTTTGTCACCTGGAAGAGGCGTCTGTCCAAGGAAAATGGTCCAGAATAGAAAGGACCTTGCCCATCAACAGTCTGGAGATTCGGGCAGCGTACCTAGCCCTAAAGGTCTGGACATTCAGGTTGCGGAATTCTCCTGTCAGGATTTAATCCAACAATGCCACAGCAGTGGCTTATATCAATCACCAAGGGGGCACCAGAGGTCAGGCAGCCCAGGGAGAAGTAAACCATATCCTAACCTGGGCAGAAAAACATGTGCCGTGCATATCGGCAATCTTCATTCCAGGGGTAGAGAACTGGCAGGTGGACTACTTAAGTCCCCAGCAGTTGTTCCCAGAGGAATGGTCCCTTCACTCGACATCATCCTGGCTATATGCCAAAGATGGGGGATCCCGGACGTAGATCTGATTGCGTCCAGGTTCAACAACAAAGTCGACAACTTTGTGTCAAGAACAAGGGATGTATTGGTGACCCCGTGGGATCAGTTCTCACTGATTTATGCATTCCCTCCTATTCTGCTGCTACCTCGACTTCTTCGTAGGATCAAGCAGGAAAGGAAGTCGGTAGTTCTTGTGGCCCCAGCGTGGCCCAGAAGATCTTGGTATGCAGAAATAGTAAAGATGGTGGTGGGGGCCCCTTGGACCCAACCACCCCATCAAAACCTGCTATCGCGGGGACCCGTGTTACATCCTACTTTACAAAGGCTAATTTAGTTTGGCCATTGAAACCCACATTCTGAAGAATCATGGGCTTTCAGGCTCAGTGATATCTACCTTGATTAATGCAAGGAAGCCATCTTCCAGAGTCATTTATTATAGCGTCTGGAAGGCATAAGTTTCCTGGTGTGAATCCAGGGGTTGGCATCCCAGAAAGTATGTCATAGGTAGAAACCTTACCTTTCTGCAAATGGGGTTAGAGATGAAGATGGACTTGAGTACTATCAAGAGCCAGATCTCGGCCTTATCGGTATTGTTTCAGCATCCGCTTGCTTCACATTCTTTTGTCCGAAGCTTCATACAGGGGGTAACGCGGGGTAACGCGGCTTAAGCCACCGGTTAGAACACCCCTGAACCCTTGGGACTTGAATTTAGTTCTGTCGGAATTACAGAAACAGCCTTTTGAGCCGATACAATACAACATATTCCCTTGGTCCTTTTGAAGCTAGTTTTTCTGGTAGCCATTTCTTCTGCAAGAAGGGTATTGGAATTGGTGGCTCTTTCTTGTAAAGAGCCATGTTTAATCATTCACAAGGATAGAGTAGTATAACGTCCTCATCCTAGCTTTCTGCCAAACGTGGTTTCAGGTTTTCATCTAAACCAGGATATTGTTCTACATTCATTTTTTCTTATATTTTCTTCTACGGAAGAAAAGTCACTACATTCTCTGGATGTAGTGAGAGCAGTCAAAATCTTTTTGAAGGCGACTGCTCAGATTCGGAAAACAGATGTTTTGTTTGTGTTGCCTGAATGTCCTAGAAAGGGACAGGCAGCGTCAAAATCTACTATTGCCAAATGGATTTGGCAAGTAATTATTCAAGCTTATGGTTTGAAGAGGAAAGTTCCACCTTTTCAAATCAAAGCGCACTCCACCAGGGCTGTTAGTACTTCATGGGCAGTGCATCACCAAGCCTCCATGGCTCAAATCTGCAGGGCTGCAACTTGGTCTTCAGTCCATACATTCCCCAGATTTTATCAGGTGGATGTAAGAAGGCATGAGAATATCGCCTTTGGGTGCAGTGTGCTGCAGGCAGCAGTATAGGTCCTCAGGTCTGATTGCACATCCCATACAGTAATTACTGTGGCTCTGTGCCCCGTGATGTACGATAAAGAAAATAGGATTTTTATAACAGCTTAACCTGTAAAATCCTTTTCTTGGAGTACATCACCGGACACAGAGGTCCCTCCCCTCTTTCTGGTTACACGTGTATTGACTTGCTACAAAACTGAGGTACTCCCGGGTAAGGGGAGGGGTTATATGGGGAATTGAACTTCCTGTCTAGGGTGTGCCAGTGTCCATCACCTGAAGGTGCCATATAACCCATACAGTAATTACTGTGGCTCTGTGTCCCATGATCTACTCCAAGAAAAGGATTTTACAGTAAGCTGGTCTAAAAATTATTTTTTTTTTTTAAATAACAGACATGTCATACTTACCTCCACTGTGCAGTTGGTTTTGCACAGAGTGGCCCCGATCCTCCTCTTCTGGGGTCCCTCAGCGGCACTGGTGGCTCCTCCTCTTCTCCAGTGCCCCGGAGAAGAGCTCTCCTTCTGGACACCCATGTAGGCGTGCTCCCGTGTCCTGCATCTAATGACACAGAAAGCAGGACTCGGCCCCGCCCCCCCCATCATTGGATTTGGATGACAACAGTGGGAGCCAAGGGCTGCACTGCTATCAATACATCCAATCAGGACATGAGACACCAACCATAGCTGGTGTGTGCGTCCTAGGGGCAAGAAAACCAGGGCTCAGGTAAGTGAAACGGGGGGTCTGGGGGGCTACAGCATGAGAGGTTTTTCACCTTAATGCATAACCGGTATGGAGGAGCATTAAGATAATTACTTGAAAACACTTTAATCATTTTTTTTACACTGTTCATGTTGCACAAATAGTTAGGATTTGCTATGGAGATAGAGTATAACGCATTTGTTGTAACTTTTCCCTTTTTATGCGCACATTTATGAGTGACTTTGAAAAAGGCCAAACTGTAAAAGCTAGACGATTGCATCAGAGCAACTCCATAACTGCAGTGGGATTCTCCTGGTCTGCAATGCTCAAGACCTACCAAAAGTGACCCAAGGAAGGAAAGCCAGCGAACCTGAGACAGAGTCATGGGCAGCTAAGAGTAGAGAGCGAAGGCTGGCCCATGTAGTCTAATCCAATAGATGAGTTACTGTAGCTCGGATTGCTGAAAAAGTTAATGCTGAATCCAATAGAAAGGTGTCAGAACATATAGTGCACCTCAGTTTGTTGCATATGGGTCTAGCTCAGGGTCAGGGTGCCCATGCCGACCCATGTCCACAGCCAAAAGCACCTACAATGGGCATGTGAGCTTCAGAATTGACCATGGAGCAACTGAAGGTGGTGTCAACTTGGCCTCCAAATCTAAATCCAATCAAGCATCTGTGGGATGTGTTGGAAAAACAAGTCTGATCCATGGAGGCTCCATGCACACTAGAGTTATATATAAGCTCAAAAAAAACCGTGAAAAAAACACTGGATGAAAAATGAAAATAGCATTTTTGTGCCAGCTTCTAGTAGCATTTTAGTAGCTTTTAGAAGCATTTAGGGGCATTAGCATTTTATTAGCAGTTTTGCAGTACATGAAGGAAAAAACAAAAGCAAAAAAAAAAAAGAGGTTAGTTGCATTTAGAAGCACTTAGGAGCATTTAGCATTTTTTTTCTGCTGGAAAAACGATCCAAGAAACTCTACAATTTTTTTCTGCTCCTAGAAGCTGAAGCTCAAAAAATGCTAATAGCCTAAAGTAGTGCACATGTACACATTACACTATTTAGCTTCTAGGAGCTTTAAAAAAATGCTAGGGAGCCTAAAGAACACTTTTTTAGGTAGCAAAATGGGGACCTATCCAATATTGAGAGGGTAGTCATGTCCCTGATGGAAATTTCAGATGAGGCATACAACATCAGGGCTACCCTGTGTGGCACAGTACAAGTGAACTATAATCTAAATCAAGTCTTTATTGAATTACATTATGGAGATTAATATATTCTAGTAGAGCTGCACAATTAATTATTAAAAAAACATGATCTCGATCCAACCCCCTTGACGATCTCCAATGCAGATTTTGACGATTCTTTCATATAACAAGTGGCGAGACTTATCAGCTGTTAAAAGAAATTATCCAGGCAGTCTGCCAAGTTTTTACCAGGAAACATTGTAACTAATGCTTCCTTCTTAGATCAAAGGCATAAACTTCTGTGTGTGTGTTAGGCTCGGTTCACACTGGGACGACTTGTCAGGCGACTTAGCCGCCTGACAAGTAGCGTCCCGTTCTGTACAATGGAACCGTTCTAATCAGAGCGACTCAAGTCGCTCAGACTTAGAAAAAAGGTTCCTGTATGACTTTGGGGGCGACTTGCATTGACTTCTATACAGAAGTCGTTTTGCAAGTCGCTGCGGCTGTCGTGTCCGGGTCGCCTGAGGCAGTCGCGCTGCAAGTCGTGCTGCCTTAGTGTGAACAGACACTAAAGAAAAAATCTGGGCAGTCTGCCAAGTTTGTAACAACATGAAACATTGTAACCAAGTTAATTCTTAGATCAAACTTCTGTGTGTAAATGCAGGAAGTTTAACCACTTAACCACTTCAGCCCCGGACCAATTGGCAGCCAAAGGACCAGGCCCCTTTTTGCGATTCGGCACTTCGTCGCTTTAACTGACAATTGCGCGGTCGTGCGACGTGGCTCCCAAACAAAATTGGCATCTTTTTTTCCCACAAATAGAGCTTTCTTTTGGTGGTATTTGATCGCCCCTGCGGTTTTTATTTTTTGCGCTATAAACAAAAATAGAGCGACAATTTAAAAAAAAAAATGCAATATTTTTCGCTTTTTGCTATAATAAATATCCCCAAAAAATATATAAATTTTTTTTTTCCTCAGTTTAGGCCGATATGTATTCTTCTACATATTTTTGGTAAAAAAAAAAAAAAAAAAAAATCGCAATTAGCGATTGATTGGTTTGCGCAAAAGTTATAGCGTTTACAAAATAGGGGATAGTTTTATAGCATTTTTAGTAATATTTTTTTTTTTACTAGTAATGGCGGCGATCAGCGATTTTTATTGTGACTGCGACATTATGGCGGACACATCGGACATTTTTGACACATTTTTGGGACCATTGTCATTTATACAGCAATCAATGCTATTTAAATGCCAAGTGCCAAATGACAGTGGCAGTGAAAAAGTTAACCACTAGGGGGAGGGGAGGGGTTATGGGCTGTGACGTGTGTGTTTTTTTACCATTAGGGGGTGGGGCTGACGTCTGACATCATTGATCGGCTTTCCCGATGACAGGGAACAGCCAATCAATGACAGGCAGAGTAGGAAGCGTGGGGAGAGGTTGGTTTACACAGACCTCTCCCCGTTCTTCAGCTGTGTTACCCGATCGCGGGACACCAGCGGCGATCAGGTCCGCTGGTCCCACGGCCACGGAGCTCCCGACTGGGTCGCGCGTGCCCGCGACCCACAGCAAGGCTCTTAAAGGGCCACGTACCTGTACGTGGTTCTGCCTAGCCGTGCCATGCTGCCGACGTACATCGGCGTGAGGTGGTCGGGAAGGGTTAAAGTCTAAATCTTTTTCTGACACTTGTTTCTCAACTTAAAATCAATATTTTTTTGCTAGAAAATTACGTGGAACCCCCAAACATTATATATATTTTAGCATAGACCCTAGGGAATAAAATGGCAATTTCTGTAATATTTTATGTCACACTGTATTTGCCCAGCAGTCTTTCAAATGCAATTTTTTGGGAAGAAATACACTTCAATGAATACAAAAAAAAATACGAAACAGTAAAGTTAAAGCCCAATTTTTTTTTGTTTTAATGTGAAAGATGATGTTATGCCGTGAGAAACGTGATCTATCTTCTAAGCAAAAAAAATAGTGATTCTCATTTTAGCCAGAATAGTGCAGCTATATTTTCTAGCTTATAAAGTTATGTTTATAAAAGCATGTTTATATTTGCCAAAAATAATCAATTTACAATATAACCTCAAAAAGACCTCTGAGCAAATTGGTTTCTTAGTATGATATTTTTAAATCATTTTGTTAGCATTTCCCTTTCAATTTACATTATGGGAAGCTCAGACCCTGGGCCGAACATAATGACTGGCTATGGGCTCTGCTTGAGGCACCGATTTGCAGTTGTCATTGCATTAGAGAAAGGAAATGCTGACAGGCATCTCCACCTCTTGCATATAGAGAACTAAACTATAACTGACATACTGTAATACAGGCACAGATGGACAGAAATCTGTCCACTGTACCAAAATAGACTGCCTTGCATCTTTACAGTTGCTGAAGACATGATCCTTACAAATGTTTAAAGCAGATGGTACATAACCTGCATTGTCTTACAGTCACTGCAAAGAAACAACAAAATATAAACATGCAATGTATATAGGCTACTATACTTATGTTATGTAAGCTCAGTTTGACAGCACAATTGTCATGTGACCTGTTACATTAAAGGATACACGTGCTTCAAGCTTAAAGTCTGAACTAAAGAAGCAACATTTTGCTAAGCTATAGGGAACATTACAAAAGCTTAATTGTGCCTAAGCAGTATCCTGAGAAATGTGTAAGGTTCTTGCGAAAATGATCAGTTTGCTTCCTGGCATGTAAGGGTGTCTAGGCACTCCTGGTGAGATCTAAGTCCTCCGACTGGTAATCTCACAATATTTACAAGTGATATTTAGTAAATGTCACTACTCTGCTGCTTACCGGTTTCCTGGATGGAGATTCTGACACGAAGAAGGAAAGCCCTGCCTCTATCAAGAGAGCCCACAAAGCCAAAGTACAGAACAAGGAAAGGTAAGTCACTAAACAGAAAAAGGATGAACGGCATAGAGTCTACAGGCAATGCTAGCGAGTAGTCATTTTTCCTCTGCCTGCATTTTTGCAAACCGCTTTAAGAATTCAGTATCTCTTTAGGCCTCATTCACACTGAACATTTTTGCTATCTCTCCTGGACTCCCTTCCTCCTGGCAGTGGTGTTTTGGCAGAAAAAATGCTCATAAATTTAATGTACTATGTTAAGGTGCGCCAAGCACTTGAACGTTCATTAATTTCACTGGCCAGAAAAGTAATTTAATCTGGCCATTAAAATGAATTTTAAAAAATGTAAATGAAAACACTCAAGCCCTAAACGTGTCTACCCTTAACAAGTGTTTATTTTTCTTCCTGCCAAAACGCTGCTGCTCCTGGATGCATTGACAGTGTTTTTTTTTTTTCCTCTTTCTGCCTCCAATTGCGCCCTCCCCCAAAAAAAAAAAAAAAACAGCCATCCCCATGAGCAGCGTCAGAGACGTCCAGTATGCATGAGGCCTTAAAGCCGTAGTAAAGTCTTTAAGAAAAAATAAAAAAGTTGGCAAGGCAATATCATAATGTGCTAGTATGCATTGCATATTAGTACATTATGAAAGACCTTAAACCAGGCCCTCCTGTGATGTGCTGTCACTGCTACAGAGGCTTCCATCTTCGCCCAGCCCTCCTTCCGGGTTCAGGGACTCTGATTGTCCTAATGATGTCACTCGTGTGCATGAGTCGCGGCACACAGCTCTAAAGGAACAGCACAGGTATGCATTGTCTTCAGAGTGCATTCACAGGGGATTTCACTGGCAGCTGCTCGCTAGAATATCTCCTAACTGATTCATGTTTAGGAGATATTCATTTTACCTACAGGTAAGCTTTGTTATAAGCTTACATGAATGTAAAAAAACGTAAAGTTTAATACCGCTTTAAGATCAGGATTACAATCCTTACCCTCTGCCAGCTTGTAAAACCACAAGGTAATTGTGGGATTTAAGTCCCTGGCTATTTTTTCTGGAGAGCAATGTTTACCTCTTCAGTATTTCCACCTACTTATACAATACTATGCAGTGGACTGAGGATAGGTCTGGCCGTAAAATGTATTAGCCATTCTGTCCATTCTCAATCCTCAGCTCATTCTATGACTAGACCTCTCCCCAAAAACTTGTACAGGAAGCTGGATGTGACCGAGACTACAAAGATTATATTCAGCATAAGGCAGTGTAATCTACCTGGGAGGTAAATATGTATATTTAAATTCTTTTTGCAGAAGACAGGAAATGTTTAAAGTGCACTTAGGCCCCTTTCAGACTTGTACGACCTGAAAGGGACACAACTTTGCCACGTGACTTGAAGCAATGCATGTGTAATCTTGAGGTCTATGGACCAAGTCGCATCAAAGTAGTGCAGGGACTACTTTGAAGTTGCACAAATATGAACGTTACTCATTGAAAATCATGGGATATGACTTGTTATGAGACTTTGCAGTCCCAAGTCGCAGGACGAGTCACACAAGTGTGAAAGGGGCTTTAGAGTTTAAAGTAAAAAGTTATAGGGTCACGATGAACATAAAATATACTAGATTAAAATAAAATAAGCACACATTTATAATGCAATAAGGCAAATGGCAGGGCTTAAAACTTGGCTAAAAAGCCTCATACAACAGGAAGATTCTTCTGTGCTGAACTTATCATAACTTATCATAATATATAATTATGACCTGAAACTGGGCTATAGGGTACCATTGGAAGCACAAACGAAAAAAAACATAGGGACCCTATAAACAGGTTTTGAGAGCTGCGTACAACAATTTTTAACAATGAAACATGCATATCGAGCAATAACGTTAACCCTTAGCAAACTATTTTAAGAGGACATGTAGCCAATATATATAGTAAAAAAAATAAAAAATAATGTCTCAAGGTATGTGCCAAGCGAATAGCTCAGTGCTAACCCTAATCCATTTGGTTTAGATCATCCTGACCTATGCTTCTGCCTTTTCCCTTACAAGAAGTTATTGGTCACAGAGTACTGCTCATTACCAAGCATTACCGTTGACGATATGCACTTTCCTTAGACAAGCAGTGTTGAGAAAACACAACAAAATGAATATAAAGACTGTATGAATGCCATTACTTCCACCTAGTCATTTCAGCAATTTTGCTGGTGCTGTCTAAATAATGCAGTCGATTTTTTGGAGATGAGCGGAATGTCATATAAAATTGTGCTGATGTTCTCTAAGGCTGCTATGGCAAAGGCAAACATCCCCAGCCCTAAGAGCATAGAATTGAATGGAATATGACTGGAGTGAAGCTCAGCCACACAACAAAGCAGCTTCCTCTGCTTCCATATGAAATACAAGTCTAATACATGTGCACACAGCTTCCAGTCAATAGCATCACAATTT